>CM072515.1:27345899-27438399 GCA_036898135.1 Oncomelania hupensis
TGTTGTGTTGCGATTTTGTAATGCGGTATGTATAATTTATGTGATAATATAGATGTTAGGCGATGACCAAAAAATAAGAGTTTTTTTTTTTTAGTGTTAATGTTCTCTAATAGGCTACATTGATATACGTTGAGATGTTCTTAATTGGCCCACACCAATTCTTTGAATAGGCAACCAATAAGTACGGCCAGCACTGAATATATAATACGAACCCCTTAAGTTGTTGTTGTTGTTGTTGTTGCTGTTGTTGTTGTTGTTGTTGTTCTTCTTCTTCTTCTCCTCCTCCTTTCTCTTCTTCTTCTTGGCTCAGTGATTGGACATTCATGATCATTATCTTTATTTCGTGGACACCTGCTCAATGTACAGCTTAAGATTATAGCTAAATTATCATCATCATCACCACCACCATCAGCAGCAGCACCATCTTCATCATCGTCGTTGTGATCGTCATCGTCTTCTTCTTCTTCTTCTTTTTCTTCACTATACGAACGCCAATGTAAAGGGAAGGAACCCAACAAATACGTATAAAATTCTTCTGAGTATTTTTTTTTAATTGTATGAAGTAATTAATTATTGTTAAATTTAGTAACCCGATCATATTTTGATGAGATTGAGATTTTATTGGTCTATTAAATTTACATAGAAATTCGCCTTTCGGTTGTACAAACATACAAAATGTAAAATGTAGAATATCTGTTAAAGGATGACACGTACAACACCAATATAAATAGTACAACACATAAACTAGTCTATAATAAAACAACTCCAACCCCACACCCCAAACATACTTGCGCTGTACATTCCCGCATACATCCCCACACACCATCACAACAAACCAACGATATCACCCACAAACACCAACCTCAGGCGTACAACACACGCAACCCATGCACAGACAGGTCTGATCATCACATGTTAAGGCAACCAGGATTGTGTTAAAAAATTCACACACTCACACACACACACACACGTGCACACACACACACACACACAGACATACACATATCTCCAGCAACATAAAAACCCACATTGCAGTTTTCACAACAACAACAAATGCTGTATTAGACAGTGTACAAACTGTATGCTGAATCATACACACACGCGCAGCACAAACACACACACCGGCACGCTTTTTCACACTCACAATATCAAACACACACACACAAACACGCACACACACAGACATACGCACATCTCCAGACACAAACAAGTCTGTATTTATGACAAATTGGCCGGGGTTTTGGACCAAATGAATTCATCAGAAAGGTTTTTTTTCTGTTATTTTTTTTTTACGGAAAGAGCGCAAAATTCATCTAAAAATGTAAGAATTAGATTTATTAAAAAAATAATAATAAAATAAAGGCTCTTTTCGTCAAAAAAAAGTTGACTCATTTCTTCTCCTAACCCTAACCATCACCCTAACCCTTTTACTTCAAATTTGTCTAGAAAACAGCCCATCCAGTATAGAGCACTCCAGAGCACTCCCATGTACAAAAAAGCACTCCCTTGTACTTAGAAAAAAGTGGAACGATGAAAAAAAAGTGGGGCGCTAGCTAAAAGCCCCATTTTGTGCATAAAAATGAAAGTTTAGCACCCCATAACTCCATGAATACACGCCAGCAAAGACCCACAATGCACAGTTTTCACAACAACAACAAATACCGTATTAGACACTGTACAAACTGTATGCTGAATTATGCACACACACACACACACACACACACACACACCGCACGCACACACACACACACACACATACAGTACACACACTCCGGGACGTCTTTTGAAATTCACAAACTCACACACACACGCACACGCACGCACACACGCACACACGCACGCATGCACGCACACACTTACACAACAACAATAGCAACAACAACAATAACAACAACAACAACGCGCGCGCAGGCCGGCACACATTCTGGCTGACTATATAGCTAAATTTATGTGACTGACTGACAGACTGACTAACTAACTGATCAGATTTCATAAGTTATGGAATAGCGTTTTTGAGTCGAATGGCGCTCGGCAGAAAGGACCGGCGGAACCTATCAGTCCTCGCGCGGCCGCTGATATATATATGCCTGCCGGATCTGGAGGAGATCTGCACCAGCAGCCCGTCACACAGCGGATGGTATGAGGCGCCGTATGAGTAAAAATTCTATAAATAACATTCTACGTATATAATGCTTTCTATGTACATACACTGAGCGAAGCCATGAGGGTTGATGAAGACAGAGAAAGATGGGGTACGCTGGTTAAACGATCATCTGTGGTGCCCCAACGACTTTCGAGTTACGGGATCGGATAGGATAGTATAGGATATACATACAATGCATTCTATTTGCATATAATTCATTTACCCAACCAGAATAGATTCTATGTGCATAAAATGTAACGTATTTAGGCTATATAGAATCATTCTATATAAATACGTTACATTATATGCACATAGAATCTATTCTGTTTGGGTTATGCTGTCAAATGTAATAATTTAAGCGCAATGCTGCTTTAAAATCTACACAAAAAAGAATATGATTTTTAAAAAAAAGGTTAAAGTATCTTAACAAGTAAAAATTAGTGCTTGTGATTGGCACTTACCAAACGCCTTGTAGGGGCTTATACAGATCCCACTATCAGTCAAATCACATAAATAATCAGCGAAAAGAGTTTCAACGGCGTAGCTTTCTATTTGGGCATTTTATGTAAACACCTTAAAAAAGACTTATACCCTACTCTCTCAACAACCACAGCAACAACAACAACAGCAACAACAAAAGCGCTTTTCGCGTTATATAGGCAAACTGCGTAGTATAAAATCGAAAGTAACCTACATATTATTTTTGCTGAAGTTACTTCCCTTATATTCCACTTTTTTTTTTTTTAAATTGCTCTCTTTTATCGCTTGATCTTCGGTAAACTTTTTAAGGGAACAATATTGCTCCATGTTTATACCTTGCACATGCCAGCAGTACTTAACGAAAGTGTTTTTGCATTTATTCGAGATTAAATTTTAAAAATATACCAAACGCTTTTGCGCATCGTCCGTAGCAGACGACTTAAAAGCTAATTGTGCCCCTTGCCCTCCTTGACTTTGATCGCCTACCAACTTCCGCCAACTCTTGATTAGAGAATCATAACGGATTTTCTCACGCAATCGCAGTATTACTTCATAAAACTCGTATCTAATCTTAGACTGTGAGTTACATTGTTTGTCTATTTAGTGTTTGTATACTATACGCGTTCAGGTTCACATAATCATTTCATTTTACAGTCTCTTCGTGCTTGATTTGTGCCCAGTTTCTGAGTTTGTAGCAGACATGCCGTTATTCAACCAAACACTGAAACAGAAAACAAAAGTTACTAGATCCAGGTCAGAAACTAAGTATGAATGAGAACACTGTATAAACAGTGATGCATATGTTCATTGAAGGTGTTCTTTAGTGTCATCCCGAGAAAAATAAACTAATTTCTAGTCTACGCTCTTATAAATTTGCATTGATAATTGTCATTAATTAATAATTGATTCACAATCGCTTAATCAGTGATTGAATCACAAGTTTCTTGAACAAACTGATATTCATAGCAAAGAAGAGAAAGAAGAATTATTCAGATACAGTGATTTATTTAGAATCAGATACAGAGTAATTGAATCAGTCGGAGTGGTGTAAACAAAATTATTTTACATTATTATTCTATTGGAACTATGTGATACATTTTTTGTTTGTTTACATAGTTACACTTAATAGACCAATGTAATATAATATTCTGTGTAGTACTAGTAGTCTCAGTAAGTTTGAGCACCAAGTGTGTTCTACTAAGTGAATCAAGATAAAATTCTCACATATGTGTTGCCGCATGACAAAACCCGGCTAAAGACGCTAGGATTGATTCGCTGCTACAGCCGTAAAACACTAAAAATAGGCTACCCCATCAATTTTAAGATTGTTGCCTCTTTGTCTTTATTTAAGACTTTTCTTTAATATCCCAAACGGATTTTGTTCAAAAATTACTAAAACATTGTTTATTTTGTTGATTTTGATAAGGGTGTTGATCACATCTTGCTAAAACAATGGCACTAATTGACCTCCGATACCCCAACTTTTCTTGTCCGACTATGAAGGGAAATCCCCAATGTGGATTGATATATAACGTCTGGAGGGTGAAAAGTCCCTATTGGTACTACGTTTTGGTACATAAAAGTGTGTGGCGTATGAATTTTTCATGAAATTCCTTGTTCCGAAGCTTGCTTGTGACACAAGTTGTGTTCGAATGTGTCTCTAGCTGGGTCGTGAAAAACTGAAGTGTTTCCTATAGATTTTCGACGATTTTTAGTTCAAAGTGAATTTTTTAATGTAGATAAACTCATCTTACATCTATTTCAAGTGTTTTCTTGCAATATTTATGTTGCATTTGTTAGAAACAATTTGTCAAAGTGACCGATTCTTTTTGGAAACCGGAAGTGATGGCTTCGTCTCCAGCGTCAGTAGATGTGTCGTCTGCTAGAGTAGCTAGGGCCTTGAATCGACCCGGTTTTGCTTCTGAAGAGCTCCAAGACCTGCTTTCAGACTATTTTTATGATGGTGCCAGTGGGAACTGTGATGAGGATTATGGTTCTGACGAGCAGAAGCTTGATCCCGTTATTAAACGATACTGTTTGTTTTCATTCAATGATTCATGTTTCGTAGGCCTCTTCGCTATTGGCGTGTCTTTAATAATCCGTCATTCTACTTGTATAGATTTAGGTAAAGGTTGAAAAGGCGATATCAGTGAAAGAATTACAGTAGGAGTGTGGAAAATATTTCAGTAGTATATTTTGTTGGGTGGAGGTGGGGTGGGGTGGTTGAAAAGGTAAGTAGTCTGGCCTGCATTCAATATTACTAGCATGACAAGTTGACTATGTTCTCAGTATTTATTATTGTTGGTTTGTCTGTTTTAGGAAATAAACATGAGGACTATTTACCAAATTACTAGTAATTAGTACTTGCTTTGATATTTGTGTTTATTTAAACTTTATAGAGCAAAATGACATGTTATTTTGATTTACACCTGTGACGTGACAGATTTATTCGACGTGCGGAAGGGAGTGGAGAATCGGGGAATTATTAAAGCTTGATTATTAGGACTGAAAACTACCTAATGAAACTTTTGTTTTAGGTTTGTAATCTTTGTTTGACTATTTGAACTGAGCTGATGTAGCTGCTTGCAATTAAACAAAAGATTACTTGACGGACGAGGGATTTAAGAGGGGGGGGGAGGGGGCATTATGATAGGGTTTATTTTAGAAAAATGATTGATTCAGGCCATGTTCTTGATATATTATTATGTGTTTGAGTTATTATAGACTTGCTAAACACTTGTTTTATTTCTAATATGTTTAAAAACACTATGCATTATGGATGGGTACAGAATAAAATTGTGCGTACTGTTTTTATTTGTTTATGTTCAGTATTGTGTGAATGGTGTATAATGTGAATTTTCTCATCTTATCTAAACTCACTGCCATATTGCTGCCATCTTCCTGATTGTTTTGATACCAAATACATGCATGGGAAAATTCTGGTTGTGAAGTAATGATCATTTTACAATTCAAAACTTTGAAGGCAATTTCTGGAAATTAGCCCCCGAGAAAATAAAATATTTAAAAAAATAATAAAACATCAACCAATAAAGATAAAACAATTCTGTTTTTTGCATTTTGAAGATTATTTTTAGTACTTTGTTAATAAATAAATAAGTAATTTTTCATATTTTGACACTTTAGCCTGGTTTTCTCATGCTGCAACACATATATGCATTGTGTAAAACTAAAAGTTTTTTATTTTTATTTTTATTAACAGAAAGTGAAGAGAGCATTAACTAAATCCAGCAAATTCTGAATGTCAGATTAGCAGTTTTCTGACTCCGCTCAAACAAGGCAATGTTGGAGGGGTTAGCAGCATGGGTTCTCAACACATATGTTGGTGAATATGTGGAGAATCTAAACACCGATCAGCTCTCTATTGCTCTGCTTTCAGGTAACTGCTATTGTCATAGTTTTTTAAATTTATTTGTTGAATAATTAACTAATCTGTTACGATTTATATCAGGAATGCCTCTTTCTTGATAGGTATCTCCACCCCACCTTTGTAGTTGAAGTGGTAGAGCATTTGACTGGAGTGATGACCCAGATTTGAATCCCGTGGAAGGTGAAATAAAAAGTGGCTATTTTCCACTGTCCATTTTAACAGTATGATTGTTCTGGTGGTTCAGTGTTGATTTAGGTCCCTACCCCTTGTTCCCTGGGATGGTTATCCCCCTCTGCCATATCGCCAATGGTGGGTGTAGACGCTAAACGGTAAACCTCAAGGTTCATTTATTTGTATCTTCACCTTACCAGTAGGCTTGGTATTCAGATAAATGTTTCCATTACAAGTGATTCAACTCAAGACTTGTAATGGAAATATTTATCTAATCATTTAAATTAAAGAATAGATTCATGTCCTTGGTAAAAGCAAGATTGCCAGTCCTAGCTATGCTTTGGCGAATGGGGAGGAAAATTTTATTACAAGTTATACATGTACATTCCAATTCTCAAGAAAGATAGATAGATAGATAGATAGATAGATAGATAGATAGATAGATAGATAGATAGATAGATAGATAGATAGATATGTAGCACCGTTTTACGAGAATTCTCATCTCTAACCTGTGCTTTCTCCTCACTATTTTAGTCTAAAAAAAGAGCTAAGTTGTTATGACCTTTGAATTAGAACATTTGCACCATTCTCCAAAACACCCAATTAATAGATTTTAGTCTTTACAATTGAAAAATCTGTTTTTGAATGACACCAAATAAATTTGGTACAGTTTTTGACTTTCAGACGTACCTGAAATTTTTTTTAATATTCTGGAATCAGAATGAGCTTGTCTGTTTTTTGGTTCATTCATCAATTGGTCCATCCATCAGGCCTTTGGAAGAATCTCAAGAACTAATAAACGGATTTTGATCAGGCTTCATAGGAACATTAACTCGGCTAGTGGCCTGCCTCTTGTGCCATCATATTTGCTCTAAACTCTAAAGGTCAATGTCACTGTCCAGTCTGTTTTATGCTAAAATTGTTTTGCCCAATATCTCAAAAATGACTGAAGCGATTTTGGTATACAGGCACTTAAAATTGTATAATGCCTTCATTTGGTCTGCCACTCTGAATTTATATTTTTGGTCTTTTCTCAAGTATAACTGAACCAAAATTAATTATTTTTACCTTGCGGATATTTTAACTACTACTTCTTAAGCATGTTAGATCATTCATATTTGTACTTTCTCAAAGGTCAAGGTCATGTTTTGCACTCTATCTAAAAATTGGCTCAACCAATCTGGATAATGTTTTGGTTGCAGATAGTTCAGATAGTGGTTTATCATTTTTTGCTTTCATTTCAGTTGTTTAAATATAACTCTGCCAAGAAAATTAACACTTTTGAAAATGAGTATTTATTTAGCTTTTTTCAGTAAGCGTATGGAAATACTTTTGAATGGCCTGCCATCTTGTATTAATTAAATAGCAGTAGGTCACAGTGCAACAAGCCATGACAGGGATGCTGGAAATAGACAACTTTACCCTGCCTGATGAATTAGTGACCCAGCCAAATCAAGTAGCCTGCCAGTTACTCACTAGTTTGGTAACTTTCGCATATGATCATAATCATAATGAAATTTGAATTTTATCTAGGCACTACACGAGAGGCATAGCAAGGTTCAGTTAAATGTGACCAAAATATTGTCAGCTATGAAAAGTGTGATGAGTGAGAAAAAATTGTCACTCACGTTGGAGCTACAAGTTTTAAGTCAACGTAAAATTTTGCTCACATTTGACAACTGGGCAAGTATTTTCAGCACTCCTACTCTTGGCAGTGAATACCCTAAGGGTTGTGTAAATAAATAGTTCTCATGATATTACACTAAAAATTGTCGAGTTAACCTATATTATGCATTACAGAAAGATAACGCTAGTCTGATTAAAAAATTTAAATTGATCTTTGAACAGGTGCTGTGGAACTAGAAAACCTCCCATTAAAGAAAGATGCCCTGAAAAGCCTAGATATTCCTTTGGAAGTCAAGTCAGGTAAGATTCTGTAACATGACCATCAGTAACAAAGTTTAAAATATAATTTGTTGTTATATAAGTGGTTTGTACTAAATAATTATATGTAGTATCTAGAGTATTGAGATTAGAAACTGCGAAAACAATTAAAACATAAACGGAAAAAATCTTATAAGAGATAGTATCAGTTATACTATCCATTTTACAGTAATGATGAATATTATGTGTGGAATGGGAAGAGGGTTAAGAGAAGGTTAAGAAATCTGTTTGAATAATGTGTAACATTGCTGCCTTTTTTGGAATCCTTAATATTATGACCAACAAAGGTATCAGTTTAAAATTACTGTCGAAATAATTTATTAAATACAAATGTTTTTTTATTATTACAGGTTTGATTGGCAAAATCACGCTACAGATTCCATTGCGACGTCTTCGTAGTGAACCCTGGGTCATCTCCATTGAAAAACTATACTTAGTAGCAGGACCTCTGAGCAATTTTCAGGTCATTTTAAGAATTATTTCCTGATGTTTCCTTTATGCGTTCATGTGAGACATAGTAAGTTATGCTTAAAGATAGCAATAACTGCTGAATAGTAATATGGACTTTTGATAGCACAAGATGTTGCATCTGATCAATGTAGTATTGGCTGTTTAGAATGTGTTTGACGTGATTGCACAGCTGGTAGTTTAATTATATTGTTCTACCTTAAACAGTGTAGGTCACAGGTGGTGATGACATATGAATGGAAACTTTTTATGATGATTCAGTTCAGTAGTTTTTGATTGTATGATGTATTCTTTTTATGGTTTGACTCTAAATTTAAAGCATGACATCTTTCAAAAACGTTTTCAATTTTAGACTATGTAATTGTAAACGTTTTCTTTAGTTTTAGATCAAATCCATAAATTTTTGACTCACATACATTGCAATGTAAGTCTATGTACTCACCCCCCACTCCCAATCCCCACCCACTCCCCACTCTCTCCCAAATGTTTTTCCAGATTTTTGCAAATCTGCGCGAGACGAGTCCTAAATAGTCCAACAATGATATTAAAAAATAATGTCCCTCTGTCTGCCATCTGTCTGTGCAAAACTTTAATGTGGCTTAGTACTCAGAGCCTGGTAAGATGGTATAAATATATATCCACGAGACTTTGAAAATGATCAGTGAATGAATTACTTGACTTCAAGGTCTAGATCACAGGATTATCAAAAGCTAGTTAAAAAAAAGTAAAATTTTTCCCAAAATTTCTCTCTTTTTTTTTAGATAATGAACTAGATGAACTTATGATTCTTTGATGGATGATAATATATCAATGAGACACACATACTATGCAAATTTGTTCAACTCACTCTAAGGCTAAGGTCACTGGAACTGTCCAAAGTTGGTTTGTTTAGGTACTTTGAAGTGACCTTGACCCTAAACAATGAGAGATACAATGTCTAAACTTCTGCTATTCAGAGATGATAAATTGATCTTTCATAGAGGTTCCATTTTTGTGTTGATCTTGAAAGGTCAAGGTCATTTTAAGTCTTGCAAAAACATACAAAAAATAGGTCATCGTTCAGTGGAATAGCTGTTTATTTAACCCATAGTATGCAACAACATTGGGTTATTTGCTCAGACATGCATGAGAGATCTTGTGAAGGTCAAGGTCATCCCAGGGTGAAGGTTACTGAAGGTCAAGGTCACAAGGTGTTTTTTTGCATATAACATTTGCTGTACTTTATTTGATAGTACATGAATGTATGTATTTGGAGGCGGAGGTCAATGTTATCTCAAGGTCAAGAGCCTAGAAAGAACAGTATACTTTGCATTTTAATGCCACCAATTCTTTCTTTTTTTTCTGGGCACTCATTTTCGAGTTCCTTAAGGAGCGTGTGAATCATATGGGCTTTGCCCTTCTAGTTATAACTTATAAAATTTAAAATGTATTATTTGTTCATGTGTTGTGTTCTGAAATGTGTCTGTGGGTGGGTGTTTGTGCATGTGTATGTGCCTGTGTGTGTGAGTGTATGCACTCTTGTCTTTGCTGTAAGAAATATTAATCATATTTCATTGTGAAACACAGAGATGGGTAAAAATAAAAAGTGATAATTATTTTATGTAATAATTTATATTTTCTGATTTCAGCATGACGAGAAAGCAGAAAAAGCGCAGCAGCAAGAGGCCAAGAAGGCCATGCTGGAGGCACTGGAAGCCAAATGGCAGGTATGGTCATTCTTAAATACGGTAATGTGTTATCAAAACAGTTGTTTATATACACGGTTCCCTCCCCTTACTCCTGCCTTTTGAAAAGTTACCTGATGTTACATTCTGCAAGTCCGTTTCAGAATATTTTAGCATGATATTTTTGTTGAAAATATATTTTTTGATTGATAGTCTATTTTGATAATGTACTATCCTAACAATTAAAATTTACCCATGCATTGATTTCTTTGTAGGTACTGCGACAGTCCAAGACAGAGAGCACCTCCTGGTTTTCATATGGTGCTTCCATGGTGGCCAACATCTTGGAGAACATACAGGTGAGCTTGCAGTTTGGGGTGTTGATTATCCTTTATGATCGTTTGATTGTAAATGTCTGTTTAGTGCACAGTATAGACTGCACTCCTTTTTAAAATGTGACGATACGGGGGAAATTCATTGACAGATGATTTTGTGTGTAACCAGCTGAATGTGAAGGATGTCCACCTGCGTTATGAGGATGACGTGACACACCCTACCTGTCCCTTTGCTTGTGGAGTCACCATCAAAACCCTCAGCGTACAGAGCACCGACCACACATGGGTATGTTCCAGTCACATTTTCTTTGGGTCTGTATACATTTCTTGTTTTATTGAGAGGAAAGATTGATGTGCTACGCTTTTTGAGGTACTATTGGTAATTTATGTTCTGTAATTCCTGGCCTGTACTATGTGTGAATGGAAGAAAGTTTTCATTTTGCCTTGAAGAACTCATTTTGGAGAGGAGAAATAAGAGATCTGTGTAGATGTTGATGCAGTGATGATGACATGTTGATGGATGGATGAATAATGGTGGTGATGGTGGTGGGGATGATGATGATGATCATGATGATGATGATTTTTGTGCAGGTGCCCAAGTTTGTGAGCTCAGCAGAAATGATGTACAAGCTGGTAGATCTGCAGAATCTGGCAGTGTACTGTGACACTGGTGTGTCCATGATGTCACACCTCTCCATGCATGATCTGATTGTAAGTCAATCTTCTTTCAAATCAACTTCCTGGGATACGGTGTGGTAACTACTTGTTTTTGATTTCACAGCTGTAGTGTGGGTGTGATTCAAACAGTTCATAGAAAGGATAAGGCAATGTAATCATTGAAATTATGGGGAGAAAAAAAAATTATTTGGAATGGTACTTTGGTTTATGCATCAATTGGAAGAATGTATTCTTATATGCCATTGCACAAAATGAGTTCTTTTGAAGTTAAATAAAATGTTAGTCTCTAGTTTGTGTTTAATCTTGAGTTCTTGCAATGTGAACACGTTCCACGAGCCACATTCATTGTATTTTTTGTTTTGTCTTCTATACCAGGATGAATTGCAAAGGGAAATGTATCGAACAAAAGACAATCAGTTCAAGGTCAGTCAACATGGTTTTTTGACTCACATGCAGAGGAATGCAAGTCTCATGTGCTGGCCTTCCCATCTCCCCCCCCCCCTACTCCCTTCTCCTCCACCCCTTCTCTCTTCTTCACCCCCTTCCCCTCCCCCCCCTTCCCCCCAAAAAAAGAAAAAGAAAAAACCAACACAAAAATCCCGATTTTTGCAAATCTGTGTGAGATGAGGTCTAAACAATCCAAAAATGATATCGGAAAAAATATCCGTCCGCCCATCTGTCCGCCGTTCGCCGTGTGTCTGTGCAAGAAATTTAAAGTTGCAAAGTACTCAGAATCTATTTCAACTATCACAACCAAATTTGGTCAGAGGGTGTATACCCAGAAGACCTCATAAATGATCAACCAATGAATGACTTCATTTCAAAGTCAAGGTCACAGTCATCAAATCAGTCAAAAAATGAAATTTTTCCACAAAATTTCAATTTTTTTCTAGGTTATATTAATATTGAACTTATGATTCTTTGATGCATGATAGATATTAATGAGACACACATACTTTGCAAATTGGGTCAACCTCACTCCAAGGTCAAGGTCACAGGAGCTATCCAAAGGCGGTTTGTATAGGTATTTTGAAGTGAAGCCCAAACTTGTTAAATTTAGAGACGATAGATAAGTCTTTCATATATGTTCCGTTATTGCGTGGATCTTGAAGGTCAATGTCATTTTAGGCCTTGGAAATACATACAAAAACATGTCATAGTACAGTGGAATGGCTGTTTATTTAATCCATAGTATGCAACAACATTGGGTTATTTGATCAGATATGCATAGGGGGTCATGTGAGAGTCAAGGTCATCCCAAGGTCAAGATCACTGAAGGTTAAGGTTACCATTTTTTTGTTTGCATAATACAAATTTTGCTGTACTTAATTTGATAGTACATGAGTGCGTTTTGAGGTGGAGGTCAATGTCATCTCAAGGTCAAGAGCGTAGAAAGATGAAAGTCGATATTTGCATTTTAATGCCACCATTTCATTTGGTTTTCTGAGCACTTATTTTCATTTTAAATATTGTATTCCATAAGGAGCCTGTGAGTCATATGGGCTTTGCTTTTCTAGGTTAATATTGAACTTTATTATTTGATTATTTGATGCATAATAAATATCAATATAAAATCCAAAATTGTATTTAGAGATGATAGATTGATCTTTCGTATAGGTTTCATTTTTGCATTGACCTTGAAAGGTCAAGGTCATTTTAGACCTTGCAAAAACATACAAAATTTAAGTCATCATACAGTGGAATGGCTGTTTATTTAACCAATAGTATGCAACAACATTGGGTAATTTGATCAGACATACATGAAAGGTCAAGTGAAGGTCAATATCATATCAAGGACAAGGTCACTGAAGGTCAAGGTCATTCCAAGGTTACAGTTTTTTTTGGCATAATATAACTTTTGCTGTGGTTTATTTGATAGTACATGAGTGTATTTGGAGCCAGAGGTCAGGGTCATCTCAAGGTAAAGAGCATAGAAACCTCAAAGTTGATATTTGCATTTTAATGCCACCATTTCATTTTGTTTTTCTTGGCACTCATTTTCATGTGAAATTTTGCATGTTCCATAAGGAGCTTGTGAGTCATAATTATGGGCTTTGCTCTTCTAGTCTTAGTTTAGTGGTGATTGATATTTGTTTGTTCTTTTGGTGGCATCTTTTTAATTTGGATCTTGAACTGCTTTGGTTTCAATGTACTTTCTAAGATGAATAATTGTTTGTGTTAGCAGTACTATAAATATGTTCTTTAAGTTTAAAGTGTGTCTGCATTGTGTGCATTGTATGCTTGTGCATATTTACTTGTGGCCATATTCATGTACTAAAATAAAATTATAATATGACTGTGTTACATTCACATTCATAACTTGAATTATTTGTCAGGAACATGAGTACATCTTGAAGCCCATCAAATCTCAAGCACGAGTGAAGCGCTACACTTCAGCCATGCCTTTACGCTCTGTGGCCAAGCCACGCATCAGTGTGGACCTGTCCATGGACACCATGGGCTTCTGTCTCTCCACAGCCCAGTACCGCAGTCTTCTGCTCTGGCACAGGGAGTTCTCCAAGCACAACAGGCGTCGCAAGTTCAAGAAGTTCAGGCCTAAATCCTCTGTCAGCAAAGCGTGAGTTGGTTCTCTATAGATTCATCAGTTTGTATTTGATGTATGTCTCTTATTTCTTGAATTCACAAGTTGTGTAGTTTTTTAAATATTTTGACACTGGACACCCAAGTTTTTTCAGGGAACTGCTTTAAAAGTGGTGTGTGTGTGAGATATACCAACAGTGATATGTGTATTTTTCCAGCCCTTACAGTTGGTGGCAGTATGCTATTCTTGCCCACCTGAGCCAGATAGAGGAGAGAAATCGTCGCTTGACGTGGGCTTTCCTCATTCAGCGAGCTCATCAGGTGGCTTTGTACTGTCGACTGTACGCCATGCACCTCACTGGTCGGGTCATGTCTTTTGAGGAAGAGGTCAGTAATGGCTTGTACATCTGTGTATGCTAAGGGCAATATATTACTGGTGTCCCGATATATGCCCTTGTGGTAATGGTGGTATTTACATTTTTGACTCACGTGCATAGCAGTGTGAGTCTATGTACTCACCCCCCAAAACAGTTTGTACTGATTTTCGCAAATCTGTGTAAAATAAGACCTAAATAGTTCAAAAATGATATTGAAAATTTTTTCGGTCCATCTGTCCACCGTCCGCGTTCAGCCATCTGTCTGTGCAAGCACTTTAAAGTGACTAAGTACTCTGAGCCTATTTCAACTATCACAACCAAACTTGGTAAGATGGTGTATACCCTTGTGCTATTTGTTCGACGCCTGCTTCAGTTATGCTGTACCTAAGCGAAAAGTCTCACCACACAATCACGACAAAGTAACTGTTACTTTTGCGGGCAGCGAAAAGGCTGTACGTGGCCTCTTCATTTCTGACAGATGCCACAGACCTAACTTGCTACACGTTTGTTGGCAATTTTTAATCGAAGCTTCAAAGCAGTTATAATGGCGGTGGTCACACAAGTTGTTCAACGTGGATAATCGTTCAATGATAGTTCCTGTGACAATTCATGGCGATGGGTGTGGTGACTGTCACAGTGGCAAACAGCGAATGGGCACCTACTTTTGAAAGGTTGATGACTGGGTATGGCATGGTGCATTCCATGCAATACAAATGTTTCCTATGCCAGCCATAGTCTATGATGTACATACAATACTGTGTGCTGCTACTGATTTTCTTGAGATTTGCATAATGTTTGTACAGATTATGTTGGTACCCACTTACAGTGAAACCCATTTTCAATTAAATTCCCCTTACTCTGTGGACAGATTGGCGTTTCCCACTAGCTCATAATTTCGGTTTTATATTTTTAAAAATATATATATATATATTTTTTTATAGGTGTTTATTTTGAAAACAAAAACATCTGCTTTGAGAATAATTTTGCTTCCCTTAGACTAGAGTTTACTGTAAGAGGATGCCACTGTAACCTTGTGGTGTGCATGGTAATAGTGTACAATGATGACATAACTAATAGAAAGAAACAAGTATTTGTGATGTAATCAAATGACTAAATTTTGTTGGAAAAAAGCAAGCATGCTGTGATAGCACTTCCCTGGGACTGCACCATGGCTGTTCATAGAATTAAAAATGTGTTTAAAATTTAGTCAGTTTTGGGCTGTGTAAAAATCATGGAAAGCATCCCCAGAATGTACTAGATTGCACAGATTTTAATGTAGATTTTAAAATTTTCCAGAGGGGCATGCTATTTGACCCCCATAGTTTTTAGTCTTGTTTTACTTTTCCAATTCCCATGCCTGATAATACAACTTTTGCTGTACTTTTTTAATAATACATGAGTGTATTTGGAGCCGAAGGTCAATGTCATCTCAAGGTCAAGAGCATAGAAAGATCAAAGTCGATATTACTTTGCATTTTATTGCCACCATTTCATTTTATTTTGTTTTGTTAAGTTTTGCGAGTTCTATAAGGAGCATGTGAGTCATGAGGGCTTTGCCCTTCTGGTTAGAGACTTTGAATAATTTTGCCAGTTTAACTGTTACGCTGGTATTACCTTACATTCATTAAGGAAATATATGGTTCTAGCTTCAGTCGTTTGAAAACAATGCATAACGGCCTTTAAACGGTTAAAATCCATGTTCAATGTTGTCTTCATCGAATGTGGTGATGAAAAGGAGGCCATTCATTTCAGATATGGTAAAAGGGAAATAACCATGATCAATAGAACCAAATGTTTAGTATTTAACTTTTTCTCGTGACAACCAGTCACCCAGGGTTTATTTGAAATATTTTGTACCAACGTCTGCAGGCCAACAAGGATGTGATAGAGGAAGAACTGGAATATGAAGAGCTGAGAATCATCAGAGAACGGGTCTTCTTCAAACTACGCAGAGAAAACAAACTGGTATGTTGTTAGCATTCTAATTACATTCAGCCAGAAATAAAATCTGAGTCATATCGAGAGAGTCGAGAGTCAGACAGTTTTTAACCCAGACATGCCTACCCGTACGGAATTTCCGTATTTTTTCCGGAAATTTGAAAAACTCGGCAAGAAAATACGGATATTTGTTTTACGGTACGGAAATTTTAAAAAATGATAAAGAAAAAAATCGAAATCGTTGGCCTGTGGTAATGCACCGCATGACCTTTTTCCGAAGGTTTAATGCCGCAATGCGCAGTCGCAGTGGAGACCTGTGACATCGAAGTTTCCGGTAGAGGCACAGAAGTTTGCCGAACCCGTTTTTGCACAGTCGCAGTAAAGATCGGTGCTCGTGAATTTAAAACATGGCGTTCAAACGAATGGCTAAGCAAAGTGATTGTGAATCTAAATCTTTAAAAAAAACATGCAAGGGGCAGACATTTCTTGCCTCGTATTCGGAAAAGTGTCCTTTCGTTATTCGCGGCAGCACTGACTCAAAAGTACGATTTGTGCCAACCAGTTTGGCATCTCCCGCCGGTGATATGAACGACATCAAGCGGCATGCGGAAGGCCCACAGTATATGAAGAATTACGAGGCTTTGGAGAAGAAAAAGATCATTGTGGCAGCAAATCAATCACTGGATTCTTCGCATAATATCAAAAAGGATGAGTGCAAAAACAAGGTAGTAAAAGTAAACGAAATCGTAATAGTGGTACTGAAATTTGAAAAAGCTAATACGGAAACTTCAAATTGAGGGTAGGCATGTCTGTTAACCTGACAGTAGTGTGTAAGAACTAGGAATGTTATATGTGCTGAAAAAGTTGGGAAACATATAATTTTATAGAATGTTTAGCTAGAAACATGTGTTCATCTGCCCAAGGATATCTGTAAACCATGCCTTTGTTTTTTCTTCTGAAGCTATTTTTATGCTGATTTTATACAGATTTGAGCTAAAACTGTTTTTACATTTCGAGTTGACTAAAGATCCTGCTTTGTTTTGACAGTCCATCCAGCTGAACAAGACACCAAATCCAGACAGTGCAAGCAGCAGTGCGTCTATGCAGCCTGGCAAGCCTCCCACAGCTTCAGCCTCTCAATCTGACAGTCAACAGAGTGCCTCTACCACCAGCGCAGGTAAACATGCTGGCAATGTCAAGCTTTACATTGATTACGTTACATGTTTGACTCACATGCATAGCAGTATGAGTCAATGTACTCCCTCCCTCACATACATAGCAGTATGAGGCAATGTACTCCCTCCCCCATTCCCCCTTTCCCACCTTTTCCTCCCCCTCTCCCCCTCTTTCTCATCTCCCCTCCAATTTTTTTTCCAGATTTTCGCAAATTTGTGCAAGATGAGACCTATATAGTCCAAAATTGATATCGAAAAAATTTCCATCCGGCCGTCGGTCTGACGCCCACCGTCTGTACACAAACTAAGTGGCTAAGTACACAGAACCTTTTCAACTATCACATCCAAACTGCTAAGATGGTGTATACCCATGAGACCCCGAAAATGATCAGTGAATGAATGACTTTACTTCAAGGTCACTGGTCCTGATTTGGCTCGGAAGAGTCTGCTGGACCTAAAGCAATAACCATGTAATGTAATGTAATGTAACTTCAAGGTCAAGGTTACGGTCACAACATTTTGTATTTAGAGATGATAGATTGATCTTTTATATATGCTCCGTTTTTGCATTGATCTTGAAGGTCAGGGTCATTTTAGGCCTGGAATGGCTGTTTATTTAACCCATAGTATGCAACAATATTGGGTTATTTGATCAGACATGCATGAAAGATCATGTGAAGTCAAGGTCATACCAAAAGTCAATCACCGAAAGTCAAGGTCACATTTTTTTTTGGGACATAATATAACTTTTGCTGTAGTTTATTTCATAATACATGAGTGTATTTGGAGGCGGAGGTAAATGTAATCTCAAGGTCAAGCATATAAAGATGAAAGTCGGTACTACTTTGCATTTTAATGCCACCATTTCATTTTGAGTTCTAGTTTTGTCTGGCGATTGGTCAGTGTGCCAGTTGGTCAGTCTAACCATTTATGGTTTTCAGGATGGTGTTGCCGAGTGAAGCCATGAGGGTTGCTGATGACAGAGAAAGATGGATTAGGCTGGTGCCTGAACAACTTTTGAGTTATGAGATAGGATATGATAGATGTTTTGAATCGGTATACTCAGTATTATTTTTTTTTTATTACAATGCAGTTGGTAACAAATGTATTATTCCAGGTGGCGGTGGAGGACTGTTCCGAAGCTGGTTCCCTGGATGGTCAGGCTGGTACCAGGGTGCTCCAGCATCAAATTACAGCTCATCAGAACCTCAGCCAACATCACAAATGACAAAACCACCTTCTGAGAAAGTGCTAGAACCAACTTCACCACCAGGCAGTGATACCAAGTCAGTCACAACCTACAATGAAGAAGTAGAAATAGGTACGTAGTCAGGTTATTACTTCTTTATTACAAAATCAAACTTAGAAAAATGTACCATTATAGCTTGCTGTCCACATTTTATTTAGCTGCTAGTTCTTTTGTATTATTTTGGAAAATAGGCTGTAATTTGTCCACATTATGTGTTTGTTTGTGTTATCAGAACAAGAGATCCTGGATGTGATCCATGAGTCGTCAGAGAACAGCTCATTTCTGCGCAAGGACACAGTGTTTGCTCGTATGTCTTTTGTTCTCAAGACAGGATCCTTCAAGCTTGTGGAAAATCTCATCGGAGAGACAGGTGAGGGACATTTGTTGGTAGAGTTTCATTGTCATTTATTGACTCACATGCATAGCTATGAGTCTATGTACCCACCTACCCTACACCACCCCAAATTTTTTTTAAAATTTCAGGCCTTTGCAAATCTGAGTCCTAAATAGTCCAAAAATGACATTTTAACATTTTAAAATGTATCTGTCCTGCTGTCTGAAGTCTGGACGTGCAAAACTTGCAAGTGGTTTAATATCTCAGAACCTATTTGAACTATCACAACCTAACTTGGTAAGATGGTGTTTTTTCCATGAGACCTCATAAATGATAAGTGAATGAATGACTTCCCTTCAAGGTCAAGGTCACAGGGTCAACTAATCAAAGAATGACAATTTTTCACAAAATTTCACTTTTTTCCTAAGTTATTAATATTGAATTTATGATTCTTTGATGCATGATAGATATCAATGAGACACATATCCTATGCAAAGGTCTCGGGAGCTGTCCAAAATCAGTTAGTATAGGTACATTGAAGTGACATTGATCATAAACTGTGAGAGGTATAAAGTTCAAACTTGTTGTATTTAGAGATGATAGATTGATCTTTCATATATATTCCATTTTTGCTTTGATCTTGAAGGTCAAGGTCATTTAGGTCATCTTACAGTTGAATGGCCCTATATAACCCATAGTATGCAACAACATTGGGTTATCTTATCATACATGAGCATGAGAGGTCATGTGAAGGTCAAGGTAATTCCAAGATCAACGGCACTAAAGATCAAGGTCATCCTAAGCCCAGTTTTTTGGCATAATACAACTTTTGCTGTAGTTTATTTTATATCTCATGAATGTATTTGGAACCGGAGGTCATCTCTATGTCAAGAGCATAGAAAGATCAAAGTCGGTATTACTTTGTATTTTTATTGCCGCTGTTTCAATTTGTGTTTTTTCCTGGGCAGTCATTTTCATGTTAACTTTCCCCAATAGTCATGGGTAACAAATTACCCACACCTTCATTAAAACCATCACAACTGCCACAGTTCTGCTTATAATTCATTAAAATTTAATATCTTTGTTTATGGATTATTTTTGCATATACTGACTAAATTTGGCATGTTTTTGTTTATAAATAAAGTAATAAATAAACAACAAAGTTTTCATTTAAATATTGTGAGTTCCATAAGGAGCATGTGAGTCATATGGGCTTTGCCCTTTTAGTTTATGTACTTATTTTGTTTCCTTCTTTCTTTATTTCTTTGCTTGTATTTTGGGAGGGAGCTTATACAAATTGAAAATTGGATATTGTTTTCTGACTTATTTTATTGGTTACGGTGTTTATGTGTTTCTTTATAATTTGATGCATGTTTGTTCACTATTGCAGAAACTGGGAGTTGCCCACTGGCAGAACTGCAGTGTACGACCATCAACATGGAATTTGAATCTCGGCCTCGTACCAGTGCCATGAAGTTCTCTCTGGCTGTAGGGAGCTTGTATTTGGAGGACCTCAGCAGTAAAAATACAATTTTTCCATATCTCATTTGTCCTCAGGCAAAGGTAAGTGTTCATATATATTTTATATAGCACATTTTCCTTGTATTAAAGAAATTCTATTGGGAATTCTGAATTTTTTGTACTATGACTCTTATCACTATTCTGGTTATTGCAGTATGAGTCTTTTAGTGTAACTCTTCAAAAAAACAAGCTAGGTCAATTATTCAGATATTTTAACTTTATCGATTTGTCCCTATGGATGTTGGCATGAGTTTTGCTATATTATGAGGTTATGTGTTGCATTTCAGAATGTGCATTTACTTGATCTTGAGATGTGATTTTTCAGGATCCAGTGAATCGATCAGGCTTCAACCCTATCCTTCAGAGCCGCAACCAGCGTTTGCCAACTCAAGAAGAGACCTCTGACCCCAAGTGGCAGTTCTTCAAACTGGTGTATGAGAAAAATCCTCTCAGCAGCCACTTCAAATACAAGTATGTATGCTCAGCATTGGCTGTAATATGTCGACCACTGATTTCTTTAAATGTTTTTTCCTGTATACTGAAATACAGCTAAACAGCATTTTTTTACAAGAAGGTATCTGCAGAATATATGCTAATTTTCACTAACATTGATCATTTGATTTTTCAGAGCTTGTGTGACTACTCGCCCCATTGATATCATCTACACGCCAGCCTTGCTGAGACGTCTGAAAGAAGTGTTCACAGTGCCAAACACCTCCCTGTACAAGGCAGCCAATGCTGGTCAGTTGTGCATTTTCTGGGTGTTTTTTATGTGGAGTATGTAGTGGCCATTGTATGGATCATACAACGGAAAATCTCCTCCCATCCTCCCTCTCTGCCCAACCCACCACACACTTTCTCTCCCCCACACAAACATTTTATGCAGCTTCTGAATCTGATTTTGTTTGTATTCCTAGAAAATTTGCTATTTTTAAAAAAATTGTTTGCATTATTTTTGTTTCCAGTTAAAAAAAGTTTTTTGTTTTTTGTTTTTTGTTTTGTTTTTGTTTTTGTGCAGTGTCATCGTGGCAGTTTGAGAAGCTCAGGAAGCAGACACAGGAAGAACTGAAGAACACTTTGGATCAACTCTTGGAAGCTGAGGTTGGTTTACCGGACTGTTTATTACAGACAACTTGGGCAGTGCAACTGTGAATGTATTCTGATGTGAATATTTTTGAAGTTACTCTCTGCCTGCAGTGTGTGACACTGTAATTTTATTTGGAGTATACGTGGGGAACATTTAAACTACAGCAGAGAGGAGAAACGTACAAATAAAGAAGAGACAAATTTGATGTTTATTTGGTTTAAAGTAAGTGTTTTTCCTTGCAAAAACGCTGCTTTGCCAAACTTTTTACTTGCTTTATGTCATGATTTCAGCACAGCAAAGGCCGTTGGTACATTGACCTTGATATTAGTGCACCCAAGCTGATTGTGCCTGAAAATGTTTTGGAAGAAAACTCTGGCCTGGTGGTGATGGACCTGGGTAACTTCCGCCTCAAAACTGTGGCCACTGAGAATGTGCCTACTACCATGGACGATGAAGGTATGTCAGTCAGTGGATTTTGTACAGTACTGTAAAGATTTTCAATTGTGAATAGCGTAAAAATAAGAGACGCTGAACATTGCTGTATAATGCAGTATTATTGTGAAATTGTTTGTGTGCAAGTTTCTCATATCTTTTTTTAGATTCCTCATACGTATATACATAAGTGTACGTATTTGAATGCATGTTGAGAAGAATTTGGAGTGTATCTGCTAGAAAAGCTGAGTAAATGTGTCTCTTTACTGAACTGTTTAATGTGTTAATTACAGATGACTTTGTGACCCCCTTGTCCACTCCACCTAATGAAGCAGAGACAGTCCCAGGTCAATCTGAAGTGAGCAAGAAGGATAGTGGTCATGCCCTTTCCCTCTCAGATGCTGCTGTTATGGACAAGCTTTATGAAAAGTGAGTACATTTTACATCTGCCATGCCCCCTCCCACTTCTCTCCCTCCCCCATTCCCTTCCCCCTCTCCCCCACACCCCCTCCCCCAAGCATTTTATTCCTGCTGGGTTATCTATCTGTTAGCATCACTTTGTTCTTTCAAATCATCCCATTCATCTGATGATGACTTGACTTAGTTAGTTATTCATTGTTTATAGGGTCTAGCAGACTGCAAAGAGCCGAATCAGGACCACAAAATCAAGATCACAACTTGATTAAAAGAGGAATCGCCCCTGATCTGTTTAAAAGATCTGCTGAAACTACCCTAGTGGTAACACTGAAGGTACTCCATCAGCCGGTCACTTTACAATAAAGGCATCCCACGCAGGTGATGCTGAGGCTGTAATCTTAATTTATATAATCCCAGTTTACAAAAGCAAAATAGTATATAAACATCATTATAAAATATTAACAAAACACATACATATAAACTGCCTACATTGCTAAATAATAATATCATAGAAAGCCCTTGCCTTGTGACCATTTGGTAGAAAGCGTCCAATATTCCCAAGCTGACCCAACAGACCTCATACACAAATGAGGAGTTTTGTAAGAGTTTTTAGGAAAAAAGGTAGGTGAGTGGTCTAGCGAAGAAGATAGTGTAGTATAGTAGATTGATAGAACAGAGTAGATATGAGAAAAAACAAATGAGAAAGACAGCGACAGTGGGAATTTAAAGCACTAAATTTCCAGAAAGTGGGGATACTATTTATACCCTCGGTACTCTTATGGGGGGGGGGGGGGGGGGGGGTGATGACTGAGTCCTTCAGGGGGTCTACACACATAATTTGAAGGAACAGATTGTTGAACGGAAACAGAATAGACATTTTATTCCTTGATTCCTTCCTGCGAGAACACTAATCATAATAAATAATACAGGATAATATGAACATTCAATCATGATATAATTGAAATGAAAACCTAAAAACTGTAAATATAAAGAAATGAGAACACTTTACTGAAAACTACTTATGTTTTGGGGCTGTTATTGATTGTTGCACCAGGTACAAGATAGAGCTGACAGAGATGCAAGTGCTGATGGGGCGATTACGTGACAACTGGCGCAATGCCTATGCCAGAGGCTCCAGCCATATGCACATCCTTGACAGGTTCAGCATTTCACTGCAGCTAGAAAGGTTTGAAATATGTTCCTCTTATTCTTTCTTTTGCTGTAATTGAGTTGTTGGTTGAGCTAGAGGTTTTTAAATAATTTTGTTTTAAATGTTCTAAACTATTTAATTATGCAATTATTGTTAGAACTAATTAACTTTTTTTTTGTTGGTTTTTCATTTTCAGACGTTTGATTGTGACCTCTGACCCCCAATGGCCGACTGCAACTGTGTCCGGCACCTTGCCATCCCTGACTTTCCACTTGAATGAAAGGAAGATCAAGGCTTTGCGCATGTGTGCCGATACCTTCTCTAGTTCAAACAGTACACCTGGTCTGGTATCCTCACACAACCTGTCTGCATCTGGCATAGCTCTGGCTTCTATGTCCTCTATGGCTGATATGCAGCAGATTACCAGGTCATTTGCATGCTTCTTTCTTGATCTTACTGCCCTTCTCTTTATGTTCTCCGTTTTAAATTCACATGTATGCAGCAGTATGAATCTGATTTTATTTGCAATGTGTGTTGAAGCAGTGCTATTTGTGTAAAGCAGTGTCTCCTAGGTTTATTGTTAGATTTTTTGTGGCGACAACTCAGCATATGCATAGCAAAGTGAGTCTATGTATCCACCACCGCCCACCCCCACCTCTGCTCCCTCCCTCCCCAAATAAAAACAAAACCAAAAAAAAAACATTATGATTTTTGCCAATCTGTGCAAGATGAATCCTAAATGGGCCCAAAATAACATTTTTTTTTAAAAAAAGGGTCTCTCTGTCTGCTTTCCATCTGTGCAAAACTTGCAAGTGGATTAATATCTCAGAACCTATTTCTACTATCACAACCAATCTTTGTAAGATGGAGTAAATTCATGAGACTTCATAAATGATCAGTTAATGAATGACTTCGCTTCAAGGTCTAGGTCAACAAATTGTAGTCAAAAAAGGAACATTTCTCACAAAATTTCACTTATAACAGAATTTATTACTATTGAACTTATGATTCTTTGATGCCAGATAAATATCAATGAAACACACATTCTATGCACATTTGGTCAACCTCACTCCAAGGTCAAAGTCACTGAAGCTGTTCAAAGTCAGTTAGAATAGGTACTTTAAAGTGACCTTAACCCTAACCTATGAGAGATTTAAAGTTCAAACTGGTATTTAGAGATGAGAGATTTATCTTTCATTTATGTTCCGCTTTTGCGTTGATCTTGAAGGTAAAGGTCATTTTAGGCCTTGCAAAAACTTACAAAAAATAGGCCATTGTACAATGGAATGTCTCTATTTAATCCATAGTATGCAACAACATTGGGTTATTTGATCATACATGAGCAAGAGAGATCATGTGAAGGTCAAGGTCTTCCCAAGATCAAGGTCATTGAAGGTCCTCCTAAGGAGCATAATACAGCTTTTGCTGTAGTTTTTTTTTTATATTATATGAGTGTATTTGGAACCATAGGTGTCAAGAGCATAGAAAGATCAAAGTCGTTATTACTTGGCATTTTAATGCCACCGTTCCATTTCGTTTTTTTTCTGGGCGATTATTTTCATATTGAATATTGTAGTGCATGTGAGTTATAATTATAGAAGATGTTGACATGTTATTGCAGTCTTGATATAGAATTACAGAGGAATTAATGAAATTTGGGATGTTGCTGATTCAAAACAGTTCTGTTTTGTTTGTTGAGTAGCATATCCTAATATATTTATTCCCATTTTATGTGGTAAAGAAAAGGTTAATGGGTTGTTTGGTGGCTTCTCACCTCACTTTGTAAATACATTTTGATTCAGTGGTTTCACACCTTTGTTGCAGTCCTGAAACAGAATCTGAGGGTGGCAGTGAAGAACTGACTGACAACAACCTATTCCTGATGCAGTTTCTCATCAACAGCATGTCACTGGAGCTTCAGAGTCAAGGTATTGTCAGTTATTGTTTATGTAAAATACAACTAATATAATTAGTTGGGTTTTTTTTGTTAGTGAAGGAGTTGAGTCACTGTTCTATCCAAGTGGTAATATGTGAATTATATTCTGTAATCTTGTTAGCCTTACTGCCGTAGGTCTAGTTTCTTACTAGAAATCAAGGACAGAGATAGCATTGTTCAAATGTGAATTTATGTTGATAATATTGTTGTTATTTTATGTTGACGATTTTGTTCACTGCAATTCTATGTTGATGAACACCTAAAAGTAAAAACCAGAAATGAAAATAAAAACCAGAAATAAAAAGTGCACTAATAGATCATGTGGACATTGGCTACTTAAGAAATTACTAAAGAAAAACAGAAATTTGTGCCACGGCAATGTGAGTTGTTGTTGCTGGCTATTGCAGGCAAGGCACTTGTGGAGCTACAGGTGACAGGAGTTCAGGCCAGCGCACAAAAGAAACCAGATGGAGTGTCTGTAGCTTTGACGGTGCACAGTCTTCTGGTGGTGGATGCTCTGCAGAGCTATGGCCCAGACTTTGAGCTCCTGGTGGCCTCTCATCACAATGTGCAGTAAGTAGATATGTAGCATGACTAATAAACATTAGGTTAGTTGGCGTTAGCACATACATGATACACAGCAAATAGTAGTTAGAATGATCTTCTTTGCTCAGATTTACACTGCTTATGGGCATTATAACTAGGTGCCGGGCACGCTCAGTGAAGATACTGTGTGATTATAGTTAAAAGTGAACATGTTACTACACTTCCCACATTAATACCTACTTCCATTTGTTAGTACTTTCTAAGCTGATGGTTAAAAATAGAATTACATTGGCCAGACCAGACTAGGAAATAAGCAATACAAAGTGGATTATTGAGTCTTCAGTACCCATGCCCCTCAAAAAAAAAAAAAACAACCACAATGAAAAACAAACAAATGCAACATTAACGACACGTTTTGTATCTGTGAAACTGTACTTTCAGGCTGGACAGTCGCAGTGGCAGTATTATAGGGTCGGAGATCAACTCCCCAGTCTCTCCACAATCACCGTCCTCACCAGCCTCACCACGTTCACCATCACCCACTGTGAATCAGTCTACTTCTTTCAGCAGTCTGCATGCCATCCAGGATGCCCTGAGCAGTGCCTTCCATTCTGTCATGCCCAAATGTGAGTGCTTTATTATCTTACAAACTATTTATTTATTTATACATTATTTAATGTTTAACAGTCGGTGCTTTTCTGACAAAACTTAGTAAGATGTTTTCTTTTGTGGTAGTTATAATACTGACTGTAATGTGTATCATTTGCAGGGCATTGGTCACCAGCAGCAGCAGTACCTGGGATAGATGAAGTTCCATTAGCAGCCAAGTCCGAGGCATTGATTTCATTGGAGTTTGAAATCATAGCTCCCTCTGCTGCTTCAGAAGACAAAGGGGGCAAAATAGGAGAAGATACTCCAGAGATGCGCATCCTCAATTTGCAGTTCAACAGTCTGGATTTCATTGGTAAGCTGAAGTTTATTTTCATTTGATGGTACACTTTATATAAGTAGAGTAGAGAACTTTGAGTCTATAAAAAAAAAAAAAAAATCTGGACAGTGGTGGTAGCAAAAATGGTTATACTGTATATTTTCTTGTATTCTCAGAGTGCGGATCAGTTTCGACTTTTTAATAAGCTAAACTTTCTTTTTAATTTTGAGTTCAATCATTTATTATAAGAATAGTTTCATCTGATTGGTTGTATACATTTACAATTCATTTTACCTGTTTCACAGTTTGGTTTGTGAATTTGCTATGGTTTGTAATACAGCCAACCAGGAAACATTGGTGGAGATCTTAGCTTTCTTGAAGAACGCCTTTCCAGGTCAGGACACAAGCAGCCGTTTCCCACAAAGAACATTGAGGGACAGTTCAACCCTTATGCCGACACCACAAAAATCTGTTAAGGTTTGTTTCGCATTGCTATCGCTTGCATCAACGTTATAGTAGTAATCTCATCATCAGTATGATCTTCATCGTCATCATTAACATCTGTGTTATTTTGTCCTTACTGCCATTTCTTTAACTGATGATATTTTTTCTTAGTAATCAGTCTTGCCATTGACAGTTCTGTGAATTTTACAGGAACAGACCAGCAGCCTGTTCATCACAGCAGATTTCAAACGTCTGAATGTGTTGCTGCTGCGCATTCTGGAAGAGGATGGCAATCGAATTGCTAGGAAAGTGGCAACTGCTACCATGTCTGCCTCTAAGGTTCAGGCTACTCTAGGTTGGTATAAGAAAGCTTTCTATGTCTTGAGAAAAAAATCTTTGTGCAGTCTCTACCTAACAGTTGAAATAAATAATAATAATGACCATTGAAAGTATCTAATGGCATTAATTTCCATGTCCATGGCCAAAGTCCAGGCCACATTAAGCTTGAATAAGATAGCCGTATGCATCTTGAGAGAAATATTTGCATGGTATATCATCAGAACTGTAGAAATAAGCGTTGTGATTTACTATATAGGTGAAGTGCTGTCTTTACAGATGCAACGTGGCAAGTGGAAGGCAGTCTGGGAGGTCTGCACCTTCTAGATGTTGTCCCAGAGGGCACAAGGTACCAGCAAGTTATCAGTATTGGCCAGGGTCAGCAACCAGCACCTGACCCCCCTCCATCACACCCTCTATCCAACTCCACTTCCCCTAACACTTCCCTCAACCCTGACATGTTCAAAACAGCCATGGATGAAAAGATCTTTTCTGACATGTTCCCGGTCAAGGTGGTCAACCGTGTGGCCTGCCGCTTTAGTATCTCCAAAAAAACTGGTAAGATTCAACGGAATATGGTAAACTTCATGGTCTTATGTGTTTTTAGATCCCTAATCCTGTTCACCGATTTTTGCCTTGAGCTTTGAAATAATATATCTGAGATTAAGTACTAATGTCTTGAGGAAAAGAAGTATTAATACGTTTTTTAAAATGTCAGTTTTGTCAGTGGTGGTGGTGCTCACATTGGTGAGAAAACGGAAACCAGATCATCAGGTCTTGCAAAGACCATCCTGCAAGGCACAGTGCAAGGAGGTAGAAGAAGAGGGAGAACGAAAAAGAGGTGGGAGGACAACATTTGAGAATGGACTGGTTTGACACTGAGCGAAACAATCAAGGTTGCTGAGGACAGGGAAAGATGGAGTATGCTGGTTAAACGATCATGCCCCTACGACCTCCGAGTTACGGGATAGGATAGTATAGGATAGGAAAATGTCAGTATTCTTATGGATGTGGTTGTAGGATCAAGAAATGTGCACTTTTAGCCATTTTTATGGTTCAGGTTACTGTGGTGACTGTTTTTTCTTATACAGTCTTTTTTTTTTTCTTATAAACAGAATCCTTACTTAATGTGTCAGCATTTTACTACTTTCTTTGTCCCAGGTGGAGCTAGTGGCAACAGCACATCATTTGCCAACATTAAAAGTGGCAGCACTTATCGCAGTGGTCAAGACATGATGAGTGATTCAGAAAGTGATGTCTTTGGTCTACATTCTGAAATGATAGAAGCCACATTTGACATGGCATCTCTGTGCTACATCCACTGCCCCAAGTTTCTGGAAGAATTAGTAGACTGTGTATCAGAGTTTCGACACTACATGACATCAGTGGCCACTTCCATCAAGACGTCAGCCATGGAAGTTGCCATGGGGATGGTGGGAGGTCGTGGTGGGGTTCCGGGTGAAAAAGAGGAAGGAGCGTCATTCACCTTGTTGAATCGCCAGCAGTCTCTGGGAGACCTCACAAACACTGTGCTGCTACATGAGGGAGAGAGGAATGTGGTTTTCACAGCAGCCTCATCGCCTGATAGAGACATGCTGGCTTCAGCCCCTAGAGCTAAAGGCAGTAACATCATTCTCAGTGCTAGAATGGAGACCCCCATCATTGTCATCCCTCGCAAACCCAACAGCTCACAGGTAATATATGTAAATAATGTAAATTTTGAAGGAAATGTCATATAGTATAAGTTCTTTCAATGAGTTTCATTATTTGGGCACGGATATACTTCAAGTGCTTAAATTTTGTAGCGTTTGCTTAGGAAAATGCTTGGAGCTTTCAACAAAAATCTGGTATGGCTGCCTAAATTCAATATTTTGCTGTGATATGGCCAGTAAATGATGTGTGGATGTGTTAAGTTGGTTTCAGGAAATAGAATATCCATGTCACATGCACTGTTGTTTCAAGACATTTTCTTCAGTACTTTCCTTGCTTTTGACAGGTTCTTCTTGCTCACCTGGGAGAAATTTCTGTAGACAACAGTGGTCATCGTGGTGACCAAAGTGATGATGACAACTACATGGACAACTACAACCTTCCCTCCCTTGACCTGTCAACGCGAGAAGTCAGTGACCGCATCTTCATCTCTCTCACCAACATGAATCTCTACTCTGTGGACTTTGACAAGCACAAGCGATTAGGCAGAAGCCTGTCTTCCTCCTCCTTCTCCGGTTTCACACATGAACTGGGTGTGCCAATTTTGTACGATACGGCAGTGGACCTGTACATCAGAAAGCGTAGCTTTGAACTGGCTGAACATTTCGGTGATTGTGGTCCTAGAGAGAGTGCAGTTGTGGATGTTTTAGACTTCTCTTTCACACCACCTCCTCCTCCTCCTCGCCAAGAAGCTGATGATGCCCCAGACCAAGTGTTGCCATCCTCAGTACTGGAAGTGGGCATCAAGATCTCCACCCCCATCAAACTGGGGCTGTCCAAAGAGGTGTATGAACAGATCCTGCAGACCATGGACCACTTGACCTATGATGCTGACTTTGGTAACAGTAGCAATGATGGGACAAGCAATGAAGGCATAAAGGGTGAAGGTGGAAAAGGCGAAGATAGCAATGTGGAAAAAGCATCAGAAGTGCCAAATGTAGGAGGAGGAGGAGAAGGAAGTGACATGTTAAGCAGAGAACGACTGTCACTGGGCATTGACGGAAGATTAGACAAAAAGCGAATGAGTGAGGGTTTTCCTTCTCCCAATGTGGGCATCAAGGAGGTAGGAGATGGCAGCTTCATGGCCAAGCATGTCAAGTTTCAGGTGCCTCTCTTCGAGGTAGAGCTGAGAGGGGACTTTGGGGAAGGGGAACAGGGATTGGTGGACCTGCAGCTGTATGACTTTGCCTTGGACTATGAGAAGAACGACCGGGCCTCCACCCACATAAAAGTGCGCCTTCGTTCCCTGCAAATGGACGACCTGTTGGAGGCTCCAGATTCTTCTCACCGTCAGATCATTGTGTCGAGAAACACCAAGAAAGATGGGAGTAGGGGTGGGGAACAGTTCAGGACTAGCACTGGCTGCTTCATGTCCACCTCCTGCCCTGACTGCACCATTATCCCCCCTGTCCCTCATATGCCTCCCTCTCTACCTGCCAGTTTCCATGACAAACACACCCCTAACAAAGCTGTGCACAAACTCAGGGACATATTGGCAAAGGGTGCACCATCTCTCAAGCGACCCCTAAGCAGGTAAGAACTCTTTGAACCCATTTCCCAGTAATGTTCTGTTATTTGTCTGAATGTGCACTTTTACTTGCTAGAGATTATGCTGTTTACAAATGTCTTTGTTTACAAATAAGATTTTATTTCTTTTTTCTAGACGAGGTGACATCCCAGGGACCCCTCCACCCACCCCACAGTTGCTGGAAATGATCGGCCATCAGGACGATAATGTGGATGACCTTGTACACATTGACATTATCTTGGTTGACAAGAAACAGCCAGAATATGTCACCAAGTACAACAGGGTATGTGAGATTTGACTGGCCTGTAGGTATTTTCATACCTGTCACCATCAGTACCAACCATCCTATTTCTTTGTGTTCACATCATTGCTGTTGTTGCAGTTTTGGGTGGTACATGATCTGGGGTTCTAATTGCATTGCATTGTCCTATAACTGTTTCAGACCAACCGTTTTATTGATGTAGAGTTTAGCTGCCTTGACACCACTATTAACCTGCAGACCTGGGTAGTGCTGCTGGACTTCCTGGGCATGGGGGCCAAAGTCCATGATGACCCCATGCAGAACCAGGATGGAGAAAAGGTCAAGGTCACTGCTGCTCATACTGCACCTGGTTTGTGAATTTTGTGGAATTGCTAAGTTTGTTATGTTGAATTAAAATAGATATTCCTCTTTCACTGTATTTCCATTTTTTAGAACAGTCTAGAAGCCCGTGGGGGTGCCAGGGGTTTCTGTATAAATAATATCCCCACTTTCTGGAAATTTAGTGTTTTAAATTCCCACTGTCGCTGTCTTTCTCCTTTGTTCTTTATCATTCCTACTCTGTTCCTGTCAATCTACTGTTTCCTTTGCTAGACCAGTCACCTAACTTTTTTCTTGAAAACTCTCCCAAAAACTCCTCATTTGTGTAAGGGGTCTGTTGGGTCAGCTTTGGGATATTGGACGCTTTCTGCCAAATGTTCATGAGGGCTTTCTGTGGTATTATTATTTAGCAATGTAGGCATTTTATAATGAATGTGTTTTATTAATATTTTATAATGATGTTTATATTCTATTTTGTTTTTGTACACGGGGGTTTGATAAATTAGAAGACAGACTCGGCGTCCCCGGCATGGGATGCTTTTATTGTAAAGTGACTGGCTGGTGGAGTGCCTTTAGTGTTACCATTAGCGTTGTTTTAGCAGATCTTTTATACGGATCTTTCAACCAAGTTGTCCTGATTTGGCTCTTTGCAATCTGCTGGACCCTATAGACAATGATTAACTAACTCTCCAGAATTACTGCATTGTCAGAGAACAAAAATTACATGGGGAAAAGAGGAATTCTGATTTCAATAAGTACGCAGTACTTGCTTGTTTTTCTGTATTATGAGTAGATGAGACTATGCTCTCAGTCAACAGTAGGACTATTTTGTGCGTTTTGTCTGACAGCTAACGTGAAAGAGGTGGTGAACTCTGAGATCAAGTTCTGTGTGGAGAGCTTCACCCTGATTCTGAACAAGTCGGAGTATGAGTTGGCAAGAGCCACAGCTGGCAACCTGAAAACTGAGGTATCACTTCGCGATGAGAACATGTCAGTCACAGGACAGCTGGGCAGTCTCTCTCTCTTAGACCAGTCTCCACATGGTACCAAGTACACACAGCGCTTCGTGTCTGTTGGCAAGCAGGTCATGCAGTTCAAGTTCTTCAAGTGAGGAACTTTTCTCTCACCCACTTTGCTTGTTGACTTGTTATTTAGATGTTCGCTTCCTGTTTGAATGTTGTTTTCTTGTTGCTTCAGGGTCACAACTATGCTGGATTTTAGGTAACAAGATGGTGATTTCGATTTATTCAAGATATCTCTGTTACAATTAACTGAACATTGCAGACTCAACCATTGCTACATTCTTTTCCTCAGCTGATTTTTTTCGATTGCTTAATGTTCAACCCTCACTCCCTCCCCAATTTTGGAATGCTGATTTAGACTAACTAATATTTATTTGTCACTTGTATATTTCAGGTATGGTCTTCCTGACTTCAGCATGGCCCGCGAGTTTGATATTTCTCTGAAGCTGAGCATGTCCACTGTGCGCTATGTGCACACCAACCGCTTTCAGGCAGAGCTGGTGGCCTTTTGCCAACACTTCCTACAACTGCAGGATGTTCTGGGGCGCATGAGGGCAGCTTCTGCTGGACAGAAGATCACTGACCAGGCAACAAGGGGAGCTCGTATCAAGTTGGACATTGAGGCGGACTCCCCCATCGTGCTGATCCCTGAGAGTTCTCGCACTGACCATGTGCTGGTGGCTGACCTGGGACAGCTGCGTCTCACCAACCAGTTCATTGTAGACGGCCAGACAGGCACGCTCAGCTTCAAAGATGCCCAGGCCAAGAGTCGCAAGGAGAGTGAAGAAGCCACAGCTGCTGCAGCTAAGAAGACTTCTGGTGCTGCTAAAAACCTGTGTGACATGACTGAAAGTTTGTTTGAGCACAGCTACCCACCCAACCAGCGAGACCCCATGATGGCCAGCCTGTATGGATCACTGGATGAAGACTTCCGCATCTGTGATGGGTTGGAAGTTGCCAGCAGCATTCTGGCATCCGAGTCGGATTTTAACTTCCCTCTGGGTCGGGGTTCCAGCGTGGATCCCAAGACGTCTGCATCCGGGAGGTTCATTAACTCTCTAGAACAGGTACCACCTTCACCTAGCTCTCACAGCACTGTGAGTGGCGAACCTGCCCCCAGTAACAGTGAAACCTGTTGTGAAGCTGAAACAATGACAGATCACCGCTGTTTACTGGATGTGATGGACATTTGCCTGTCAGATATTGACTTGTTCACAGCACAACGTGTGTCTAAGAGTGATTATCATGGCCAAGACTATGCCTCAGACATGGAGTTCACGTCATATGTCGTTCAAATTGATGTGAGTACTGTTGTCACATTTTGTGTCAATTTTTTCCTAGGCAGATACAAACAGAATTAAAACAGATTAAAATAAACATGAACAGAAGTATATAAATGCATGCATTTGTCTAAAAAATTAAAAAATTCTATATTTCCTAATAAGCAGATTTCATCTTAGCTGAGAATGTCAGTTGTTTTCAGGTATATTTTCATGACTTCCTATCCTATCCTATCCTATCCCATAACTCGGAGGTCGTAGGGGCACCACAGATGATCCTTTAACCAGCGTACTCCATCTTTCCCTGTCCTCAGCAACCCTGATTGTTTCGTTCAGTTTCAAACCAGTCCATTCTGGAATGTTGTCCTCCCACCTCTTTTTCGGTCTCCTTCTACCTCCTTGCACTGTGCCTTGCAGGATGGTCTTTGCAAGACCTGATGATCTGGTGACGTGGCCATACCATCGGAGTTTGCGTTTTTTCGCCACTGTGAGCAGGTCATCGTGTTGTCCAATGGCTTGTGTGATGGTCTGTCGGACTTCGTCGTTGGTGATGTGCTGGGTATAGGAAATGCCCAGAAGTCTTATGTAGCACCTCATCTCCATGCTTTATATTCTTCGTTGGAGATCTGCTGTGAGGGTCCATGTTTCGCAAGCATATAGGAAGATGGAGATGACAAGGGAGTGCAGCAGCCTTACCTTGGAATGTAGACTGATGCAGTGATGGTCCTATCTTTCCAAATTGGCTTCAACTTCGCCAGGGCAGCAGTTGTTTGTGCGATCCTAAAGAGGACTTCCTGTCGGGACCCATTGTCTAATACAGTGGCTCCTAAATATTTGAAGCTATGCACTGTGTTGAGGGATTAACCTTGGACTTTGATGTCCGTGTTGATGCCATTGGTGTTGTTGGTCATGACTTCCAGAATTTAATTTATATACGAGTCATATTTGTCACTTTGCCATTTATGCAGACTGATGAAACAGGAAGATTTTCTTTTTATGGAGACTGATGAAACAGGAAGATTTTCTTAGTCACTTTCAAGGTTTTTAGTACAAAAATCTGCACAGTTGTCACTTGTAAGTGACAAGGATAAAATGAAATCTGAAGATAACTATTCTCTCACGAACATTTGAGGAGAAAATATGTGGGTGTAATTTTATTCTGCCTGAATTTCAGATGGGTACATTCATCAAGAAGACATGTGTCAGCGATGTGATTGTGTATTGTGCAGGAAGGCCACCTGTTGCATGAGAAGATTCAGCTGAACCTGCATGTTGAGCGCAACCTGGAAGGAGATGTGAGCCACCACTCCCCAGACTGGCGTGCTGCTGGTCAGCTGTCATCTGTCTGCTGCCACTTGGACGTTGCACAGTACACTTTGGTACGAGGCTTGCTGGCACACAACCTGGGAGAAAAGGTGGAAGAGTTCCAGCGACCACTCATGTCGCACCTGCAAGACCCACGCATTCAGGTATGTATGCTTTGAATACCTTTATGTGCAAACATAAATGGATCGATTGTCGTATTGTAGTGCTGAGTAATTGATTGTCTGTTCGGGAACAGTAGTTTAGCAGTATGTTTTCTACATTCTTCCACAGTCTTTGAAGTTGTGTCTTTGTAAAAGAATAGACTAGCAGTTCTATGACGTTGATTTTACAGACTGTTCTGAGTGGGGATGTATGGAAGTCAGTGAGCCTGGCCATACAGCTTCACAATGTAACAGTGGAACTTCTGAACTGCCATGCCACAGCCCAGCAACCCCTTCAGTCTCTGGCTCGTTTGGACTTCATCCGTTCCCGTCTCTCTTTTGAGAGCTACTCTGACCAGTCCAAAGAAATTGATCTAGTTTCCCATGAGATTGTAGTTTCTGACACTCGCTTCAAAGGTATGGAACATTATTTCTTATGCCTCGTATTTCTCTTATTGAATAGAACAAACTTATTTTGACAGAAAAAAAAGTACAAGTTGAATTGTAGAAAGCGCAATGGTATTTTGTACGCTGATTTAATGTCTCACGCTTTTCAATATACCTGTATTATTTAATTTCAGAAGAACCTGTCAACTCTCGTCCCAATGTGTTCACCAGCATCTTGCAGCCACAGTCAGGCTCTGGCTCTGGTTCTAGCAGTTCTGGACGGCAAGGTCTGCAGATAGAGATGCATTTCAGGTCGTCTGCTGACTGCACGGAGTTCACAGTGCTGCTAAACAACATGCGTGTTATGTGCATCTTTGACTGGCTGCTGTCTGTGCAACAATTCTTGATGACTGAGCCACCTAACCCTTTCACAGATGGTCAGAGTTGAATATAATTATTTAAATATGTCATAGTATAATAATACTAATATGAAGGAGAATAGGTCTTGTGTGTTTTTGGAGCTTCATTCATTGTATTTGAAGAAAAATGCATTCTAAAATCAAGAAACTAATCTCGGTGATGGTTATCCTTTCATTAAAATTATGACATTACTTCTTCAAGCAAGTCAAAGGAACTATTTGACATTAGGTATGGACTTTATATTTGTATATCGGTTTTGTCCAAGCATCCATTCCCACTAACTTTGTTGTTGTTCTGAATGTCATTGACATGTTGGCAGTATCTTTGTGGGGGATATTGGTTAATTTGTAGAGGTGTAAAAACATTGTTTTATATTATTTTACTTATTTTTGTTTGTGTTGTTTGTTACTTTACTTTATGTTTGTGTACAGTGGAGAATGCCCTAACGGAGCGTATACAGAGGCAGGTTTCTACACCGTCAGTGAAAGGATCTGTCAGTCACACACAAAGTCCTCTCACTGTTTCTAGAGGCATCATCACCAAACGAGGACCACTGGCTGAAGAGGTTACTCAATTTTTTTTGGTTTTCATCTTTCCTAATCACAATACAAGAAAGTATTTTCTTGGTGCACTGTAATGAAGATTTTATTAATGGGATATTGCACTGAAAGCTCTTTCATTCTTTATTGTTTGGACCACATCTACAGGTGAAGGTGCCACTGGAGCTACGGCTGAATGTGTCAGACACGCAGTTTGTGGTGGTAGAGAATTCCACTTCCCTGGACACCAACGCCGTCATCCTCAAGGTTTGTTGCAACTCTTTACATTTTCTGTATTCATGTGACTTTCAAGCATAATCCTTCGTTTTCAATTATCTACTTTTATGTGACTGATTATGCACTTCATGGAGAGAGCATTTCATATTTATTCTAATATCAGAAGCAGAGTTGTCGTTTTAGCATGAAGCAGGTTTTGGAACATTTCTGGAGATTCTTTCTTGTCTACAAATTGATTTAGAAAAAATAAAGTTTTCTGTGTACTATTTTTAATTTTTTGATGATTTTGTTATAATAGTTTAAAATGAATTTCCGTTTTTTGGTGTGTTTTTTTTAACTTGAATGCATAGCAATGTTTATGATTTAATCAGAACATATTTAAACTATCACAACTAATCTTGGTAAGGTGTTTATCCATGAGACCTCATAAATGATCAATGAATTAATGACATCACTTCCAGATCAAGGTCAAAGGGTCAACAAATGTTAGTTAAAAAAGGCCTTTTTTTTTAAATTTCAATTTTGTTCCAAGTTATTTATATTGAGTTTATGATTCTTTGATGCATGATAGAATTCAATGAGACACATCCTATGAACATTTGATCAACCTCCAAGGTCAAGGAGCTGTTAGTATAGATACTTTGAAGTGACCTTGACCCTAAACTATGAGAGATAGAAAGTTCAAACTTGTTGTATTTAGAGATTGATCTTTCGTATATGTTCCGTTTTTGGTTTGAACTTGAAGGTCAAGGTCATTCTAGACAATAAAAAAAAACATACTAAATATAAGTCATTTAACCCATAGTGTGCAACAACAGTGGGTTATTTACTCAAACAAGAGCATGAGAGGTCACATGAAGGTCAAGGTCATCCCAAGATCAAGGTCACTAAAGGTCAAGGTCATCCCAAGGTAACTTTTTAGGGCTTAGTACAACTTTTGCTGTTGCTTACTTGATATTACATGTGTGTATTTGGAGCCATGGGTCAAGGTCATCTCAAGCTCAAGTGCATTGAAAGCTCAAAGTCAATATTACTTTGAATTTTAATGCCACTGTTTCAGTTTTTTCTTTCTTTTTCTGGGCAATCATTTTTATGTTAAATATTGCAAGTTCCATAAGGAGGCCGTGATTCATATGGGCATTACCCTTCTAGTTTTTTACATGGAATGTGCATTTGATGTCATATGTGTAAACAGAGTACTGCAGTGTTGCGCTACAAGCCACAGGCGTCGGATAAGGTGCTGCGCTGCAGCCTGGGCTCACTTGAGGTGTTTTCTTGCTGCCTGATGGCTGAGGAAGACACTGCCCTCTCCATCATTGACCCCATGACCATCAGCATTGAGCTCAATGCCAACCCCCTTCCTGAGCCCAAGCCCAGCTCTGCTTCTGCAGCTCTAGGACTACTGTCTGTCCCAGAAACCCAGCTACGGCAGCTACTTTTGGAAGTATGCTTGAATAATATCCCATATTTTAATTTATCTGATTTTGATGTCTGAAGTCTGGCACTTTTGCTATGCAGTAAAGAGATAAAACTTGCTTTTTAGAAGGTTCCACCTCTCAGAGACATTTGCAGCTTATGTATTTGTGAAAGTGTGTTGATTTTGTCTCTGCATCATTCCAAGATCAATCTCTGAATGTTGCAAAAAAAAAAGTTTTTTTCTACAGGTCAGTTTCAATACAATGAACATCCGGGTGTCATACCACGACATGATGATGTTTCTGGCCATCTTGAACTCACTGCCTGGTCAGGCCTTGCAAGCTAAGCAGCTCTCCAACAATTCCTCTGCCTCCTGTACGCTTACTGCTTCCACCATCACCAGCTCACCTTCATCAGCTACAGCTTTGCCACTGACCTTAGATCCAGCTTACCTTGATGGGGACAGCTCTGTTGATGCCATAGTGCCACACAAAATAGGTAGGAGCATTATATTGTTGCTGTAATCATATGTTATATTCATTTTTGTAGGAAGCACATCGGATTCAGATTCATTGAATATTTCAAATCTGTCTGTAGTGTTGAAGTTGTGTGGACAACATTGTTTTCACATAGGACTTAATCAGTGGAGTTGGACATGCACAGGAAGATATCTTCATTCTTGACTATGTATGTATGTGACCATTTTATGTATTTCATTTGTTTGAGATGCCAACATATGTCCCCTTTTCAGGATGTAGAAAACTGTACTGGTGGGAGAAATTATATTTGAGTGCGCAGGTGAGGGAATACAGTTGCAGATGCTGAGTGTTTTACCTGGCTTCTTTGTACAGTTGTGCAGTGTTTTCACTCAAGTGGGGATTTTATTTCTGAACCATACCTGTGTTTTGTTGAGACATTGGCTTGGGTTTGATTACAATAATAAAATGCCTACACAGTGTAACATTTGCTTTTGCTGTTTGACTGATGGTTTCTTGGTTCAGTGCATGCTTTTGGAGCTGGAGACTACGTAACTTTCTATTGATAGTATTGATAGTATAGTGAGTAGTGTGAAGCATTCATAATAATACCAGTAATAAGCTTTTGGTGTGATGCATGGTGTGCTTGTTGCGTCTTTGTTTTTCTAGAGTCCTCCTTAGCAAGATTACAAGAGATGGGCTTCAGTGTTGAGGACTGCCGACGTGCGCTGCGAGAGTGTGAAGATGATGTGAACCTTGCTGCAATGTGGCTTAGCACGCATGCTGAGCCTGTTATCACCCCTCCAGTCGCCCAAACCAAAAATGATACTGCTCAGTCAGGCAGCCAGGTTGCAGAAAAAGATAGGAACTTTTCTCTCACTGCTATGGAGGTGAGCTTCTTGCTCAGAACCAAAATTAACCTCGCGCAAAGAGATTTTATTATAGTAGAGTAGCATGACTTCACTAGTGTGCCTACTTTTTCAAAAAGTAAAGTAATAGTGTTCTCAACATTTGAGGTGTTGTGAAGTTGGTGTTTCGCTGCTGGCATGTTTGGAGGGAGAAATTATTTTTGAGTAGGTTCAACTTTGCATGGTTTGCAGTGTCAAGTGTTCTTTCTATAGACATTGTATCCAGAAACTATATACTAATTTGCTGATCACCTGTTTTGTACTGACTGTAGTTAAAAGTGATTTTTCAATTTGAATGACATTAAAGAAAACATATCTATGTACCAATGATCTTCAAAACTAGTTAATACAAGTATTGTTTTTGTCCTTGCGTTACAGTAATATTACACATGGATTAATTGTATTCTTACCCCTGAATTTTCTGTATGATTTGTTATAAGTTTAATTCCTATATTCCTAGGCTATGTGCACCCTTTACATAAACGTAGAATGTACTGACATACTGCGATTCTTGTGATAAAGTATGCAATTGTTCTAAATTGTTTTAATCATGTGATCTGTTCTTCTTGCAGCTGAAAGCTTCCAGTGTGTGCCTGTGCCTCATTGATGATTGTGGTGACGCTGATGTCCCTCTAGCAGAAATTTCATGCAATTGTGAGTTTTTTGTTTTGTTTTTTGTTGTTATTGTTGCAAGAAAAGCCCCCACCTCTTTTAGCTCTTTGGCAATACAACAAAGATTGCTACCATAGGTATGTAAAGTTATGATTATTTGAAGTATGTTAAGATGTCTTCTGATGTACTTTTCTCGAAGTATAGACTTCATTATTTATGTCCTGTTAACTGTTGTGGAGCAATATCTATCCATATACTTTACAAAGCAAACAAGAAAATTTTGTTAAACTTTTACTGTTTTGTATTTCCAGCAATCAGTATTCACCAGACGTTGGAGCCCAGTGTGCAGGGTAAAGCCAGTTTCCAGTTGATTGGCGAGTACTACAACCGCAACCTGTCAGGCTGGGAGCCCTTCTTGGAGCCCTGGAGGTCAGTAATTAACACTGGGAGACTTTTTTTTTTCAGTTTCCATCCATATACAGGAGCTTTTGTTTCTTTTTCCCTCCAACTGGTAACCTTCTTTATCTTGTGTTTGTGATGTATCTTTAGGTTGAAAGAATTATTTGACCTTTGTTTCAGGTGTTCTGTGGAGTGGAAGCAATACAAAGACAAAGACCCTAAACTGGCAGTTCAGATATTAGGTAAGCTCTCAGGTTCTTGATTGTTTGCTGCTATTGAATATCCAGGAAAATCAGTTACTTTCCAAACTGCATTTCTGTTTTTCTTCCCTCTTCTCTTGGGAGAGTAACTAAGTTTTGTAGCTCTGAATTAGAATAGTTTGTTTCTCCTTCTTCCATAACATTTTTTCTTCCTCTTCTTTCAGAAAGTTTTTGGCCCCATTTTTGGTGTCACAAAGATCAGAGCTTGTAAGTTTTAAGGTTTAGAGGATTTCCACTATTGTAAAAAAATATTTCCACCGAGAACAGTATGGTTTTTCGTGGAACAAAAAATGTTTGACAACAATGAAAAAGCGTTTTGTGCGTGTCCTCAAGTCAAACGGAAATACAGAACTGCGCATTGTAGCCCGTAAAACGGATGCGACATGTTCAGCGTGGTGAGGCAGGTGATGGTAAAGACATGGAAAATGCATTGAGGTGGGAAGGGATGGAGAAAGAAGTGGGTGATGAACGACTAGAATAACATTTGACAAAGATCTCAAGAAATGGAACAACCTTTTATACAGTGTGCCAGTTTGGAAATCAAATACGAGCAACAGAGAACTTGCTGTCTGAGGCTAAAAATAGCTAAGCAGTCTCATGGTAGGCAAGTGTGCAGCACTCAACTTTCAGCCAGTGTTGCTGATGCACAATCTGTAAAGCCAGTGTGCTGCACCTAGCATTCAGTCAGTGTTGCTAAAGCACCTCAGAAACCTGTTTAGACAAACTGCAGTCACAAACAAACCAATCTCTCCAAATTCTTCAAACATACCATCTAAACCATTGCCAGTGAAAACACTTTTTCAAGATTTGGGTTGTGCATCAGAATGTATTAAAATTTTTACACTAAATTTGGACTTTATTGGTGAATAGGGAGTTTCAGCTGGGCACCAGTGTGCGTTCAAACTTACATTTGTAGTTGGACTTTGTTGGTGAATAATAACTGTTAGTGATGCATCGATAAAGACAGGCTACTTCAAGAGTTCAGCTGTGTGCAAGCAAGCCTTTCCTTCACTATGTTATGTTTTTTGGTCATCGAAAATCACAATAAAAATGTAACAATTCTAGAGGGGGAGGGCATTTCCTTGCACTCTCTACCAGCGCCTAGGTGGCCCCTGCACCCGGGCCAATTTCCTCTTTTTTAACTCCAGTCCATTACGAGCCCTGAAAGAGGGAGGAGGAAAATAATTGTGTTCGATTATCGGTGAAAGCGATGATGAGAGTGACTTTAATAAGGGCTTTACACTAGAAGAAATAGCAAAAGGAGTCTGGTGTTGACTTGGGTTTAGTAATGACACCAAATCGCCTTGATTTTGACAATCAGCAGAACTCACAGTTCAGTAGAGAGTGATTCAGATCAGGAGACAAATGAAGACAGGTAGGCCTACTACTGATAGTTTTAAACAAACGAAACGTAGAAACAAAGTGTATTGTACAGTGTTATAAAGTTTGGTGTCTTCTTTACCCATTCGGACCTAATTTCCTCAGTTACAGTTTTATTACACTGTTTATTCCTTATTTTTGACTTTCATGCATAGCAGTTGGTGTCTATTTACCAACCCCTCCCCCTACCCTTCCCTCCTCCCCCTCCCTAAAAAAAAAATTCCAGATTTTTGCAAATCTGTGTAAGATGAATCCTAAATAGTCCAAAAATGATATCGGAAGTATGTCTGTCTGTCCGCCAAACTTGGTAAGTTGGAGTATACCCATGAGACCTTGTACATGTAAAGGCTCAGTGAATGAATGACTTCGCTTCAAGGTCAAGGTCACATGGTCATCAAATGTTAGTAAAAAAAATTAGAATTATTTCACAAAATTTCACATTTTTTCTAGGTTATTAATATTGACATTATGATTCTTTGATGCATGATAGATATCATTGAGACACACATACTATTCAAATTTTGTCAACCTCACAGTCAAGGTCACTGGAGCTGTTTAAAGTCGGTTTGTATGGATACTTTGAAGTGACCTTGACCCTTGACCCTAAACTATGAGAGGTATAAAGTACAGACTTGTTGTATTTACAGATGATAGATTGATCTTTTATGTATTTTCCGTTTTTGCATTGATCTTGAAGGTCAAGGTCATTTCAAGCTTTGCAAAACATGAAAAATAGGTCATATTACAATGGAATGGCTGTTTATTTAACCCATAGTGTGCAACAACACTGGGTTATTTTGATCAGAAATGCATGGAAGATCATGTGAGGATCAAGGTCATCCCAAGGTCAAGGTCAATAAAGGTCAAGGTCATCCCAAGGTCATTGTTTTTTTTTGTTTTGCAAAATACAACTTTTTCTGTATTTTTTTTGATAGTTCATGAGTGAATTAGGAGCCAGAGGTCAGTGTCATCACAAGGTCAAGAGCATAGAAAGCTCAAAGTTGGTATTTGCATTTTATTGTCACCATTTCATTTTGTTTTTTTATGGGCACTCATTTTCATATTAAATATTGTGAGTTCCATAATGAGCATGTATGTCATATTGGCTTTGCCCTTCTAGTTGTTCTTCCATTTGTGTAATTTTATTTTCCTTTAAGATCAGCACACCTTGTGCTTTTAATAACAGCTTGTTTTGTGAACTCTGCTGATCAATAGCCCTGGAAAAAAAGGAGTTCCGATCCGGACCTACTTGAAAACATAAAAATATTGTCTTTATATTGTTATTGCGTATTTTTTTCTGTACCACCCTTACACCTTTTAAACACAGATTGTGAAAATTCAACCTCTGGTCACATTAAAACATGTATAAATCTTCATTTTGTATTTTTAATATTTTGTTTTCCTGAGTCAGGGTTCATACGCGCCCTTGAAAACCTTGAAAACCCTTGAATTCTGAGATGCTTTTTCAAGACCTTGAAAACCCTTGAAATTTAATCAATCCCTTGAAAACCCCTTGAAGATCAAGCCTAGGCTAAAAGTAGAAATGATATTGAAGTTAAGACACTAAAAATGGAAAGACAGAATTTTATTATGAAAGGCCGTAAAGTAGAAGCTATGTACAGTGATGAAAACGGCGTCTGCTCATAAAGGGACATAATCACCGCAGGAAGTTGTGATAGTTATTGTGTAACACCGAAAGTCACTTTGCGTTCCAGAAAATTCGTATTTCTAAGTTAAAATTTTAATCAGTGCGAAGATTAAATTTGTAAATATCGTGACTTATGTATTTCATGCCTCAGGAATTTTCACAAAAAGGCCCTTGAAAGCCCTTGAAATGTCCTGGAATTTTGCATTCAGAAGTCTGTATGAACCCTGTGAATGTGATGTGAATATTTTGCGGAGTTGCTTCCCTGGCGTTGAAAACTGAATAAGGGGAAGCTGAAAACTGGCCTCAAGTGGCATTGGGTTAAATTGATGAACAAGATGTATTGTATTCAATAATTACAATACATGTACATTATTTATTTGTGCAGCGGGAGACGTACTGAACATGAACTTGACACGGACACTACTGGAATTGTATGATCAGACCAAGGGCAGCTGGACTGAAGACTTCCTCACCTACAGTGCCAGGTCAGTGCTAACTTGCCTTTTTATTTTTTCTCACATGAAAAATGCAGTCAAATGCAATCCAAAGTAAATTTATATTCAGCAAATCTCCTAAAAGACATGCTTAGGCGTTAAACTATACAGTAAATGAGAAGACCACTTATCTCAATGTAATCTGTCTGACAATCATGTCGTAGAGTTCTCATAAGTTTTATAAAAACACATCTAGAACTTTATGAATATTACTAACCCAAATGGCAAGAATAAGCATTCTATATTAGTGTCAGATATAACTATACTAAGCTGCTTTCTATCAATTGTGATCATGCATGCGGCTTGTTTAGAATTAACCTTCATAATAATATGTTGATTGCATTCTTTTTATAGGGAAGACCAGAAGAAGCAGAAGAGGGATGAGGGTATTCAGTATTGCCGCTCTCGCTTCATACCATATGTTGTACGCAATGACACTGGTTCTCCAATCTGGTTCATGACTGCCACTTCAACACCTACTAGGTAATGTCTGTTTTTAAGCATTTTTCAGCTCTCAACAGCTGCGGTGTGCACAATTATTTCTGATCTCTACTATTACATATCTTGTTATATTGTGTTATATAGTGTCTTGTTATATTATATAGTCTTGTTATATTATATCTTATTATCTTGTCATATTTTGAACATGGCATGCTCAAAATAGAGTTCTAAAAAAAAAAAAAAAAATATGACAGATTCTTAATTTTCTTTTTAACAAAAGATTCACCTTATCTTTAATATCATCAAACAATGCTTTACCATTGTAATTATCGTATTGATGTGTAAACTTGATTGTTCATTGGTAGTATTGTCTTCATTGAAGGCAGACACCTTGAAGATGTCTGTTGTCTGATACAGTATAGTGTGGACTTAACATAATGCAAACCTTCAAGGAACTCTCAAGGAAAATGGTGTGGATTTGTTTTCAGTTTGCCAGGGGAGCGACAGATGTCGAGTCAGAAGCAAGACAACGTGTCTTACATCAAGGGATCAGCATGGGAGAGGGTGGGACAGGGCGAGTCTAGGCCCTTCCACTTCCATCGCAGAGAGAAACTCAGGCATAAGGTCAGTGGAAATAATGTTGATCCTGTTGTGAATTATACTTTGTGAAGATTCCTTGTGCAAGGTATACATGATTTGATGATAAAATTGTTGAGTGTCGTGGCTGAATCATTGACAAAAATGTTACTAATAGAGATATTCTATGGAAGAAAAGATATAAGAATGTTTGTTGTGCAGAAAACCCATGACATGCACATCAATCAACTGGTGGTGAAAGTGGATGGCTGGCACAAACTGTCCCCTGTGTCTGTGGACAAAGTGGGCATCTACTTCAGGCATTCTGACCCAGACCCCAAGTCACCTGTGAGAGCTTTTTGTTGGCTTGTGTCATTGTATTAGAGGAGCTGTAAAAAAAACATTAACGCCTCGCCACTCGCAAGGCCTGTTCAGTCCTGCTAGCTCAGTGCCTTTGTTTCTTTGCAATGTCTGCTCAGTCCAGCGAATTAGCCTGCTGCGTCGTAACTGTCTAGCAATGCTATGAATATTTTACCGGATGTACTTCCATCTGATGTTGACTTGGGTTTAGTATGACACTAAATCATCTTGATTTTAACAATTTTGATGATCAGCAGAACTCGCAGAACTGACTGACAGATAATCAGTTTTGTGAGTTCAGTACAGAGAGTATAAAAGGCAAAGGAAGAAGACAGGTAGGCCTACTGATAGTCAAAAGAAACAGAAAATAAAACAAACTATACAGCGTTAGTAAATTTGGTGTCTTCTTTACCCATTCAGTCTTTGACCAAGTTTCTTCACTTAGTTTTATTACAGTTTCTTCCTCATTGTTTTCCTTACATTTTGGTAATTTTTTTCATTTAACATCAGCATCCCTTATGCTTTTAAAAACTGCTTGATTTGTGAACTTTGTGCTGATCAATAGCCTTGGAAAAAAGAAGTTGTGATCCAGACATATGTGAAAACATAAAACTGTTGTATTTTTTTGTTCATTTTCTGTACCAGCCTTAATACCTTTTAAACACAGAATGTGAAAATTCAACATTTGGTGATATTTTTCATCACAATAAAACAGATTTAAATCCTCATTTTGTAGTTTTAATTGTTTTTTTCCTGAGTGTGATGTGAACACTTTAAGGAGTTGTTTCCCTGGCGTTGAGAACTAAATAAGGGGAAGCTCAACACTGGCCTGAGTGGCATTGCGTTAATGTGTTATTTGTCCTTAATGTCATCATTTCTCAGGAGCAATCTATTTGATGTCACTTTTTAGCTGTTTTATATTGGATACTCTGTTTTATGCTGTATGTTTTGTTTTGTTGTTCATAGAATGACCGCATGCCTGCTCGTGTTGTGCTGGACGTGCAGCAAGAGGGTAGTGCTCGCAAACTCATTGTGGTGCGCTCAGCACTAGTGCTGCTCAACAAACTGGACAGTATTGTGGAGCTCAAAATGGAAAACACTGATGAAACAGGTAAGCTGCCAACGTTTCTCCTATAACACAATAAACTGCAATCACTCAGGATTGATTTTGCTGTGCTGCAGCCCCTTCCAAAGGCAGGGATGATCAGATCAATAAATGGTGCCTTGTTCCATGGTTTGCCACAAACACAGTCATTGTGATCTTCACATTTCTCACATTTTTTTTGCAGGCAAGCATGTGACGATGACATTGCCAATCAATCAACCAACCCCTGTCCCACTGCTGTACGTTCACTCTCGCCTGCTAGCAAGGCCATCAGACTGGCAGGTGCACTATTGTAATCGCCCCATCCAATGGCAACATGTGATGAAGCCAGGTGAATACAGCGATGGCATTAGGTCCTGCAATTCTCTGGAAGGGCAAGGTGTCTACAGGTTTGTGTGACCTACTTTAACCCATTTAAGATTCGCAGTCTTCTATGCCTTTTCTGCAAAGACTGAAAAACCAAATGGTCTTCTTGTGTTTTATAAGGCACACTCAAACAGCAAGGTTTTATTCCCAAACCGTCAATAACTGACACATACTAAGCAATGATGGTCTCAAGGAAAGAGTAAATGGACCGACTGAATCAGCAAATAAAACTGGCATTGTTTTTCATTGGCTGCCTAAGCTACAGTTGACTGAAGCCTAGGCCTACACTTTGAACGAAACAGACAGATCTGTGAAATGAAACAGGCATTGTTTTTCAGTGGTGAAGTTTGGTTGAAGGAACCTGTCATGTTTCACCCTCTGGACGTCTGGTGTTCATTTTTCTGTACTCTATGTATGTGTGTGAGTGGACAGGAGGGTGGTGGGTGTGCACGCATGTGTTTATGTTTATGTGAGTGCTGAATAAATGTAAAGGAAATCTTCTGATTTGGGGACTATTTTGGGTTCGTATAACATTAGTGGAAAGCAATGTGCAAAGTGGTCATTCACATACATCTTTTTCCTTTAGTCTAATTTTGACTCTCTCTTTTTTTTTTAGTTGAAGAAATCGATAATTAAATGTTATTTGCATCTTAGGCGTGGAATATGAAAAATTGTCGAGCTCATGAATATTGTCAGATCTTGATGTGACAATTTTCCATATCCCAGGCTAAGATGCAAATAACGTATAATAACTGTTTGGTGTTTTCCCTCTCTCTGTGAAGGTTCTGTGTGTCAGTGTTGCGAGAGAACTACCCTGAAGACCAGGCTATCGCTTATGGTTTCTTGACCACTATGCCTGGTCACCAAGTAACGTTGCTACCTCCAGTGACAATCATCAACCTCCTGCCGTTGGAGCTGCACTATTATCTAAAGAATACTCCAATTTCAGGCAATCTCAAGCCTGGACATGAGGCTGCACTGCATGGGGTAAGTCTTTGCTTAAGACTTAAAAAATTGTATTCAGCCAGCAGATTACATTGGGAAAGTTATTTCTGACCATGCCCCCAAAATATTATATATTTTAACGTCATTTTCTTTTAGAAAGGTCCTGTTTTAATGGAAATAAATAATACCTGGAAAAAAAGCATGTTAATGCAAAATTATCTGAAGAATGTATATACAATTTGGCCAGATAAAGGTAAAAACTTTGCTTGTAAAATTACTGTTTTTTTTTCTTTTTTTGAGGAGGGAGGGGTGGGGGGGTGGGAGGGGTGGGGGTTCTGACAATGTTTGAAAATAGTTTAGCTGTAGTATCAAATATTACCCTTTTTTAGATTGATCACAAGTTTTCTTGAATATACATTTTTCACTCAAGGGTGAATTTGGGCCACTTTCTCCCATGTCTATATGTGCATGTTGATTTGGCTTGTGCTTGAAGTGTATCGCTTCCATTTCCAGATCAACATTCTATATGAATAAGTAACTCAGTAAGGCCCGTCGCTATCAAACTCGCAATCTGGCAGCAGTGTTGCTGTTTCACTCATTCTTGATTACTGTAACAGTCTACTTTCAGGTGTGTGTGTGTGTGACATTATTATCCACTTTTTTCCCACCACAATCCCTCCCAACCCCCCCCCCCCTTCCTCAAAATTGCTGTGAGAATGCCTATGGGTGTGGAAGTATTTATGCTCTGTATAAGTTTTCATCAGTCATTTATTCATTCATATGAATATACATGCTTTAGGTGGCCCTGGAAAACGACCTGGAGCTGGGCATACATCTGGAGAACTTTGGCCACTGCCGAGAGCTGGTGATCCCCCCAAACACATTACGGTACAAGGTCAAGCTTAGGGTCTACGACGGCATGAAAAGGCTCCTGGAACTTGTTGTTCGCATCTGTACCCACAGAGGGGGTGCTCTCAGGGTGAGCCTAAAAACATAGTTTATCTGTGACTATCTTTGATGTTTATGCGATGCTCTTGCAGAACACTCTTTTTCAATGCACCTCACATTCTCCATTAATTCAAGAGGAGCTGACAGGTGCATTGTCAACTGCATTTGATTTACTCATTACAATAAATTGTCTTTTAAAACTGAGACTATTGCAAGATGCAGAAGTTTTGAGAGACCAGCCAGCTGAGACTTTTAGCAGTTTTGATCTGTTGTGTACAGTTGACTATTGCTGTACCGTTCTGGCTGGTGAACAAGTCAGGTTTGCCCCTGGTCTTCAAGCAAGATGGCAGCAACAGTGAAGCAGCAGGCCAGTTTGACGAACATGAGCGGGCGCGAAGCATCACCCCACTCCTCTTCAGTTTTTCTGACCACGATGAGCCCAGCTTGTGAGTTGTGTGACCTTTTTTTCTGAAGTAGTATTTGGAATGCTTTTAGTCTTCATTGAAAGGTGCTAACCGTCATAGAAGAAGAAGTGTGCAAATGCGACTTAACAGTGACTTGACTGAATGAGCCTGAGCTGCTTTGTAGGTCTGAGGCACTTGCTGTATGCACTAAAAATCCCCCTATCCTTCTGCAGATTAAATCTAGTTTGCACAGTAGTACATAAACCTAAACAAAAGCTTTGGCAAACGCAGCAGAACATAATGACAAAACGCATATAACGCCTAACAGCATACAATTAATTTTGTTGGTATTCGCTCTAAGGAACTAACTGCGCAGCAGTTTTCTATATCTTTTTGTTTTGCTCTGTGAGCTCTGCATGTGTTTCCTTGACCTGCTTCTAGCAGACAGATTTGTTTGCTTAGTTTTGATGAAGACAAAGATTAGACAGTCTGCAGGAGCTGTGATTAAGATATTGGAAACATTTCCAACACTGTTGTTTATTGATATTGACTGAAAGTGAATACTTTTGTAGTTTTTAGATTGCTTTGTAGTATTAATTCAGAGGCTTTTGGTGCTGTTATGAAGTTTGACATACAGAATAACCTTGTGTGCTTTCTGCCTACTGCATTTCAGTGATGGAGGGATAGAGTATGTTGATTTGTAAGTGAAGGTTTCCATTCAATCCTTTTTTCCTCTTTTATTCAAATTTGCTATACACACAGTTTTAGTCCCTGTAATCAGTTCATTGTAGCCTGCAATGGCTAACTGCAACATTACATTTTGTGTTCTCGGCTTGCATGTGTTGACATTTTTGAGACCTTTTTAAAAATAGTTTGAATGTGAGAAATGGAATAATTATTTTATTATTTGGGTTCATTTTGATCGACAATTGTATTTGGTTGAGGTTTAAGAATGACCTGCTGTGTAATTTCGTACAAGCTTGATTATTCATGTAAGTTACATTATTCATGAATTATTTAGGCAATATGCCTGTAAAAGTGTGTTTAATCATCGTCTGTATTTGTTGTTTTTTTTTGTAGATTTTTGGTTTTTGAATGCATAATTATATGTCTAATTGTATTGTAAGTGTATTAATTTCTTTGCCATTGCAACACATGTCTGATAATTAATATCTTGTGAATTATTTTATTTGTTATTGTTAATAATTGAGTAGAAATTATTTTTCAAATTATAAACATTGTCCCTCATGCCTGCTGTTACGATACAGCCATATTTATTACAGAGAATTAATGAATTTAACAGAATGTTCCCAACATACGGATTCTATTTGCCTGTTCCAGTCTGCGAATTTCCCTCGAAAAATGCAAACGAAAGTCGCTGACTTTGTGTGTCAATCAGAGCACAGACAGCACATTTCCCTACCGATTTGCCGAGGAGTGGTTCTTCATTTCTGAGGAAGTTATTCTGAATTTGTGCGCATGTGCATTCTATTTCAGAAAGGATGCGCATGTGCAAAGCAGCTTCTCCAAATTTCCAGAGTAGGCCTACTAGTGGCGAAGATGGCAACTACCAAATGGCATGTGTCTGATATTTATTTACTTGACATTTGATGCTTTCGATGTAGTAGGCCAAAATGCCTGCTCATCGGTGGGAGTTCAGATCCAAAACTTACAGTGGCATGCGTAATATAATGATAATTTTAAAGTGAAAGAAGAGGAAGCGATAGAGAAAGAACACCCCTAAAAATAATATAGACAAATAAGCAAAGAATTCAAAAGTTTAAATAGGATTACACATAAAAGGGGCATGACTTGTGGTGGCAGTAAAATGGAAATCTTTTGTTTTTGCACCACACGTGAAGCTCTACTCATTGCCAAATCCAGGGCAGGAGATTTTTTTCGAGGGACTGGCAAGAAGAGGATTACAGAGATCTGAAAAGTGCCTACTATAGGTCCTTTCAAAAATAACAGTACAGTAGTGGCTACATTTGGCTTATGTTTTACGGCTTATGCATTGGGTTAGAAGATTTTCCACTGACAGGAATTTTGACGGGTGGCCATACCTTATGTGTTTAGTGACCACATTTGGCTTACATTTTACAGGTTATACATTGGGTCAGAGGTAGTGGCGCCATGTTTATCATGGGCTGGTTCGAATTTATTAACATGTGAAACTGTGTATTTTCACTACAACAAGGCACTTTTTTATGACGATGTAATGTACTCTTTCACGATTTGACTATAATATGAAACAATTTTGCTAAACGTTAGCCAATTAGCATGGAAATACATAAGCCTAACTTAAGTAACACAAGTGTGACCAGGCCTTAACAGAAGAAGACATTTCAGCATGTACATCATGTAAATGCAAGGTACTTTTCTTATGTATTAGTATCCTGGAAAATCATGTCCTATTTTAGAAAAATACAATTTTGTTCCTGAAACTCACTTTTTGGGGTAGGCATGTCTGGTCTATACTGCTTTGTCCAAAGTTTTTGACGGTTTCCATAGTTTTTATGTTGCTATTATTTTCTTTTTATCAAAAATTATGTTGATTCCCAATGTTTTACAATTGCACTTTTAGAAAATAACCACATAATGAATTGGTTCTGTTAAACTAATGTTAATACTAATAATTAATGAAACATGATGTTATGTTTTCATGCTTTGTCATCTTTTTCCAGTTAATTAAATGTGTAGTCTCTTTCCAGTTAATTAGTTTCAATTGTTGGCATAAATACTTTTTTTCAGAGAGGCTGAGAAGTAGGGTATCATTTTTGTCAGATGAATCCCATTTAGGTTGTGTTAGGAACAAACCTTTTGCAGTGAATTGCTTTGCTTGAGGAGCTTATTCTGTAGCAATTGTAGGGGGCATTTGTGTGTGTTATTTCTAGTATTCTAACAGATTTTGTTTTAGACAGATCATAAATAGATCATACATTGTCCTAGCAAGTCAAGTTTATAAAGACTATTATTTCATTTTTATTTAGTTTTTGATAAAGATTTGCAGTAGTTAATGACAATTGCTATATCTTTTGTTTGGTGTTTTTGACCACACGTGACTGCTTTTTTTGTGCAGATGTCAAATGAGAGTGGGCAGTGCCTATGTACCTGCATCTACTCCACAGTGGTATGTATACAATAGTACATATTATTTTCCAGCCTAGTATTATGTCCGTCACAAGAGAGCTATGTTCTCCATTAGAACATTGCCATTGTGTTTTCTCGTCTGCGTCCCTCCATTCAATAATGGAATGTGTGGGTTTTTTGTGTGTAGGAGTGTGTCTTAACATGTGAGCATGTTGGTTACAGATTGCAGCACTTTGCGTCTGATTTAGGAATGAGGTGCCTGTAGCATCCAGTGTTGTTATTATTGTATATATTATTGAGAACACAAAGGTGTAAAAGATTGTTGGGTTGTTTTCAGGTGCAATCGTTTCTCACTGGATGGAGGAATAGCTATGCGCCAGCTGCATGTGAGATCCAGAGAGAGCAACCGTCCTGACTGGTTAGTACAGTTGCAGGTTAACGCTCGCCGACGTCTGTCTCTAACAGAACCTCACAGTTTCATGTAAGTGTCGATAATTAACAAGGGCATTCTTTCTCTGCCCTGCAGTGCTGAGGGTTCTTCACCTTGGGCTTTTGGTGCTGTGACAATAATGTGTTCCCCATCTAAAAAGGTGATGGTATGCAACACTGACAAAAGTCAGATCTTTCCTTACACTGCAACTTTGAGTCAACTTTATATAATAATGTGGTGTGCATTAGTGACATGGTCAAATCTTCTTTTTGATTGAACATGGTTAAATCTTACCTTGACTGCAACATCTGGTCAACCATTTTTTAACAGCAGTAGCATAAAATTGTAGTCCTCTGTTCCATTTGCGAAGAGTGAAGATATGTACTCTTTGGTATGGTCACATATTCCTACATTGCAAACGGTATCAGTGCTGTTGCAACATCAACTCAGTACACATGTTATCATGTGTAAAGAGTGGTGACATGTACTCTCTGTCATAACCAAATTTCCCCTCATTGCACATTAGGTCAGATGGAATTTGGCTTGGGTACTTCTAGCTCATTGTCTTTTGGTCATCCCTTCTTTTCTTTTCTAATCTTGCTCTATCAAGAATGTGTTCTTTTTACGCACACGAGGAAATATTATTGACCTTTTGCTCATCTTTCTATACTGATCAATTGTAAAGTTAAAAATTAATAAGTGGACAATGCATTGAACGTGTTCATTTTCAGAATCTTTTTCTTGTGCAGCGTAGTTTAGTATTCTCTTTTTCAAACAACAAATATAAATGTCATGTTGGGTTGTATTATTTTTGCATGGCATTCACATTCACTTTCTGTTTATCTCTAAGAAGATGGGATCAACTCAAAAGTAATACTTTTGAGTTCATTCTTCTCAGGGTCTACAACATTGGTATTCAAGTCACCCCAGGGCGAGGTCGTTACCGTGACACAAACATTGTGACCTTTGCCCCTCGCTTTGAGATTGACAATGAATCCTGTTGGAAGCTGGCTATAGCTCAGCAGCATTCAGCTCTGAAGGAGGTAAACATTGCAATTTTATTAAAACCAAGTTTGATATTAGAAACCTAACAGGAAGGCTGCAAGCACAGTGAGTTAGAATACATCATAGACATTGCTGACATTTACACGCCAGATAAGAGTTCATGGGCTTTTCTGATAATACTATGCAAATTCGGTATAGTACTCTGGTCCTAAGCAGACTTTACATTTCTCTCTTTGCTTTTATTTCAGGGTGGTGGCAATGTAGTGGAGAGCCTGATAGCATTACCACACTGCAAATTACCATTCCATTGGCCCCGTGTGGACTTTGACCAACTGCTGTGTGTTCGAATCCTAGACCACCCCTCCTGTCGCTGGTCTGGTGGTTTTCAAATCGATCGTGTTGACTCTTTCCATGTCAACATGAGGTATGCTGGTAGTCTATAGTCCAACACTTGTGTTCATTATTCAGAGGTTCTAATATAGACCAGTTCTTGTCATTTATGTTGTGTGTATGTTTTCATTAAAAATAATATTGAACTGCTTTTCTTTGTACAGTTTTGTTTCTGAAACTGCTCTTTATAATCTAATAGAAAATAGTGATCATGTGCATTGATCTTCTGCAAAAGGTATGTGTGATAATGAGAAAGAAAGAACTTCTTTGCAGGATGACGTTTTAAGTCTATAAATTTGTATTATTTTTGTTTTAAGTAGACAAAGACATTTTTACATGTTTTGGGTAAATTGATCTTTAGAAAGGATTATTATTATTATTATTATTATTATTATTATTATTCAGGCTGCAGAACTCTCCGCAAATCCGCGATTTTCAGAGTACGAATAAAAAAATTTCCGAGAGATAAATAAAAATTCCGATAGAAAAATCCCGAGAATATTTTTTTTCCGAGTACCGATCCACATTTTCATGTCGTCTTATTGACAGAGAGGTTTTCCGCCCGCTAATACTGCTTCACTGTTATAGGCTACAACTTTAGCGGGCGCCTCTTATGCTGTACATTTCACGCGTATTGTTGACCTACTGAAAGAAAGGTGCGCCGCCCGCGTATGCTATTCTCTGAGTTTCTCTTTTCCTCTATTAAGCGTAAGTAAAAGAAATGAAACTTGTTATAACTTTTTTGGATGTGAAGTATTCTTTCTTTTGATGTGAAGATTTTCCCCTTTATCCTCAATGTTTTGATTCAGGAAATACAGGAAAATGACCTTTAAAGTGCCAGTTTTTTTCCTATTAACTTAAGTGTAAAACAATTAAAATAAATTTACTTTTTTCACCTGTGCTTAAAAATAAACTTTTTTTTTTTTCTAAAACAAAAATTTTTCAGATTTTTTAATTCAAAAGTCACAAGTGCTAATTTATTTTATAACTTATTTTGATGTGAGGTATTCAAGAAGAAATCTGATGGTATCAATAAATGATTTAAAATTTAAAAATACTAAAAAAAATTTTTTCCCCCCAAACCATAGATATACATTTTCGAGGAAATACAACAAAATGGCCTTAAAAAGTGCCATTTTTCTTTTCCTACCCCTGTACCTTCTACCAGGGCTTTGCCCCTGACCCCTAGGCGGCCCCTAGACCACGGCCAAACTTCAGAGATGGTTTATCAAAGTTGTTCTGCAGCCTGATTAATAAAAGGGGGCTGTATTTTGTTAGTTATCTAGATATATTGTGTAGCAGGAGAGCGTACTTTCAGTTTCTCTGCCTCCATTGTCTTGAATTCCTAAATTTGAAATCTCAACTTAAGACATATCTTCACAGACAATATTTTATTCAGCATAATTGTAGCATTGTTTTCATGCCCTTTTATTTTGCTGTACCTTTGCATTGGCAACTACGTGGCGCATGCTATTGAATTATATGCACATATGAAGTTGAGTCCTTGCATGTGAGTATGTGTCAAGAGCATGGAATTTATCCATTTGAAGTTGTGCGATATATAACTACTATTTATTATTAGTAGTAGTATTAGTATTATTATTACCTGGTTTTGCTCATTCATTCGTTGATGCTTTACTGATATTTGGTGCTAAACGTTATACAGCGGTGCATTAACATAAAGTAAATGGTGTGTTGTAACAGGGATGGCAGTGGTCAGTGCCTTTTGTTGAAGGTGGAGGTGGTGGTGCAAGGACCAACCTTCTTTATTGTCTTTGCTGACGCTGATGTCATGCCTCCTCCTTTCCGCTTGGACAATCTCACTGATGTTAGTTCCCTATCTTGGCTTTTTTTAAAAACATTTTTGACTCGCATGCATAGCAATGTGAGTCTATTTATTCACCCACCAACAAATTTTTCCCAGAGACAAGTCCTAAATAGTCCAAAAATTACATTAAAAAAAAACAAATGTTTTGTCTGTCCGCCATTTGCCTTTGGAACCTGCAAAACTTGCAAGTGGATTAATATCTCAGAACATATTTCATTTATCACAACCAAACTTGGTAAGGTGGTGTGTGTCCACAAGGCCTCATACATGATCAGTGATGAATGACTTTATTTCAAGATCAAGGTCAGAGGGTCAGCAAAATTTATGATTCTTTGATGCATGATAGATATCAGTGAGACACATCCTATGCCTCACAAGGAGCATGTGAGTCATATGGGCTTTGACCTTCTAGTTCATACTGTCTATGACCACTACTTTATATATTGCAAATTCTCCTCTAACTTCAGATCTTGGATCATTGATCACTACAAAAAGAAAGTTTATTTGTATATAAAGCTTGTCCCCTATACGCACTGTGTCCGGAGACGTTAATCTAATCACTGAACTGAACTGAAATCACTGAACTGATGTAAAGCATTTGCCACTTTAAAGGAAAAGGATTTTTACAAATGAAGATCCGTGTAGTTTGTAACATCTATGAGTCATTTGTGTTAGTTTACCAGGGTTGCCAACCACTACGGAATTTCCGTAGTTTACTCCGGAAATGAATACGCGGCTACGGAGCTACGCAAATCGAAAATTTACTACGTAAAGTCAATTTTCGACGATAGTATTACAGTTTTAACGAGTTTTAGTGAGCGCCTGTGCCTCCCGTAGCACCTCAAGGTCACGGTCATTCGGTTTACGTGCACGGTGTAATAGATCACGCTCCCAGTGCATGTTAGGAAATTCGACCAATCACCATGAAGTGGTTTTGCAAACGGCCAATCGGTGCACAAAACCTCGACCTTTCTGTAACACTTTCGTTTCCGGGTCACGTTCTACAGCGCGAGAAGAAAAGTTTGTGTGCTGCGTATTTTGAATCCATGATGCCAAAAAGAAAGAAAACTAGCGATGAAAGCCCAGAAAAAAAGAAGAGGACAGCAAATCAAGAGTACAGGAAAGAATATTCTGAAAAATTTCCGTGCATCACTGCGTCATCGAGATCAAAACACAGCGTGTATTGTACAGCGTGCTTGACAGATTTTAGCATTCAACATGGCGGCTTCCACGATGTGACGCGACACGTGAATGGCAACTGTCACAAAAGTCGTTGCCCTGATCCAGAAAAGTTAGTCCCTGTTCAGTCGGTAGCCACCTTCTTCAAGCCCGATATGGATCTCTCAATAATTCGTGCGGAAACACTCTTCACGACCTTCGTTGCAGACTGTGTATGCATGTCTTCGTTTTAAAAAAATGCGGGAAAATGTCATAAAACTACTGAAATTCAGAATTTTTACTACTGAAAACTTTTTGGGGGGTTGGTAACTCTGGTTTACTATATTTTTTGTATATTTGTGACAGGTTATATGATTTGTCCCCTGATAGTTCCACATCTTCTGATGTAGCATTATACATTCATTTTATTGTTTGTATGATTGTGTTTCAGCTGCAAGTGAAGTACCACCAGCATGGGGTGAACGATGACAGACTGAAAGCATTATTAATGCCTCACTCTTCCAGTAAGTTATGGGAGTGGAGACAATAATCATGGTGATGAAGGTGATGATGATGAGGGTATTGAGGATGATAATGAGGAGGAAGATGATGAGGATGAGAAGAAGGGTGATGACAGTGATAGCAGAATGAAATTTGCTTTTGATAATAATGACACAGTCACATAATAATTACTGTAATTTGCATGAGAGTGTGTTATTTAGAAAGAATTGTCCAACAGCAAAGAAAACATAACAGCATATTTCTACACTGTACACTGTGTGGTGCTGAAATGATTGTTATGTGGGTTTTTCAGCTCCATACTCATGGGATGAGCCCACACTTCATCCTTTGAAGCTGCAGCTTCAGATCCCAGGTGGCACGTCTGCCACATACAGCTTGGACCGTCTGGAGGAAGGAGAGCAACTGCAATATGAAAACTTCATCTACCTCGTCGCTACTCCAACATTTTACAAGTCAGTCCATGCAGTTATACAATATAGACTTTTGCATGTGAGTGCCTGGTGTAATTTTACTTCATTTGAGGTGGCAGTCATAGAATTTAAACTTTGCAGAATTTCATATTTTGTATTGATCTATTCTCAGATTTGTTTTTTGCATGGTTACAAGACTTTTGAAAATACTGTTGTAAGAGTTACTTTTTTTTAGATCCTCAAAGTCTTTGGGTCAGATATGTCCAATCCAAAACCATCCAATGCTGTGGAAAATTGTTAATGTTAAATTGTTACATTTATGATAGCAGGCAAAATTGAGTAAAGGTTTAAAATTTTTAAAAGTGCTGGCTACCACATTTTACCCAAACACATGCTTATGTTCTTTCTCTTAGGGATTGGCCAGGGCCTGGCTGTGAGCTTGTTCTGGACTGTGTCCATGGCAACAACATTGTCTTCAAAAGAAAGGTAGGTTTTGCTGATATGTACATCAGTTATTGATGTGTAGTTTGCCTTCAAAAGTGAGACTCTGAAATGAACATTTCTTGCATACGTTTCAGAGGTAAAATAAGTATTGCATGATCAAAGACTTGTTGTTACAGGAATGCCAGGGTCATATATATGGGAACAAAAAAACCTGTTCACAGAAAATCTGAGAAATAAGTCGGGAAGTACTAAGGTTTAGTAAAAAAAGGCAGTACTAGTTGTAAAAAGGTCACAGAGAAAAGAATAATAAGAGGCATTCATATAACTCCAATCTCTATAAAAGTAAACTCATTAACTGTTTAAGGCACAATTCTGTGTTTCACATTTCAACTTTGTTTTTGTGTGTAGGAGAAAGGCAAGCGCAGCCAGCTGTGGCGCATGACAGGCAGTGGTATGCTAGAACACGAGGGATCCATGTCACCCAGAGACCCGGGCAAGTCCCGCTCATCCCACCAAGCACAGGGACCCGTGCTTGACATTTCAGATATTGCTCCACAGCCAGGTCGCTCAGTACCATTGGTGCTGAAAAAGCCTGATGAGAGGCGACGTTCCACCCAGACTTGGAGGTTTACACAGGTGAGAAATAGCACCCCAATCACAATGAGAAACATTATTTTTAAAAGAAACAAACAAGGAAATTTGTCTGCCTGAACATAGTAGAAACAGGGTGGAGAATTCTCCGCGAAACCGCGGATTTCCGCGGAAGGCATTTGCATTTCCGAGAAAAAAATATTGAGTTCCGAGTGTGAGAAGCGGAGGGCTACCCTTTACTGGGCATAGCGGCCAAAAGCGGCCGAATGTCTAAACAGGCAAAACGTCCAAAAGCGTCCGTATCAACCATGTGGTTATATTCTCGCGTTGTTTGAAAGATTGCGAGACTTCCGGCAATTGACTTCCGGTTAAATTCTGTTGTGAAAACATTCGACTGCATTTCACAAGTTTTCTCTGTGATGCGTTCGTTTTTTCGATTTTTTTTTTCCAAATTTTCTTGTGTGTATGTCTAAAATGGATGGTTTGGATTCTTCGACTGATGAAGGGGAGTTTACAGGCTTCCATTTATCAGACATTAAAGTGAGAGAAATGGACTTGGAGTCGGAGGAAGAGATCGGTACTGAGTACTGACATTAGACTGATTAGTCATTAGACAATTAGTGTCAGTAGTGTGCATGCATACGATCTTTCAGACTGGCATGAAAGTGAAGAATAGGAGGGGGCTTGTTTGTACTTTTTAAAACTTTTTTTATTGTATACACATGGAGTAATCAAAAACAAAACATGACAAGAGAAGTATAAAAAGGTAGATAATCAAAAGAGATTTATTTCTGTTCATTTTGCTTTTTATTTTATTTAAATCTATACACTAGTCACTAATACCTAAGATGTAGTGTTTTTACTAACGTACCCCTAAATATCTCTAAAATTATAAAAATTCTTGCCTGTTTACAGCTAAAAAATAGACAAACGTGTGCCCAGTAAAATTTGAAATGTGGAGTTTGTGTGTAACAGTGGTGGACCTTAAACTTTGGTAGGCCTACAAATCAAGATTCTTAACTTTTTTGAAAGACATGTGCATAAAACATTCTTTTTTTTTTTTGGTTGTTGTTGTTTCTATTCATGTTTACTTTGTGCTTTTTGCTTTCAGGAGAGGCCCTAAATTACTTTCAAAATAGCATAAATTCATTTTCTTCCAGGGGGCGAATACCGGGGCTTGGCCCCTGGGCCCCGGCCGGATTTCAGAGATTTCTTGATTCAGTTGTTCTCCACCCTGTAGAAAATGACAGAGAAAGGAAAATTGTGCAATAATTTTGTGAATTGATTCATTGATAGATGTGTAGGTTAAACTTTTTGTTGTCACCTCAAGTAATATTTTCTGCAACCTTGTTTAGGTTATTAAAGTTACATATGCGGCAGTTTGCACATTGCAAGTTTTAACAATGAAACTTTTGTTCCTTATGCAACATTGTAGAAAGTGAGTAAGTTACTTTATGCATAATGAACCCTATTTTTTTGTATTGCATGCAGGATGGGATGCTGTGTTGCCATGCTGGGGCCATGTGTGTTCAGGCTGTGAATGGGACCCAAGGTCTACAAGATGGTCAGTTGTTACATTTTCAGGCCATATTTTCAATAGTAATATTAATTCTGGATGCTGTATACATGCTTTTCCCCTAAATTACTAATCGGGCTTAAAGAGCGGTGATCTGTACCAACATATATGCTCACATGTTTCACCCACTGTCACACACTCAGCAAACACACATATCTATTACTAAAACACGTTGTGTAAAGGCAAGGAGATCGCTATTAGAAGACGGAAAGGAAAGCAGATATTTATTTTTGAAATGTTTAGATTGACTTCATCCAATAACATTATTAAATGGAGGGAGGAATCCGGAGTACCAGAGAAAACCTTGTGAGACCTGCATAGTCTTGTAAGTCAGATAAGTTCGCCCCTTGTGGGAATCAAACCCTCCACCTTCGGCATAGGAAACCTGCTCACTATCAACTGAGCTACCAGGCACCCCCTAGTAGAGATAGAAAGCCAAATAACAAAATGTATTTGCTGGTGATCCTGGATAAACTATATTCTGCATTATTTTCACTGTGATTAGAGTGAACTCATCGTACGTACCAAGGACCAAGTATGGCAACAGTTCATATTGGAGAAATAGAGAAGAAGAGAAAAGGTTTTGTCAGCAACCTAATGTGTTTGTCTTGCTATCCCTATCCTATCCTGTAACTCGAAAGTCGTTGGGGCACCACAGATGATCATTTAATTAGTGTACTCCATCTTTCTCTGTCCTCAGCAACCCTCATGGCTTTGCTTAGTGTCAAGCCAGTCCATTCTCAAGTGTTGTCCTCCCACTTTTCCTATCACCCTCTTCTTCTGCCTCCTTGCACCATGCCTTGCAGGATGGTCTTTGCAAGGCCTGATACTCTGGTGATATGACCATTCCATCGCAAGCATATTGAAAGATGGAGATGACAAGGGAGCACAACAGCCTTACCTTGGAGTGTAGACTGATGGTCCTGTCTTTCCAAATGAGCTTCAACCTTTTCAGGGCAGTAGTTGTTTGTGCAATCCTGGAGAGAACTTCTTGTCAGGGCCCATTGTCTGATACAATGGCCCCTAAATATTTGAAGCTATGCACCTTATTGAGGGACTGGCCTTGGACTTTGATGTCAGTGTTGATGCAAAGGCTCTGTATGTGGTTTCAAACCTGTACCAACTGTTCAAGTTCTTGTTCTTTTACAGCCAATCCATCAATGTCATCCGCAAAACTGAAATTGGAGATGACTGTGCCTTCATGATCTGCAATGGCATCTGACATGATGCGCTCCAGGAAGATGTTGAAGAGTGATGGAGAGAGTAGGCATCCTTGACACACACCGATTGTTGTTCTGAACCAGTTCTCAATGGCGCTGTTGTGGAGGACTGCACTGGTAGCCTTGTCAAACAGGCTTTTGATGATATCAATAATTTTAGGGCTGACGTTGTACATTCTCATGGTTACCCGCAGTGGTGCAAATTTCCCTCCAGTTGTGGCTTGGAATATTTCTGCCACCTCTGGGTCTTGCAGTTTGTCCAGGTCGAACGTCGGTCTGGTGCACTTTGCTGTGTTTACTCTCTTTAAGTGGAGCTGGAAAGACATCTTCACGAGATCGTGGTCACTTCCGATGTCTGCTCCTGGAAAAGTGCGTGTCCTGCCAATGTTGACACTTGATCTGAAGCGTTTCTCGGTTGTGATGCTACATACTGTGCCATGTCCATCGTCTGGATTTGTTTGTGGAGACCAAGCGTGTTTTCCAGTATCAGATTGTTGTATCTGGCAAACTCCAGAGTCTCAGACCTTTGTTGTTGCCGTGGGGTCCACATGTTTGTCCCCAGTTGTGGTATGCATCTTGGCCAACCTTGGATTCCAGTCGCCTTGCACTATGGCTATGTCCTTTCTCACCAATTGGTCAAGAACAGTCTGCAGATGTTCAGATAAATCCTTGACTTCGCTGTCATCATAGTCTGATGGCATAGACCTGGATGATGGGATGATGGTGATGTTGAAAGGGGCTGCTCTCAGATGGATGAACGAGTCTGCTGGAGACTGGGTGGCAACCCATGACAGTGGCTAGAATGTCTTTGTGGACCAAGAAACCATCGCTGTGTTCATGCCTGTCATCTCTCCCACTGAAATAAAGCTTGTGGCCTTTGTCAGTTGTTGTTTCACCTTGGCCTTTCCAGCACAGTTCGCTGATACCTAAAATGTTCCATCGATAGTGGTCCAGCTCATGGGCCAATTCTTCTAATTTTCCATCCGCAGTTATGGTCCTGACATTCCAGGTTCCTATGATGATGTTGTCTCTCGTGTGGATCTTGCTAAGTTGTCCATCAGTAACACATTTATCACCTCCATCCTGGTGGCCAATGGAAGGTGCGGTCCTTGATGACCCAGGCAACGACCGATCCGATTTGGAGTGAGTGGATCTTTTCATCATACAATGTATCTTGAGCAAGAAAGACCTGGCAGGGCCCAGTCCTCTCCAGGCTGTTGGCCACAGCTGAAATCCACGAGTACAGTGTGGCTCGCCTTTGCCCTGAACACGTTGTCTTACAAATGGCAGTAAACACGGAGTGTACTCATTACTTCGGTTTTGTGTTTTAGGTGCTTTAGCAGTGCTGGGACCTGGTCCAGAGCATCATCAACAGCCTAAGCAGGGGACTGCAGTGGAAAATGGTAGCGCGGATTCTGTCCCAATGCATATGATGGTGTCCCGGCAAAAACTGCGCCCAGGGTCAGGCTGTCTTTCTGTGCGTGTCACCATGGATGGACCTATTAGGGTGTTAGAAATTGTGGACATACAGCACAGGGTGAGTTCCACCATAGTTTAACCTTTTATTTTGTGCTATTATTTTCTTTGTTATTTATGGGTTTGTCTGTTGTTGTTTTTGACTAGCATGCATAGCAATGTAGCCTATGTATTCACCACCACCACCCCACTCCCCACCCACTCCCCCAAAAAACATATGTTTTGCCAGTCTGTGCGAGATGAGTCCTCAATAGTCCAAACTTGATATTGAAAAAATGTCCATCCGTCCGTCTGTCTGTCTGCCGTCTGTATGTGCAAAAACTTTAAAGTGGCTAAGTACTCAGAACCTATTTCAACTATTATCACTACCAAACTTGGTAAGATGGTATATAACCATGAGACTCCATAAAGGATCAGTGCATAAATAACTTCACTTCAGGTCAGAGTTACAGGGTCAATGTTAGTAAAGAAAAAAAAAAAGACAAATTTTCACAAAATTTCACTTTTTTTTCTAGGTTATTAATATTGAACGTATGATTCTTTGAAGTATGATAGATATCAATGAAACACACAAACTTTGCATATTTGGTCAACCTCCAAGGTCAAGGTCACTGGAGCTGTCCAAAATCGGTTTGTATAGGTACTTTGAAGTGACCTTGACCCTAAACTGTGAGAGATATAATAATAAGTCCAAACTTGTATTTAAAGATGATAGATTGATCTTTCATATATGTTCCATTTCTGCGTTGATTTTGATGGTCAAGGTCTTTTTAGGTCTTCCAAAATCATGCAAAGAATAGGTCATCATACAGTGGAATGGCTGCTTATTTAACCCATAGTATGCGGCAACAGTGTTTTTTTCTTTATCAGACATGCATGAGAGATCATGTGAGGATCAAGGTCCTCTCAAGGTCAAGATCACTGAAGGTCAAGGTCAACTCCGAGATCACTTTTTTAAATTGGCATAATACAACTTTTGCTGTACTTACTTGATAGAATATGAGTGTATTTGGAACCAGAGGTCAGTGTTATCAAGGTCAAGATCATAGAAAGATCAACTGATCAAAAGATTACTTTGCATTTTAATGCCACCATTTTTTGGGTGGGGGTGGGTGGTGGGGTGGGCACTCATTTTCATGTTAAATATTGCAAGTTTCATAAGGAACATGTGAATCATATGGCTTTGCCTTTCTAGTTGTATATAGAGGGGGTGCGGGTGGGGAGAGATGGAGGGGGTAGGGGGAATAAGGTTAAGTTTGGGTTAGACAATTTCAAATGACTATGCACGTTGCAATGCTGACAGATCATTCAGTTAATGGCCATAATTTTATTTAATTTTTGTAATAATTTTCTGACACTTTCATGATGAGTTTTTGTTTACACCTGAATGCGAATGAGAGGGATAGATGTCTCTTTCTTTTGTTTTTCCAATGTTTTTATTTCTATTGGTTTCTGCATGCGACTGTGTTTACTGATTTATCATTTCTTTAGGTTATAATGTGTGCTTTTGGGCTGTGCATGCACCTTTACTTGCTTCATTAATTGACTTATAACTCGTCACTAAAATTAACATTGCCAAAGATGAGGTTATTCCTGCATTCTGAATGTATAATCAACCATAATAATCACGGGCTTCCACAAAGAAATGGTAGAATGTGTAATTATGTGTAGCAGTGGAACATGTGGCAGTGGGAAAATAGCTGGAACGCAGTCTCCAACTTGCACATTCATATTTTGTCTGTTGCTCGTTTGTCTTGGTAACATTTTTCCTGACTCTGTCACTGTGCTTCTTGTTTCTTCCTCCTAAAAGATGGAAAGGGAAATATTGTTGACTGCAGGGAGTTTTAGTTGTAAACTTCTATTAGCTTCTGTCTCATGGTAGTGGCTTGACTGTCCTGGAGTGCATGTGTTACAGGAAAGATGATAGTATGAAAATTATTTTCTTTCTTTTATAATGAATTAAGTTCAGTGTTGCACTGTTTTGAACTGTTCATATTGTTTTAATTTGAAAGTATTTTATAGTTATTGTTTTGTTTGTGGTGTGTAAATGTGCTTTAAATGTGCAGTCATCTTAAGAGGAAGCATTTGTAGCTTGCAGGAAAAAGAAACAGTAATGTTGTACCTGAGTGAAAGGATCGTCTGTTGATCAGGCATTGGTGGGTTGTTGGTTTCAGAAATGGATACAAGAGATTTCCCACGTTTCACGATATTCCATGTTGTGGGTTCAGAAGGTTAGTAGGTCTGGTCTGCCACTACCATTTCTGTAGCCCTAGCACCGATCCTCTCTATCCCACTGCCCTTTGTATAGCCTGTGTTTGCTAGTGTTGGTTTGTGAGCGCTGTGTCTACTTATAGGAAATGATCACGATACATAAAATGTATGTGCATGGTGGATTTTCATTAACAAATAATTGCAAATGCATCTTTCATCATACTCTTCATCAGCAAATAATTTGTTTAAAACAAGAGGGTTCACTGGCAGTACTTGTAAAATATACAATATTCAGAGCTCGTAATTTTCCGCCGTTCAGCGGATTCCCGCTATTGTAAAAAATATTTTAGCCAAGAACAATATGGTTTTTCGCAGAACAAAAAAGTGTGACAACGATTTTCCTCCAATGAAAAAGTGTTTTGTGCGTGTCCTCAAGTCAAACAGAAACACGGAATTGCGCATGTGCCTGCGCTGATCAATGTGTCACATCCATTTTACCGGCTACGATCACAGGCTGTGAAGTCTTGTCTTTCGTAGGCCTCAATTACATAGTATTGTATGTAGAAGGCCTATGAGTTTACAAAGACAAAAGAAGAGACTTCAGAGCCTGTGATCTTAGCCGGTAAAATTGATGCGACACATTGTTCAAGGTGGCGAGGCAGTTGATGATAAAGGCATGGAAAACGTGGAAGGAATGGAAAAAAAGTGGGTGATGAAGGACTAGGATAACATTTGAGGAAGATCTCAAGAAATGGAACTGCCTTTTATAGAGTGTTCCAGTCGGAAATGAAACACGCGTAACGGGAACTTGCTGTCTGAGCCTAAAAAATAGTAAGCAGTCTCATGCAACAGTGATGCAAGTGTGCAGCATTCAACCTTCAGCCAGTGTTGCTGATACACAATCTGTGAAGTCAGCGTGCATCTTTCAACCTTCAGTCAGTGTTGCTGATACACAATCTGTGAAGCCAGAGTGCTGCACCCAGCATTCAGTCATTGTTGGTAAGGCAACCCAAAAAAGTCTGTTTACGGTATTCCGACCGACCCTAATTTTTGGTCCCAACCCTTAACTTTTTGGGGGATCGTCTGGGGAAAAAAAAAGCCAAGAAATGAACTTAGTGAAACACCATGAGTAAAAAAGGTTTAGGGGAAAAAAAAGCCTACCTACACACCTTTTTTTTTCACATATTACCTTAAACAGACTTTTTTTGGGTGGGGGTAAGGGGGGTGGGTGGGGCATAAAGAGCCTCAAAAACCTGTTTAGAGAAACTGCAGTCACAAAACAAACCCATCTCTCCAAATTCTTTAAACATACCTACTGAACCATTGCCAGTGAAAACACTGTTTTAAGATTTGGGTTGTGCATCAGAGTGTATGAAAATGTTTAAAATAAATTTGGACTTTATTGGTGAATAGGGACTATCAGCTGGGCACCAGTGTGTGTTTAAACTTACATTTGTATTTGGACTTTGTTGGTGAATAATAACTGTTAGTGATGCATCAATAAAGACAGGCTACTTCAACAGTTCAGCTGTGTGTAAGCAAGCAAGTCTTTCCTTCACTCTGTTATGTTTTTTGGTCATCAAAAATGCACGATTAAAATACAATAATTCATATTCGCTGGATGGGAGGTGGGAAGTGGGCCTTTACCTGCACCCTATACCAGCGGCTAGACAGCCCCTGTACCCTGGCCAATTTCCTCTTTTTTAACTTCAGACCATAACAAGCCCTGAATATTGTAAATGTGCATACTGTTGGATTTACAAGTTTTGTTGTGAAATGTAGTGACTGATTTTTACTGGACGTATACGCACGCATTCATGCGGTGTCTGTGCTGTGAAGTTTTAGTTAACAAGTTGGTGATTTGGTCTTGGCATAATGGAGATTGCTTAATAGTACATTTAGTAATCATTTTGTTTTCTTTTCTTATTAACACTTTTTATACTCTGTTGGTTTCAATATTTTCATATTTTCAGAAGTGTTTGAAGGCCTACTGGACAGATTAGTATTGTACTGCATGCATAGTTACTGTCTCTTATTTGTTAGATGCATGTACATGTATTATCTTCTTTATTCAAGACCGACGTAATTTTGTTTTAGTTTGCAGTGACAATTATTGATGTAACCATTAATTTAGAGTTGCCAAGTTTACCCCAAATGATTTTGAAGACTAAACAAGTTGTGTACTACTAATTTTGCAGCGTTGGAACTTGGATGTAATATTGAGACGCTTTGGCCACAATTCCCCAGTGTGTTTTGGAGTGTGTGGCTCTCGTAAACTGCGACAGGCAAGAAAAGTCATTGGGGGTTGATACGATTTCTAGTACAAAAGGGTATAGCTTGCTGTAGCCGTGTAGGGAGACAGCAGTGCAGAATGAGTTTGTAGTGCAGTATCCTAACTGTGATGCTGCATGGGCTTTAGTCTTACTTAAATCACTGCAAAGCTAATATCAAGCTGCACATAGCAATTAACATAAAGTTCCTTGGGAATTTTGTTTACTTTTTTGCTCCAGCTTGCTTTATTTAGTATGAGACGTTTCATGCTTTTTCTTAAAACATTTTTCTCTTTAACAGAATATAGTTGGCTGCTTTGATTTTGTAGACCAATTAGTCATCAGATACTTTCCAATTAGAGTCATTGGATACTTGAAGTGAGCTTTTATGCCTAGACTAAAAATCTTACTTTCTTCGTGTTTGTTAATGGCATTATTTAAGCCTTTGGAATCCCAATTGCTCTAAAGTAGTGTGGGGAGCATGGAAGTTTATTCTCTATCACAGTTTTTGACTCACATGCATAGCAATGTAAATCTGTGTGCTCAGCCCCACCCCACTCCATCCCTCCCCTCCCCCCAACAAATTTTCCAGATTTTTGCAAACCTGTGTGAGATGAGTCCTAAATAGTCCAAAACTGATATATAAAAAAATGTTTGTCCATCCGTCTGTCCACCGTTCGCTGTCTGTGCAAAAACTTTAAAGTGGCTAAGTACTCAGAACCTATTCCAACTATCACAACTAAACTTGGTAATATGGTGTATATCCATGAATGATCAGTGAATTAATGATTTCACTTCAAGGTCAAGGTCACAAAGTCATTAAATGTTAGTTTTTTTAAACAGAATGTTTCTCACTAAATTTTGCTTTTTTTCTAGGTTATTAATTTTGAACTTATGATTCTTTGATGCATGATAGATATGAATGAGACACACATACTTTGCAAATTTGGTCAACCTCACTCCAGGGTCAAGGTCACTGAAGCTGTCCAAAGTTGGTTTGTATAGGTAATTTGAAGTGACCTTGACCCTAAACTAAGAGAGATATACAGTCCAAATTCGTTGTATTTAGAATGATAGGTTGATCTTTCATATATATTCGTATATAGACCCCTAAAAAAGTCATCGTATAGTGGAATGACTGTTTATTTAACCCATAATATGCAACAATGTTGTGTTTGTTTTTTTTAATCAGACATGCATGAGAGGTCATCCCAGGGTAAAGATCACTGAAGATCAAGATCATCCCAAGGTCACCGTGGTTCAGTGTTCCCGATTACGCACAGTAGTGCGTCAATTACGCACAAAATATGAAAAATGATGCAGGAAAATTTGCACGTGTGCGTCCTGTGGACGCACACATTTTTTGGGAATCGCTGAAGTCATAAATACGGCCAACGAGTGGCGAACTAATTCACGGCATAATCAGAATCAGAACCCAACTGAGACTGCCATTGCAGACGATTAAAGATTGTGTCGGGAGTTGTCCTTAAAAATCGCATGCGCGCGCATTGTAAACTTCCTCCAAGCAATACATTCACTGAACAAAAGAAATCTTTGTTAATCCATTCTTTGATTCTAACATACACGATCATGTCACTTCTGACTTGGTTGACTGGGCCCAAAACCCGTTCATCCACCAATTTGGGGACTCTCAAAATTTGAACAAGGACTCTTAAAATTTTATACCTGGGAGTCCCAAGGACTCTCATTTTTTGTGTGTGGAGGGAACACTGGTGGTTTTTTGTTTTTTTTGGCATAATACAACTTTTGCTGTAGTTTATTTGATAGTACATGAGTGTATTTGGAGCCAGAGGTTAATGTAATCTCAAGGTCAAGAGCATAGAAAGATCAAAGTCAGTATTACTGGGCATTTTAATGTCACCATTTCATTTTGGTTTTTCTGTTCACTCAATTTCAAGTGAAATTTTGAGAGTTACATAAGGAGCAAGTGAGTCATGTGTGCTTTGCCCTTCTAGTTATTTTTTATGTTTATTGTTCAGGTTTTTGTTTTTTTTATGTTTGTTGTTGTGAATGTGAATAATATATTGGATACAAATGTGGAAGGCATATGAAAAAGAGTCATGACTTTGGTTTACAAATCATTTAAGTGTTCTTTATTAACATTGTATGAACGCATTATTATTTTTAAAAGCCAGCTACAGTTTTTGAAACAAATCTTTCGTGTTTGTAAACTTGAAATTATTTAATGCATAAAGCTTTGTATGATGTGTTAACGTCCATGCATGCTTTCTTTATAGCTTGAATCTGCATGCATACATATATGTAATTATTATTGTTGGAGAGATTCTGCATCAATTTATAATAAGGAAATGAGATATATTTTTCAGATCCCGTTCCCCTCTGCTTATTCCACTTTTTGACCCATATGTCTGTAACTGCTTGCCTACAAATCCTGGTGCTTCTTTTTCTGGTTGTAGAAGTTTTTTGTTATTTTTCTGTGAAAAAATAAATTTCTTTTGTTTCTGTAACCCAGGTTTACATGCATGACTACATTGTAAAAATAATTAATGTACATTGTATAAATTTAGAGAGAGAGAGAGAGAGAGAGAGAGAGAGAGAGAGAGAGAGAGAGAGAGAGAGATATGTTATTGTGCTGTTTGCTCTTCATGCGAAGAGAAAATGTAATGCACACTGTGAATGAAGAGGTGGACCCATTTATTGTATAATGTTGGCAGCTTACTCTGTAAAATCCAGATTATTATTCCATATTAAACAAAAACACATTATGTGTGTTGGAGTAAAACTTTGTGAAATTGTGAGCATATTGATGTATTATACTATGTGTTATTTAATATAGTGTATGTTAGTTGTTTGCATCATGGCAATATAGTAATGAAGCACATGGTCAGCCTTCAGGGGTGTGGACTTCGTTAATCTCTAGTTTCATCAATGGTGCTTCTGATCAGCTACAGCATCATTGTCTGCACCTAATATTGCTGATCGTTTGCAAACGTATCAGGACAATTCAGTTCCACTACCCTCCCCACCCCCCACCCCCATCACACCCTCACCCCCTGAACATTTCCCCCTTACCCCCCTGGACTTTTCCCCCCAGACAATCCCTCCCTGGACAATTTCCTCTAGGACAACCCCCTCTAGGACAACCCCCTCTAGGATAACCCCTCTCATCCATCCAGGGCAATTCCCCCCATGACAATCCCTATCTTCCTCCCCCATCTGTCTGGGCTGGGGAGGGAGTTCATTGTCCTGAGGGGAGGGGGATTTTCCAGGGGGTGGTTGTCTGTGGGGAAAGTCCATGGTGGTGATGTCCAGGAGGGAATAGTCCTAGAACCGTTTGCAAATGCCTATGTTAAATAGTCATACATGGGACGGAAGTGCAAAGAAAAAGACTTGCAGACTTGGCAGACTTTTCACATTGCTTGCACGGGAATCCAAATACGGGTTTAGCATATTTAGGTCTGTATATGCGTGCTGTGGAATATTTCATCCTTCAGGCTTCATAATTGGGATAAATGTTATTCTCAGGTTTTTAAAAAAAAAAATATGCTTAACTTAGTTTGACTGAAAATGTGTATATTGTTGGTGTGCAGCAAATTGTTAGACGCCCCATGGAAGAGAAAGGGCTGGAGGACTGGGAGGTTTACGATGAGGTTACCACAGGTCCAGGCAATGGACAGGGCTTGGCCAAGACCAAGCCAAAGAATCTAGAGGTTTGCCTTCCACTCTTTTCAGACTAGTTGTATGATATGTGTATGTTTTGTTCTTTAAGATAAGCTTGTTAAAAGTCAGCGCCTTGAGCAGCTCTTCAGCTGGGAAAGTGCTATCTAAGAACTGTTTATTAACTCTTTCCCTGCCAGGCATGTTTCCACGTTTGTGCCAGACATTTCTCTGGCACCGGAAAGAAAGTTCAATACCTTAGGCATTTAAGCTACTGTTCTTTCAATAATAGTTGTTAAATATACATATTTCATATGAAATTAAAGGTAAAAGAGTGAAGAATAAGAAAAAAAACCACAAAAATGTTAATTTGATTATGTTATTGAAATATGTGTTTTGAAAGCATGTTGATCTTTTTGAAATGACAAAATAAAATAAAAATATTTCTACATACCACAGTGATAAAACAAATCTGGAGGAATAATTCCAATCAATGAATCAGCTTCACACACCAGAAAAAAAACTTATTTAGGATCAAAATACACTTTACAGTTTGAAATTATATTGATTATTAGCACAGAGTTTGACACACTGTCGATTGTGCCCATCACTATGCTTAGTAAAATGCACAAAAAACACTCTAAAAACGAATCAATTTGAAGAAAAAACGCGCGTGTCGATCGAGAACGAAAGTAGAAAGAGTTATCTCTCTTTGGTTAAAATAAAACTTGGATTGGACTGCGCAAAAAACCGGAACGAAACGGAATACTGAAATCGACGATATATCGTCGATTGGCACAAACATGGCGGCTCAGATCGACGATATATCGTCGATTGGCAGGGAAAGAGTTAATATTAGTGTTAACAGTGTTGTTTTTTTATAAGTGGCCACAAAATAATACTTACCAGCTCACAAAGCTGCTGTTACAAAAGAATATTCTGTAAGACTTAATGGACATGACACAATTTCTGGAACTTATATCTTGAAATAACAGGGTTTAATAGCCTATTGAATTCAATTCAATTCAACTAATCTGTACAAGGAATCTCTTACAAGGAATTACCTTCTACATACATCTCTTACAAGGAATTATGACAGCCGTTAAACATTACTTGAATAAATAAAAGACATTCAGACTTCAAAAACATAAGATATAAAATGTAAACATGCATGTACACATAACACGCTTCAGATTTAACATACTCGCGTCTCCCCTTACGCACACATTTCATTTTACATTATAAAACTACCATTATTTAATGTAAAAGTGCATCACATGTAAACATATATATTACAGTATACAATTTGTGTCATAAATAAAAGTACATCAAACACACATCCCCTTCACACGCACACAGCCGCTGCCAAACGAATATCTCAATCATCATAATTGATCAAGATCACTGCAGTCGGAATTAAACTTGAACGGAAATGAACAGTGCGGCACTTTAAACTATGGAGACCCTTCCAGAAAGCAGTCTCAAACAGAGCTGACGGAGGGTAGGTAGGATCGTTTTTGATGCCCATAGCCTTACTGAGGGCCCTTTTTATGGAAATCTGAGGTTTGCCAATAATTTTACTGCAAAAATTGGTTACGCTGTTCAATGATTTTTTGCTTTTTTCATTCGGGCACTGATACCAGGAAATAAATAAACAAGAAAAATTATTTCCATCTTATTACTGTAATAGGCAGGGAGTAACAGTTCTATTGATACTTGTATGCCATTCCTTAGCAAGTGATAGGTGGCGACCCTCCCTGTGATGGAAGATGAGAGAAACTCAGGGCATGGACTAAATTCAAGCTTGCGAAGACTAGAGCTGCTCATACTCCCATTTCTTTATGGTTTGCCATGAGATAGGTTGTGAGCATATATTTAGATTGTGTCTTGACATTTGTTTTGTTTTGTTGCTGTTCAGATCTCCGTGTCGCTTAATGCGGGAATGGGCATATCCCTAGTGAACAGCACCCCAGAAGAACTGGTGTTTGCCCATTTGAAGCACATCCAGTTGGACATCATCTCCAAGCAGTCTTTACTCACTGTGGATGCTAGTGTGGCTGATATTCAGGTCAGTCATTTTTTTGTTGTGTGTTGTTTTTGTGGTTTTTTTCCAGCAAGAGAGGTCTCAGCGCAAATGTTTTGCCAGTGAAACTGATTTGATGTGTGTAGACATGAATTTGACTTGAATCAGCACAATACATTTTGTTATCTTATTGAATTTAGTTTTGTTACAAAATCAGTCTTTTACCTATTTAAAATATAAATCAACATTGTTGACAGTCCATACAATATATTTACTTTAACTGTACAATTCTCTGTGTGTCCTGCAGGTGGACAATCAGTTGTTTGGAGCTGTGCGGCCTGTCATGCTGTACATGACTTCAAACTCTCGCAGTGACACTCATGACAGTACTCCAGCCCTCCACATCACTGCCTACAAGGTGCCCAGTGCCAAATGGAATGCTGATATCTTCAAGGTAATTGCACAGAAATCATTAAAGGCTTTGTTAGCTAATGTTGTTGTTGTATCAAATTTTATTCATCAGATTAACATAAGTTGTACTGATACTGATTTGTTAGCTAAGCAGTCCTACAGTTCAATCTACAATCTATGGATAAATTTAGAGGGTTGCAATTTTTTGTATTAATATTCTTATTTACTTTTTCATTTTATGTTTTTAGATTTTTTTGTTTGCTTTTTGTTTGTCTTTAATAGAGTACTACAAAGATTAAATTGGCCTGGCTCTAAGCTCTCTAAAAGAGACCTTTGCTGCTGTCTTGAATGGTAACTTAATGCACAAATGGCATCGTAAAAATCCCTCTTTGATTTGAACATTAATCCAAAATTATGTGTTCACAGGGTACATATTAGCAGTTTAGCCTCAGATTAAGCCCTTCCCCCTCCCTCCCCTCCCTCCCCTCCCTCCCCTCCCCTCTCCTCCCCCAAAATATCTGGTTACGGTATCCCAACCGACCCTAACTTTTTTGGTCCTACCCTAAACTATATGTTTGATCATCTGGAAAATAAATTGGAAAAAAAAAAGCCAAAATAATCGCACCCAAGGTAGAAAAGGTTTAGGAGGGAAAAAAGCCTACCTACCGACCCTTTTGTGTCCCGTAAACAGAAACATATTTTTTGTTTTCCTTAATTATAGTGTCATATAGGTGTGTTTATTTAAGGTAAGTGAACTATCAACAACTTTCAGATATATCAGTTTGAAATGTTGAGCAGCCTTAGTTTTAGAAAGGAGCAGTGTCACAGTAACCCTGCTAGTTGCATAAGCAATGATGGGCCTGGAGGCAATCCTGACTGTGGGGGTCAGTATTATTTTTATTATTATGCATTGTATTGTTGGGTTGTGTGTGCAGCATCTGTACATCAGCACCAAACGTATGACAATGCACCTGGAGGAACGCTTGCTGTGGAAACTGCTGCAGTTCTGTGGCTTAAAGAAGGATGGTTCTGACTTGCAGAGGGTGGAGGAAGCCTATGACACTCGCAGGTATTTACTTTGGATTAGTTTCTATGCTGTTATTGTTTATTATGTTTGTTTGCAATCGGTAGTTTCTTTGCCAGGTTTCATTCTTCAATATTTCAATTTTTTTTTCTCTATTGTATTAATTTACTTGTTTGAGAAGTTGTCAGCAGTCACATTGATAATATAAACTCTTGCTTCCGCAAGGCAAATGTTTATCCCTTTGCATTCTTTCATTGAGGTTCCCTAATCTGGATTTTCAGAGCACTGTCAGCAGTGACATCAATTCAGTCCAAGCGTTACTACTTTGGCACTCTGAAATTGGCAACTAGCCGAGTGACTCTAAGCATGGTGACGTCCAGCAAGCTTGCCCCTGATCTCAAGGTCATCAAGCATGCTCTGTCAGTGCCGCTTATCGCTTTTGAGGAGGCCAAGATTGATTTGGGTCAGTTCATTACAACATTCAAATCTCATATCTTTATCTTAATCTCTATAGCGAAATGCTATTTATTTTTTCTAATGTGTGGAAATTTTGGTGCCATATTTTCTGTATTTTCTTTACTCTCCTTATTATGCTGTGAGCATTCTTCAGTGTAGATATCTGTGCTGTTAAAAGTGGTACCATCATGATGAGCGAAATATGTCAAGGTTGATTTATTGAATGTCTGACAGATCCATATGTGCGGCATCACCCATTTGAGACAATTGATTTCCTGTTGAACGACATGGTACAGCACTACACCCAGGAGCTGAAGGGTCAGGCAGCCAAGATCCTGGGCTCTGTTGACTTCCTGGGCAATCCTATGGGACTTGTCAACGATGTAACAGAAGGCATCTCAGGTCTGATCAGTGATGGCAATGTAGGGGGCCTCTTGAAGAACGTCACACACGGTGTGTCCAACAGTACTGCCAAGGTAAGATGTCAGCCTGGCCAAAGAGGTGCATTTTACAAAGTGAATCGAAACTGATTGCTCAAAGTTAATCAATCCCCTATAAGATGATGTTCTGGTACTTACTCTTTGCTTTAGGAAAATAAATATTTGGCGATTTATGATATATATCTTTATTTTTTGCTAATCTGTTCTTTTTTCTGTGTGTTATGTCAGTTTGTCTCCACGGTGTCTGATGGGCTGGGCACAATATCAATGGACGATAGCCACAACCGCACAAGAGAGGAGCTGCGCAGTGTACAGTCAGGTCGCTCTGCCGATCACCTGATAGCTGGGATTAAGGGTTTTGGCTATGGCCTCTTCGGCGGTGCCACCTCCATTGTCTCACAGACCTTTAAAGGCACCAAGGAAGAAGGGTTTGGGGTAAGCAACTGACAACGACGGAGTGTAACGAGTTTACTTCTTTTTTGTGCACTTTATACATTTGATGCAACTAATTGTATGTGTAACATTTTTACCAATCCTTTCCTTTTCTGTATACAAATGATTAAGTAGTAGATGGAAGCAGACAGATTTAATCACATAATAACAAAATTCCCCTCACCCCTCCCACCTCCCTCCTCTTTCTCCCTCCTCTCCCCTCTTGCAGGGTATGCTGAAAGGCATGGGTAAAGGTGTGCTGGGCACAGTGACCAAGCCAGTGTCTGGTGTCCTGGACCTGACATCCGGTGTAGCCAACGCGCTGCGAGACACCAGTCGCTCGTCCTCCCACAAACTGCCACCCCGCTGCCGCATTCCACGATGCTGTCATGGCCCTGGCGGTCTGCTGCCTCTCTACTCCAAGCCACAGTCTGAGGCCCAGCAGATCCTCTACCAGCTCAACCAGCATGACTACAGCGAGTTGTAAGCTGTCTTCTGTCTTCTCATCTTTTGTGATTGATGATTGTTATTATTAAAAAGTTGTTTGATTTATTCTTAACCAAGATTTTGTGAAACTTGATGTGATATTCATTTGAATATGTTTTGTGTGTGTGTTTATGCAGCCTGATAGTGTTTGAACAGCTGCGCAGCCAGCCCGACAGCCTGTATGCATTGATAAGCAGTGACCAGGTCATCTTTCTCAATAACATATCCCCTACAAGAGACAACATCGTGCTTGCTCTCCATCTGCGTGATCTAGCTCTCTGCAAGAGCACTGAGAAAGGTAACAATATAATTTACTATTGATTGTTTCGGTAATGTCTTGTTTTCCAGTTGTTCTATAGTTGAACTTATTTCACCACCGGAATGATTTGGCTATTGTGTATCTAAAGATGACACCTACTTTTGCAGATGGTCGGTATTACATAGAGCTGACCTTGAAAACCAGCAATAGCGGGGGCCCCAGCAATCTACGAGCTCCACAAGTCAGAGTAGACCGCAATCATATGAGTGTCAAGGTAGGTTCTTTGTTGATATGTAAATGTGTTGGCAGTGTGTAGCACCCAAGCTTTGTCATAGTCATTTACGAAGTGTATTGTTGAGCATATTCATCCATATCCACACCTATAGTCCTACCAATGGAACTTTCTTATCACTGTGTTTGTAGTTTTTATTGTTGCTTGACGTGGATTAATTGTGTTTCTGTTGAATATATCTTTTGGCGCAGGATCAGATTCTTTTGCAGTGTTCAGTCTCTTTGCTTACTCCACAGCCAGCCTGCACAATGTTTAAAATTGTATGCGGCGAGTATAACCGTTCATATTATTGAAACGTTTAGTTTGTCCTCACATGTTGCTATAATACTTCCTTATGGAGCAACAGTACTAAAATCATCTTTTTAATGATCCATATGCACGCAGTATTATTATTATTATTATTATTATTATTATTATTATTATTATTATTATTATTATTATTATTATTATTATTATTTGCAGGTTGCACAAGAGATCAAGTATGCCAAGAATCTGTATGACGAGAAGATGCAGACACTGACTGAAATGGAAGAACCTGATGATACTGACTGGTAGTGTCCTAGTGCATCATCATTGCACCAGTAGCGACACTGACCAGTCACTCCACGATGACAGCCCTTTGAGAAAAAACACTCCAAAAAGTCAACCTTCACTTCATTGGATAACAGCTTATGGCTAGTTATCACATAATTAGAGAAGGGTTCACGGACTGGGACTGTTCTGTCTTTTTAATAAGAAGTTGGTGGTGTAAGTCGTTTTTGTTTGTTAGCCTTTGAATGTGATTGCATTATGTTGGACTACAAGTTGCTGCAAACATGACAACTTCTTGTTTACACTGTGACGTTATAAGACAGATTTTTGTGCGAGGACTTTTGGTTTCCTACATATGCAGCCACAACATACATATAAAATCACATTGCTAATACAAATAACAAATGAACGAATTTTATTATTATGATATAACTTTTTTTTCTCCAGAAAAAAAAAACCTGGTTCGTTTATTTATTTATTATGAATTGTTTTCTGAAGAATATGAAACTTAACTTGCTTTCAGACAAAGAAAAAAATAAAGATGTTGGCATCTGCTGACTATTTTCCTGCTGTGTGACATATCTGAAAAATCTGATTGTACTTGTGGTAAAGAAAATAATAACATTCATTGTAATTCCAAAATGTTCTTACAGAGTAACACGTTTGCATACTATAACATGCATTCAAAATCCTGCCAGATAAAAGAAATTGTGTGATATATTATGAAGAATGTGTGGTCTTCGTTCCTGTGTTTTCTAGAGTGATAGTGCTTATGCATGGGTTCAGGTGTGTGTTTACAAAATGTTTGTGTGTGTGTTTGAGAGAGAGGGAGAGGAAGAGAGAGATTGATTTGACTTGAGTGATGTCATAGTATCCAATTTTAAAGGTTTGTAAAACATTTGTGTTTTCCTGCTAAGATAGTAAGATTATTTAGATCACCATATTTGTGTTGCAAACTATCATGAAAAATGTTGCTATCATTTTTGAAGTATAGGGATCTTGTGCAGTAATGCTGAAGAGAATAAACTTTGATTATGGCCCTTCTCTTACAATGGCTCTTAGTTTCTAACTTGCCAGCTGCATAATAAACACTTATAAACATACTTTGTCCTAAACCAAAACAAAACCTGGCAACTTTATATATGTATATTATTACTTTTTACAATCTGATTGCTGCTTTGCTTTTTGGGTGACTTCTACCACCACAAAGGCCCCCCCCCCCCCCTCATCCCCTTACAACCACCTCATACTACCTCCCTGTCTACTGACATGGAGAACCGGGCTATTCAACATAACATAACATAACATCATAATACTGGAAGATTTGCCATGAATTGTATAGAATACTAAATTTATAGTTTTAAAAGTATACTACCAAATTTATAAATATTGTTTGTAGATTTCAAAACGATTTTCTTGCTTTTTATTATACCCCTAACAACAATTGAGTTCATGTAGCATAGTTGCAACCTCTCTCTGATGATCAAATCCAGGTGTGCGAAAATGTCATTTCTTTCGCAACCTTACATCCTTACAGGTGCTTTATTTTTCTGTTTTCTTGTTAACTAGCAGTTCAAACTAGTTGGTCTTTCCATTTGCTTGTACAAAGTGTTGATTTTCAATAAACATGCCTTGCTTCCATTGGTTTGCTTTTCTTTTTGTTAATAAGAAATAGCAGTATTAGAGGGGATTGCGTTTTGAAAGTCAAGGGTTTTGTCTAATACATGAATATATAAGTGTTGAGTGAGCAGAGAGTGAGCAATGAAGTGGTCGGAGTTTACAATATGTTTGTGCAGTCTTATGATACTTTGTTAGAAATTGTAATTATTGCTTTGACAGTGGGATCGATACCAGTTGTCTTTCATGTCCTGTGTACTAATAAATTAAAGAGTCAAACTTTTGTAGTAACTGATGCTGGTTTATGTATTTGAAATGCGTTTTGTACATTTTGTCATGTTTTGTTTTGTGATTTATTTTATGAGCTAAGTTGTATAAAACAAGGGTTGAGAAAGGAGTTGTGATTGAGATCTCTTGACTGAGGTTTGATGTTTTTACAATACAATGTTCTTTGTTCTTTCTTGGAAATCCAGGTGTTTGTTGATGAAATTTAGAAATAAGTTAGATATTTGATTTCATTGTACAGCACCAACAACATCTATATCATGTGTTTGTAGACTTCAAGAAGGCGTTTGATCGCGCCTGGCATGCAGCTCTGTGGGCAACCATGAGCGTTTACAACATGAGCCCTAAAATTATTGAAGTCATCAAAAGCCTGTATGACAAGGCTACCAGTGCAGTCCTCCATAACAGCGCCATCGGAAACTGGTTCAGAACAACAATCGGTGTGCGTCAAGGATGCCTACTTTCTCCAACCCTCTTCAACATCTTCCTAGAGCGCATCATGTCAGATGCCCTTGCAGATCACGAAGGCACAGTCAGCATAGGGGGTAGAGCAGTCTCCAACCTTCGTTTTGTGGATGATATTGTTGGATTGGCTGGAGAGGAACAATAATTTAAACAGCTGGTACAGAGGCTTGACACCACCTCCACAGCCTACGGAATAGAAATAAGTGCCTAGAAGACTAAAATGATGACCAACAACACCAATGGCATCAACACGGACATCAAAGTCCAAGGCCAATCCCTCAACACAGTGCATAGCTTCACAATGGGTCCCGACAGGAAGTCCTCTCCAGGATCGCACAAACAACTGCTGCCCTGGCGAGGTTGAAGCCCATTTGGAAAGACAAGACCATCAGTCTACATTCCAAGGTAAGGCTGCTGCGCTCCCTTGTCATCTCCATCTTTCTATATGCTTGCGAAAAAATTGACCCTGAAAGCAGATCTACAACGAGGAATACAAAGTATGGAGATGAGGTGCTACAGAAGACTTCTGGGCATTTCTTATACCCAGCACATCACCAACGACGACATCCGATACTCAAGACATTGGACAACACAATGACCTGGTCACAGTGGTGAAGAAACTGAAACTCCGATGGTATGGCCACATAACCAGATAATCTGGCCTTGCAGGGACCGGCCTGCAAGGCACAGTGCAAGGAGGTAGAAGAAAAGGGAGACTGAAAAAGAGGTGGGACGACAACATTCGAGAATGGACTGGCTTGACATTGAGCGAAGCCATCAGGGTTGCTGAAAACAGAAAGATGGAGTATGCTGGTTAAACGATCGTCTGTAGCGCCCCAACGACCTCAGAGTTACGGGATAAGATAGGATAGGATAGATTCATAGGGCAAAAACATTGGGAACTGTGGGTACGTGTTTGTTCTACTGGATGCTTTTCTACATCCTGTTGTTTTGCTTCCTAGTGCAACAACACGATGTCTGTACAAGAAAAAGTCTGTAGTCATTAACATAAATAATGCGCTTTTATGAATAACTTTTTGAATGTTATTATGATTTTGACAGTTGTGATTTTGACTGTTCTGAGAATTACTGTGTGAGAATGTGCATACATTTCTTATTTCAATCATGAAGTCTTTGATGAACCTACTCGTTTATCTGCTAATGTTATTACTTATGTACTAAAAAGATACAGAGATCATCCTACTCTTTTTTTTATTTTTAAAGTAAGTACAGCCCAAAACATTTTCCATACAATAATGTTTAGTATGATAATGTACACACACATATTCATTTTTCACAAGGGTTTAATCTGAAGCCTTTTCTCATCAATGATTTACGGCATAATAAAAGACACTTAATTTAGTCTACATCCATGTTGAATATTGATGTTTTGAATGTTACTGAGTCGTTTATATTTTTGATGTTGTGTGTGTTTGTAAGAGTAATATGATGTTTTGTCATATTTATAATGTTTATATTATAATGTGTGTGGAGTTCTGTGTGTGGGCACATGCTGGTGCGTAAAAATGTACTTAGGTTCTAAGTAAATGATTTGTTTTTTACAAGATGTTTTTCATTCATATTGGAAATAAAACAGCTGCAAAATGTAGATGTCCGGTGGTCATTTTCATAATTTGATTTATAGTTGTGAATGAATATGTTTACAAGTAATAAGTCAAGGTGTCGTATCATTGCTGCATCTCATTGTTAATGCTATGTAAAAGTGAAATAAGACTATTATTTCCCAGCAACTATTACTAATATTATATATAGCCTGGGTTTTAGAATTGGTTTAACATTCCTTCAGGATTTATATTGTACTAATCCAACTGAAGGTATCTGAAGACCAAGCAAGATCACTTATTTCCTTGGGTGGCCACATGTCTTTTGTCACTAGTTTATATGGTATGTGCCTGAGGTCATGAGCATTCGTTCTTTGAGCCTGTATCAAAGAGAGAATAAGTCTGGCGTGACAATATTTGAGGGTTTAGTAAAATGTGTTTTTACCATTTTGAATTAGTTCAAGTGTTTTTAAATATTTGAGGGTTTAGAATAAGCTGCTTTTGAGCTTTTTGACTCCCAATGTAAGTCTTTGTACTCACACCCTTCCCACCTACCATCCCTCTCCACACCAACGCCTGAAAATATTTTCCAGACTTTTGCAAATCTGTGTGAGATGAGTCTTATATAGTCCAAAAATGACATTAAAAAATATGTGCGTCCGTCCATCTGTGCAAAACTTTAAAGTGGCTAAGTACTCCGAACCTATTAACTATCACAACCAAACTTGGTAAGATTTGTACACTCATGGGAGTTCGTAAAGGATAAGTGAATGAATGACTTACTCCAAGATCAAGATCATAGGGTCAACACATGTTGGTCAAAAGATGAATATTTTTTACAAAATTTCAATTTCTTTCTAGGTTATTAACATTGGACTTATGATTCTTTGATGCATGATAAATATCATGGAGCAGGGTGGAGAATTCTCCGCGAATCCGCGGATTTCCGCGGAAGGCATTTGCATTTCCGAGAAAAAAATATTGAGTTCCGAGTGTGAGAAGCTGAGGGCTACCCTTTACTGGGCATAGCGGCCAAAAGCGGCCGAAGGTCTAAACAGGCAAAACGTCCAAAAGCGTCCGTATCAACCATGTGGTTATATTCTCGCGTTGTTTGAAAGATTGCGAGACTTCCGGCAATTGACTTCCGGTTTATTCTGTTGTGAAAACATTCAACTGCATTTCCACAAGTTTTCTCTGTGATGCGTTCGTTTTTTCGATTTGTTTTTCAAATTTTCTTGTGTGTGTGTCTAAAATGGATGGTTTGGATTCTTTGACTGATGAAGGGGAGTTTACAGGCTTCCATTTATCAGACATTAAAGTGAGAGAAATGGACTTAGAGAAGAGATCGGTACTGACAGTGACATTAGACAATTAGTGTCAGTAGTGTGCATGCATACGATCTTTCAGACTGGCATGAAAGTGAAGAAGAGGAGGGGGCTTGTTTGGACTTTTTAAAACTTTGTTTTTGTATACACATGGAGTAATCAAAAACAAAACATGACAAGAGAAGTATAAAAAGGTAGATAATCAAAAGAGATTTATTTCTGTTCATTTTGCATTTTATTTCATTTAAATCTATACACTAGTCACTAATACCTAAGATGTAGTGTTTTTACTAACGTACCCCTAAATATCTCTAAAATTATAAAAATTCTTGCCTGTTTACAGCTAAAAAATAGACAAACGTGTGCCCAGTAAAATTTGAAATGTGGAGTTTGTGTGTAACAGTGGTGGACCTCAAACTTTGTTAGGCCTACAAATCAAGATTCTTAACTTTTTTGAAAGACATGTGCATAAAACATTCTTTTTTTTTTGTTGTTGTTGTTTCTATTCATGTTTACTTTGTGCTTTTTGCTTTCAGGAGAGGCCCTAAATTACTTTCAAAATAGCATAAATTCATTCTCTTCCAGGGGGCGAATACCGGGGCTTGGCCCCTGGGCCCCGGCCGGATTTCAGAGATTTCTTGATTCAGTTGTTCTCCACCCTGATGGAGACACACATTACAAATTTGGTCAACCTCAATGGAGCTGCCCAAAGTCAGTATAGGTACTTTGAAGTGGTTTAACCCTAAACTATGAGAGATATAAAGTCCAAACTTGTTGTATTTAGAGATGATAGGTTGATCTTTCATCTTTGTTCCGTTTTTGTGTTGATTTTGGAGGTCAAGGTCATTTTAGGCCTTTAAAAAGCATAGGGGGAAAAATTATTGTACAGTGGATTGGCTATATTTTACCCATAGTATGCAATGATATTGGGTTTTTTGTTCAGACATGCATGAGACGTCACGTGATGGTCAAGATCATCCAAGATCAAGGTTACTGAAGATCAAAGTCATGCCAAGGTCACTTTTTTTTTTTGGCATAATACAACTTTTGCTGTACTTTATTTGATAGTATTTGGAGATGGAGGTCAGGGTCATCTCAAGGTCGAAGTCGTATTAATTTGCATTTTAATGTAATTTTTTTTTCTGGGCACTCCTTTTTATGTTAACTATTGAAAGTTCCATAAGGAGCATGTGAGTGATATGGGCTTTGCCCTTCTAGTTCAGTTTTGAATTAGTTCAAGTGTTTTGAAATATTTGAGGGTTTAGAATAACTTGCTTTTACAGTTTTGAATTAGTTCAAGTGTTTTAAAATAGTTGAAGGTTTAGAATTAGTTGCTTTAACAGTGTTGTTTTGTGTAGAAGGGTTGGTGAATTCATATTAACAGTCAATAGTAAATTAGTTACCTATTTTGAAATGCAATCTGATACAATAGTACTACTACAAATGTAGATATTTACTAGAACCAGGTCAATATAGAAAAAAGTAGTAGTCCTTGGAAAAAAGATAAAATAAAATGCGGTATACCACAATGGTACCAAAACTGTTAAAAAAATATATAATCTCTACATTCCTAGATTTATTTTAAATTTTGTAGAAATTCAAGCAGTAGTAGAAAATGTAGACCTGTTGTTGTAGTATCAAATATGCAGCATGTACTAAATAACAAAAAATAGTTTACCACTCCGGGCATAATAATTATTACTATTAGCTGACAGGGTAGCACTAGTATAATTAACATTAATTGTACAATTGAACTCCATCAGTATTTAGAATGAGACTTGTGTAATATGCTAATGTTGAGTTGGGAATTAAATATGAACATGTTTACATTGTGTGCCTGCCTCATCATTTTGATTGTTGCTTATTGATGCACTTTGTATGCTGAATTTTCTTTCCCTTTGCTGTTACATGTGTGGTGTGGATGTTTGTGTGTGTGGGTATATGTGTGTGTGTGTGGGTATATGTGTGTTTTAGACAAACATAAAAAGTGAAAAATTTATACTCAAGGCACCACCATACCCAGCTTTAAGTACAAAAAGCATTTATTTTACATTTCAGGTTTCAAAAATACATCACAGTTACAACATTCATTTTTATAAATTCCTATTAACAGGTGGAAGACATAAAAATATTTTGTTTTACAATAAAGATGAAATGAAAAATGATGATGACAAATGAATCTAAAGGCCCAGATTAACAACGTTCTCACACTTTTTGATTCGTAAAGTGAAATGAAACTTTAAAACCAACAGTAAAAACTATACACAAAACAATTATTAATGAAATGATAAAAACTTTACCAATTCTTGTATATTTGTGGCATTTCCTAAATAGAAACTGCAAATACCAATTTGTTTTACCTCCATTCAAAAATAATGATGAATAAACTGTTGTTATAAAAGTGATACCATGGTATCACAATGTATTTTTTATACCTCCTTTCTGCTGTCTTTTCAGCAAGTGATTTAATTTATTTACAATAAATACATTGTTAAGCTCAAATCCTTTGATGATGATGAAACTTGTCAATACTGTAGGTAAATCATCAAAACAGCAAGTCTATTCACAACATAGGATATAATTATTAATAAAGTTATGTTATAAACTCTGTCTAGATGAAAGAAAGCAAACGAGTCCATTCTGACATTCACAAAAGCACAACATAAATAGTGCTGTAGTAAAAATAATCCAGATTGTAAAGTGTTTTGGATTAACGCAGATGGAATGGCTTTTCATGTACAACACACGTAGATCGGGTCATCTCTTTCAATCCCTGAACGATGATTTAACATTTGGTAAATAAAATTAATGAAGTACATAAAAATTACATTAAGAAATTAAAAAACAAAAATAATTTGTCGGTTAGTATTTTGCTTCGAGAGTGATCTTTTTTCCTTTCTTCCATGATCTAGAGACAACGTCTTTTAAACTATGACACAGGCACAGCTTCTAGCTCTATTGGTAAGACAAGGCATTTATGATGTGTTAAAAATAATGTACAACAATGAGGTGGGATTTGGGACTGGGTGCATGAGGACTGGGGTAAGTAAGTACTTTACTTCTGTCAGTCAGTGTATGGGAAGTATTGACATGTGCTTTCTCATTCAGTCAAATAGTGTTTTGATTATTTGATTTGGATGACCATATGGATTTCAGTTAATGTAAAGATGTGTAATAAAGAAAAGATGGAAGGGGGAAAATCCCCCAGCTATTTACAACTTAAAAATCTAATGAAGGAGAGGGCAGGACCAATCTGTAGTGAACTTGAGATATATGGTCAACACTTCCTAGGCTCCACTACTTGACTGCTGCTCTTGAAGTGACGGCTATGGTATGGATGATGTTAGGGCTTGCAATGCTGCATATAGTTTGGTTTTTAAATATCTTTGACTTTATAATCCTTCGTGGTCCCCATGGGCTGACTGTATTCACGGCAAGCTGGCAAGGTCTCGCTTGGGTGGAAGTCCAGTTGGTTTGGCTTTTACTTCTTTGGCTTTTGCCTCAAACATCAGAATCCTGAAAATAACATAAATAAGTAAATATGATATGATATGAAGGGTAAGCACCTTCAGCAAAACAATTAGACCATAGTAGTTGTCATGCAATGGCTACAGCAGTCTCATACTTCGTGTACAAAACAGACCTAGAAAAATTACAATTTAAGGCAACCTATCATCATCAGCACTCTTTTTTTTATATACATCAACCGGATTTTATTAAAACCATCTTGTTTTTATAACTAAACATATCTTATAGCCCAACAAACTCGATCAAATTAACTAAACTAGACAATGTGAAGAAAGAGGATGTGAAAGAACTGTAGAAAGAAAGAAATACACAAGAAGAGGAAGTAGAACTTTAGGAGATGGAGATGATGATGAGGTAACAGATGTAGAAACAAAGATAGTCAGCAAGGATAAAGGACTCATAATTTGATATTGACATTGAAAATAGTAAAAGGTGTTTAAAAAAAGAAAATATTTATGGAGAAGGTGAAGAACACTAAGAGGAAGCTAAACGGAAATGTGAAGGAAGAAAGACAGAGGAGAATGTGAGGAACAATATTAGGAGCAAAAACTATAATAATATAGGGACAAGGAAAGGGAGCTCACAATTTCAGAATGCTGTTCTTCTTGCCCAACATCATAGTTAGGAAGTCTCTGTAGTTGATAGCGCCAGAGTTGGTGGAGTCAACCTCTGAGATCATCTTCTTCATTTCCAAGTGCGTCTTGGCTTGACCCATCTTCTCCATCATGTACTTCACATCCATGATGTCTGAAATGTGTATAAGTGCAATATAATACAACCATATTTATAGTTATACAACCATTCTGTTTCTGTTAACTTTGTTTTTTTAATTTAAAAAGAAGAAAAGAATAGATAGAATCTAAAATAAGCAAACTTCAGAAAATCATATATCAAAAGCAAAAATGGACAGCTGGTCGGTTTGCATATATGGAATTGTACACAATTTATAGCATCAACAAGATCGAAAACACAGTGAATGAGCATTTCAGCGTACAAGATGAGAGAATTGGGGGAAAGGATGAGGGGAATTATACAAAATTAATGTAGTGAATACTCACTGAGATCTCCTGAAAGATCCTGGTCGCATTCTATGAATTTTTCTGGGTGGAAGAAAAAAAACGAATAAAAATATCATGCGCAAGAAAGAAAACACCAAAAACACCACATCGTATAATTTCCACTCAGAAAATCTCTCTCTCTTTCTTTCTTTCTCTCTCTGTATGTCTGTCTGTCTGCCTGTCTGTCTGTCTGTCTCTCTCTCTCTCTCTCTCTCTCTCTCTCTCTCTCTCTCTCTCTCTCTCTCTCTCTCTCTCTCTCTCTCTCTCTCTCTCTCTCTCTCTCTCTCTCTCTCTCTCTCTTTAATTTAAAGGTGCTGCCTTAACCTTTTTTTTTTTTTCTTGCTTTATGTATTTTATTTTCTCTGTTCAACTAGGTGGCTTGGATTTGTGTGCGCTGTCATTTTTTTGTTTTTTTTTCTTACCCATCCAAGCACTCCTTCAACGATTAATGATAGGAAAATCAAGCCTTTTACTGAAAGTATTGCTTTCCATCCCACCCTAACTGTTCTATCCAACCACAACAAGGGCAAGTACCTGTCTCACTTTAAAACAAACTAAATCAAGCAACCCTTACTTGGCTGCTGAAGTACTTCAGATCTATTACCACCCGCTGTAAGTGTCATCGCCCACAAAAATAGTACCAGTCTTCCACTCAACGATTTAAAACACTAACAAATAAGCAACCCTTATGGTCTGCTGAATTCTTTCTTCCAGATCTTTTATTGTAAGTCATCGCCCAAAAATTCCTGTCATAATTTATACATCAATACCCACTTGAGAAATATTGGACTTCATTTAAGTAAGGGAACTATACAGAGACTTAATACAGTAAAGCTCTGAATTGTCTGCTGCAGAAAATCTTCCACTATACACTGCAGTTGCCCTGCCCAAAGCTTTACTTAAAATAAGGATCCATTGAGCGCTAGGGACATTTAAAGCTCGAGTTGGTCTTTCACACTTTCCTCCCATGCCATGCTGTGGCGCTACTATTCATCTGATCAGTCTATAGTTATCTAAGTGGCCGCCGCGCTATGCTTCTTACTATTTCTGGAAACATCTAGAACGTTTAACACTAAGGTCATAAACGAACTTAATTAAGTTCTATAGTCAAAGTTGCATTGATTTCTGGGACTGCTTGTATCAGTGTATATAATGGATCATGGATTAGAGGTAGGGTCAAATTAAATGTTGGTGGGCCTTATTCCTCACCATGCTGGTGGTGCACCATACACGGCTGCCATACTTTCACGAAGAAAACCATCTGATTTTCTTTTCTCCAATGTGGGTGACAGTTATGTGCCAACTGCATATTTTGCTCAAGGAAATAATGTAAAAAGAAATATGTAAAAAAGAATGCGTACGCACCTGATTTATGGAATCAAACGTAGCCTCCCATTCTGCCATAAACTTCCCGAAGGCCTTGCCGCCTGAAATGAAACAGATTATTTAAATTCAATAGGATCCGGTAGCATGGTAATTAATATTAGACTATTTATAGTTCTATACGATGTTTTTCCTGCTATTAATGGTGATGTATCTGCGACATAAGATTTTATAAAATCGCCATCCACAGCAGTGAAAGCATCAGCATCACTATCGCCATAAGTAGCAGCAGCAACAGCATCACCTAGCATATGTACACTCGATTTCTTCAACAAACAACTACGATGACCACAGGTGAAGCAGGACGGATTTGACTAGTGTTAGGATCCCACCTGAATTCATAAAATAATTTCAGTGAATTTGTATTCCGAGCTGAATTTAAAATCTGAGAGTATTTAGAATTCTGGCAGATAAATTAATTAAGAAAATAGGTAAACATATAATAGGGTTAACTGCTCAAGCCATATGGCAGCAGTCATGCAGTGGCCTGGAAGGTGACAATAAGAAGAAGACATATATAATGCACACTGTTAATTCAGCAAGACGATGGCAGGGATGAAAAATGCGATGGTCTGCAGTTGGGTGGTCTCGGGGAACAATTCATTGAGATAGGATTCAATCACAGGGGCATTACATGATCTGGAGTCTACTAAATCGCAGTGGCACCTCTATAGCGCAGAATTAGGCAGGCGTCAATAATACGTTATTTTTCCCACCCTTATTTTCTGTACTGCAACCTATAAAAAAAAAAACAAAAAAGAAAGGAGTTGTGGATTGGGCGTAGAGGAGGGCGAGGGAAGGGGGATGGGGGATTTGGGGTGGGATGGGGTGTTGGAAGAATAAAGACTGGTCTCTGACGACCAAGAACTGACAAACCTACACTACTGGATCTAGCATGAGTTAATAATAATAGTAGTCTATGCAGGTCCCATCTTAATTTGCCCATCTTTGACATATGATTAGTAGGCTATTTCCCACGAGGACTGACCGCCAAGACAGTCTAATGACCGTGTCTCTCCATTATAGATTACAGCTTAAGTAATGTCCCGTTTTTGGCCAGCGCCTGCAACAGCTCTTTGAGCTAATAAATGCAATATAGGCTAAAAGCCTTACAGTCATAATCCTTTATTCAATGCGAAACTGGGGGGGGGGGGGGGGGGGGTGTGTACCTCATAACTCCATCAGAAACTGGTCAGCACGTAATTATTTATGGTGAATGCGTGCATGTTAGTCATACAAGCGATGCTTGTTGTCACTTACTATCAATCACTACATCCTAAGCAGAAGACCAATTAATTAGAAATGGCAAGAGAACATGAAACATCGTTTGTTGATATAAGGATAGCATTTTTCTGACACCTCTATTCATCATGATTTCAGAGGTCATATACGATCATGTCGTTGCACCACGTCCTGTCATCAAAGTGTGTAATTATGACTGGGACCAAAGCTTAGTGCAACATTACTGAGACATGACTAACAGCACCACGCATATTCGGATGCCCCATTTCCAGTAATTTCTATTAATTAAGCTTGCCCCATCAATTATTATACTTTGACCTGACTGCCTGCTGATGTACAGCGCCCATCAACACGAGCGCGAACCCAAATAAGCATAATATTATTGACTGTTACATGGTTTAGGACTAGGAAGTGTTCACTAGTGTCTTGTGGGGAAACTACGCAATAATCTCTGGTTACGATTTAATCCTATTTTCAGTGTTGTCGCACATAGACGTAGAGTATTGGAGGTAGGCTATGTGTCAAGCGAACTAAGGATGAGAAAAGATGCAAAAGATAGTGGAGGGGGGAGTTAAGGGAAAGAGAGGAGTAGAAGGAGAAAATGACGAGATGACGAAATTGAGAATGTGAGTGGGTGTAGTTAAGATAAAACACTGGACTTTGTAGAAACAGCAGCTTAAAACGCAGCAATGTGTCAAAAGACATTGGCGAGAACTATATGAATTGTCCTCCTCCTTTTTCTTCTTCTCCTCTTCTTCATCCTCATCATCAATCTTCTTCTTCTTCTTCTTCTTCTTCTTCTTCTTCTTCTTCTTCTTCTTCTTCTTCTTCTTCTACAATATTGTGTTTATTTGTGTCCGACCAGTACTGTGAGTTTAATGTTCTTTGCTTGGGTTTCACGGTTTCTCCGAGATATTTTTTTTGTACACCCTGTTGTCTGTTTCTGTGTTTCATCAATCGTTTTGACAAGGTGACACGTCCAGTATGCCACTGCTGCATGTGAAAGGATAAAGGCGTCTTTGTGCCACTGTATGTTAAGCAGAGACAGACTAACGTCAAAGAGACCTTAGAAAAAAGAAACCGAAAAAAAAGACAAGTAAAATCATCATACTTGAGGTAACTAGGACAGGAATTAAAGAACAGGAAAAAAACCACAAGTGACAAGGAAATGAGATAGAGAGGGTGAACAGGGAAGGAAAAGGAAGGGGAATCCAACAATACCCGAGGAAAAGCTCTCTCTCTCTCTTTCTCTCTCACGCACACTCGCACGCACCACTCACTCCCCCTCAACCTCACCCTTCACTCGCTCTCCTCGTCCCCAGCAAAGTCTCTTTTTTTTTTCGCGGATCCCAGCAGTAGTTTCAGCATGTTCTCAAAACAAAAGCTGCTTCTGCCAAAACAACTTTTAAGCGCCCAATCAGCACGTTAAAACAACAGTAGCGCGCTGCGCTAAACAGAATTAACCCTAGAACGCAATGTTTGGCTTAACAGTTATTTAAAACAACCATCGTGTGCCAGGTGCAAGACAATTATAGAAATTCTGGCAATGTCAGTTTCATGTAGAAAATGCACTATCACAAAACAAGTATCACTCATTATATTATGGTAAGTGGAAAGATCGGTAACTCCAGACCACAAATTAAGTTTCATATAATCGTTAAACTATATCGAACTAACTGGCCTAAGCAACGTTTTTGGGGAAAAAAAATAAATTAAACTATTGCTTTTTTTGTAGTAGGCCTAGTTGTCAGCGATTCGCTGTTTAATATTACATGGTCGTATTAATTGGAGCAAATTTCAATCTGCAGTTGTAATGGAGAGAAAGACATTTT
>CM072515.1:27443399-27952837 GCA_036898135.1 Oncomelania hupensis
CAGAAAGTCTGGCACTGACAAGCAGCTTTTATCAACTATCTACGCATTTCGACAGCTTATGAAGTCGTCTTTTTTATGCAATATTGATTTTAACTCAAGTCTTCTCAAACGTCTGATTTTGGACAGTGGATTTTTGCCAACAGAAAATGTGGACAGGGAAAATCCTTAATATGGAAAATGAGATTAATTACTTAATTGTAACGCGTTAAAACTAATAATTCTACAGTACGTACAATATGCCTTAAATAAAACTAAACATCATTCGTCCCTAAATTTCAACAGCAAGTGTAAATATCAGATTCAATATATTGTCCTTTTATCACACCATCTACAACAACATTGCTAATTTTAGTTTTTAATTAATTGACCTTACACATTTTACTACATTATTATAATAGTCCCAGCTGTTACTGGAGTGCAGACACTGAGAAACATATTGCGAATGTGTGAAAACAAACATAGAAATTAAGCTAAACTTGCTTTCAGTTCCTGCATTGACTGAATCTGGTTCAGAAAATGCGATATTGGCTTTCCAGATTCTCAATGTTAATGAGATTGAGCATTTCAACGCTAGTCATTGCTCTGTATAAAATGTGAACGTTTCACCGATAGGCCTACGTCCCTGACTTGTCATGAATCTGCAGCAATTACGGAAGGATGCGGCCTTAAATATAAGGAAAATTTCAAGCAGGATGCTTGTCTCACTGCGCACTTAATTCCACTTCTCCCCGCTGAATAGTTTTCTTGCACACATTGGCAAGTAGGTATACATGTACGTCCACAATATAAATTCACACACGTACGTTCACAATCACTGAGTGACTCAATACACGCACTCACGCACACGCTCATGCAAACACACAAACATTCACACCCATATGTACCCTCTACCGTCTCCATTCCCTTGTCTCACCTCATCCTTCCTCCCCCTTTTAGGCCTACCACCAAGGAAAGAATAAACTCTAAAAATGTATACAGAAAATAAAGAGTACAAACTAAAAATGTATACAGAAAAGATTAAACATAGTCGATCGTTAAGGAGAAGAGAAACAAAGAAACTACAAACAGCACAGAATGAGCCATGTGTTGAAGACAGGAGATCCGCTATAAACACAGCTGGCTTCTACCGCTGCTTCCTCATTAGCCCCTTGCCTGCCCGACACAGGTAGGACTGAAGATTAAAACAGGTGAAACTAAGTTAACAAACAGTGGAGTATTGGCAATTTTTAACGAGGCTTGGCGAGACGCAGGAGTCCTTTTGCTGAACTTTTTGATGTTGTGGAGGAGTACAAGAAGCCTAAATTTTTAATAACATTATAAAATCGCAGCGTGTGAGGGTAGTGGGGGTAGAGTTTTTTTTTAACATCCTGTTTCACGCGTCGATAAGTCTAGGCCACTTGAGAAGTAGTTCCTCGATCAGCATGGGGATTTCCCCCCCTACCCTCCTCATATTCCTCCCTCCCCATTCTCGGTATTGCCTTCTGATCTCGCATAATTATAAAAATGGTAAGGGGGCGTTGGGATTATAGATGGGGGTGAAGAATTTAAGGCGGGATCAAGGGCTTATTTACAGTTCCGTTCCGATGCTTTTCGGCCTCGTATAAGATTACCGGGGTGACAACTCTTCGCTGGTATCATCATAAACGACTATATATTCCATAACTACAAAAAGATAAATATTACGTGCTGCTTATTTATAAGACATACATTGATGTTTTAAAATGTCACAGTGAAGAAAGAGAGAGAGAGAGAGAGAGAGAGAGAGAGAGAGAGAGAGAGAGAGAGAGAGAGAGAGAGAGAGAGAGAGAGAGAGAGAGAGAGAGAGAGAGAGAGAGAGAGAGAGAGAGAGAGAGAGAGAGAGAGAGAGAGAGAGAGAGAGAGAGAGAGAGAGAGAGAGAGAGAGAGAGAGAGAGAGAGAGAGAGAGAGAGAGAGAGAGAGAGAGAGAGAGAGAGAGAGAGAGCATTATTTTTTATATGGTTTAAAACAGACAAATTCCTTGTTTTGTATTTAACGTCATTAAATTATATTATACTTATAGACAACTTTATACTAAATGAATGCTTCTTGTCTTCTAATATCCCAATAGAACAGATTGAATCCTCACAACTATGATAAAACGACGCTTTGACCTCTACTACTGCATGGCTTTACTCAAACCACAAAATAGATCAAAAAGCAGTACACTCGATCGTCGGATTAGCGATCTCTTCACGTAGCAACTGTGGACCTAACGATCCTTTGTTCTTTCACTACTTAGGAAAAATATTGCCCCTCAAGTGTAGAATCCAAACGAGTCTTGACATTAAATGTAGGATGATTGTCATACAGCCGTTACTGCTTATCAATGATCAGCGTTTGCCAAGGTCAAAGTAATATAACAATATCAATACAAAACATTCAGTAATACATGTTTATTAAATAGCCACAGGGATGTTACGCTGCATTTCTTATATTGCATGTTTGCTTCGTGTACACTGTTTAAATAACTATGAGAAACGTGATAATACCTATAGCTTATCAACTTTGATCAGTGAGTATATGGCGTCCTTTTAAGAATAGCTGTAAGCCTACTTAGAGTTATTTGCAAAATTTATCATAAAAATAGCATTACAGGACGAGGTGACTGATCTATTCCATAATTTAACATAGACAATCATGATTAAATTCCGCAATGAATTCTTGGTTAATAACAGTTGGCATAATATTCCCAGAAAGGAATTGAATTACTTAGAATTTAATAAAATATGTACGTGTATACATTTCACAAGTAAGATACCCCAGCCAGCAAAAGAGACTGAAATTCTATACAATTTACTTTTATCATAACAAGATGATCCAGATTGTTGCAGATACAACTCGAATTATAATTGACAAGAACACGGAAGATAGTCACCCTTCAATTGCACGCATATTATGATAGCTTCAGAGGTACGTAGTCTTTTTTTATATTAGTTCCGACATGCTACCGGTATATAGCTATATATATATGTAATTCACTCCTTCGGATGAAGTATATACTGAAGTCTAGTCTGTGCACGCCTGCATTCCATATCACGAACTTTAAAGATCCTGGCGCTAATGTCTTAGGCGACTGAATCCCGGCTACATAAATACACCCAGCATGTCCTACACGAGTAAGTGCCGGCTACATAAATACACCCAGCATGTCCTACACGAGTAAGTGCCGGCTACATAAATACACCCAGCATGTCCTACACGAGTAAGTGCCGGCTACATAAATACACCCAGCATGTCCTACACGAGTAAGTGCCGGCTACATAAATACACCCAGCATGTCCTACACGAGTAAGTGCCGGCTACATAAATACACCCAGCATGTCCTACACGAGTAAGTGCCGGCTACATAAATACACCCAGCATGTCCTACACGAGTAAGTGCCGGCTACATAAATACACCCAGCATGTCCTACAGGTGTGAGTACCGGCTACACAAATACACCCAGCATGTCCTACAGGTGTGAGTACCGGCTACACAAATACACCCAGCATGTCCTACAGGTGTGAGTGCCGGCTACATAAATACACCCAGCATGTCCTACAGGTGTGAGTACCGGCTACACAAATACACCCAGCATGTCCTACAGGTGTGAGTACCGGCTACACAAATACACCCAGCATGTCCTACACGAGTAAGTGCCGGCTACACAAATACACCCAGCATGTCCTACACGAGTGAGTGCCGGCTACACAAATACACCCAACATGTCCTACACGAGTGAGTACCGGCTACACAAATACACCCAGCGTGTCCTACAGGTGTGAGTACCGGCTACACAAATACACCCAGCATGTCCTACACGAGTAAGTGCCGGCTACACAAATACACCCAGCATGTCCTACACGAGTAAGTGCCGGCTACATAAATACACCCAGCATGTCCTACAGGTGTGAGTACCGGCTACACAAATACACCCAGCATGTCCTACAGGTGTGAGTACCGGCTACACAAATACACCCAGCATGTCCTACACGAGTAAGTGCCGGCTACACAAATACACCCAGCATGTCCTACACGAGTAAGTGCCGGCTACATAAATACACCCAGCATGTCCTACAGGTGTGAGTACCGGCTACACAAATACACCCAGCATGTCCTACAGGTGTGAGTACCGGCTACACAAATACACCCAGCATGTCCTACAGGTGTGAGTACCGGCTACACAAATACACCCAGCATGTCCTACAGGTGTGAGTACCGGCTACACAAATACACCCAGCGTGTCCTACAGGTGTGAGTGCCGGCTACACAAATACACCCAGCATGTCCTACACGAGTGAGTGCCGGCTACACAAATACACCCAGCATGTCCTACAGGTGTGAGTGCCGGCTACACAAATACACCCAGCATGTCCTACACGAGTGAGTGCCGGCTACACAAATACACCCAGCATGTCCTACACGAGTGAGTGCCGGCTACACAAATACACCCAGCATGTCCTACACGAGTAAGTGCCGGCTACACAAATACACCCAGCATGTCCTACACGAGTGAGTGCCGGCTACACAAATACACCCAACATGTCCTACACGAGTGAGTGCCGGCTACACAAATACACCCAGCATGTCCTACACGAGTAAGTGCCGGCTACACAAATACACCCAACATGTCCTACACGAGTGAGTGCCGGCTACACAAATACACCCAGCATGTCCTACACGAGTGAGTACCGGCTACACAAATACACCCAGCATGTCCTACACGAGTGAGTACCGACTACACAAATACACCCAACATGTCCTACACGAGTGAGTACCGGCTACACAAATACACCCAGCATGTCCTACACGAGTGAGTGACGGCTACACAAATACACCCAGCATGTCCTACACGAGTGAGTACCGGCTACACAAATACACCCAGCATGTCCTACAGGTGTGAGTGCCGGCTACACAAATACACCCAGCATGTCCTACAGGTGTGAGTACCGGCTACACAAATACACCCAGCGTGTCCTACAGGTGTGAGTACCGGCTACATAAATACACCCAGCATGTCCTACACGAGTAAGTGCCGGCTACACAAATACACCCAGCATGTCCTACACATGTTAGTGCCGGCTACACAAATACACCCAGCATGTCCTACACGAGTTAGTGCCGGCTACACAAATACACCCAACATGTCCTACACGAGTGAGTGCCGGCTACACAAATACACCCAACATGTCCTACACGAGTGAGTGCCGGCTACACAAATACACCCAGCATGTCCTACACGAGTGAGTACCGGCTACACAAAAACACCCAGCGTGTCCTACACGAGTGAGTGCCGGCTACACAAATACACCCAGCATGTCCTACACGAGTGAGTGCCGGCTACACAAATACACCCAGCATGTCCTACAGGTGTGAGTGCCGGCTACACAAATACACCCAGCATGTCCTACAGGTGTGAGTACCGGCTACACAAATACACCCAGCATGTCCTACAGGTGTGAGTGCCGGCTACACAAATACACCCAGCATGTCCTACACGAGTGAGTGCCGGCTACACAAATACACCCAGCATGTCCTACAGGTGTGAGTACCGGCTACACAAATACACCCAGCATGTCCTACAGGTGTGAGTGCCGGCTACACAAATAGTGAAATACACCCAGCATGTCATACACAGGTTAGTGCCGGCTACACAAATACACCCAGCATGTCCTACACAGGTTAGTGCCGGCTACACAAATACACCCAGCATGTCCTACACAGGTTAGTGCCGGCTACACAAATACACCCAGCATGTCCTACACAGGTTAGTGCCGGCTACACAAATACACCCAGCATGTCCTACACAGGTTAGTGCCGGCTACACAAATACACCCAGCATGTCCTACACAGGTTAATGCCGGCTACACAAATACACCCAGCATGTCCTACACAGGTTAGTGCCGGCTACACAAATACACCCAGCATGCCCTACACAGGTTAGTGCCGGCTACACAAATACACCCAGCATGCCCTACACAGGTTAGTGCCGGCTACACAAATACACCCAGCATGTCCTACACAGGTTAGTGCCAGCTACACAAATACACCCAGCATGCCCTACACAGGTTAGTGCCGGCTACACAAATACACCCAACATGTCCTACACAGGTTAGTGCCGGCTACACAAATACACCCAGCATGCCCTACACAGGTTAGTGCCGGCTACACAAATACACCCAGCATGCCCTACACAGGTTAGTGCCGGCTACACAAATACACCCAGCATGCCCTACACAGGTTAGTGCCGGCTACACAAATACACCCAGCATGCCCTACACAGGTTAGTGCCGGCTACACAAATACACCCAGCATGCCCTACACAGGTTAGTGCCGGCTACACAAATACACCCAGCATGCCCTACACAGGTTAGTGCCGGCTACGCAAATACACCCAGCATGTCCTACACAGGTTAGTGCCGGCTACACAAATACACCCAGCATGCCCTACACAGGTTAGTGCCGGCTACACAAATACACCCAGCATGCCCTACACAGGTTAGTGCCGGCTACACAAATACACCCAGCATGCCCTACACAGGTTAGTGCCGGCTACACAAATACACCCAGCATGCCCTACACAGGTTAGTGCCGGCTACACAAATACACCCAGCAAGCACTACGTCCCTTCTCTCCCAACCCCGGTCATTACATTACATGATTATTGCTTTAGGTCCAGCGGACTCTTCCGAGCCAAATCAGGGCCGGACAACCCCTGATCCGCATAAAAGATGTGCTGAAACAACTCTAGTGGTAAAACTGAAAGCTCTCCACCAGCCAGTCACTTTACAATAAAGAAATCCCACGCAGGGGACGCTGAGGCTATACTCTAATTTATCGAACCCCCGTTTACAAAAACAAAATAGAATACAAACATCATAAATTATCAACAAAACACATACATATAAAACGCCTACATTGCTAAATAATAACATCATAGGGAGCCCTAGTGAAAACCTGGCAGAAAGCGTCCAATATTCCCAAGCTGATCCAACAGACCTCACACATAAATAAGGAGTCTTGTCCCGGAAGAGTTTTCAAGAAAAAAGGTAGGTGACTTGTCTAGCGAAGAAGAAGATAGTATAGCAGATTGATAGAACACATCAGGAATGAGAAAGAATAAAAGAGAAAGACAGCGACAGTGGGCATTTAAAGCACTGAATTTCCAGAAAGTGGGAATACTATTTATAGGCTACTGAAACCTCCGGCACCCCAACGGGGGAGGCCAGGTTTGTGCTCAGTCGTCTGGGCGCAAGACTATACGCCCAAAGGCTACAGTTAGGCGCCTCGGGCGGCTTGAGTTAGATCCTGTATCGGCCAGCGCCTTGAGCAGCTCTCGAGCTGAAAAAGCGCTAAATAAGAACGGTTAAATAAATAAAATAAAGTGCATGAATCTGGCGCCTATTTAGTAGGCTACTCTACTCTTAACTGACCCATACCGAAACACGGAAGAGAAACGCTATTCACTGCTAGTGAGGATATATTAAACCTTGACGACACACAAAGAACGTGTATACACCGCCCAAAGGTTTATTTTAAAAAAAATTTTTAATCGTTTTCAATGCAGAGCCAGCAAATGAAAAATAGTATTATAACTACCTTTTAGATTTTACTGTATATTGTTAGGTTTCAACTGCTTTAAAAAAAACTGTAATGTGCAAAGCCCATACGCCGCCGAAATTGCCTACTGAAGCGTATACTTTTATATTCTGGGAAAACAATATATTACATCCCTATAATCACAACCAGGTAGAACAGGATCAGAAATTTAAACTTTGTAAACATCACTTTTTTCCTTAAACGGTCTATAATCCCTAATATCAGCAATACATATAACATAGCATACTAAGATTCTAAAATAAATAAATAAATAAATAAATAAATATCTGAAAAAGTGGACCACAAACTCAAAAACATTTTATAGGTAGACTTCATTTCTTTTCACTGAAGTGATTTTAGACTATTAATTAACATCCACATTAGCCCTCTGTTCATTTCATTTTTAACCATCCGTATATATTTTTTTTTAAAAGAAAGAAACAAAGAATTAATGGATATTTAACAATATCTATTAGTTTCAGCCCCAGCAGACTTTCCATTTAAATTGTAAGCATCGGGATAGGCTTCGCTGCTACTATAGCTGTGTAGTACTGTACGTGCTATATCGCTCTTTGGGGGCACAGCGGCGGCTGCTGCTGAGCGGAACTGTAACATATTATCCAATTAAGTACCACTTCCAGCATTCGACCTTCAGTTAAAACAACATGTATATATTCGTAGGCCTACCGTTGGACTATATGTAGCCTATATATTTAGCCTAATTTATTAGAGAAAGAAAGAGATAGAGAGACAGACAGACAGGCAGACAGACACAGAGAAAAAAGAGAGAGAATGACGATGATGATGTTGCTGCTGCTGCTGCTGCTGCTGATGATGATGATGATGATGAGGAGGAGGAGGAGGAGGAGGAGGGGGAGGAAGGGCTTGTAATTAAAAGCGGTTTATCCACGAAGTTCATGCTTGAAGATAGAATGGGACTTTAAACTTAAACTTTATTAAATTTACGTCCCCGCACACCAGAGCGTATAGGGGACGATAGAATGGGATAAACGTTATAGTCTATATATACTTAAGCCACGTGCCTTCAGCCTATTATAGGTCGGTATAGTGAAAATTATTAACAATAATATATTTTATATAATAATTTTAACCAGACCGATAGAAGATGGACGGATTGAGGTCGTGTGGGGGTGCGGAGAGAAGGGAATAGTGGTGGTAGAATGAAGAAAATATATTAAAAACAAACACATAAGCTAATTATTCATGTACTGATATAGCCTAATGTAGGCGATACATATTTATTTGCTGCAATAGTGGTTACTTACCCTGTTTGTCTGTAGGATCGAAAGTGACGGGCATTCTGAAGTGTTGCTCCGAGTATCCTCTCCACCAAATAAATGAAAGAAAGCAACAGACGCGCGTACAGTCCTTCCAGCAATCTTTGTTTCAAACTTGCTTCAGCGCCTTTACCCCGCTATTTGCAGAATAGCAAGAGGCACCAGTCACTTGAATATCGCAGCTAGCTGTTGCTAGTCGTCTTATTCAGCAAGTGTTAAAAACCTTCCTTACAGGCGATATAGTTTAGTCACGTGATCATCATCACACGTGACTTATAACGAAGCAGACGACGCATTTTCCTTCCTGTTTCAGCGTGGATGGTTTCAATGAGCAAGCAATGATTAAGATTTGAGATTTTATTGTCAGAGAAAATCTGTGTAGCCAGTGTAGGAAGTAAATTTCATGACCCGGGAAGTGAAATACGTGACACAGTACACCAAGAAGATGGGATTTCCATTTACGAATAAAATGTACCGGTATAAGGTCCGTTGTAGTCATGCATGCATCGTCTTCAACATAAACAGGATTTTACAGCTCCTTTTATTTGTCACGACATGAAATTCCCACTAAACTGCAAGAGACAGAGCTGTTTTATATAGGCCTATTTCTCTCTGCGCCTATGTAGGCCTGTATTTTGTTTTAAACTGACTATAAGTTATTAAGAGAGAAAGAGAGAGAGAGGAGGAAGAGGAGGGAGAGAGAGCGAGTAACTTAGGAAATTGTTAATTATTGCAGCTGTAAACGTTTATTTAAATTAAGTAATTTCACGTTAAACACACACACACACACACACACACACACGCACACACACACACACCAACACACGTACACATGCCCACACCCACACCCACACACACACCTACACACACACACATGTGTGTAGAAACGACGTTGCGATGACTGTTGTGAAAAAGACAGACATTGTTTCGACGCACTTTTTATTTTCTTGACATTATTTTGACATTTTCAAATTTTTGAAACTAACCCTAACCCTAACCCTTAACCTAACCCTAAGCCTAAAACAGCTGTAACTCTACCGGAACGCTATTTTGACGTCAAAATAGGGCAGCCTTCCCAAAAAGTCAAACGAAACCATGTGGAGTTTCATCTGTGTGTCACTGTAACGTCGTTTCTACATGCCCACACGCACACCCACCCCCCCCCCACACACACACATATATATAGTAAAGTCAAAATTATAAATGGAAATTAATACTATTCTATTTGATTGGTTGATTTATTGAATGTGGTGGTTCATCCGTCCCTTATACGCTTAATGTGTCCGGGGACGTAAATTTTACTCACACACACACACACACACACACACACACACACACACACACACACACACACACACACATTGATTTATTTATTAATATATTAATTGGCGGTGGTGGTGGTGGTGATGACGATGATGATGATGATGATGATGATGATGATGATGATGATGATGATGATGATGATGATGATAATGATGATGATGATGATGATGATGATGATGATGATGATGATGATGATGATGATGATGATGATGATGATGGTATGGTATGGTAGGTGGGTAGGTAGATTAACGTCCCCGGACACGTTGCGTATAGGGGACAACCATGCAATGATGATGATGATGATGATGTCCATTTATAATCGCGTGTCTCCATCCATTGTTGAATGCTCATTGCGCGATATGGGGAAATAAGAAATAACAAAAATGGCAGGACCGAGAAAGTCCGGCCGATGTGGGAGTGGGGGGGGGGGGGATGGAGGTGGTTAAGTAGAAGTGATAGAAAAGCTCGGTCCCCCTTTTTTTTTTTTTTTTTTAAATAAAGTTAATTCACTGTATATACAAGCGAGTCTTCAGTCTCCTCCTGAACGACTCGACACAGTTTGCCCTTCAGGTAGTGTATTTCATAACTTGGGGACTGCATTCTGTAGGATTTGGCAACAAACCTCTTTTTGTTTTTCTCCTCAGAGAATGGCATGCGAAAACGGGATTGGGAAGAAGAGCTAAGCGAAGCTGAGAAGATGGCTCATACATATAATAGGAACTAACTCTGAAGTATCCTGTAGCAGCCTTTTTAGTCTTGGTCACACAAATGTTATATTGTGTTGTATTGTATTGTATTGTATTGTGTTGTACTTTATTGTATTGTAAATTATGTCAATTTTTTAAGACACTTTTCACCGAAATGCTTGCAAACTGTAGAGGAGAAATTGCATTTAAATGAACAATATTATTAAATTTATATTAAAAGCATAATTTTAAATTGCTTTATGACATCGTTTTTTTGGTTGATTAGAAGTTTAATAATAAATTTTTTATTAAATACCATTTATTACCTGAGATTTTGGTATTGGGAGTGTTGCACTCTTCTTTGTAGAAGTCACAATTAAGTAGTAGTATAATTTCTGTAGGCATCATGGCGGATGATTTGGCCGATGATTGGTGGTCAGAAGAAGATGGTGAGATATCGTTGTTTTCAGTACATTTGTTTGCGATTTTAAACGGTATAAAATTGCAAAATATATTCTACTTGTTTTCTACGTCGCTATGAGTGTATTAAAAAAACTGTCTTTTAGAAAATTGATTTTTTTAAAATGCCAAATGGAATATGTAGTATGAGTTTGACTTTTGTTTTGTCTAAGACTAAACCCACGTGTTGTGTCTTCTTGTCTTGTCTTGCCGTATACGCCCACAATCAATCGTGTTGATCATTATGGCACTTGAAAGGAAGGTTTTGTATGCATGTCAAGTGCGGATACGGAGCTAATAATAAATCATGTCGCTACATGAATCAGACCATAGGAAATGTGAGTGAAGGGGGGAAATGCTGCCATTGCTGGGTAAGGAGACTGGGGGGAGGAGGATGGCGGGTGGTGTGGAGGAGGGGAGGGGGGGCAGGGGAACTGGAGGGCTTTATTGGGAGACTCCCGACACCTAGGTGTCAGCAGTCAGAGCCTCCATTGCCTCACTGTGTAGTGTTGAGGGCATTCCAGTCATAATTCGTGGCAGAAAAGAGGCGGCTCTGTATTGGGTTCTGCACGAGACTTGCTTGTTGTGGCTGCGGCGTTGGCGCAATATCGCTTGTTCCACTTTCCCATTGATGATGGGGCAGTTCGCAGTGCCACTAGTGATCTTGCGCAGCATCTGAAGGCGTGCAGTGCGACGTCGATCCTCCAGGGACGGCCACCCCAGTGACTCCAGCATGTCCCTAACACTCGATGTGTTGTGATAGCGGTTAGTAGCAAACCGGGCGGTTACTTACTATTGACCGGGCGGTTACTTGCTATTGATGTTATATTGTTTATTAGGCCTAATTATTATGATGCTTATCAAATCAGAATATTATAATTTAATTAGCAAATTACCTTTTTTTTTTTTATTCAGTCCCCGGAGTTGAGTCGAAGTCAGATGGCAAAGATGACAGCAACAAATCTGTGAAAAAGAAAGGCAAGAAACGTGCAGCCTCGCCAGTGGAGGAAGTAAATGAACCACCAACAAAACAGAAGGCGCAGTCCAACAAGCAGAAAAAAGATAAACAGAAAGAGAACAAGAAGAAGAAAAAGTCAAGCAAAATATTTGTGAAGGTGTGAGCAAAAGATTGGTGTGGTTGTGTTTCAGTTATGATGTGAATTATGATTCTCTCTCTCGCTCACTATCTCTCTCACTCTTTTTCATCTCTCTCTCTGTCTCTCTCTCTCTGTCTCTCTCTCTCTCTCTCTCTCTCTCTCTCTCTCTCTTTCTCTCTCTCTCTCTCTCTCTAATGTAATTTGTTATTGGTATGATACACTAACTGTATTTGTAGCAGGGCACATCTGTGTCAGAGTAATTATAATTTATGGTTGTTAATCATATGCAACAGAGAAAGATCACAGAGGAGGACACAGAGAATCTCAAGAAATGTGGCACCCCAGCAGACGTCAATGCCTTTTTGACATCTAAACTGAATCGGGACAAAAAAACATCACAAGGGAAAACTGACCGAGGATCTGGAGATGATGACAGTGATGGTGATACTGATTACACTCTCTCTGTGGAAGATGGTGAGTATGGCTTTGAACAAAATAGTGGCAATTAATAGTTTAATGCATACGGTCAGGTTGACAGATTTGTTGGGAGATTGAGTACATTGCCATACCAGGTTAGTGTTTATTATGCATTATGCTTATATCTGATGTTTATATACATATAACTTCTTTTGACAATCACATATATTCATATGATTAGAACCAAATTTTCCTGTATACCTAACATAACGTGTGTAGAAGGCATAACAAGGCTGAAAGTGCTAGAGATGCCTGGGTTATTTAATGTGGATCTCTTATGAGGCTGTGATGGTCAGCATAATTTGTATGCCTTCCAGATTCTATACATATACAGTGGAACCTCCGGTATACGACCGTCCAAAATCTGAGAAAAAACGGTCTTATAATAGAGGTGGTCTTATACCGGAAACAAGGGGTGGGGTGGGGGGAGGGGGTCAGGCTCGGAGGGGTATGTAGTCATAATTTTCACACTCACCAGCATGTATTCTCTGACAAAGGAAACTGTAAAACATGTTTCATTTTTAGCTTTGTCTTTTATTCACAACTTCAAAAATAAAAAACAGTCGAACCACTGCCAGACGCGTTCATCCAAGTCTGTCAGTGCAGAAGCTCTCAGTTTCGATGTTTCCCTTTTCGCCACTTTCTCCACTCTCCCATCGTAGTTTCACAGATTCCTTATCCTTTATGATGAGCTGAATTTGGGTCTTCCCAACGTCTAAACTTCTTGCAATAGACAAACAACTCTCCCCATTTTCACTTCTTTCAATCACTTTCATTCTCTCTGCCAAACTCAAAACGTTCCTCTTGCGCGACGCCAGTTTGACAGCCAGTGTAGGCGAGTAATGTCCCTTATTTGCGAACCGGAAATAGCAGACAACAGCAGGCGTACACTAACATGAGAGATAAAACGAAAGGTACAGACAGCAAATTAACTGATATCTCTTTTAAATTGCCCTAAGACGGTCGTATAAAGGGCTTAAGACACGGTCGCTGGTCGCATAAACGAGGTTGTCGCATACCAGAGGTCATTTATTATTGGAAGTGAATCCGTCAGAAGTTTTCAGGTCACATAACGGAGGGAGTCGTATACCAGAGAGCCGGATACCGGAGGTTCCACTGTACTTGTATATCTTTGCAGTTGTGTAGGTTATATGATTCACAGCTTTGGTCAGTTTGAATTAGGGTTGTATTCCTTGTAATAAAAAATTATATTTTTGCTATTTGAATAAGCAAAAAATAAAAACAGTATTGAGTGAAACATCTCTTACTGCGTTTGGCAGACATTGTGTGTCATCAGTGGTCTGTATATCTAACACAAATGTTTGCATACGCAGACTTTTTACCAGCCAATGAGGGTCATTCAGCAGTGGAATACTTGTGCGACTTGATACCAGGCTGGCAGAAAGCAGTGAAGAAAGCCCAGCTGCCCCCTGGATCTCCACTCATCCTTATCCTCTGTAGCTCTGCCATCAGGGCTGTGCAGCTTAACAGGTTTGTGCTTCCTGGCTAAGCAATACTGATGCACACTACTTACTGGGCACACAGTAAGCAGCTTTCATTAGTTTTGTTTTTCGTACAGCAATCGACGTTGATAATTCTTACACTACCAGATTGACCGTAACAGATAGATTTGACCCACTTCCAGTTCCCCACTTCAAACTACGTCCTAAGTCTCAAACGAATTTAGATCTCCATTTTCAGAATGGTTGAGTAAGGTCCCTTACACAAATTAATATCATTTTGGATGTCACACAATCTATGTAATTAACAAAATAACCACAAAGTCGTGTTCATGAAAATGTCTGTTTGCATGAACTGACATCAACATGATTCGTGAATTTTCACCTTTGCATACTAATTACTGCATAAACTGCTTGTGTCACTTACAGAAAGTACCGAAACTCATTTGTTCTCGAAAGATCCGTATAATTCTAGGTTGTTTATAGTTGATATTTGTGAGTTCTTTGACACTGGTTAAATTGCTTAAGTGTGATTGCAGTTTACAGCAAATGAATTACTATTCCTACTATGTCCTAATCTGTGAAATATTTTATTTATAATGGACTGAAAGTGAGAGTGGAAATGATTACAGTACATGGGAGGTTCCAAATTTAGAAAAGGGTATTAACTAAATAAGGAATCTTAATTTAGATAAGGTTGCATAACGTGGGTGGCGCAGTAGTGCAGTGGTTTGGACACATGTTTTTTTTTTGTGGCAATGTCAGTCGGGGTTAGTACTTGGATGAGTTGAAATTGAAATTGCAATTGAAGTCAACTACCAAATGACCACACACAAAAAGACTAAAACAAGCACATTACACACCCCAGTCCTCTCAGCTATGAATGAGTACCTAGATCTATTTAGAATCGGGGAAGGTAAAGCAGCAAGGGAGAGGAGAAAGACACCACCCTCATTAAGCTGGCCTAGAGTAAAGGGAAGTCCCAAATGCCTCTCTCCCCAATGCCCGAAAAGATTACTGAAACCTTTTTTCTTTACCGAATTTATAAAGAGAAACAATTATACATAAGAAATCTACATTTACTGATTTAGATAAGGAAAGAATACTCATGAACCTATATACATATTTTCGTATTCAATAAATACTGATACATTATGTGAACAGTTCTTTTTTTTTTTTTTTTTTTTTAATTCCACAGAGACATCAAGCTATTTTTAGGCAAGGAATGCAAGACAGCAAAGTTGTTTGCAAAACACATGAAGGTATGAAATGTTGAGTTTGTTTCTTCATAAATAATTGTATAATTTATTATATAGCTATGTGAATGAAATCTCAGATATGATATATGATTATATCATTCAAATGATGTTCACACTTTCTGTCCAACACCGAACACCATTCACCTTAGATTTGTTTTCACATTCCTTAAGGTCCATCAGTGTCATAGAAAGAAAAAAAAGGTGAGGATCTGACATTTTGAAAGCTAACTCAAGTCATTGTGGGTAATACCCATGTTGACCATATAAATGCATACAGATTATTATTATTAAAGCTTATTAGTGAGAAATGTGGCTTTAGAATGTTATTATACTAGTAATTGTTTGTTGAAGCTTATTACTTCCATAGTTTAGTGTCTAATCATATTTATGATATCTGGTTTGAAGATTTGCTTTAGAATTCTGTGGTTAGAATGGTTTAAAATGTATTTAGTTTATGATTTGATTACCACTTGATGTGGTTACTTTCCAATGCAGCTTGATGAGCAGAAGAAGTTTCTAGAGAAGAAGGTGTGCCACGCAGCCATAGGGACTCCAAACCGAGTACAAGCTTTGCTAGAAGCAGGTATGTAGCGTATTTATTGTTTTGGTATTTTGTTAGCCTTTTGCACAGAGTTACTGCCAATACATGCTATTCTTTATGGAGTATGCTTCTTCTTCCCATAGCTCATGAATTTTAAGTACCTTTCATTTTCTTAGTCTACAATTTATGAAAGAAATAGCTACAAAGTATAAAAGGGTGTTACTGAATTGCTTGCTGATGTACAAGCACTAGTAATATTTAGTCAATAGCAATAGCTGTTTTGAAGTTTAAAGCATATCATAATATTTAATTTATGTTTATGCCTATTTTTATAAACAGGTGTTCTGAAATTGGACAAACTGCATGCAGTTGTGTTGGATTGGAACTGGCGTGATGTCAAACTGAAGAGAATGATAGACATTCCGGATGTCAAGCGTGACCTCCAGGGCCTACTCAGAAAGTTTGCCGTGGAGAAAATAAAAGACAGTGTCTGCCGTGTGGCTGTTTTGTGACTTGAGCATTCATTTTTAGTTTTTGAACAATGTGAACTAGGATGTGGAAAGGGAAATGGGTTTTGGCAAGACAGTTTTGGCAAGGTGTATACATGTGAAACAATAGACAGTTTAAGACTCCTCACATGTTATTGAGTTAGAGTATTGGAAAATGAATGTGGATGTGTGTTTTGAGGAAACCTGTGATATGAAAGCATTGTTTTTGGGTGATTTGAACAGTGTGAAACCCAAGTGAGTAGGATGTGCACATGTGATCCTAGCTTGTTCAATATGCATGGCTAATTTTGAAGTGTAAAACAATATTTTTCATGTGTAATTGGTTTTAATGTTGAATGTCTTATTTCATTAATAAATGTTGTAAAATTCAAGGAAAGAAATCCAATGTTTTTGTGTGGTAATTTAGTTTGGTTGAAAATATATATCTTATATTACTCTCCTCGTTTCTGCTAAGAATAAAACCACTGGGGCATTACCAAGTTGAATGGATCCGTGAGAGCAAAAAGAAAGTGGATACTCAATAGCACAGAGGTAGCCTTGGCAAGTGTAGTTGATTTGGTTGCAGTTTTGCTAATACTTTTATGCATTTTTTACTTTAGTATATTTTAGTAAAACTACAAAAAGCTGCTGTGTGGGTGTGCATGAATGCTGAGAAGAGGTGCAGGCATGCGGGCATTTGAGTGTAACCCCAGTTGGGGTGCCGGGGGTTTCAGTATAAATAGTATCCCCACTTTCTGGAAATTTAGTGCTTTAAATTCCCACTGTCGCTGTCTTTCTCATTTGCTCTTTCTCATTCCTGCTCTTTTCTATCAATCTGCTATACTATCGTCTTCTTCGCTAGCCCAGTCTCCTACCTTTTTTCTTGAAAACTCTTCCGGGATAAGACTCCTTATTTGTGTATGGGGTCTGTTGGATCAGCTTGGGAATATTGGATGCTTTCTGCCAGGTGGTCTCTAGGGCTTCCTATGATGTTATTATTTAGCAATGTAGGCATTTTATATGTATGTGTTTTGTGGATCATTTATAATTAGATTTTTTAGATTTTAATGCTTTATTGTCCCTTTTTATCGGGAAATTCTGGGCCGCCTCCCCTGTGGAAGGCGTAGTCGCAGCCTGTGGCGCGCCCAAACCCAACCTACCTAACATTAGTTGTGATGTTTGTATTCTATTTTGTTTTTGTAAACGGGGGTTCGATAAGTTGGGATGAAGCCTCAGCCGTCCCTGCGTGAGATGTCTTTATTGTAAAGTGACTAGCTGGTGGAGAGCTTTCGGTTTTACCACTAGGGTTGTTTCAGCAGATCTTTTATGCGGATCGGGGGTTGTCCGGTCCTGTTTTGGCTCGGAAGAGTCAGCTGGACCTAAACCAATAATAATGTAATGTAATGAGTGTAGCTTGTATATGCTGGGCATATATGCTGAGCAGAGAACGCTCCATGGCCTTGCATGCAGTTGATTTTGTGTTTTGCTTTGATTTGTTTATTTGCGTTCCACTTGTTTTTACTTTGTAAATATTTAGTTATCCCCTTGTAAATGTACTAATTTCATCCCCATCTTCCGCTTTTTCTGGAATAAAGAATTGTTGACTTGATTAGCGTGCAGCCCATGTATCATAGATGAGAAGGGTGAGATCAGACTGTATCTTTGGCGAAACTAATTGACCACTGACACGATTTATTCCCGAACAGCGTACCAAGAAAATTATATCTTCATTTCCTGTTATGTAATGTAACCGGAAAGACATGGTCTATTTTATTATATGCTGAACTTTCACCAATCATAGGCCTATATCGTTAGGAATACATGTTCTTAAACCTAGCGGCCAATGCGTTTTGCCAAAGGTGCGGTATGGTTAGGACCACTTCCCCTTATATAACACAAATGTCGAGTGTTTTATATCATCTATAGCTTAATGATTGCGGATCCAGTCTACCTTTTTGTTATTTTAAATTCGTGGGGCGTCAGGCCTAATGAGCACTTAACTGCCCCGTTGACAGAAATTACGCCTCCGAAATCTCTTGATTGCGATTCCGCACGGCACCGAAGGCACCGTGTGACATGAACGTCAAAGGCCCTTTTGAATATAATTATGGACTCAACTGCACCACCTCATCCGCACTTTAACTTGTTTAATGCTTCACAGTTTTTTAAAGTATTAAAAATGTTATTTTTATTTTAATGATTTTCTCTTTCTATTGCAAAATAATTTTTTTTCACTGCAGAAATATTACATTTAATTGTTAAGTAATGGGAAAGTAATAATTTGAAGGTTTCATTGCTGAAAATCATAGATACAGCTTGATAAAATAGGGGTATTGTTATCAAGGAAAGTAATCCTCTCATTCCTTGGATTGCTTCCCTTGTTCTGAACCAACTCTCTCTCTCTCTCTCTCTCTCTCTCTCTCTCTCTCTCTCTCTCTCTCTCTCTCTCTCTCTCTCTCTCTCTCTCTCTCTCTCTCTCTCTCTCTCTCTCTGGAGATAGGAAATTTAATAATAGTGATAATATTGACATAAATGTATGGTTTAGACACTTAAAAAATGTATTCATTGTTGAAGACGAATTTCAAATTGATGAACAGCACACACCACTTGATGATGACCTGGTACAGTACATTTACAGAAGAAGTAGCCAGAGCCATTAAGAGGTTAAAAGTAGGACAATCATTACATGATTATTGCTTTAGGTCCAGAGGACTCTTCCGAGCCAAATCAGGACCAATTAGTAGGACAATCAGGAGGTTTGGATATTAATATTTGTCACAGGGCAGTCTGTGATGAAAACCGGGCAGGTTGTGGGTGGAGAGTTAATGAGTTAGGGGTAGTAACTGCGTGTTGTCGTATGCGTGGTTATGCGTGCAAATCGTGTTTAAACAGCGTAGGCCGGGTAGCCAGTAAGGAAATGTACTCACGGGTTTTTGGCAGAACTAGTTTGACAGAGGCATAGTGTGGACGGTTTTTGTCTGGTGCTCTGATTTTGTGTGTTCTGGAAATAGGGTAGGATGGTTAACGAAGGATTGTGTTAACTGGTCCAGAGGAATACTAGTTATGGAAATTATTGCTTTCTAAAGTGATACACTCAGTGCAGAGTTGTGGTAAAAGATAGCAAAGATTGGTGTTAGTGGTGGTAGGTAGTGTGAGGCATTGTCCACTACGGGAACTACGCCCTACAGGATTACCCTATTTGGAAGTATTCGTTGGGAGACAGTTGGAGTAAGGTCAACGGGTGCGATTACATTCGAACCGTGTGGGTTAGTGCAATGGTGTTTTTTCCTTACTGTGCCCAGAAATCCGGTGCTGGCTGTGGGGGGGGAGGGGGGGGGGGGGGGGGGGGGGGGGGGGGGGGGGGGGCGGGGGGGGGGGGGGGTGGGGGGGGAACTGGGGGGGGGGGGGGGGGGGGGGGGGGGGGGGGGGGGGGGACACACCTCGCATCCCAATAAGAAATACACGAACCTCCGCGACTGAAGGAGGGAGAATGAGGGAGGAGAATGGGGGTGGAGTGTGATGAAGGTAGGATGGAAGTGGTTGCTGTTGTTGTTGTTGTGGATGCTTGATATGAATAATGTGTTGATGTTTACATGTATTCATTTGCAGCATTGCTCATTTCATGCATTCATAATTTCATTGAGTTTCATGAATTATGTGTTTGATTACAAGTGACAATAATAGTAGCTAAAGAAGGGGAAATAAGCGAGAGAGAGTCAAGGAAAGGGAAGCGGACAGCAGTTGTGCCTCCTCAAGATGCAGAAGTTAGTGAGTGTAAGAGGGGGAAGAGTGTGAGGAGGGAGGGGGACAGAATGGGGTGGACATGATATTAACGATGCGACAAGCATGTTGCAGGTTCGAACATTCGTCGTTCGAAAGTTCGTTCGATAATTCGTCAGTTCGTCACTGGTTAACGTGGATCGACGTTGACCAACGTCGTGCGACGACGACGACGGCACTTGGTCGTGTGGACTGAACGTTATCATCACCATCCGTACGTCTACGTCCGCATCATTGTCTACATCATCATCATTCCACAACCCCACCCTTCCCGTGGTGGTTGTGACGTGCGTGGACGGGACCTGGCCTCGACGTCGCAGTGTAGCTGACTGGAGGAGTCCAGCTGCGAGACGTCGACGGTGGCAGGGCTGCCGCGACTACGGCGTCACCATCATCATCATCATCGTCAGCGGCGAGTGGGGGCGGCGACGCCACCACGTTTGGACATCAACAGCAACGGTCCGATAACAGCTACGAGGAGGGGGAGGATACCTTTACGGGGACTTCGACAGGGACTTCATACCGCCAGGTTGGCTCTTTCCTTGTTGTCCCTCTCCTAACACTCGAACCCCCCCCTCTAGTTTGGTTACGTGCAACGGACATTTGCTGTGCACAGTTCGATACATAGACGTGGTTGAATAGCAACCCTCGATCATCTGACATACCATTCCATTGTTCATCGAACCATTGATTGTTTCATCACCATTTTCTTCGTTTCATGTGTAAATGTTGTATGTGTATGAGTGTGTGGCTTGAATGAATAAATAGTTTGAAAGTTGTAAATATAATTGTTGTGTTATCATCACTTCCGTCTGCGGGAAATCGTCATTCTGTCTGGGTTGTCTGCGTGAATAAGTTGTTTGTTTGTGGTGTCTGCTTGGACAGAGTCGTGGCGGTGACATATGGTGGAGATGCAGGGTAGTAGTATGAGTGTGCCCAGACGTGAAGTTGTCTTGTAATTGTCCTGTGGTGTCCGAGTGAGTGAGGCGTGATTCGGTGAGAGTGTGCACCCCAGCGGGTGGTTGGAGGGAGTCAGGTCGCTGTTTAGCGAAGGCTCACAGCCGGCCTGGGTTCGACCACACGTGGAGGGAAGGGGCCATTGCACTCTCCATCCGGTTCGCTACCTCGCGGGCCAGTTTCCACTGTTTGAGTGGGAGGAGGTGGGTGATAGGTAGGGAGATAGCTTAGTTTAGGTAGTTAGTATCTTAGGCTAGGTAAGGTTAGGTTACGTAGGGTGTTGACTTGTTGTTGGTGTTGTTGTTGCTTTTCTCTTAAGCAGGATGGCATCGATCGAGGAGGTTGAGGGAGTGTCTCCGATCGCGGGTCGTACGCGTTCTCGCGTGGGTGTCACGTTGGACGAGCGAGCAACGACAGCAGCGGCTGATACGGGAGTCACCGACTTACCTTCTGCGATCGAGCAGCGGATATCGCCGGTCAGGTCATCGCGTCGTGGGTCAGCAGACGAGGAGTTGACGACGGTTGAAGCCAGAGACACAGTGAGTGACCCTTTTCTGACGGGATTTGGTGCGACTGGCGGATCGTCGACAGGCGCCGATCTCTACGGAGACCAAGATCGCCTGAGCGATGCAACGAGGCCGAAGAGGTTCGAGACCAACCCCTACCGTTCGGTTTACAAGGTCGAGGCGGCACCGACGCCGAGGACAGGATTGTTCCCGGACGAGACGCCGATGGAGAGGATCTTGAGACTCGCCAAGCGCGAAGGACTGAAGGGTCAGGCAGCGTTAGACTACGCGATGGACCAAGCGGCGAGGGAGGAAGAAGCAAACCGGAGAGAGAGGGCGAGCGAGAAAGACGCAGACCGGAGAGAGAGAGAGAGGGAGAGAGAGATGGCGCACGAACTAGCGATGGCGCAACTGACGTTGCAAGGCGCCGGGAACCGCAGGAATCGTCAACCCGAGTTCGAGACGGTCAAGCTCAGGTTACCTTTCTTCGAGGATAAGGACGACCTAGAGACCTACTTGTGTCAGTTTGAGCGATTCGCCAAGGCACAAGACTGGAACAAGGACACGTGGGCTATTCGCTTGGGGACCTTGTTGAAGGGGAAGGCGAGGGAAGTCTACGTTGGCTTGAACGAGGACGACTACGAGATCCTGAAGGCAGCGTTGTTGGTGCGTTTCAACCTGACGGCCGAGACATATCGCAAGAAGTTTCGCCAGCTACGAAGGGAGCCACCAGAGACTTTCAAGCAGTATCTACGGAAGTCAGAGTTGTTCCTGGAGCGCTGGATGGGACTTGCGAACAAGAAGGCCACGTACGGAGACTTGCTGGACTTGGTGCTGATGGAGCAGATGGTCAACGGTTTGACGCCAGAACTGGTCACGTTCGTGCGCGAACGCAACCCAGCGACGGTGGAGGAGGCCGCGACGTTGGCACAGCAGTACGTCGACGCCAGGGCAGGAACCAAACCTACGTTTCCACCACGTCAACCCTTTACACCCAGGGATAAGAGCGAGGGTCGCAAGCCAGCGGGACCACGACCCAACTCGCCTGACAAGCGGGAATGCTACAGCTGCGGACAGAAAGGGCACTTGAAGCGGGATTGTCCGAAACGCAGCGAGCGAAGTGGAGCAGCGTTGCGCATCTTGAAGGAGGCAGGCAAGAGGGGAGATCCTCGGTTCCAGAGCCAAGTCGTAGTGGAAGGTGTTCCGCTGACGGCCGTGAGGGACACGGGGGCCGACCTGATATGCCTGCGGGAAGGAGAGGTTGCCAACCTCAAGTACACGGGACGCACGCGGCGCGTCGGATTCGCCATTCGACAGCTGTCCAGGTCACTGCCGACAGCGTGGGTGCAGTTGTAATCACCGTTCTACACCGGGAGAGTGGAGGTAGTGGTGGTACCAGACTTAACCTACCCAGTGGTGATCGGCAACTGGGCGAGGACGGAGCGGCAACTTGACACGGCACTGCCTGTATTCGCTGAGGGGAGTGCTGAGTGTTGTGCGGTGCAGACCCGAGCGCAAGCAGCCAAGGAGCAAGTCGCTGCGGAACCATTGGTGGTCGGACCAAGCAAGAACATCGTCGCGACGCCGAAGGAGATTCGCCAGCTTCAGTTGGGAGACGACGAACTTGCAAAGGTGCGGCAGCTAGCAGACCGGAAGGCAGGAAAGGAGCGACGAGGTAAGGGGCAAGTGGCATTTGTTTGGAAGCGAGGCCTGTTGTACCGCGAATACACAGGACAGGACAGAGTGGATCGCAGCCAGTTGGTGGTACCAACCAAGTTTCGGACGGAAGTGCTACGCGTGGGACACGACACGCCTATGGCTGAACATCGAGGAGCCAAGGGGACCCTAGATCAAGTGTGGGCCGAGCACTACTGGCCGGGGATGTGCCGCGATGTCAGGAAGTACTGTGCTTCATGCGACGTGTGCCAGCGGACGACACCGAAGGGGCGCATCAGGAAAGTTACCAGTTCAGAGAGCCGGCAAGAGCAGGAAGTGGAAGCGTTACGCAGAGCAAAACCAGGACGGTGGACGCAGAGCAGAACCAGGAGACGCCGACGGTGGCAGTGGTGATTGACAAGCTGGAACAGAGGGGGCGACAGATAATGACGAGTGCGAGGTGGTGTTGACCGACGACGACCCCGTTCGTGTACATCAGCATCCGCTACCATTTTCGCAGATGGAAGTCGTCGAGAGTGAAGTGGAGTCGATGCTGGAGTTGGGGGTTATCGAACCCTGTACATCGCCGTACAGCGCACCGATCGTGCGGGTAAGGAAGAAGGGAGAGGTCAACAGGAGGGATGACTGCCGGAAAGCTTTCGACGATTTGAAGAGAGCGCTGACCAGTGAGCCAGTGGTCAAGTTACCGAACCTGGACAAGGAGTTCATCCTGAGGACGGACGCACCTCAACGAGCAGGGGCTAGGAGCTGCAGGCTGATGCAAGAAACCAGTGAGGGTGTGCAACAGTGGGGTTTGCCAGCAAGAAGCTACTGCCAGCGGAAAGGAATTACTCCACCATCGAGAAGGAGTGTTTGGCAGTTGTGTGGGCGGTACAACGGTTTGAACCATACCTGTTTGGACGGCACTTTTGGCTGGAGACGGACCATCGACCGCTGCAGTACCTGCAGAGAACGCACCTCAACAGTGCCAGACTCACACGATGGGCTATGCAGCTGCAGGCCTACGTCTTCACAGTTCGGCCGATTCCAGGAAGAGACAACATAGAAGCGGATTTCCTCAGCAGATCTGACCCTGTGGAAGTTTAAGTTTGGAACTCTCCGTAGGTTCGTCTTGGGAGGGGTGTGTGTCACAGGGCAGTCTGTGATGAAAGCTGCGTGTTGTCGTATGCGTGGTTATGCGTGCAAATCGTGTTTAAACAGCGTAGGCCGGGTAGCCAGTAAGGAAATGTACTCACGGGTTTTTGGCAGAACTAGTTTGACAGAGGCATAGTGTGGACGGTTTTTGTCTGGTGCTCTGATTTTGTGTGTTCTGGAAATAGGGTAGGATGGTTAACGAAGGATTGTGTTAACTGGTCCAGAGGAATACTAGTTATGGAAATTATTGCTTTCTAAAGTGCAGAGTTGTGGTAAAAGATAGCAAAGATTGGTGTTAGTGGTGGTAGGTAGTGTGAGGCATTTTCCACTACAGGAACTACGCCCTACAGGATTACCCTATTTGGAAGTATTCGTTGGGAGACAGTTGGAGTAAGGTCAACGGGTGCGATTACATTCGAACCGTGTGGGTTAGTGTGATGGTGTTTTTCCCTTACTGTGCCCAGAAATCCGGTGCTGGCTGTTGGGGTGTTGTACGATAGCTGTGTGTGAGGCTGGGGGGATGGTTGCACTGAGGAGAGGCAGAAGAAAGGAAGAGTGCGACTGAAGGAGGGAGAATGAGGGAGGAGAATGGGGGTGGAGTGTGATGAAGGTAGGATGGAAGTGGTTGCTGTTGTTGTTGTTGTGGATGCTTGATATGAATAATGTGTTGATGTTTACATGTATTCATTTGCAGCATTGCTCATTTCATGCATTCATAATTTCATTGAGTTTCATGAATTATGTGTTTGATACAAGTGACAATAATAGTAGCTAAAGAAGGGAATAAGCGAGAGAGAGTCAAGGAAAGGGAAGCGGACAGCAGTTGTGCCTCCTCAAGATGCAGAAGTTAGTGAGTGTAAGAGGGGGAAGAGTGTGAGGAGGGAGGGGGACAGAATGGGGTGGACATGATATTAACGATGCGACAAGCATGTTGCAGGTTCGACCATTCGTCGTTCGACAGTTCGTTCGATAATTCGTCAGTTCGTCACTGGTTAACGTGGATCGACGTTGACCAACGTCGTGCGACGACGACGACGGCACTTGGTCGTGTGGACTGAACGTTATCATCACCATCCGTACGTCTACGTCCGCATCATTGTCTACATCATCATCATTCCACAACCCCACCCTTCCCGTGGTGGTTGTGACGTGCGTGGACGGGACCTGGCCTCGACGTCGCAGTGTAGCTGACTGGAGGAGTCCAGCTGCGAGACGTCGACGGTGGCAGGGCTGCCGCGACTACGGCGTCACCATCATCATCATCATCATCGTCAGCGGCGAGTGGGGGCGGCGACGCCACCACGTTTGGACATCAACAGCAACGGTCCGATAACAGCTACGAGGAGGGGGAGGATACCTTTACGGGGACTTCGACAGGGACTTCATACCAGCCAGGTTGGCTCTTTCCTTGTTGTCCCTCTCCTAACACTCGAACCCCCCCCCCCTCCCCCCTCTAGTTTGGTTACGTGCAACGGACATTTGCTGTGCACAGTTCGATACATAGACGTGGTTGAATAGCAACCCTCGATCATCTGACATACCATTCCATTGTTCATCGAACCATTGATTGTTTCATCACCATTTTCTTCGTTTCATGTGTAAATGTTGTATGTGTATGAGTGTGTGGCTTGAATGAATAAATAGTTTGAAAGTTGTAAATATAATTGTTGTGTTATCATCACTTCCGTCTGCGGGAAATCGTCATTCTGTCTGGGTTGTCTGCGTGAATAAGTTGTTTGTTTGTGGTGTCTGCTTGGACAGAGTCGTGGCGGTGACAATATTATTCTATCTAAAATGCTTAAGGTTGAAAATAAAATTATTACTGTCACTTTTTTAACTGATTTGTTTAATGCAATTTACAACACAGGTCCGTCTCAGTGGGCAAGAGCATTTATTGTTCCAATATACAAAAATGGTCCACATGATAACCCAAACAATTACAGAGGTATTTCCTTATTAAGCTGTATCATTAAATGGTTTACATCTATTTTGAACCAAGGACTATATAAATGGCTTGAAACAGAAATTAAAATTGTCGAGAATCAAGCTGGTTTTCGTCAGAACTATTCTACCATTGATAATAATAATAGTCTAATAATAATAAGGATATTTATATAGCGCTTTTTCCCAATGAACAATATCAGTTCAAAGCGCAGTGCTCAAGCATTCATTCTAAACATCCGGCTTCATACAAAATAACTTGCTAACGAATAAGAGACGAGGGAGGGAGGGAGGAGGAGAGAGCTAATGGGTGGTGGGGTGTGTGGTGGTGGTGGTCTGAATCAAAACAAAAAAACAAAAGAAAACAAATGGAGGAATGATGATGATGGGAGGCAAGATCAGAAACATTTAAGGAAGAGATGAGTTTTCAAGTTGGATTTAAAAGTAGCTATGTTTGGAGAGCTGCGAAGAGAGAGGGGAAGAGAGTTCCAAGTTAAAGGGCCAAGCACTGAAAAAGATCGACGACCATCAGAGGAGAGTTTGTAGCGGGGTATGTAAATCATGAGGGTGTCAGAGGAAGAACGAAGATTTCTAGAAGGCTTATAGAGTGACAGTGTCTACAGAGGAAGAAGACAGGTTGTGTTTGGTACCTGTGAGCATGACTTCAGTTTTGTTTGCATTGAGTTGGAGCTTGTTGACTGTCATCCCGTTAGAAATGTCTTTAAAGCAATCAGAAGTTTTGGTCAGAATGGGTGGAAGGTTTTGAGGAGTGTGACTGTTTTTTAGCTGTGTATCATCTGCATAGAAATGGTGGAAAGTGTCGTGGTTTTGGATGATGTGAGACAGAGGAGATGTGTAAAGGATGAAAAGAACAGGGCCTAGAACTGACCCCTGAGGAACACCGAAGACAAGTCTGGACGGTTCAGAAAGGTGGTTGTTGATGCAGACAGATTGAAAGCGATCAGTAAGGTAAGAGCAGAACCAGCTGAGGGCACTGTCTTTTATTCCCAAAGAGTTCTGGAGATGCTGAAGGAGGATGGAGTGATCGATTGTGTCAAAAGCGGCTGAGAGATCGAGAAGGGTCAACAAAGAGATTTTACCAGAGTTGGTGGCAGAGAGGAGGTCACATTTTTACACTACATGCCAAGTGTTTTAGTAAATGAGGAAAGAAACGTTATGGTGCTTTTGAGGAGTTCAAAAAAGCATTTGACAATGTAAACTATGCTAAGTTACAATTGGGACCTTACAAAGCCAGGGTATCAGTGGTTTAATTCTTTTGTATTTTGAAATCAATGCATGACCAGTTGAAATCTTATGTTAGAGTTTTAAGGGTGAATTCTCAGATATTTTTGATTGTCCAAAAGGTGTTCGCCAAGGTTGTGTTTTAAGCCCTACTCTTTTTTCTATTTTTATTAACCAACTAGCACAACATGTTAATGATTGAGAGTGCCACAGAATTCAACTATTACCTGATTTGATGGAACTATTTATTTTACTTTTTGCTGATGATATTACTCTAATTGCATCTACATCATGTGGCTTACAACAACTGAATTGTTTGAAACAAAGTGGCGACAGACTAAAATTAGAAGTTAACATAGATAAAATAAAATAATAGTGTTTTGTAAAGGTGGGTACCTTGGAAGAAGTGAACATTGGCTTTTTGATGGAATTAAATTAGAAATAGTCAACGATTATTGTTACCTCAGTTTTGTATTTACTACTATTTACCCTGTGGTTTCGGGCATTAAATAGAATAGACCCAACGTTTCCCGGCGTGTCGTAAGAGGCGACTAACAGGGGTGATGTTAGCACGGCATCACTGGGCGAAAGTCTTCTACACAGAAGTCACCGGCCAGGGCTGAGGAACCTCACGTTACTACAGGTTCAACGATCACATGCTCATGGCCAAGGCGAGCCACACTGTATTCGTGAATTTCGGCTGTGGCCAACAGCCTGGAGAGGATTGGGCACCGCCAGGTCTTTTTTGCCCAAGACACACTACATGATGAAACTATCAACTAATTCCATGCCAGATCGGTCGTCGCCCGGCCCAACAAGGACCGCGCCTTCCGTTGGAAACTAGGACGGGAAACAACATCGTCATAGGAACCTGGAATGTCAGGACCCTAACTGCGGAAGGAAAATTAGAAGAACTGGCCCACGGGCTGGACCACTATCGATGGAACGTTCTAGGTATCAGCGAACTGCGCTGGAAAGGCCTGGTGAAACAACGACCGACAAAGGCCACAAGCTCTATTTCAGCGGTAGAGATGACAGGCACGAACACGGCGTTGGATTCTTGGTCCACAAGAACATTCTAGCCACTGTCATGGGTTGCCGCCCAGTCTCCAGTAGACTCATTACCATCCATCTGAGAGCAGCCCCTTTCAACATCACCATCATCCAGGCCTATGCCCCAACATCAGACTATGACGACAGCGAAGTGGATGATTTTTATGAAAATCTACAGGCGGTCCTTGACCAAGTGCCGAAGAAGGACATAGTCATAGTGCAAGGCGACTGGAATGCCAAGGTTGGCCAAGATGCGCACCACAACTGGGGAGACACATGTGGACCCCACTGCAACAACGAGACAAATGAGACTCTTTGAGTTTGCCAGATACAACAATCTGGTACTGGCAAACACGCTTGGTCTCCACAAAAACTCCAGACGATGGACATGGCACAGTCCTGGCGGGGAGAATTACAACCAGATAGACTACATCATGGTCAAGAAACGCTTCAGATCAAGCATCAACATTGGCAGGACACGCACTTTTCCAGGAGCAGACATCGGAAGTGACCACGATCTCGTGATGATGTCCTTCCGGCTCCATTTGAAGAGAGTAAATAGAAGTTCGACCTGGACAAACTTCAAGACCCGGAGGTGGCAGAACTATTTCAGGCCACAATTGGATGGAAATTTGCACCACTGCTCATTTTGGGGGCTGGTGAAGTAGATGTCAACACCATGTCCACCACCTTCAACTCAGCTGTGACAGATGCCGCCACTGAGATCCTTGGCAAGCACCGACCAAAGAAGAAGCCGTGGATCACACCTGAACTTTTGGATCTGTGTGATAAACGAAGAGAGATAACACCTCACAGGGAGCTGATGTCTACCGAAAAATAAACAATGACATCCGAAAAAGCATGCGCACAGCAAAGGAGAACTGGATGGAAGATCAATGCCAGGAAATAGAGAACAGTCTGAACAAGAACAACAGCAAGAAGGCCTACCAGACTGTGAAGCAGCTGACAAGTGTTAAACAGCCCAAAGTCTCCACGATCCAAAGCAAGTCTGGCATATGCCTTACAAAAGAACAAGAAGTCTAGGACAGATGGACAGAGTACTGCTCAGACCTTTACAACCATACACGAAATAAAGACCCATCAGTTCTAGCATGTCCCGAGAAGAAGAAGAAATCCTCCCAATTCTCCGGGAAGAGGTTGAGGCAGCAGTGCAATCACTGAAGAAAGGGAAGTCAGCGGGAGTGGACAACATACCCGCGGAACTCCTACAAGCAGGAGGAGAATCGATGATTGATACCCTCACCATTCTCTGTAACAAGATCTGGCAGAGTGGGGAGTGGCCTACACCATGGACCCAGTCGCTTGTCATCACTCTTCCCAAAAAAAGGTAACCTTCAGGAGTGTGAAAATTACCGCACCATCAGCCTCATCAGCCATCCCAGCAAGGTCCTCCTGAAAATAATACTCAACAGGTTGAAACCCCAAGCTGAATAAATCATAGCTGAAGAACAAACAGGATTCAGGGCAGGGCGAAGTACCGCTGAACAGATTTTTAACCTCAGAATAATCTGTGAGAAATATCTACAGCACCAACAACATCTATATCATGTGTTCATAGACTTCAAGAAGGCGTTTGACCGAGTCTGGCATGCAGCTCTATGCATGGGCAACAATGAAAGTGTACAACATCAGCCCTAAAATTATTGAAGTCATCAAAAAAGCCTGTATGACAAGCCTACCAGTGCAGTCCTCCATAACAGCGTCATCGGGAACTGGTTCAGAACAACAATCGGTGTGCGTCAAGGATGCCTACTCTCTTCAACACTCTTCAACATCTTCCTAGAGCGCATCATGTCAGATGCTCTTGCAGATCACGAAGGCACAGTCAGCAACAGGGGGTAGAGCAATCTTCAATCTTCGTTTTGCGGATGACATTGATTCATTGGCTGGAGAGGAACAAGAACCTGAAAAGCCGGTACAGAGGCTTGACACCACCTCCAGAGCTTATGGAATGGAAATAATGCAGAGAAGACCAAAATGATGACCAACAACACCAATGGCATCACCACGGACATCAAAGTCCAAGGCCAATCCCTCAACACAGTGCATAACTTCAAATTTTTAGGAGCCATTGTATCAGACAATGGGTCTCGACAGGAAGTCCTTTCCAGGATCGCACAAACAACTGCTGCCCTCACAAAGTTGAAGCCCATTTGGAAAGACTGGACCATCAGTCTACATTCCAAAGTAAGACTGCTGCACTCCCTTGTCATCTCCATCTTCCTATATGCTTGTGAAGCATGGACTCTCACAGCAGATCTCCAACGAAGAATACAAAGCATGGAGATGAGGTGCTACAGAAGACTTCTGGGCATTTCCTATACCCAATACATCATCAACGACGAAGTCCGACAGACCATCACACAAGCCATTGGACAACACGATGACCTGCTCACAGTGGTGAAGAAACGTAAACTCCGATGGTATGGCCACGTCACCAGATCATTCTGCAAGGCACAGTGCAAGGATGTAGAAGAAGAGGGAGACCGAAAAAGAGGTGGGATGACAACATTCGAGAATGGACTGGTTTGACACTGAGCGAAGCCATCAGGGCTGCTGAGAACAGAGAAAGATGGAGTATGCTGGTTAAACGATCATATGTGGTGCCCCTACGACCTCCGGGTTACGGGACAGGATATAATAGGATAAAACTGGCACTAACCACTTAGTTAATAAAGGAATGAAAGCTGTGTTTGGTTTATGCCATTTATTTTAGAAGATGAAATAAATGTCCAAAGATATACGTTCTTTGAAATATTTTATGCTACAGTTCAATCGATATTATTATATTCATCAGAGATTTGGGGTACTCATAGATTAGATACGTTAGAGAAAGTTCAACTTATGGCTTGTAAACATTAACTAGGTGTTGCAGCTCACAATCCAAATAAAATGGTTTACAGCGACTTGGTCGATTTCCATTATACATTAACTCCTGTGTTCGTAGCCTTAGATTTTGGCTTTGACTGTTAGAAATGGGTCAAGAAAGATTCGCTTATGAAATGTTAGTTTATGTAGACACAAATGATAAACAGACATGGGTTTTTTGTTCATCGTCATTTCAGTTCCATATGGGAGTAAACCTATTATTGCTTTGCATTTATAAAATATGTAAGTGTTTATAGAACTCGTAATAGTCAACTTTATACTATAGTCAGATTTTCTTGTTAGCTTCTCTAGTCGTAATATAGTAGGGCTATTCACTGATTCACGGTTCCTTTGATATTGTATTGTATTTTGATAGCCTGGAATTAAATTCTTGCCGTGTCGTGCCCGTACTCGTCCCTGTAAGCAAATGGGAGGAGAGGGGGGGGGGAAGTGGGGGAAGAGAGAGAGAGACAGAGATACACATGCACACACACACACACACACACACACACACACCCACGCAAACACACACTCACCAATATAAAGACAAAGAGCGACAGAGAAAGACGCAGGAACAGAAAAAACTGAAAACCAGAGGTAAAAATCAAAAACTTTATTTTTTTCTTTTTTTTGGCTGAATTTTTTTTTTAAAGAATTTTTTTTATCTTATTATAATCACAATTTCGTTCATATAATAATGCAGGATTGTTCTTAAAGCATATCGCTTATCACTATGTTTCACAATGAGTTTCAGCAATGAAATGTTATTAACTGCTGGATGTAATCACAGACATTGCCATTAACATAATTATCCAAAATTATTTAAAATGACAGTAAATATATAATCGATTCTGTATGAATGAATAATAATTCTATTATTTTATGTTATGGAATGTTTTTGATTCAGTATTTGAAACAGAGAAATCTCTAAGTGATTTAAGACAATACAATGTTTATGATAGTGATAATCATAATAATAATAATGGATGCTATGCGCGCCTTATTCCTAAATCAGACTCAAAGCGCGGCGATCTACATACAAACGAACCAACACACATGCTTACATGTTACAAACACTCCTACATACACAATAAACACACATTCATCACTCAAAACATGTGGTGTAAAGGAACGTCGCTATTAGAAGACTACCCCTTGGGGTCATGAGCAATCTTGCCACTGTAGATTGTTCAAACCTATAAAGGGAACAGTGAAAGCCACAGTTGAAAACCTGTCTTTCCTTTATAGGCAAGACAGATTCACTGCGGCAACAGTACCCCCGTTGGAGTGCCGGGGGTTTTCAGTATAAATAGTATCCCCACTTTATGGAAATTTAGTGCTTTAAATTCCCACTGTCGCTGTCTTCCTCATTTACTCTTTCCTATTCCTGCTCTGTCCTTCACTCTGCTATACTATCTTCTTCTTCGCTAGATCAATGACCTACCTTTTTTCTTGAAAACTCTTCATGGACAAGACTCCTTGTTTGTGTATGAGGTCTGTTGGATCAGCTTGGGAGTGTTGGACGCTTTCTGCCGGGTGGTCACTCGGGCTTCCTATGATTGTACTATTTAGCACTATAGGCATTTTATATGTATGTGTTTGGTTAATGATTTATAATGATGTTTGTATTCTATTTTGTTTTTGTAACCGGGGTGTTCGCGTAGTTGAGGTCAACCCTCAGCCGTCCCCCGCGTGGGATGTCTTTATTGTAAAGTGACTGGCCGGTAGAGGGCATTCAATTTTCCCACTGGGGTTGTTTCAGCAGATCTTTTATGCGGATCGGGGGTTGTCCGGTCCTGATTTGGCTCGGAAGAGTCCGCTGGACCTAAAGCAACAATAAATCAATCAATCATATTAGAAGACGGAGAAAAGGAAATCAAATTTTGTATTGTTCAATTTTAGATTGACTGCATCTAATACCATTATTGAATTACACAATTTTTTTTATTCCTTACAAACATCTGGAGGAAAAATAATTTTTAAAAAGATAATCAGGCTTGAACAATGCCGAGGATTATTTGTTAGACAAACATTTCTCGTTAGTCTGTTTCCATATAAATTGTGAATCAAACTGAATTTGTGCTAGGATGGTGTATTTTTTATTTCCTCGAAGGGTAAGACAATGAATAGCAAACCTTTACAATATTGTAATTCACTTGGAAATCACTCTTTTGCGTGTGAGGTAGAGAATGCTATTTCCACTGGAACAAGATCAGCCATTTTCAAATTCTGAAAAGTAAATGATCTCTATATTGACCTTTCTGAACAAAGCAACATCTTATAGAGCGCATCATGTCAGATGCTCTTGCAGATCACGAAGGCACAGTCAGCATAGGGGGAAGAGCAATCCCCAACCTTCGTTTTGCGGATGACATTGATGGATTGGCTGGAGAGGAACAAGAACTTAAACAGCTGGTACAGACACCTCCTCTAGAGCCTATGGCAGTGATGTTGCTAGAAATGTTCAGCATAGGCCATTAGGCCGATTCAATCACAAACCTTTAGGACATTTTGAAAATCTTTCGGCCATCATTTTGACTTCTTTCCAACACCAAAACGAGAGGCCACTGATAAGTTTCGTTTTCTTTTTCGGCGGCATTTCGAAAACGAAAGGTTTAATTGCTGGAAGCACGCCGTTCCCAACAAGGGACGTTACTTTAACTATCTCTGCTGATGCATATGTCGTCTGCTTGGCGCTTCCGATACGCGATGTTCGACAATAACTCATAACACCTTTATTTATCCGATAGGAAATTAAAAGGGCCAGAAGCAATAACAACGAAACAGACATGAGACATGCAAACAAAAAACGGACAAAGGGTGACCGATTGAGGCGTAAAACCTTAGGACAGCGGGCCGATCAGAACATGACTCTTTCGGACATTGTGGAATTTTATCGGTGAATGGCCGATTTGCCGACGAAAACGACATCACTGCTATGGAATGGAATAAGTGCAGAGAAGACCAAAATGATGACCAGCAACACCAATGGCATCAACACGGACATCAAAGTTCAAGGCCAATCCCTCAACACTGTGCATAGCTTCACATATTTAGGAGCCATTGTATCAGACAATGGGTCACGACAGGAAGTCCTCTCCAGGATCGCACAAACAACTGCTGCCCTGGTGAGGTTGAAGCCAATTTGGAAAGAAATGACCATCAGTCTACATTCCAAGGTAAGGCTGTTGCGGTCCCTTGTCATCTCCATCTTCCTATATGCTTGCGAAACATGGACCCTCACAGCACATCACCAACGAAGAATATTTATTATTTATTTATTTAATCGTTTTTATATAGCGCTTTTCCAGCTCAAGAGCTGCTCAAGGCGCTGGCCGAAACAGGATCTAACTCAAGCCGCCCGAGACGCCCACCCGCAGCCTTTGGGCGCATGGTCTGACGCCCTGACAACTGAGCACAATCCTGGGCAGCCAGGGATGGGGGAGAAGGACCTAGGTGCATGCTGGGTGTTTTCTTGTCACCGGCACTCTCCCGTCTAGGACATGAGCGTCAGGATCTTTTAAGGCCGTTATGATGGAATGTATGCGACACAGACTAGACCTCGGTTCATACTCTCATCCGAAGGAGTAGGAAAACAGGAGTAAAGTGTCTTTCCCAGGGACACAACACAATGGCCCAGCCAGGGCTCGAACCCGGGACCTTCCGATCCGCAAGCCGAAGCACTACCATTACACCACAGTGCCTCCTATACAAAGCATGGGGATGAGGTGCTACAGAAGACTTCTGGGCATTTCCTATACCCAGCACATCACCAACGACGAAGTCCGACAGACAATCACACAAGCCTTGGACAACACGATGACCTGCTCACAGTGGTGAAAAAACGGAAACTCCGATGGTATGGCCACGTCACCAGATCATCAGGTCTTGCAAAGACCATCCTGCAAGGCACAGTGCAAGGAGGTAGAAGAAGAGTGAGACCGAAAAAGAGGTGGGAGGACAACATTCGAGAATGGACTGCATGGTTTAACACTGAGCGAAACAATCAGGGTTGGTTTTAGCTGATTTCAAGAGTTTTTAAACATCACTTACAATACCATTAAAATCTCTCAAACACGAGGTACTAAATATTAGCCACCATCACCGCAACCATGGATTTGCCTCCAGAAACATATGTAAGAGTCGCAGCCTTTAAGTTCACACACATCATGGCTTTACCTCCAGAAACATATACATATGAGTCGCGGTTTTACCTCCAGAAACATATGGAAAGAAAATCGTTCAGTCTGAATTTGACACATTGATATAGCAATATATGTACTCTCTTTGGTTTGCCCCAAACATACAAAAGTCTATCAAGAAACGACCCCCGTTGGGGTGCCGGGGGTTTCAGTATAAATAGTATCCCCACTTTCTGGAAATTTAGTGCTTTAAATTCCCACTGTCGCTGTCTTTCTCATTTTCTCTTTCTCAGTCCTGCTCTGTTCTATCAATCTGCTATACTATCTTCTTCTTCGCTAGACCAGTCACCTACCTTTTTTCTTGAAAACTCTTCCGGGACAAGACTCCTTGTTTGTGTATGAGGTCTGTTGGATCAGCTTGGGAATATTGGACGCTTTCTGCCAGGTGGTCACTAGGGCTTCCTATGATGTTATTATTTAGCAATGTAAGCATTTTATATGTATATGTTTTGTTGATAATTTATAATGATGTTTGTATTCTATTTTGTTTTTGTAAACGGGGGTTCGATAAATTAGAGTGCAGCCTCAGCGTCCCCTGCGTGGGATGTCTTTATTGTAAAGTGACTGGCTGGTGGAGGGCATTCAGTTTTCCCACTAGGGTTGTTTCAGCAGATCTTTTAGGCGGATTGGGGGTTGTCCGGTCCTGATTTGGCTCGGAAGAGTCCGCTGGACCTAAAGCAACAATTGTGTAATGTAATGTATCAAGAAACGAAATAAACAATGTTTGAACAAAGTGGAATAGTAAAAAGTTTGATCAGAAAAAAAAAATCACACATAACATTTTTGTGGAATGCAATGTTGCATAAGTGAAAAACTGTTTAATAATAGTAATAATAATAATAATAATAATAATAATAATAATAATAATAATAATAATAATAATAATAATAATAATAATAAGGTTATTTCTGATCATATCACTCCCCTTCTACATTCACTCCACTGGCTTCCAGTGTCTCATAGAATTATCTACAAAATCGCTATTTTTTGTTACAAGTGCGTCCATGGCTTAGCCCCTTCTTACCTCACCCAGAACATTCAATTCTATAAGCCTTCTAGAAATCTTCGTTCTTCCTCTGACACCCTCATGCTTCACATACCCCGCTACAAACTCTCCTCTGCTGGCCGTCGATCTTTCTCAGTACTTCGCCCTTTAACTTGGAACTCTCTTCCCCTCTCTCTTCGCAGCTCTCCAAACATGGCTACTTTTAAATCCAACTTAAAAACTCATCTCTTCCTTAAATGTTTCTGATCTTGCCTCGCATCATCATCGTCGTCATTCCTCCATTTGTTTTGCTTTTTGTTTTTTTTGTTTTGATTTAGACCACCGTCACCACCCACCCCATCACCCATCCTTAGCTCTCCCCTCCTCTCTCCCTCCCTCGTCTCTTATTCGTTAGCAAATGTCTGATTTTATTTTGTATGAAGCCTAATGTTTAGAATGAATGCGTGAATACTGCGCTTTGAACTGATATTGTTCAATGGAAAAAAGCGCTATATAAATATCCTTATTAGTAGTAGTAGTTGTACGATGGTTAAACGATCATCTGTGGTGCCCCTACGACCTCCGAGTTACGGGATAGGATAGGTTAAGATAGGAACAAAGCAAAACACTGTCAGATTTGAAATAGAAATTTGTGAGTATAATTTAGCCGATTTGTGTGTGTGTGTGGGGGGGGGTGCGTGTGTGTGTGAGGATGTTTACACGGCGTTATTGGGACAAACTAGTGCAAGTTTACCTACGTTCTTTGGACAGACCTCCTTGTTGGGACGTCCATTTAATGATCCGTGAGGGTTAGGGTAAGGGTTAGGGTTAGGGCTAGGGTTAGAGGTAGGGGTAGGGGTAGGGTTAGGGTTAGAACACTTTAAAGTACTTAAAAAGGGGGTCGAAACACGACCCATTGTCCACAGAACGTATGTGGCGATAGAGGAAAGTCCAAATAACGGTGTCTCCGCAAGTATGTGTGTGTTTGTGTGTGTGTGTGTGTGTTATAAAGTCACAGTAAAAATAAAACAAAATGCAAACAAACTATTTTCAATTCGGTTTACTCGAACATCAAACTAAACAAAAATGGAATAAAATACAAACAAATAAAATAAGCAGACCGAGCAGCTCGTGAGCTGTTAAAGCACTATATAACAATACTTAAATAAAACCGAATAAATAAATAACAACAGTAAAGAGAATTCACATAGCAGCTTAAAATACTGTACACTACCCGAATGTAGAATGAAAGACGATATTAACAAAACAAAAGATGACTCAACATTGTGGATCAGTGAATTCTGATTTCCTGTGACATCTTTTTATATATACAGCGTATTATCACAGACACAGCGAAAACGACTCGCTTTCAAACACGTATGCATATAATTTACTACAAAACCACAATAGTCAACAAAAGCAAAAAAACAAAAAGGACGGGAATGGGTCATGAAGCGACGGATGGTATGCTGGTAATATGCTTGATTTTACGTTTGTTAATACGCATGGTTAAAATTTGTAGTCACCAATGTATTCTTTGGTTCGAATACTTTTCAGCTCAAAGCTCTACTCATGATGCTGATGATTAAGATCAGCATGCACAAATAGTATGCTTCAGTGCAGGAATCACAGACACACATTTTTGTTGTTGTTGTTGTTGTTGTAGCTGAAACTTGATGGAAACCACATCATCGAAGAAGCTTACTTTCTACCAGCTTGAGCTATGCCTAACAACATTGGCTACTACTTAAGTGTCTCCAACAGGACCTATAAGTTTACCATAATTATGGTTTAGAAATAGTACAAAACTAACTACACTTGGATTGGCTGCTCAGAACAGAAAAATCCTGTTCATTAATGCGTTCAGATAAAGTAAGAAATATAAACTAATGCACACCACATACACACACAATGGTATTTTAAAAAAAAGGAAATAAAGTAAACAAATAAATAAATATAATAATGAAACACAATAATCCAAAAAATTTACATATGTATAGTAGGTATATACGTGTATCCAAGAGTAAGACATTCATTTGTTTTAATATAAACGAGATAAAAGTTAACTTTTCGGGTTCAGTTTGAAACAGTGACTGATACCTTTGTCATCTAATACACGATACATTATGTTTATGCCTATGTTTCGGTGCAAAATTAATTGCCGAAACACCTACTGCTATAATCCGAACTACGTGTACATAAGAGGGACGTTCTTTAGGCTTCTATAGAGAAGCATCGCCTAAAAGAGATGTCTGCCATTCATTTCACATCGCCTATTTACTATTTATTTCGCCAGTAAGACTCGGTGGCATTAGTCAGTATACCTTAAATTTAGGAAAGCGGGCTTAGGTTCTTTAGAGAGCATTGCTAATGCCTCTGTTTGGATATTTGGTCCACGTGTCATTGTGTCTACTTAAGCAGCGATTTAAAGACAAACGCACAGTTCTTTATGTCTGATCATCTAGCTTGCAAATTTCATGAAAGCATACATTCTTCTGTTGGTGCATCGTGCGCATGCATTCTACATATAATGCGCACGGCCTATGTTGTAGGCTTAGTGTGGGAATTTGAGAACATTTTTTTTTTTATTCATTCTTCACTCTTTTTCACTCATGTACAGTCAGGCCTGTCAACTTGTACGGATTACCTGTACTCCTGTACGGCTAAATCACCTTTTTAAGGTAGTACGGCCGTACACAAATTTTGTACGGGTAAATGCAATTTGTACGGATATTTTGCAAACTATAGTCGTAAAACGATAAGTAGGCTTAACTCGTTTTCATTGCAACGAGCTTACTTGTGGTGAAGCAGACGACTCATATTTATCAACTTCCTGTCTCGAGTGTAGTTCCGAACACACATTCGCGGCAAATAAAGCTTTGCGCATGTGCTGACTAGTTTACTTCCTGAAGACGTTATTACAAATGAATAAGCATGGAGATTCAAGAGGAAAGCGCACAGCCTGCTGCAAAACGGGCTCGAATGAAAGTCGATCGGGGCAGACATTTGAAAGAATGGGAAAGCCCGAACTTTCAGAAAGGAGAGTATGCAGGATTAATAAAAGCATCACCGGATGGACAAGAATTTTCGTTTTGTGTTCCGTGTAGAAAAAACATCAGAGTCAGTGCTTCGGGCCTGTATGACTTAAAACAACACTTTGAAACAAAACTCCACAAGGAGAATTTTTCTCGGTTCCGCACGTCCAAGTGAGAATAAACTGTCCAGAGAAGTGCTTTCAAGTGAAGCCTTCCAAACCTATCCTATCCTATCCTATCCCATAACTCGGAGGTCATAGGGGCACAACAGATGATCGTTTAACCAGCGTACTCCATCTTTCCCTGTCCTCAGCAACCCTGATTGTTTCGCTCAGTGTCAAACCAGTCCATTCTCGAATGTTGTCCTCCCACCTCTTTTTCGGTCTCCCTATTCTTCTACCTCCTTGCACTGTGCCTTCCAAACAAATGGTGGAAAATGCTAAAACTGCCACAATGAACTACAACAAAGCACACTGTTCGCTTGCCTGATATGACATACTTCACGCATGAACAAAATACAGGTTTACATCATTTTGTACGGGTTAATGCAGTTTAAGTGCACACTGGAGGTTGACAGGCCTGTACAGTTCACTTCAAAAGCTGAGTCGCTAACGTTCACACGATTAATATAATATAATATAATAGGTATTAGGGTTGTATAATTATGAGTACTTTTAAAAAACAACAACAACAGCATTTATGGCGGTTTTTGTGTGTGTGGTTAATTCAATATACAAATGGCTGTGCATGTAGGTTGATGCTACAGTTGTCAGTGGTATATATGGTTGGGTTATTTACATAGGTTTATAAATTTTGACTATTTTAATATAGTACAAGCTGGGCAAAAACAGAGAGAGGGAGAAACTCGGAAAGAGAGAGAGATGCAGTGATAATGATATGCTTATAGTTAAAATAGTCTGTAGAATACCATATAACATATGAAGATACGATTACGTCTTATTTTTCAAGAAAAGGGTTGTTAGCTCGCTGGTGTAATCTCAGTGTGTTTTAGTACTTGTACTAATTGACATTTCATCTTTTCCGGTTCATTTCTATAAACATGGCATCGCGTGAAGCTGAGCAACGTTACTATCAAGATCTATATCATTCTCTTGGGAGCTATATATATACAGTGTGCCCTTAAAGAAGCAGTAACTGGCAGATGTACTTGACAAACGAGTCCATTACTTTTAACGGCGGTCTTATCAGTTCTATAAATACATACATATAATATAGGTGCTGGTGGGGTGAATTGGGAAGAAAGGATTAGAACTGTAATATTTTTATTTGCACATTTGCGATAAGACACGAGGTCGTATTTTTCTAGTAGCCTACAAACAGCATACTAGTGTACAAGTTACAATGACAAAGTTCACAAATGTAATTTTTTTTGTTCTATGTACTTCAAAATAGACTTGTATGCGGTGTAAACCGTTTTGTCAGATGTATGCTCTTACTACATGCAACTCTACACAGTCCACATCATCGTGTCCTTTGAAGCTTCAAGAATCCAAATCCACCATTCAATTAACAATTTTTAAAAGTCTTCAACGGGTATCCATGAAAATCATGTTGCTCATGCTAGTAGCCTATTGACCATAACGTTTGCATAAATATTGTAGAACACAATTAAGTCATTCCAATGGTCAAAAACTAGACATCATCATCCTCATCCTCATCATCTTCTTCATCATCTTCATCATCATCATCATCATCATCATCATCATCATCATCATCATCATCATTTAATCGCAACTCATATATCTGCATTACACTGGTGTATGGGCATTGGGCAATTATCCAACCCACCATGATTACAAATCGCGTTTTATGATCTAAATCAAAACGTTTATCCGCCTGATTGTTAGCAAGCTTGAGTTACAATACGAAACTGCAACAAACCTCCCATCGGACCCGAGTCCGAACCTTAAAAAACGTTTGTGCCATTTTCACATACCCTGACTTATAGTAATTGTTATTGTTTCCATCGAATCCTTTACAACTGTTACTCTCAGTTTGCAGTGATCTTTCATATGATTCCGGTCCTGATTTGGCTCGGAAGAGTCCGCTGGACCTAAAGCAATAATAAATCAATCAATCAATCATTTCATATGATTTATACGGAACAATACTTTCATATTTTGAAATATGAAAATAAACTTTTCATATAGTCATAATAAAACAATTTACGACAGTTCATCAATCACCGGAACAAATATCCACATACAATAATACACACGCTGTGCATTTTAAAAATAATGGATGGTATGTACACAGGTAACATTCACACAATATGATAGATACATCATATAATCATATTGTCATATAATGCATCATCATCAAACACTGGTATTTTAGTGAAAATATGACTAAGTTCTAAGGCAGTTTTTGTGTCTTGTAGATCACGTGACTCAAGTCAGCGGGGAAACAAACATGACGTCAACAGGGGTTTATAACATCCATATTAGTGAGGAAAAAACATATAGCGTCATCACAGTCTTTGGGTTTAGTTAGTTTGCACCTGGTTACGTTACGTTGGTGGTGATGCAAAAAAAATGCACAGGGCAGGTCACAAACCAATATAGGCTATCTTGCGACGCAAACAAAACATAGTAAGACGAATGCGTTTATTGCAATAACAATTAAACGTGCGCTGCTCACTGGCGTTAGTCCTCAGAAACACCAATCGTATTGAATAATTATGGAAGACTGAACCAGAAAGAACTTGCCTTCAAGCAACTCACAAATGAATAAATATATTTCTGAGGACTTCTGCATACTGATTATCTTTTGATTTCAAACCACACAAATACGTTTTCCAATCCCCGCCACTTAGCACTGACATACGATTAACACTCTTTTCGTCGCAATGTAAGGATGACATCACTCACTTCGAGACGACCAAAAGGTCAAGCCACATTTCTGTCGCCTCAGCGCCACTGCACACATATCAAGAATCTGCACACACTTCGTTGACGTCGTTCTAGAAATACTGAAGTTACGCCAGTTATTTTCCGTCAGTAGCGCCATGAACCTAAACTATTCAGTCCCCCCCTCCCCCCCCCAAAAAAAAAAAAAATTCGAAAGTTGACGTCAGTGTTTCTAGAATGTGCGGATGACGCGATGACGATTCCACGGAAAGACGAGGGGTGGGAGGTTCTTGAGGTGTTTGAACTCAATGGGGCCTGGGGGTGTCTCTGGGGGTGGCAGGTGGTGATCGCAGAAGTACTTGAAGAAGATAACGAAAGACAGCCAGTGAAGAATGACTATGGCCAGGGCGTACGGCGGCATCCAGGCGTGGGTGCACAGCGACTCCAGGGTCTTGGTTTGCGCCGCTGTCACCAGGACGTAGATAGTACCTGCACGCAGTAGCCGTCAGAGTTCAATCAGTAAGTTAGTCAAAGAATAACTTAAACAGGAGATCTGAGCATAAGATTTGAGATTTATAAATAAATCTTCTTTTTGAGCGCTGCGCGCATGCAGCCAATGTGGCCTTGTGCTGATTGCAGGTCTACATCCTCAGTAGTGTTACTTACTTGCAAAAAGAAAAGCCACGACCAGCAGGAACAGTTTTTCCAGGCAGCCGTATAGACTAGGCAGATCAGACTCGTGTCGTGGTACGTAGTTTATGAGCAGCAGCAGCAACAGCGGCAGCATCCACAGCACTCCACTCACTACAAGCATCGGCGGCAACACCATAGCGTTCCCGCAAGCACCCATGTTGGCCGCACCTGTACAAGACGACAGTATTCAGGGCAATAGTTTGTAATCATTGCGTCTTGTGTGATCCGTACAAAGTATCAATTCTTGTAATGGTATCATCGTGTATAGAATCGGATAAAACGGATTTGTAGGTGGGGTGGGAGGGGGTGGGTGGGAAGGGGGAGGTGGGGCTTATGACGATGGTTCGCAGACTGCAAAATTATAGGGGACTTTCGTCGTGACTGTTTTTAAAACAACCAGCAAATTTACTTCAAGTTTAATAACCCGAGGGTAGTTTTATAGGTTTGTTGTACATTCAGCATAATGGAAGGACGTTTTCGATGGATGTGTTTTATAACAAACCATGCAGAGGGCAGTTTTCATGATCTTGATTTATATACCACTAGGTGTGTGTAACATAATTATAGATAACAGAGATGTACCCGTTTCTCTGTATACCCGTGTTTCTAAAACATGCACAATGAAAATTGCACTTGAGTCGGCCCTACGCCGAATTACCTTTCGATTTAATCTGCTTGAATGTTTAAAATGCAATTGTGAATTAAACAATTGGGCTTTGGGGGCGTCTTCAGTTTTATTATATACATGATGGAGATTGGACATTTGGAGAGGGGTTGGGATGTGAATTGCAGCATGAGACCTCGCTGAGAAGGTACCACGAATTTCGCCCGCATGGGTGGCGAGAAAAAAACCCTCTGAAACTATTCCAACAAAGAAAACAAGATCCCCCATCCCCTCTTCACACACACACACACACACACCCACACCCACACACACACAGAGAGAATGAGCGGCGAGTCTTAATAAAATGTTATACTTTATTCTTTAACGTACTTACCAACGGCGATGTTCGCTATTCCAAGTGCAGCCATCACAACGAAAAATATCACTGCAAAACACAATTCACTTAATAATCAACAGCTGGTAGTACAAATAACGAATATATTTGATGGAAATGAAAAGAGATGCTTTTTTAAAAGGTGAGATGAAAGTGGGCATAATTTATAGATAGACCTATGAAACTTACAGTTCTGGTTATGAAAGCTGTGATAATAAAGCATTTCCTTTTATGGAAGTCTCAAACAACGAATTTGCCTTTTTTTAAATTGGTACATCTGATACTGATACAGACTTGCACGATTTGCTTTTATGGTCATAAACTAAAGGACAATTACTGTAAACGCTTCCACAGACACACGTAATAGCCTATCCTATTAGCGTAGCTGTAACCAAGGTACATTAAAATGTATAGTATCTGGAGCTAATAAATTAACTTACTTTCATCAAAAACGTTTATTAGAATGATACTTACTTAGGAAGGTTTTTAATGCTGTGCTCATTGACTGAGAGTCTGTGGCCTGCAACAAAAATCAATCGGTGAAATTATTATTACAAATAAACCGTCATAATCGTAAGAATATTTGGCCACTGAAGACGAAAAAGCAAGGACGTACTGAGAACAAGGGCAGACTGAGAACAAGAGAACAAGGGCAGACTGAGAACAAGGGCAGACTGAGAACAAAGACAGGCTGAGAACAAGAGCTGACTGAGAACAAGGGCAGACTGAGAACAAGGACAGACTGAGAACAAGGACGTACTAAGAACTAGGAGGAAGATGAGGTGAAGGTTTTTTTTTTTTTAAATCTGTTTCAACGTGCCCTGAAATTGGCGCCCCAAAACCTCTCATTTTTCGATAGTCGCGTAGAAGTATTTGTATCTTCTGATTGGTCTGCGCGAGCTGTCACTGGAAAAAGTGGCATGGCATTCTGATTGGCCTGTGGTATCAGAAGTTTGCTCTGCACTGTGCCCTTCTATTGGGACAAATTAATTATTTTAAACACGCAATCGTCAGCGATTTATATCACGACGTCAATTTAAAACCAAAAAAAAAACTCTCTCTCTCTCTCTCTCTCTCTCTCTCTCTCTCTCTCTCTCTCTCTCTCTCTCTCTCTTTCTCTCTCTCTCTCTCTCTCTCTCTCTCTCTCTCTTTCTTTCTCTCTCTCTCTCATTTGTCTTCTCTTATCTCGTTTTCAAGAGTCCGCTGGACCTAAAGCAATAATCATGTAATGTAATGTATCTCGTTTTCTGGTTACTTTGATTTTTAATTTCAACTAATAATCTTAAATAAGTTTTTTTTTAATTTCTTCTGTACGACGTATTAAAAAAATAAAAAATTACATTTGTTCATTCTCTAAAATGTTTTATTAAAATGTAATTAGCTTTTTTTTTTCATTCTTCGAAATATGTTGGTCTGTTTGTTTTTTGTTTGTTTTTTTATCCCGTAAGGTTGCGGATCAGTAGGTCAATATCAAACACACGTTGCCCTCTCTGAAATGTATAAAATCATCGCTCGTATGAACGCATTTTTAAGTCACTATACAAGCAATAAAACAATCACCGGTCTCTTTGATCTTTCCTCCATTAAATGCATAATGAGATGTTACCTCTTTCTCTGCTTACATTCCCCGTTGTGAGTGAAGTCCAAACTCGTATAACACAAGCTATAGACCCGCTCCTACAAAAAGAATTCCTTTATGTCTGTGGAAAACTATATTTGACAATGAAGCTCCTCCCTTGTTTACATATTTTATTCTAATAGTTATTTACTTTGTTTTACGTTAGGGGAAAAAAGTGAGGAAGATGTATGAACTGTTTCTGGCCAGCCGCCTAAACTTGTAGAGATTTATTTTGTCAAGAGCTGAGAACACAGCGAAGTAGTAATCGGTATCTATGGGTAACATTTCATTGGCAGCACAAGAGAAAGGGGGGTACATATTTCCTATTAATCTCCAACTCCCCGGTAGATAACGTCTCATAAGCAATGTGTTATTATTAAGATTCCAGCGTCATTTCTTTAGGCGACATGTTTTGCCTCTTTGTCTCCCCTTTTAGTAATTACTTTGAAGCTAGCAACTCTATAAATATTTTATTAGAACAGTTACACATTCAACAAATGCCACAAAGCAATTTCTTGAAATAGATAATAAAGTTGCTTTTTCTTATCTTTTTTTTAAACAAACGCAAACATATTTTGTTAGAACAGTTACACATTCAATAAAAGCAAAAGGTTAAATATTGAATACATATATTTGCTATAGTAATAGTATAATTCGTTTTTTTACATAGTCTAAAACCACTTTGGTGAAAAGTTGGTAAATCAAATAAACAAAACAGCAACTAGTCTTATTACCAACTCTAGCAAAAAGAATGTGTTGTGGGACCTTTGACATTGAATAAGATTCATTGATACAGCTCATCCCCGACATCCACACCACTCATACACTTCCATTTACGCACCTAATTAAATACCTTATTGAACCTCCTACCTACGTTTTCTCCACACATATCCTTCTGCAAAACCTAAATGTGTGAAGGGGGGGGGGGAATATAACGGAGGAGTAGGAAGGGGTTGGGGTGCTTGTTTGATTTATTTCTTGTCGCAAACATTGCAAAGTATAAAGCTTATTTGATTAATCTGGGCAAAGGAGAGAGAGAGAGAGAGGGAGGGAGGGGGTGGGGGGAATTAAATTTTGTTTTAAAGTTTCTCCTAATACAGCATGTTACAATACCATAATAATGACATTAAAAACGGATTTCAAATCTATTTATTGCTGGAGTGCTTGCTTTGCCCCTGCTGGGCAATTGAAACTAATTATTGTAGACATTACCACAGTGAGAGATAGATTTTTACACAGAGTATCAGAGACCCTCGAGGCGTACTGCTGCATCAGAACAATACAGGCTTCTTGTTGAGCAGTCTCAGACACTCAGTGGGGATATATTTGTCAAGGGATAAGCGACAGAAGTGAAAAATAACAAAATTGGAAGTCCAGTGGATTTCTGCGCCTAAGTGTTTGGTCAACCCCCACACAGCTATAAAATAATACTTACGGCAGACGTCATTGCGATATTTGACTTATTTGAAACACGCCATTTTGTTTTATACACCGACTTTTTTTCATATTTGGATTAAATGAAAGAACATTTAAAATATGTAGTGACAGCGCAATAATTATTAACAACAGTTTTTGGTTTAGCATGGATTATTATATTTTTAACAAAATTTATTTGTAATAAATAATTTTAATAACCTAAATATCAGAGAAGTGCATGGATTGTATTCAGTAGATCTATCAACAAGATATATTTTAGGTCTTGGGAGGAGTTCATGATAGAATGATTACTTTTATTAGTCAAGTTGATAGGCACTCACTCTCAACTTAACAATGCCAGAAAGCAAGATTACGATGACGACGATAACGTCGACGATGATGACGTTGATACGGGCACGTGTGGGGACATTGGGAATGTCGACGATCTATCAGGCCTAGGCTATGGTAACTTTTGTGTAAACGTTGCACAATTGGTCATTGTCCATCAGTCCGCTACACACTTTTCTTAAAGTCGCTCCGTAGTTGTACATTTGAGAGGAACGTGATCACACACACACACACACACACACACACACACACACACACACAAACACACCCCCTCACACACAGGGCGCGTACCCAAGTGTACGACGTCATGATGGTAATATATAGAAAGAAGAAATTTGAATGTTGCACCTCAGAACTTATAATGAGCGCCGCAGCGCGAGGAAATGCGGCGAAATTGTCGGCAGAAAGTGGAAGACGGAATCTATGTGGCAATAATTTGCTACTGTGTTATCAGAAACAAGGGTACGGGGGCTACCAGATGACAGTTGGCGAGGGAGCCAAGCGGGTGGCCCCTGTTTAAAGCGTCATTCATCCTTCCTCAGCTTATCCACACGACGGCGACACTAACAACAGCACATAAACCCAATCCTTTACAGGAGATAAGGCTTTATCCCCCTGTGCTGCCGTTTTTACTTAACTTGGCACAAGTCCTGCATTGATCAGCACTCTGGTCAGACTGGACCGAGCCAATCCAAACCTAACAATTATCTATGGCTTAAAGTGAAAAACACGTTGCACAGGTTCCGTCATTTCCTTCAACATAATACCTATTTTCAACATTGGGATACATCTTTCCAAATAGCAGATATCAAATAGCAGATATCAAATAGCAGGAGAGGAGAAGGGTGGTGAGGGGATTGTGTGTCGGAAATATGTGTGTGTTTGTGTGTGAGATGTAAGCACACGCGCGTGCGTGGCTCCAATTGACAGACATGTTTCCAACATAACAGCACACAGCACTACCGATCAGCCTTCAGACATAGGCCCGGGGAAATTGCTGAGATGGGAGGAATCCGTCAGGGTTGAAGGGATTACACGGAATCCTTACCAGATCCCTTAACAACGGCAGGACTTGGGGAGTCATCATGCAGGATCAAGGCCAGGACAAGCCCTCAGCTTAACTTTCCTATCATCAGTCCTAGGCTCCACTTTGCTAAACAATTAAATTCTCTTCTTCTGACACTCCAGTTTCTATCAGTATGTCTTCGATCAGTCTTGAACTTTTTGGACTTACGTGCACTATGAGAATGTTGTAAGATAATTTCACTACAGATAAAAGCTGGTTTAAGACTTAAGCGACGTTTGCCGTGTAAACATGCGATCTTACATTAAAATAAGAAGATTGCAGTGTTTTTGTCATTTACAGTTGTGTTTTGTCTAATAAGAGGAAAATGTTTAAAGTTTCGTGTTTTGCTCATGTCTTGTACCAACACAACGTCATGTAAATGGATTAAATAGATATTTGACTCCAAGTTTAATTCAAATGGATTCTCGTAACTGTTTTAGACATCGACTATAACGCATGTTTTGTTACCGAAGCCTGTTGCAAAGCTACCTTTCTGTTTAAATAGTTATCGTCATCATTATTATAGTTCTCATCATCCTTCATCATCCTATTAATGTGTTTTGTAGTTGTTGTTTTAAATGATAAACGAGTTATTATTGCAATTCTGAGTTTAGTAGACTGCTGAAAAAAAAAACCCACTGATAATACTAACAAAGAAGAAAAATCTCTTATATCTTCTTCAACCAAAAATATCACCGCAGCAGAAATGCTTTGGGAATGGTACTGAACCTCTAATCTTTGCTCTGTCGCGACAATGTCGGGTCCTTGCATGAAATGTCTTGCCTGCTGCTATCCCTATCAATGCAGTTCTAATGTAACAAATGAGCGTTTTAGTGTTTAGGAGATATACATTGATGAATGTGTCTTCAGTGAGTTTACAACGTTCTTGGACATGCATTTGTAAGACAACAAATTGGTCTTTAAAACCCGCGTTTCTATAAAACTGTCCGGAACGTTCTTTGGCATGCATTTTAAAACAATGAATTAGTTTTTAAAACCCGTGTGTCTTTAAACTGTCCAGAACATTCTTCAACATGCATTATAAGACAATAAATGAAATTTAATGTGAAAGCCCTTCTTCTTCTTCTTCTTCTTCTTCTTCTTCTTCTTCTTCTTCTTCTTCTTCTTCTTCTTCGTGATGTGTAAAGCCCGGTTTGGAGAAAAACGTTACCGTCCTCGTGTACCTACCTATAGGATAGGATGTGTGTTAAGTTCTGTGTCCGAACGTCCTCTAAGCACTTGAGGGGTTTCGGTGAGTAAAATAGCAAACGAACTGTTGGCAGACGCATATTGAAAAGGAGTTTCTTACAAAAGCCAACTAAAAGTTAATGTTGTGGAGGCGACCATTCTTAGCTTACAAATCCTGTCTGATAACTTATATTGGCACCTGAACAAATAACGGTTTTTAAAAGAGACTAGATACTTATAAACAGCCTATGCATAGAAAAAAAAACTGTGGGAAGGTCAGTCTTTTACCATGTAGATCGCTTAAATGGACTGTGCAAGGAACAGTACTTGAAAGCTATAATGGCATATGAATAGGAGAGACTTTGGGACCGTTCAGTCTTTGACAACCAAAATGTCTACATGGACTATCACAGTACAATGTCAGCAACGACTATGTTGGAACAATCACTTATCATACAAGATTAGTAAGCTAAGAATGGTCGTCTCCACAACATTAAACTTCAATAATAAAAAGCGGTTGATAGTACTTGTACAGCCCAGTCGAATTCGAGAAAGCATACACCCGAGGTAAAAATAATCTATCATAGGCTGTATAGGTCTATCAGCGATTTCAAAAAATCAACATGCAGGTGTTGCGAGCCTGGCACACAAAACGACAGCTTACATACAATTCGTCATTTTCACCTTGCCCAATTCTAACAGGAACAAAAATGTTCGCCTGCTAATTTAACAAGTACAATTCATTTATCAGATGCTGGAAACTATAAATTTAAGAGAAGGCTTCTTGTTTTATATCAGCAATGTTACTGAACTGCCACAAACAATAAGTATTGTGGTGATGCTAATTTTCGGCGAAACTGAATGACTTTTTTAATGGTTTAGCAGTGGTAGGATGTGAAAATTGCGATTTACGAAACTATTTGTTTCTATAGTCCGGAGAAATTCGGGTCGTACTTAAGCGATAGCTAGTATGTTTAAACTGTCCAGTAAGTAAACTTAATGATGATGAGGAGGAGATGGATGATGATGATGATGATGATGATGATGATGATGATGATGATGATGATGATGATGATGATGGTAAGCCCCCTATTATATAGCGCGATTTCTCAATAAAACTGAGCTCAAAGAGACGGAGAATCAGAGGGGGATAAAAATAACGAGAAGGACAGTTTAAAAAACGGATCAAATAATATAAGAAAGTGGAGAAAATGCAAAGAGTGAATGAAAACACCGCACGTATCCTCACTGTAGTTGGTCTTTCTCCTCTGCTCCTTTCATTCAACCGCACGCTGGAAGTTCTTCATAACGGGCTGATATGAATAGACGGTGCTGCAGCTTTGAATGAATGGTGTGATCGGACGAGCATTAAGGTGGCAGGCAGCACAAAACATGATGAATGGACTGCAATCAACCGCCAACGCCTAGCGAACGATAAATCGAACCTGCCACTGTTCCTGGGTGGTCAGCACACTTTCACCCTAACTTGGTTACATGTATGCGGGTTGAAGGTGGCATTGTATGCTATTGTATGCTTCACTACATTGCAACCTGATACGTTGCAACTCGCACGCCTTTCCCATGACTAACTAGTAAAGGGTTCATGATTTTGTATTACTGGGTTATATAGTAGTGCAAAGCAGGCCACCTAGGATTATCAGACCTGCGATAATAACAAATAACTCGCACCTATAACTAATGTCACTTACAGCATTGCACAATACTTTTTTTTTTTTTTTTTTTTTTACAAAACCCTATGGCAGGTAATTGTTGGTCTTGCACGAAGAAATCTGATGGTGGATGTTTTTTTTAATAAGGTATACCAGAAAAGGAGGCCATGTAGAAGTAAATGCGAATGAAAATTGTTCAGCATAATTGTATTGCCTGATAAATATGTCGTCGTCTTGAAAGAAGAAAGAAAGAAAGAAAGAAAGAAAGAAAGAAAGAAAGAAAGAAAGAAAGAAAGAAAGAAAGAAAGAAGACATTACAAAGGTAGAGAAGAATAAGAAATAAAGAAAGAAAGAGGAAGAAAAAGCAAGAAAGAAAGAAAGAAAGAGGGGGAGGAAAGAAAAAAAAGAAATAATAAAAGAAAGAATAAAAGAAAGAAAGAAAGAAAGAAAAGAAAGAAAGAAAGAAAGAAAGAAAGAAAGAAAGAAAGAAAGAAAGAAAACATTAAAATAGTAGTGCAGAAAAAGTAGAAAAAAGAAGATGTGTTAGGCATCACGAAATCTGAATCAGTCTCTCTATCCTCCTCACAAACATACACACACACACACACACACACATACACACACTTAGAGAGAGAGAGAGAGAGAGAGAGAGAGAGAGAGAGAGAGAGAGAGAGAGAGAGAGAGAGAGAGAGAGAGAGAGAGAGAGAGAGAGAGAGAGAGAGTAAGTACGCCTATTGGACACCTCAGCTGCACTTTCCACCAAATAACAGTGCACTAATTTCAATGGCTATTCACACTTTTCTGCTATCCTATGCACCAACGGGAATCCCCTCATGTAAGAAGGGTAACTCTTTCTGTTACCGTGAAACATACTTCCGGTTTCTTTCTCCGCGTATTGTTTATCCGAGTGTTTTAGTGAGTTATTTCCAAATATTCAAGAATATGTCGAATCACATGAGAAAGCGTTGGTGGGAGCATAAAGAGAAAGTTTTGCAGAGAATGCCTGATAGATTTGAAGTCCCAGTTGTGACAGAGTCAAGTTTACAGTGTTGTTGTTGGTGGTGTTGCATCAATTTTTATTCATCAGATTAATATAAGTTGTACAATGGGACGTTTTACAGTGGGAAGACAACATGTGTCCCTGGCCACCGGTATCGTACACTCACTTTTTTTTTGTGCTGCAGTTTATTATCCCTTTCTATCGCCAGTGGCGCTCCTAAACCCTACCTACCTAACATTATTTGTGACTTTTTGAAATTTTTGCTGGGGGAGCAAACCGGAGTACCCGGAGAAAACCCCCGAGACGTTGCCCGAGTCGAAAGTAAATACTATTCGGAGAAACATAACGCCCAGATGCTGGCTCGAACCCACACCTGTCAGGCGCCATTGGTTTCTGGCTTGTGGACAAGGTAAGTTAGTCCCGCCTTAGCCCACTTGGCCACAACGCTCGCCTAACATAGTCAACTACTTCGTGTTTTGTGAGGGTTGCGACGGCGAAGCTATGCAAAACTACAAGAGTCTTCAGGTCCTGTTTCACTTTCTGTCGATGATCAACGCACCTCCGAAGTCGCCACAAATACAGGCCTCTACGATTGTTTTTTGCAGCATTTCACTGAGCATGTACTTCCTCCACCGTTTTTATACTTATCCCACTCGTTTTCTGGCTCTAACAATCGTCGTTTTCGGCAATTTGCCATATTTAAAAGTCTCGCATCAAGCTTTGATAAAAGCAAAACAAGCCAGACCGGAACTTGGTTTCACTCTAACCTCGTTTTGATTTATAATGGCGATACCCACGAGTTTTTATGAAAGGTGCCGGAAAGTTGTGAATATACAGCACGGCCTTCGCAAATACACGTCTTTGTGAAGAGTGCTGTTTCTTGTATAGTTAAGCTAGTTACCGATCTTTAGTTGGCCTTCTTTAACCAAAGCATTAGTGGACCACCTTACAGTATATTCAGTCTTCTTTATATATACATTATGTCCACTATGATGATATCCTGGAGAAGATACGCCTATCTTACAAGAGGAGTAAGACTTGAAGATAGATGGGGCGTTAAACTACCTCTATCGGACGTTCTTTTACCAAAATTCCAAAGCAATGTGAGAGACTAATCACGGCGCTTGGTCACATACAATTTATATTTGTTCTCGGGTTTTAAAGTATCAACTGGCTCACTTTAAGACATGCTTTTTACTAATCCAAGGGACTAGTTTACGTAATTACTTGGTCTCAAGAGAAGAAGAGCTAGTAGACACACAAAATAATACAAATAAAATAACACCAGTCGTATATGTATGTGATTTCAACTTTTATATGTTCAACACAAATCTAACATTACTTTACTTAAATGTAAATTAATAACTATAACTGTTCAATGTACTGGGCAATTTCTTTAGCAGTTCTTCTTCATCATTTGCTAAGCAGGTCTATGTTTTGATGGTCTAATATTGTTCTGGTTGTCTAATATTGTTCCGAGTAGTTCTACATCAGTTGCAGTTGAGGAGGACTTAGCTGCTCTGCGGCTGTGAGTGCTTGAGTCTGGTGGTCACCCTGAGGGGTCTGGTCGCTCTCAGGCTGATCAGGCGAGTTGGGAAGGTACGGGGTCGGACGTGGCGAGGTAGAATCTAGATGATCTTCTTTTTCATGGGAGCAAGCGTCATGCGTTGACTCCACAAACCGTCCCAAAGCTGAACTGTAAAATCCAGAATTCTGGCTACAATATTCTATTCAGATATTGGCATGTAGTGCTCTCTGCAAGAAGTTTATAGCATCAGACACCTGCCGAGTTTCCCATATGCACACTACGATCCGAATCTTAAGGCTAAGATATATCAAGCATGCACAAGGTGTCAGAAACAATAATCGGTTTCTGTAAATACATATAACATGAACATACGAATACATGGCAATCAATATAATATATAAACATACATGTACTAGAAACTACTGGTGTTAACTTACTTCTAGTCTTTGGGAATCGTGAAACCGTCTCCAGTCTATCACTTTCTTGGTGATGGCCGAGGATAATAATTCACTTCAGTTTGCTCCTTTTTGACCCTCGTGGCTCCACACTTCGTATTTGACTGACAGGCTAACGCGCCGTATACGGGGATATGCAGGGGTCTCTACCTCATCTCTGACCAATCATTTAATTCTCGCGGTTCTCGCCTCGCTCTCGTGACTACATGAATCTTCTCTTGGAAATTCTGCTCTTCTGTCCTGGTTTTGAGCCCCTATCGGTTACGTCTCAACTACGCGTGTCAGGGACGGAACGCAGAGTAGATCTAAAAGAGATATGAGTAGCATGGCTACTTAGCGGTCAAGAGATGGTTGAGTAAGCTAACTAACATTCCGGTTTAGCGAGGTCTGCTTGGTTCTCTTGGGAGTGAACGTCTCAAGGAAGTTAAGTTAACATAAGCAAACTTTCCTTTAGAGGGCTGGTAAATTAACGTCAGGTTTTATTCAATACTATCTGTTTATCTCTAAGCTAAGTTACCACATCTTTGTCGTCAACATTTCTGATGTTACATTCACCCTAAACTACACTTTTATATCCATTTTAACCACATCATGCCCCCGCCCCTCTACATTCAACCCAACCCCACTCCCACAAAAATTACTACACCTTTTAAAATTACCTTGCTCACTTAGAGTCCTTCCCCCCCCCCTTCTTGTTCCTTCGTGTATCAAACTATTAAAACCCCGTCTGTTCCAAAATCTCCAAATCTTTACAAAATGAACTCCACCATCGCCACCCGTCTGCATCCTTTATTTTGCTGATTAGGTTTTCAAGCAGTCCCTGCATGCTCACCTAAATCAAGTTATTAAATTCCCATTTATTTCCCATTTTGTTCCACCCAACCCTCAATAGCTAATAAGTGCGGGAGTTATACAGTCTTTTTTTTGGAGGGGTGGGGGGAGGGAGTGGGGGGGTCAGGTGCTGTTCACTATTAACATTCCACTCATCCTTTGCTTTTATTACTGTATTACTTCTTATCAGGCTCAATTTAGATTTTCTGTTTACAACGGGCATTTTTATGTCTACCATAAATGGAGCAACTAATATACGGAATCTCTTCGATTCCAAATCTCGCATCCACGGTGACCGTGCAGCTCCCCATTCTTGTCACTCACCAAGGCTTTCCTGCATGCTCGTCTTAAATGCCTGCCCTATTAATATCTCATGTATTCCTAAATCTGTAGCGCCCAATACCGCCCCTATCCAAACTCATTACTTCACCCTGCTACTACCACCCATTCTTCAAAATCCCATCTCGCGCTTTGAACCATCTCAGGCCAGCTTTGCTTTAATCCCGAATCCGTTGAGTGATCTGTTAGATCGATCTCGACCATCGATCTGTGTGTTGGGTGCATTCCAGACCCTGTTGACCGAAGGCAAGGCGTTTGGCATATTTTTTTTTGTTTAATCATTAACACGCTACCAGTGTGTGTTAGACGCAAGGCAACTCTGTATTCTAACCGCTATGGACCATTTTGAGTCTGCAATGACTTTAAACTTGATGTTCTTGAGTGTAGTTTTTTAGGTGTGTTCTTTTTAGGGGAATGGGGATTGGAGGTGGATGGGGGATTTACTTTTCTTCGTGATAGCGTAATGCATTTAAGTTTCAACACTTCAAGTACATTAGCCAAGAGTCTTATCAAACGAAACTGGCCAGGATTTGGTAATATGGAAAAATTAGCAGGCAAGGCCTAAGACTGCCCGCCTCCCCCCCCCCCCTCAATCCAAAACGTATTTATTTCAATGTAAAGTTTAGTTCATATGCGCGAAAACCAGCCTAAAGCAGTTATTAGCGCTGACCGTGAAGGAGAAGGTTTCGAATCCAAATTCTGATGTAAGAAACACCTGGTATAGGGGGTGGGAAAGGGAGGGATGGAAGACTGTATGACGAATAAAAGCTGGTATGTGCGTGTGTGGGGGGGGTGGGTGTGTGTGTGTGGGGTGGGTGGGTGGGTGTGTGGGGGTGGTTGTGTGCGTGGAGAAATGGGGTGTTAAAACCTGCCTTTTTATGGCCAAAATGGGGCGTTTGTCAAGCGCCCCACTTTTTTTTTTTTTGCAGCACCCCACTTTTATCCAGCGCCCCACTTTTTTCTAAGTACATGGAAGTTCTTATTTAGTAAATGGGAGTGCTTTTATAGTTCACGGGATTGTTTTAAGTACATGGGAGTGCTCCATCCGTGACGGGCTGTTTTCTGGACAAATGTGAAGTAAAAGGTTTAGGGTTAGGAGACGAAATAAGTCTGAGTTTTTACATCTTATTCTTACATTTTTAGATGAATTTTGCGCTCTTTACTTTAAAAAGAACGCTTTCCGATGACGACTACATTTCGTCCAAAACCCCAATTTGCCATGATTACACGCTTGTATGTGTGCGCAAAGGAACTGATTTCCCATGAGATGTTTTAGTCTGGCAAGATATATTGAAGACGTTGAGAGATACATTAGATATAGCACGGTGATAGGTCCTGACCTTACACAAGCAAAGAATATTTACTAGGTATTGCCAGTAGCTTGGCCTTCCAACATTGGTAAATTTAAACCATCCGATAATACCTAGAAGCAGAAAATTGTAATTACTAATGACTGAAATAGACAGGAGGGGGCGGGAAGGGGGGAGAGACAGAGACAGAGACAGACAGAGATAGGTGGCTATTGTGGTTTAAACAAATGTTTTATTCAAGGAAAAACAATGATTTACAGGATAGGCAACAAGCGAGAGAAAAAACACAGCATAAAAGTAGAAAAGACAATGTTCATGTGGAATCCTTTGGAGCAGTCCATTTGGTTCAAGGACTTGAGTTAGACAAACGCGGTACCTTTTTACCTTAAATCGTTTTTGGTTTCCAGGATGCATCTGAGTGAGCTCCTATTCCTGGCTAACCACCTTTTTGCAGCGCACACATGATCAGAGTTTCAGGCTTGTTAAAAGTATCTGGGAGCCCTTCAACTGTTCCTTAACCCTTGTATCTGTACGTTCGCCTTCAAACGTCTCGTCAGAGAGCTTTGGTATCAATAATACTACAATACCCGAATGCTTGAAAAACATTTTGTCTGGAAGCTTACGTACGAAAGATTCCATAATGCGGAATGCATGGTCAGAAACTAGATTAACTCTTATTTAATTGATGATAGTGTAAACCACATGCATGCAAGCAAATCTTAGGGCTCGGTGCACGTATAGTTACACTTACGGGGGTCTGAATACAAGAAAGACGTCATTCGTAAGCTGAAAATAATAGCGTATATGGATTGGCTGCTTTACGATTTTAAAAAAAATCGAAAGAGAGAAAAGTGAAACAATACATGTTTTGATGCACCATCAACTGCTCATTACATTTAATTTTTTAACTTTGTTGGTGTTCGTTTCAAAATATTTGGAAACGTAATTTTTCGCCGTGTTAGAAAAAAAGTAAGGGCTATTGACTCGGCAAAGTATGACACGTAAACTAGGTGCGCATAATATTTACATACGATCCATTCTCTGCACTTCAATAACTTGACATAACATAACAGTTCCAGTAACTGGAATGTGGTAAGTGAAAAAAATCGAAGACTTTCAACGTGTACGAATACGACCAGTTAAACGTGCCAGTTTATGTCATGGAATTAACACTGAACCCTTTGAAATTCTCTGTCTTGGACCTCAGCTTATTTGACAATGATTATATAAAGTGGAAGAGTTACCGTTTACCTCCTCGACTTCACTGCACTTCTTTTCAGATATAAGTAAGACACGCTGACACGCTAGCAATATCAACATAACACCGTCAGCTGATTACAAATGCGGACTGATCGTGTGGGTAACATTGGGAATTCAGACTTTTTATTGCAGACATATGTGTTCCATTGATGGGTGACACATATTCGGTGAAGTGGCGGTATTTAAGTTCAAAACCAAATAGAAATGCAGTTCTATAGTTGTTTCATATGGCTAAAGAACGCTGAAGAGGCATTTCTTTCTAATATATTCAATGGTAAAGATTATATCAAAAAGACGTGTATGCTACATTTAATCTTTTGAAATCAAATCTAATTTTAAATAAGCAACACGAATAAAAAACAAAGACAAACAAAAAGAAATTCTTGAAACATTATTATTATTATTATTATTATTATTATTATTATTATTATTATTATTATTATTATTATTATTATTATTATTATTAATTTTTTTAAATTGAAACGTTATTATTATTGTTATTGTTATTATTATTATTATTATTATTATTATTATTATTATTATTGAAACGTTATCGGTTTTTTTAAAGTAGTAGTAGTAGTAGTAGTAGTAGTAGTAGTAGTAGTAGTAGTAGTAGTAGTATTGTTGTTGTTGAAACATTATTATTATTATTATTATTATTATTATTATTATTATTATTATTATTATTATTATTATTATTATTATTATTATTATTATTATTGTTGTTGTTCTTGTTGTTGTTATTTTCTTTATTATTATTATTATTATTATTATTATTATTATTATTATTATTATTATTATTATTATTATTATTATTGGTGGTGGTGGTATAAAGTAGAATTAGCAGCAGCAGTAGCGGTGGTAGTTATATAATAGTAGTAGTAGTAGTAGTAGTAGTAGTAGTAGTAGTAGAAGTAGTAGTAGTAGTAGTAGTAGTAGTAGTAGTAGTAGTAGTAGTAGTAGTAGTAGTAGTAGTAATTTTAAATTTTATTTATTCTGTTTGACTTCATTTATTTCATCATCATCATCGTCATCATCATCATCATCATCATCATCATCATCATCATCATCATCATCATCATCATCATCATCATCATCCTTCTTCTTCTTCTTCTCCTCTTTCTTCTTCTTCTTCTGTATTTTTTCGTATTCTTCTCACTCAATCAAGTAAGCGAAAAAAGTGAATTTATTCAAAATTCATAAATGTTGAAATTTAAGACCATTTTGTCGGAACAATGTTTGTAGATGTCCACATGTATTCAAAACTCACTCAAACATGCCAAGTCACAGAGTTTACAACAAACAAACAAACAAACAAAAACACAACAACAAAAACAACAAAACCCAGACGTATAGCCGTTCACAGCAGCGAGCTCTCTACAGAAAGCCTAGCAATGTCAACAAAATAGTAAGGGTTTAGTTTTTCTTCGCACACCGTTCTCACTAGATAATTCTTAGTGACGGGAGCTTTTGTTAAGGCGTCGATAGCAGTCACAATGTTTGACAGCTTTTTAATAAAATAGCGTTTTGGGGTCTTGTCACAAGGGCTTATGATATTATGGGGTCTTGTCACAAGGGCTTATGATATCATACTATTTACGATTGTGAGTGTGACACGTTATCAAAGAGAAACTAGACCGATTTAACTCCTCTATCGTGTTTGAGTATTCCATTCCTCAACAGTGAAAGCACATGCAAACATTTTAAACTGTCGGAAGAATGCAAAAACAAATGTGTTAAAAGTCGACATCAGCAAACTTAAATTTGTGGGGGGGGGGGGGGGGGGGGTTCTTGACTATATAATTATGTATGTGTAAAACTAATAGACGAAGCAACTCGCTACGATCTCAGTACTGCACAATAAAATCGCTTTCGCTTTTCGAAAGAAACAGTGCTCGGTCCGTAAGCGCCTGTGAATGCTCTAGATGGCCAGTTCCAAACTTTAAACTGGCCATCATTCTAATTTAGACTGTAGGTTCTTTCAGTACATAAAGCCTGGGTTTAGACATAGACCTGTGTATCGCTTCTCGGCCTTAAGTGGTGGTTCACCCGTCCCCTATACGCTTAATGTGTCCGGGGACGTAAATTTTACTTTAAAAAAAAAAGACCTGTCCAATTGTCAAGGGGTAATTTGGCATGGCCCCTGTTAATGATCTAGATGGCCGGTCCCAAACTTTAAACGGGCCACCATTCTACTTAAACTGCGGGTACTTTCAGTACCTAAAGCCTGGGTTTAGACGTTGGTCCCAGTCGTCAAGGGGTCATTTGGCCCCTTTGTGTGGCGCAGTAGTGTAGTGGTCTGGGCACACGCTAGCATTGTGTGACGTTCATCAACGTCGGGAGGAGTTAGTACTTGGATGGGTGACCATGCTTGGAATGCAACCGCCAAACGACACAAAAAAGATTGAAATAAAGCGCACGACACACCAGTCCACCCAGCTGTGAATGGGTACCTGGATCTGTTTAGAACCAGGAAAGGTGAAGGCGCGAGGGAGAGGAGATATAAGCACCACCATCATTAAGCTGGCCTAGAGAAAATGGACTTCCACGACCGAAAAGTTACGAAAAACTTCAAAAATATATTTGTTAACCCACTTTCTCTTGTCCTGGTGGCGTTATTTTATTTTATTTTATTTTATTTTATTTTAACAACTTTATTATCACCAAGGTGAAATTCGGGCACTTTCATTTTCAAAAGTACAGCAGCCCCAAGTGAAGCGCTTTACCCAAGGTACATGCTGGGTGTGTTCTTGTCACCGGCCTTCACCCGTCTAGGGCATGAGCGTCAGGATCTTTAAAGTCCGTTATGATGGAATGCATGCTACACAGACTAGACCTCGGTTTATACTCTCATCCGAAGGAGTACAAAACGGGAGTAAAGTGTCTTTCCCAAGCACACAGCACAATGCCCCGGCCTGGGTTCGAACTCGGGACCTTCAGATCCGCAAGCCAACGCTCTAACCACTCGGCCACCGCGTTGTACTTAGGGCTAATGTGTATTTGCAAGGACAAACGACCTCCTGCATGCGTTATGAGTACTATTTTTTTTCTCAATCTAAAAAACTGGAGAAAGTCTTGTGTAATGGATATATGGATGAGTCGAATAGTTTCAAGTGTGTATGTAGGGGGTGAATGAGTGTTAGGGGGTGAATGGGTGTTCAGGCGTCTGTATGTTGCGGTGGAGGTGGGAGAAAGAGATTTATAGAAAACATAACCTTTGCGGGTGTTCTGCTCTCTTGAAGATGTTCACAACTTGCGCAGATAATAATAACTTCTTTTTTTTTTAATCTTAAGTTTCTTTTAAATCTTAACTCAAAATGGACAACACGACATCAACGTATGCACCTACAGTGCTATTTTTTAATTACCAAGGGGGTAAAAATTTCTAAGCATTGAAGCATTATTACATGGAATTCTTAAATAACTGTGGGCCACTGCACCATTAAGAGTCTCATAAGTATTTGTGAGGGTATGTTTTCTCTCATCAGTGTTTTTGAAAGTATGTTTTTTGAATTTCAAATAAAACAAAAGTACGACAATCTAATTCAAATCACTTAGCATTGACAATTACACTCACAGATATCGCATCGCTCCAAAAGCCTGTATTTATCAAACTAACGTCAAAAGGCTATCTGTGACCACCACGATGAATCTTCCCTGTCAAACAAATGTACTTTTTGTGCGTGTGTAGGACTCTTAAGTGTACTTGACACTCATTTAACGCACCTCTATCCTGGGCAGTTGTAAGCGCTTTGTCATGTTTAGTATAACCTTCCTGCCAGAGACTTCAGGGACCATCTGGATGAGTCTTTGCAGCAAGAATTAAAAACAAACAAAAAGATGTTTTAAAAGCTGAGTTTTCTTGCATGAGGTATGGTTGAGCTCTTCATGTTACATCGCTTAAAAATCCTGTATTAGCTCATGCGCTTTGAGGAGTGTTGACCAGAATCAGGTTTTTAATGGCAAAGCAAATAGACTGGTAGTTTATATAAGCTCGGTGTTAGGCTGGTACAGTTAAAAACTATTAAATTATAGCACGTGCAAAATGAATGTCTTTCAAAGGTTGACTTTCTCGTAGTTTTTTTTTTAATTGGATATAGGTTGTCGCCTTGACCTCCAAATAACGAAGAGAGACAGAGAATGGGGAAATGTGATTTCCATACTTTGTTCCAATTCAAGGCTGTTAGAATAGTGTTAACACAAACTGACCTTAAAAAAATACATGTAAATGTCATATATAAATATGTATAAAGAACAACAATAACAACAGCAGCAGCAACGTTGCAAAAACAACAAACTGACAAACAACAGCAAGACAAGAGAGTGATCTGAATCTGAGATGTGAAGAAGGGGGGGGGGAGGGAGCGGTGTTAGCGATATTGCACTATACAGCATTTTTAACAACAATAACCACGTTGCAACATTACTGACAAACAACAGCAACAGGACAAAAGAGTTATCTGAATCTGATGTGTGAAGGTGGAGAGGGGGGAGGTGGGGGGGGGCGGCGAAGTGGTGTTAGCGATTTTGCATTATACAGCATTTTATGTGGTAAAGCCATGCACGTGCCATCATAAATAAAGGCTTTGGAGGAATATTTCGGGACTGCTTAATTGCCGAAGAAAACACTTTCGCTCAGCCAAATTATTCTTGCAGTCAGAAAAGGTGTAGCAGTACTTTCAGGACTAGGCAATTTCGTTTGTTTCAAGGGAACAAAAATACCGCCGTGTTTGATCAGTGGTAGTTTTCAAGACGTTTCACGACGACTCGCCAAAACTGCGATTGGGGCTAGACCCACTTAGAGTCTATTCATTGCAGTCATGACCGGGCCACTACTGATATACATTCTTGGGTTCTCAGCCGTTTAAGTGCTAATTTGAGCTTTGTGGGCTTAAGTTTGGGCCGGTCACAGCAGCACCTTTTATTATACATTACATTAGCTGAAGGTCTTTCTTGCTGCCAGTCTTCTAGACATATCTACCTAAAAATGCAAAGAATACCCGAGCTAATCTGACTGTGATTTCTACTGGTTGCTTTCCAGAGCAGCAGAGAAGCATACAGTGTTTCTGAGACTACTTCAATCTGCTGTGTGATGCCAGTCTTCCAAAGTTAACTAGATTCACATTGAGTATCTATCACAAACGACTTAATCCTTCTGTCAAGTCTTTATGTATACAAAGAGTAAACATTATTCTTAGAGACTTCCTGGAACTGCTGTCTGCTACCACTCTTCCAGAATTATTTTAGACTGTCTGGGACCACAAGGAATTTCAGAGACCATCTCAAAGAGATGGACTTGCATGACAGAATGCTCGTGTTGTCAATGAGCAAAGCTTGTTAAAACACATATAAGTCAGAACATGCTATTCTAACAGAGTGCGCATCCCAAGCTCATGCATTAAGGGATTGTTCTAATATAGCGCACTTACAAGCTCAGATAGTTTCTCAAGGCGCTGGCCACTAATACCCCCCATATCCATGCACACAATTGTTTGGTGAAGTCAGGATTGGAACCCACGTCGCCCAAGACGCACGTGAAGCCCTAAACTGCTGAGTTATCTCGGCCTACATTACTAAATAAATCAACATTAACATTGACTTCACTGAATAAAAATTAATTGAAATCATTTATTCATACATAGCACAAATTTAACGAGACTCGGGTGCTAGACACATACTCAAGCCGCAGTATCGTCCATCATACGAGTAGAATCTTAAACGGAAGTAGACCCAGAAATCCGCAAACTAATAATAATAATAATAATAATAATAATAATAATAATAATAATAATAATAATAATAATAATAATAATAATAATACGTTTATTTATATAGCGCTTTTCCTAATGATAGATCAGTTCAAAGCGCTGACCTTATTGTGACCGGTTTGTATTTGTATTTATGTACATATCTGCCAATCAATCAGGTAGTTAATCAAATATTTGATCGAGCTAGTTTCATTTTATTGAAGAAATACGCTTGAGTGAGGAAGATAGGGTGGAATTATGGTTTCAGTTTGGAGAAAATATGTAAATAATAATATAGTTAATTCTTTTTGATATCTTTTTCTCTTTCTTGTTTGTTTTATTTTGTTTTGTTTTTGTTTGTTACATTTTCGTCATTTGCTTTTCTTTTTTGTTTTCTGTGTCTAATGTCATCGCAATCCTTTTAAAAAGAAATTAATAAATTCCCCCTTTCTTTAATATTCTTTGATTTTCTTCTTTTTTGGGGGTTTGTTCTTTAATTTTCTCCTTTTGGGGGGGGGGTTGACTAAATTCTACCTCTCTTTCTGTCACTTGTTCTGTCACTTGTTCGTTATTGATCTCTCTCTTTCTTTTCTGTCTCTCCTCTCTTTTCCTCTCACTCTCACCCTCCCTCTCTATTTCTCTCTCGTTCACGTCATCTTCACCCCTTGGGGTCATGAGCAATCTTGCCACTGTAGATTGTTCTAACCTATAAAGGGAAAAGTGAAAGCCCCAGTTGAAAACCTGTCTTTCCTTTATAGGCAAGACCGATTCACTGCGGCAACAGTTCCCCCCGTTGGGGTGCCGGGGGTTTCAGTATAAATAGTATCCCCACTTTCTGGAAATTTAGTGCTTTAAATTCCCACTGTCGCTCTCTTCCTCATTTGCGCTTCTTCGCTAGATCAATGACCTACCTTTTTTCTTGAAAACTCTTCCTGGACAAGACTCCTTGTTTGTGTAGGAGGTCTGTTGGATCAGCTTGGGAGTGTTGGACGCTTTCTGCTGGGTGGTTACTAGGGCTTCCTATGATTGTATTATTTAGCAATGTAGGCATTTTATATGTATGTGTTTTGTTGATAATTTATAATGATGTTTGTATTCTATTTTGTTTTTGTAACCGGGGGTTCGAGTAGTTGGGGTAAAGCCTCAGCCGCCCCCTGCGTGGGATGTCTTTATTGTAAAGTGACTGGCCGGTGGAGGGCATTCAGTTTTCCCACTAGGGTTGTTTCAACAGATCTTTTATGCGGATCGGGGGTTGTCCGGTCCTGATTTGGCTCGGAGGAGTCCGCTGGACCTAAAGCAACAATCAATCAATCAATCAATCAATCACGTCATCTTCACTGAGATAAAATATTAAGGTAATATATATTATGAATTAATAGGAAGGCCTAAATGTATAAATTCTGTCTCGTAACAGAGTAAGGCGCATGTCAAGTAGACAACACATGAAGAACACGGCCGATTCCAAATAAGTTAAAAAGTAGGAGAGGGAGGAAGGGAGGAACTGGAGAGATATTAAGTAAGCTTAAACACATTCTTACGGACTATAGAAATACTTCTTCCAGAACAACAATTTGTCAGTAAGCCCTAATCCAAAAAAAAATTCTTATTCGATCCGGCATCGTTTCTTTACTTTAGCCAGTAAACTGAGGTTAAGGGGGTCTTTTGGAAATAAACGGAAAATTAAACGTATAAAACATTTCAAATACTCAACCGATCAATAACAGCGCTGGTTAAAGAGCTCCAATTAACTGCTAACGGTTGAATTTTTTGTTTATGTTCTGACAAGGAATGATTTGTCTTAGTTCACGGTACACCCAATAGGCTGTACGATCTACTGGATGGCATTTGTTAGCAGTACAAAAGTAGTTAGAGGTTGCTGTTATTCATAAGCACCAAAAATTACGGAATTTATTTATGTAAAATAATTATACTTTCCAACAAGTTATTTGTTGTGGCAAGCTTTTTTTCAGTGGGGCAACATTCACTGTGAATGTTAAAAGGATCTGTCGAGAGGGCGTGGTCAACGTGGGTCCCTTCAAAAAGAATATATTGTCAGTCTTAGTTGCTACATGTAAATCTTCATAGGAATCTTCATAGGGAAAAAAAACACACAATGGAAACCAAACAAACTCATTTCATTAAAGTCTCCAATGACAGAGGCAACTTGTACCTTTTAAATGGCCGTAAATAGTCGACTCCTTTGATTTATATTGGTATTATTTATTTTTTAAATCTGATAATTGTAAATTGCGACAGCCCGACAAGTAAACATAATATGGACAAAGGATATTAATTCACATCTGCATCAAATATTTCTAAAAGGAGTGACCTTTACTCTCGCTGACCGTAAAATACTTATCCCATCGATTATGCTCTGGTCTGGAGTTAGAGTTTCCTTATCGTTTTTTTTTGCTATCGTTTCATCACACGTTACTATTTATTTCAGAACCATGTATGTGTATCAATGTGAAAAGATTGAGCGCTGATGGTTGAGGAACCTGTACATCTGAAATATGCAAGCTAGATCTGTAGGTTTTATTCATTGAGTAATTGTATGTGTGTGTGTGTGTGTGGTTGTGTGTGTGGTTGTGTGTGTGTATGTATGCTGGGTGTATATGCTGTTATGTTCTTTTACAATCATTATTTGCTTTTAACTTATACATTAAAAATTTATTTGTTTATAATGAGTGATGATATCGGTGTCTGTCTAAATTCCTTCATGAGGCAACAAAGACTTGTTGAATTGAATTAAACTTAATTATTTTACTTATATATAGCGCTTTTCCAGTTCAAGATGTGCTCACGGCGCTGGTCGATACAGGATCTTACTCAAGTCGCCCGAGGCAACCACCTGCAACCTTTGGGCGCATAGTATAACATCCAGACGACTGATCACAATCCTAGGGGACCGGGGATGGGGAGAAGGGACCTAGTGCATGCTGGGTGTATTTTAGTCAAGGAACTGTTTACCCTGAACTACTCTGACACCTCAATGTGGCTTATTTTCTTCCAATGGATTGCTGCATGCATGGCAGACTTTGTCGGACACACGGCACAACCGCGCAGCACGCTCGCCACTGTTTTCTGTCTGGAAGAATAACAGGCTCTCTATGAACTGTCATGCCTACCTTTATATAGACCTATGTGGTTTTGTTTCTGTCACTTGTCCTTTGGGTGAGTTTTCAAAGGAAGAAGTAATAGAAGTCCATGTTAGCTTAAAAACAAACAAGAAATAAATAAGCAAAATTAACGGTGATATCCTACTTTGAAAAGTAAGATCGGTTAAATGTCGTTTTTTAAACTTTAGTTGCAGCAGCATTATTTTCAGCAATTAGAAGACTGCCTATTGTCCTTGCATACATTTCAAAACAGTGTTAAGACCATTGGGAGAGAGATAGATGGGTCTTGTAAGGTATTGTAATCCTCGCATACCTGCAGTTCAGGATCTAGGTCTAATGAATATTAAAACAGGCAAGAAGATTTGTACACAGAAATGGCATGGCACAATGTAGCCGTGTTTGTGAAGGTTGAAATGGCACAGAAAAATGAGTAAAACAAGAGTGTGCATGCTGACAAAGAAGACAATGCACTAGGTTGTGCTCCAGTGAAAATTGCAACTGCTTAAAATCAGGTTTTACAGCCAGTGGACTTGCACGATGGAACCAGCCAATACAATAAGTTCATTGTTCGTGCAATGACATTTCTATTTTTGTCTTGATTCCTGACCCCTACAGTTAAGATCTCCCTCTAACCACGTTCTCACCCATCTCCAACCCCTCTGCACTCTAAAAGAAGGCAATAGCGTGAGATAATAATGAATAAATTAGTAAATAAATAAATAAATGCGAAGATAATTCTGCCCCCCCCCCCCCAAAAAAAAAAAAAAATTCTTTTATTTAACGTCTATTTACATTTGTGATATTAGACAACATATTGAATTATAAAAAGATTAACATAAAATAAAAATAAATTTATTAAAATGATCAAAACTTAATATAACAATATAATTATCTGACAAAAATCTAGTTATTACTTTTTTATGATATATGATGATGAAAAAAGCAAGATGGCAGCATACATGCTTGTCCTAATCATCGCAGAAAATGTTTTTAAAATGATAAAATTATAATCATTGAGAAATAATTACAGACTAATCTATGTTTCATATATATGTAATTATAAAAAGAACTATTTCAACCTTTTTTTTTTAACATAACCTATTCTTCCAAAAATATTATTGCCAATGTTTTCTATTTCTCTTTGTATTTATGTTTGTCTACCCGTCGGTCTGGGGAAAAAAAAAACTTGAACTTATGATGACTCAACTATCTTTTTATAGGTGATTACATTATAATATGGAGCCTGAAGAAAGAGTGGGTTTCCTTGAAACGTTGCATTTTGCAGTGTCATACAAAAAATGTCAGTTTGTGAATCGAATTGAACAAGTTATAACTACCATACAAGGGTGGCTAATCAGAGCAAGGCGAATTTCTTAAGCGCCCTCGAATACAAACACTTAATGATAAATCGGCCGCAAATAGATTTCAATAAATAAGTGCAATAATCAATAAGTACTATTGAATTGTCAATATCTTGTGATACAGGGAATGCATCAGTCCCTTTGATACAGAGAATGTCAACACTGTTTGGCTGGGTGGGGCGAGGAGATTGAATCAGCTTAATCAAATTATTGAAATAAATTCTGTTATTCTGGGCATAATTGGAAGATTTCCAGAAAAGCAATGATATAATGGCACAAGAGACCTGACTGTTGTGGCCAAGTTTTTTGGACGTAATCACACTAATCTCTGTATTTTTTTTAACCGGTGATGATGGTGAACCTCGACGTACCACGGGGAACGCTCGCAAAAAACTACTGTTGAAATGCGATAGGCGAATATAGAACGTCTATTCTAGTACGGAGTACTCATCCCCCCTGATCAGCTGGTAAAAATGACTAGCGCGAAACTATGTGAACATTGTGGAATTTAGAAACCAGACTACGTATAACAAAATGTGTCCTATGCAGCAGAGAGCTGCTCAAGGTGTTGTCCGAAATCAGGAACTTAATCAAAGTGTCCAAGACACCAACTTGCAGCCTCAATCGCACTGTCAAACGTCATGAACAACTGAGCCACCCTGATTGATCAAAATATTGACATACGTGTATTTGAGCCTGCGCCTGCTCTTTAGACGGAATTCCCAGGATCTATAACGTCCCGCTGCAGAAAATCTCTTGCGATAAAAACAAAAAAGTCTCTCGTCATCATCAAGATTGTAACTGAGGTTGTTTTACACGCCGAGAGAACATTTTTCCCGTGAGTCACTCCCTGTCACCCTGCTGCGCTCTGCGACTGAACGAATTGTCTGGATGCAGTTCTTACAGACAGCAACAATGACCGTCTGCTTCGATTTTGGGACTGGGAGCAAGGGTTTTCACATTTAAATGAAATAAATCAAACCAGGACCAGACTGACTGCAATGCAATGACTCGGCTCTAGGGACAATGGCGCCTTATGTCATTGTGCTGTGACTATACGGGTGGGGAAGAAAAAGGTGGGTGGAGGGTGGATGAGGGAATAGAGATTGGGGTGGGGGACAGATTGGGGTGGGGGCAGGGTGGGGGTGGGTAGGGGGGAGTAGACTACGTTAGCCAATCCGGGATTCGAACCATGGACCTTTCGGTTACTAGTAAGCCGCTCTGCTAACTGAGCTCCCGGGACAACTGTAGCTAAGACGACCTTTAAAATTAGAGCTCTGTATTAGTAATGGTAACATCAGCAGCGGATTATGTGAGCTTACAACAAATCTGACGCACTAAAAAGTGACTGCACTGATTGCATGAAAGGCCTATAGCAAAGACCTTATATTCTTTGCCTATAGTAAGGTAATGCGCTAAAGAAATTATATTAGTACTATCCTATACATTGTATGTGACAGTCTGTCACAACGCCATACTTGGTCTTGCGAGCTGCTTAAGTCAGGAACAGTCGAATAAGTCTGAAATGTAAGCCCTAAGTCTGAAAGCGTAACTCGTACATGTATATACAGCTAATCCGTCACTATAATCCATAGTGTTACAGCTCTCACGACAAAAGGCAAGGTACGGGATTAAACGCATTACCTAATTGTTTGTATTATAAAAAAAGAAACAGTATAAGATTAAGTCGGAAATAACATCGAGTGTATGTCAAATGGTCAGAGGGTAGTTAATCCATGTATGCGTCCTTTGGCTCGCTACAAGAGCTGTTACTGTGTATTTAAAAATCTATTGCACAGAGAGTGGAAACTCTTATGCATGTCTGTGCGCGTAAATTTCGCTTGGAACTGGGCATTGGCTTAATACTTAGCGTATCTTCGCCTTAAATTGATAAAAAGTACTTTACAAGTACACGAAAGCTGTTAGAACGCTCGTAGGTAAAGACAGAAACGCATTACAAGCACTATGTGTTGGTTTTTTCGGATGACATTGATGAATTGGCTGGAGAGGAACACGAACTTGAACAGCTGGTACAGAGGCTTGACACCACCTCCAGAGCCTATGGAATGGAAATAAATGCAGAGAAAACCAAAATGATTACCATCAACACCAATGGCATCAACATGGACATCAACGTCCAAGGCCAGTCCCTCAACACGGTGCATTGTTTCAAATATGGAGGAGCCATTTTATCAGACAATGGATCCCGACAGGAAGTCCTCTCCAGGATAGCACAAACAACTGCTGTCATGACAAGGTTGAAGTCCATTTTAAAAGACAGGACCATACTTCTACACCCCAAGGTAAGGCTGCTACGCTCCTTTGTCATCTCCATCTTCCTATACGCTTGCGAAACATGGACCCTCACAACAGACCTACAACGAAGAATACAAAGCATTGAGATGAGGTGCTACAGAAGACTTCTGGAGATTTCCTATACCCAGCACATTCCAACGACGAAGTCCGACAGACTATCCCAAAAGCCATTGGACAAACCGATGACATGCTCACAGTGGTGAAGAAACGGAAACTCCGATGATATGGCCACGTCACCAGAGCATTAGGCCTTGCAAAGACCAACCTGCAAGGCACGGTGCAAGGAGGCAGAAGAAGAGGGAGACAAAAAAAGAGGTGGGAGGACAACATTCAAGAATGGACTGGCTTGACACTGGGAGCTGAGCGAAGCCATGACGACTTTCGACTTACGGGATAGGATAGGACCTAGGATAGGTGTTGAAACACACAATACATGAAAGCTGATAGTACGCTTGTAGGTAAAGACAGAAATAGATTAAAAGCACAAAAAATACATAAGCAATATATAAATGGAAATCAATGGCCAATTAAAATTTACCCAATAAAAAAATGTTGCCAAAGCGTTCAAAAACCCAATGTTTTGAAAATTACTGGAATAATTACCTAGTTTTATTTAATGGTGACTTATATAATTATTTATTATTAATTATAATTATTAACACATAACTCACAGTTCTCATGTAAGGAAAATGTGTTTCTTTTCAAGACTTTTACATAATTATGAACATCTGAAATGATGATTACATTATATTACATGGTTATTGCTTTAGGTCCGGCGGACTCCTCCGAGCCAAATGATGATTAGATATAGGTCTATTAGGATTTGTTGGAGGTGATTAGATATAGGTCTATTAGGATTTGTTGGAGGTGATTAGATATAGGACTATTAGGATTTGTTGGAGGTGATTAGATATAGGTCTATTAGGATTTGTTGGAGGTGATTAGATATAGATCTATTAGAATTTGTTGGAGGTGATTAGATATAGGTCTATTAGGATTTGTTGGAGGTGATTAGATATAGGTCTATTAGAATTTGTTGGAGGTGATTAGATATAGGACTATTAGGATTTGTTGGAGGTGATTAGATATAGGTCTATTAGGATTTGTTGGAGGTGATTAGATATAGATCTATTAGAATTTGTTGGAGGTGATTAGATATAGGTCTATTAGGATTTGTTGGAGGTGATTAGATATAGGTCTATTAGAATTTGTTGGAGGTGATTAGATATAGGTCTATTAGGATTTGTTGGAGGTGATTAGATATAGGTCTATTAGGATTTGTTGGAGGTGATTAGATATAGGTCTATTAGGATTTGTTGGAGGTGATTAGATATAGGTCTATTAGGATTTGTTGGAGGTGATTAGATATAGATCTATTAAAATTTGTTGGAGGTGATTAGATATAGGTCTATTAGGATTTGTTGGAGGTGATTAGATATAGGTCTATTAGGATTTGTTGGAGGTGATTAGATATAGGTCTATTAGGATTTGTTGGAGGTGATTAGATATAGGTCTATTAGGATTTGTTCGAGGTGGGGAAGGAAGGGAGGGGGAAGAGAGGAAGGGAAGTGAATTTCAAAACGAAAACATTGTGCTAGTGTGTTTGTAGGCCTGTTTACCATAATATATATATTATATTCAAATGAGATGATCTTATGTTAGGTAGGCGCCTAAATTAGGTCCAATATTCCGGTAGGTAAAGTGTGTATAGGAAGACGCCTGATGAGGCTGCAAGGCTAAAAGAAGTTTTAAGAGGTACACAGATCATTGAGCGTTTGGGTACCATAACCCAATGCGTTTATTTTTAGGGAACAACGTGCTTCCTATTTTATTAATTGTTCTTACTTAGCGCTTGTTCAGCTAAAGAGCTGCTCAAGGCGCTAGACGAAACGGGATCTAACTCAAGCCGCTGGAATTGAATTTCTTTAAATTTTAAATTACACACCTGAAAGAGAAAGTAAGACTTTAAAAACATTCTCTTTAATTTTTTTAGTCTAAACTCACTTCAGTGAATAGACGTTAAATGAAATAAACAAACAAACAGTAAAACAGACCGATTTGTTTCAGTAAAACAGACCACGCAATATACTGAAAATCTACATAAACCTTTACAAATAAACCGATTATTGTTTTAAACTTAAGGATCCAGAAGACTTCAAAGATCCAACTTTGACCAAATAAAACAAGTTAAAATATAAAGCATTATCAGGACGTTGTTAAAGACGTTATAGGTCTGTATAAAGCAGGTAATGTGGTAGCTATAGGTAGGTAATGTATGTAGGTAGGTATTAGGTAGGTAATGTAGTAGGTAGGTATTAGGTAGGTAATGTATGTAGGTAGGTATTAGCTTGTTAAGGTGTTTTAAAAGTGTTCTAGCAACTGGTACGACAAGCTGTGGGGTGGCAACAACTATCAGTAATTTATGGTCCGCATTCACTGAGATCTTAAACACGGTCCTTGCCTATTATTACTTTCTTCTATCCAGGCTATCTCAAACTTATCTCAAACCACCAAGTCTCGGTGTTTTAAATTAAGGAGCGAAAGTATATGTCACGTATAATGTGTATTATCCCTTATCATATAGAGTTCTGAGCTGATGTCCCGCGTTTTTATTACAAATAGGAAGACACGGAGGGATAAATACTGTAGCAGGGGGAAGGGTTGGAGGTTTGTGTGTGGGGAGGGAAGTTAAGCGGGGGGGGGGGGGGGGGGGGCACTATAACAACATTCTCTGATACTACTATTAAACTGAAGAAAACTGAAAAGAACGATAAGTATGAATAAATAATAACATGAGGGGCATGAATGGCATGGATATAAAACCCGTTGAGAACGAGGAGCAAAGGTGCAAAGGTTGTTGTGTTTGTGTTTTAGAGTAGGCAATATTAATTAAAATTAAGGTATCATCTTCTCCATCATCATCATCGTCGTCATCATCATCATTATCATTAAAACTGAGATGTTAGGTTAATCACAATAAAACAGCAGACAAATAAAATGAAATAAAGACAGATCTACAAAATTAATGCAAGTGAGAATATAAAGACTAAAATTTAATAACATGAAACAAGCGAGAATTAAATGAAGATCACATTAAAACCAAAACGATATTAAAATAAATTAAATTAAATTTCAAACTTACCATTACTTCCCTCATTCTGTGTGTGTGTGTGTGGGTGTGTGCGTGTGCGCGTGTGTGTGTTCAGCAGCAGATGACGTCACTCGTTGTCACCACACGAGAAGTATGGCGATCATCATCATCATCATCATCATCATCATCATCATCATCATCATCATCATCATCATCATCATTGTCCCCCCCCCCCCCCCCTCCACCCACCCAAAAAAAAAGAAAAAAAAAGAAGACAGATCTACAAATACAAGTGAGAATCTAAATATTTATTATTATCGAGGATTTTTATAGCGCACATATCTTGCCGTACTTGGCGACTCAAGGCGCTGGCCGATACAGGATCTAACTCAAGCCGCCCGAAATACTAAAATTTAATAACATGAAACAAGCGAGAATTAAACAAACGAAGATCACATTAAAGCCCAAAAGAAATTAAACTAAATGAAATTAAATTTCAAACTTACCATTACTTCCCTCATTCTGTTTGTGTGTGTGTGCTTGTGTGTTCAGCGGCAGATGACGTCACTCTTTGTCACAACACGAGAAGTATGGCGCTGCGAGTATGTCAAAGCTGCTTGTTTCCCTTGATGAGTTATTATAGTGTAGTCTTTTATCCTGCTCTTCTATTTCTGATGGAAATCGTATCCAAGAAAATGTTATTCCAATTCAGATCAAAAGTCAGCTTAGCTTGCCGAGAAGTGAAGCCAACCAAGCTGAATGAGAAGAGTTGCCATGGTCCAACAATATGGCGTTTAAGAGAAAATGGTGACGAAGTTTACGACAGGAAAGGAGTCACCCGTTGACCAGCGTTCATTCCCTGGGATTTTGTTTAGAATACAGCCACGCTTGTTCCCTTTTGGAAGTTATTTTCTGCCTGGTTGATTCTATTCCGACAGGGATGAGACTACACCAAACGATGGATGGCGGCGACTGCACTTAAATTATGAACAACATTGACTTGTTTGCTGAGGTTGCCCTTTTACCAGATTCCTGCTTTTTTCGAAATTATTCTGAAAACAACATTGTATAGATGAATTATTCAGTCAATGAATCAATTATATATTGATTGAGCTGCAACAATTAAAGCGCCAAAACAAGACATATAACTGTTGATTTTTTTAAAAATCCACAATAAAAGGTTTTCATTTCTAACTTATCACCCATTGTAGGATCCTGCAAGATCCTGCAGTACACTTGTAATATTCGTAATACTACTAATAACTAGAAATACTATTTAATAATAATAATAATAATAATAATAATAATAATAATAATAATAATAATAATAATAATAAGTAGAAAAAATATTACCTAGAAATAGTATTATATACTAATGTCACGGACCGGTTTTATAGAATTTGTTTGTCCGATGACTTTATATTATAGTCTGTTTGGTGTGAGAAAATATTTGTCATTTTTAATGAGAGCTCAATTCTGATTGGTTGAGCTGGTCACATGACAATTCACTAACGTACATTAAAAAAATCAATTCATTCTTTTCTTGACTATACTAAGGATTGGTTGTTCTGGACTTCCCGCAGCTGTGTCTGCAGGTATATAGGCATACTGTTTATCATTTGAACTGTTGTATTATAATTGTAATATTATTTTCACATGATTATATTGTATTTGTATGTAATAAAATTAATAATAATTAATTTTTGATATTCATATGAAGGATGGAGTGGGGATCGAGGAGACGAACTTGGTGGTTCACTATAATGTTTGAATAACGAATTGAATTCGGATCATTATTTGATTTGAAGTTGAAACTTCAATTGCAGTGTATAGTATTGCGTCTATTTGTATGAATGAAATTAATTGTTGTCATTGACGTAATAATCAGTTGTTATAATTAGTTGTAGAATTTGTGTTTATGTTGTGAACTGTATTTAACATGAATTAAATTTTGAATTATATTGCTGCTCTGGTCCCGTCACAGGGAGAAGGGAGAGGTTCATGTAGTGGTCCGAAGAAAGTTTATGTATCAAGAAACTTAGTTGTGGTTAACTCCTTTGTCTGCAGAAGTCTCTAGCTGCGGGGGCCTCAAGAAGAAGAAGACGAAGAGGATTAAAGAAGAAGAAGAAGAAGAAGAAGAAGAAGAAGAAGAAGAAGAAGAAGAAGAAGAAGAAGAAGAAGAAGAAGAAGAAGAAGAAGAAGAAGAAGAAGAAGAAGAAGAAGAAGAAGAAGAAGAAGAATCAGGAGCCACATCGGAAAAGAGAAGCAGACGAAGAAGAGTAAAGAAGTAGAGGAAGCAGCAGCAGAGAGAAGCAGACGAAGAAGAGTAAAGAAGAAGAGGGAGTAGCAGCAGAAGAAGAAGCAGACGAAGAAGAGTAAAGAAGAAGGAAACGAAGAAAAAAGAATAAGAAGCAGAGAACGCCGAAGAAGAAGAAGAAGAAGAAGAAGAAGAAGAAGAAGAAGAAGAAGAAGAAGAAGAAGAAGAAGAAGAAGAAGAAGAAGAAATGTAAGAAGAAATGTAAGAAGAAGAGAACGCAGAAGGAGAAGAAGAAATGTAAGAAGAGTAAACAGAAGGAGAAGAAGAAGACGAAGGAATGGAGGACGATGAGGTGGCGTAGGCAGATAACAGCACAGAGAATCGAACATAACTACAGTTAGACTATTTACAACCTTCGTTTTCTCTCTCTCTCTCTCGAGTCTCTGACGACGGTGACTGGGATTTGTGTGTTATTTGTGAGTGGTGTATATATTTATTCTCTCGGATTTATTCAACGAAATTACGTGAGTAGAAACAATTGTATTTATCCCCTTTTGGTTCTTGTTGATTTCTGTGCTTGTGCTATTTTGTTAATTCATGGGTGTGACAAAGTATTTTATTGTTACGAGTTAGAGAAGTTCTGAGACGGGAGAACACGCAGATTTCACGCATGCATACACGTAATTCTTGAAAGACCCGTTTTTGTTACAACTAACGGACTTTTTATAAGCTATTCGGACCTCACACCCATGACTGTGATGATATTCTGGGGAAGATACGTTTATCTTACAAGGGGAGTAAGACTTGTAGATAGATGGGGCGTTAGGCTACCTCTATCAGACGTTCTTTTACCAAAATTCCAATGCGGTGTGAGAGACTAATCACGGTGCTTGGTCACATAAACTTTATATTTGAATTCGGATCATTATTTGATTTGAAGTTAAAACTTCAATTGCAGTGTATAGTATTGCGTCTATTTGTATGAATAAAATTAATTGTTGTCATTGACCTAATAATCAGTTGTTATAATTAGTTGTAGAATTTGTGTTTATGTTGTGAACTGTATTCAACATGAATTAAATTTGAATTATATTGCTGCTCTGGTCCCGTCACAGGGAGAAGGGAGAGGTTCATGTAGTGGTCCGAAGAAAGTTTATGTATCAAGAAACTTAGTTGTGGTTAACTCCTTTGTCTGCAGAAGTCTCTAGCTGCGGGGGCCTCAAGAAGAAGAAGACGAAGAGGATTAAAGAAGAAGAAGAAGAAGAAGAAGAAGAAGAAGAAGAAGAAGAAGAAGAAGAAGAAGAAGAAGAAGAATCAGGAGCAACATCGGAAAAGAGAAGCAGACGAAGAAGAGTAAAGAAGTAGAGGAAGCAGCAGCAGAGAGAAGCAGACGAAGAAGAGTAAAGAAGAAGAGGGAGTAGCAGCAGAAGAAGAAGCAGACGAAGAAGAGTAAAGAAGAAGGAAACGAAGAAAAAAGAATAAGAAGCAGAGAACGCCGAAGAAGAAGAAGAAGAAGAAGAAGAAGAAGAAGAAGAAGAAGAAGAAGAAGAAGAAGAAGAAGAAGAAGAAGAAGAAGAAGAAGAAGAAGAAATGTAAGAAGAAATGTAAGAAGAAGAGAACGCAGAAGGAGAAGAAGAAATGTAAGAAGAGTAAACAGAAGGAGAAGAAGAAGACGAAGGAATGGAGGACGATGAGGTGGCGTAGGCAGATAACAGCACAGAGAATCGAACATAACTACAGTTAGACTATTTACAACCTTCGTTTTCTCTCTCTCTCTCTCTCGAGTCTCTGGCGACGGTGACTGGGATTTGTGTGTTATTTGTGAGTGGTGTATATATTTATTCTCTCGGATTTATTCAACGAAATTACGTGAGTAGAAACAATTGTATTTATCCCCTTTTGGTTCTTGTTGATTTCTGTGCTTGTGCTATTTTGTTAATTCATGGGTGTGACAAAGTATTTTATTGTTACGAGTTAGAGAAGTTCTGAGACGGGAGAACACGCAGATTTCACGCATGCATACACGTAATTCTTGAAAGACCCGTTTTTGTTACAACTAACGGACTTTTTATAAGCTATTCGGACCCCACACCCATGACTGTGATGATATTCTGGGGAAGATACGTTTATCTTACAAGGGGAGTAAGACTTGTAGATAGATGGGGCGTTAGGCTACCTCTATCAGACGTTCTTTTACCAAAATTCCAATGCGGTGTGAGAGACTAATCACGGTGCTTGGTCACATAAAATTTATATTTGTTCTCGGGTTTTAAAGTATCAACTGGCTCACTTTAAGAAATGCTTATTACTAATCAACAGACTAGGTTACTTTGTCTCAAGAGAAGAAAAACTAGTAGACACACAACAATACAAATAGAATGACACCAGTCGTATGTAGGTGATTTCAACTTTTATATAGTAAACACAAATTCTAACATTACTTCATTTAAATGTAAATGAATAATTATAATAGTTCAATGTGCTGGGTATTTCTTTAGCAGTTCCTCTTCATCATTTGCTAATCAATTCTAATATTGTTCTGGTGGTCAAATATGTGTCCGAGTTGGGTTAGACCCAATCTACGTAATATTAGTTTTGTGTTTGAAATTTTTGCTGAGGGAGCAAACCAGAGTATCCGGAGAAAACCCCCGAGACTTTGACCGATAGAGAAACATAACATCCAGAGGCGGGATCGATCCCTCGCCTGTCTGGCGCAATTGGTTTCTGGCCTGTGGACTAGGCAAATTAGTCCCCGCCTTAGACCAGGCGTCCACAATGCGCGCATTATTATTATTATTATTATTATTATTATTATTATTATTATTATTATTATTATTATTATTATTATTATTATACGCATGATTATTATTATTATTATTATTATTATTATTATTATTATTATTATTATTATTATTATTATTATAAGTAGCAGCAACAGTAGTAGTAGCAGTAGCATAGTAGTAAGTAGTAGTAGTACACATTGTTTATATTAACAACCTAGATGTTCATAATGCATAATAATTATTCAAGCTGTGTATATCTATTATTCAAGACTGTTGTTGAATAAAATACAGAAAATATACAGTTTTCAAGGAGAATCGTGACTGAATTCCGCAAAGAGGCAGGCACGAAAAAAGCAATAAACGTTTAACTACTGTAATTGTATTTATTAAATTTGAACTCGGTTAAATGTGAAAGAATTAGGCCTACAATTAAGATTTGTTTAACCAACGATTTAAAGTGAGATCCCACCAATAAAGGACCACATAACACGTCTTAAATTCACGTAGAATGTGGTGGGTATTTTTTCGATAAATTATTCAGGCAATGAACAAATTATATACTGATTCATGTAAACAGTAAGTATACTGATTCATGTAAACAGTAAGTAGTCTCAAAATACTATACCGTTGAAAATGTTAAGGATTTTTCTTCCATACATTAAACAAAGAAGAACGTGAAATCTATATCAAATCTAATATTAGTAACAGCTTTCTAGAAAAAGAAGAAATGTGTGCGCCGCTGGTAGAGAAATCAACTTTATAATGTATACTCCTTTTGTAACGTCTGTAACACGGCAGGGCTTGAATTATTTAAGCAACAGCTGAAAACAATAATTGTGTATACCTACATAGCTATTTGTTTAAAACAAGTCAACAATAGAGGAATAGCAACAATAAGAAGAATACGTTGAAAATTAATTTAAGAGACAGTATACATGATTTAAACGATCCGAAAAAATTGCTCACCTGAAATATTGAACGTTGTCGACAATGGTCCCAGGACTGTGCAGTCCACAGAGAAGAGAACAGCGGTTTAGAATGCGGTAAACGTTTAGGCGCCCTGGTCACTTTCAACCACCCGTCTTCCAATAAGCACACAAAATGTGTACGATCTACGATACACTTCAAAACTAGGTGAACCTTTGCAGAGCCAAGAGCAGCGTAGAAAGTTAAAACGATAGTATTGATCTTGGCTTTTTCCGTTGCGGTAGTTCAAACAATTTTAAGTAAATCTGAACATTATTGTATCTCGATCATAATTAGAAAGAAAGAGAAAGAGATTTCTTTTATATAGCGCACTTACAAGCTCAGAGAGCTTCTCAAGGCGCTGGCCCGTAATATCCAGCAATCGCACAATAATTTGCTGAAGTCAGGATTCGAACCCACGTAGACCAAGTATGGTCGGCCTCCGGGTCATGTCCGTAACTTAGGCCTACTTGTTAGGCTATCATGCTATTTCCCAATTTAGAGTAATGTACTATAATCTTCGTGAGATACGTAAGAAAATTCTGTCGTTTCGCATAATTCGTAATAAAAGAAAATGAAAATTCACTGTGGCATCGATTATCTGTGTTTATACAAAAATACCAATGGCAATCATTTCATAGTATTTTACTACACTCGTCGTAAGATAAGTAAGAAAAGCAACGAAGTTTTGCAAAAGCATAAAGATCTAGACAATGTGTGTAGAGGTGTTGTTTCATATATTTATATGAACTGCATATTATTTTAAAATCTCTGCTCACTTCCCACTCCCTCTCCTCATACTCCATTTTTCTATTTTCTCTTCTTCTTCTTTATTCTCCTTCTTTCTTCCCCTCATCGATTTTTTACATTCCATTATATTGGTGTTAATGATTGTTTTTGATAGCAAATCCGATGTGAATTTGATAGAGGTAACAAAATTGCTTCGTTATCTTATTCTATTGTTTAAGGCTTTTAAGTTCGCCTCTTCATGTAATGTATCATGGATAGCACTTGTATTTAAGGGAGGGAGGGGAGGGAGGGAGAGAGAGAGAGAAAGAGAGAGAGAGAGAGAGAGAGAGAGAGAGAGAGAGAGATCGCCTCTTCATGTAATGTATCATGGATAGCACTTGTATTTAATGGAGAGAGGGAGAGAGAGAGAGAGGCAAGTCCCCTATACGCTACTGTGTCCGGGGACGGAAATCTACCCACTGAACTGAACAGAGAGAGACTATCCCGTCCCCTATACGCTTAATGTGTCCGGGGACGTAAATTTTACTATAAAAGAGAGAGAGAGAGAGAGAGAGAGAGAGAGAGAGAGAGAGAGAGAGAGAGAGAGAGAGAGAGAGAAAGAAAGAAAGAAAGAAAGAAAGAAAGAAATTCCCTATACGCACCAGTGTCCATGGACGTTAATGTGAAGAAGAAGAAGAAGAAGAAGAAGAAGAAGAAGAAGAAGAAGAAGAAGAAGAAGAAGAAGAAGAAGAAGAAGAAGAAGGATGAGGAGGAGGAGGAGGAGGAGGAGGAAGAGAGAGAGAGAGAGAGAGAGAGAGAGAGAGAGAGAGAGAGAGAGAGAGAGAGAGAGAGAGAGAGAGCGGCAGAACGGCGCGGCAAGCTTATCATTAGCTGGGAGGTGTCGCTCTCGCAGGTGGCCAGATAGGACGCTGGCAACACGGCCCACTTTCTATGAAGGCGTTGACAGCAAAGAAGAAACAAAAGAAAGAGTGGTTATTAATGAGAGAGAGAGAGAGAGACAGACAGACAGACAGACAGAGACAGAGAGAGACAGACAGAGAGAGACAGAGACGGTTCCAACGTATACATTATCTATAAATACTCAATCATTACTTTAATCGCTATGTTGTTGTATAAATTTTTATTCATCATATTAACACAAGTTGTACTGATGAAATCGCTGTGTTGTTGTAGTGGTACTGATGAAATCGTCGCTATGTTATTTATTCATCAGATTAACATAAGTGGTACTGATGAAATCGCTATGTTAAATCAACTATGATGGGCTTTTTAGCATTTAAAATATCATTTTAAATGTTTAATTTAATGGAGGGTTTTTCGCTATGATAAATCAACCATTAAGGGCTGTTCAACCTTTTGTTTTAATTTAAAATAAAACACCCTTAAATGTATGAAAGTAATTAATTATGATTCCATGAAGCGATCAGTCAATCAACCAATCAATCAGCATATCGAGTTGATCAATCAATTGTAGTGTTTTTTTTAGATTTAAAACAGTTCCCCTTCGCTGCGCTTTCATAGCTCCCCGAACAAACGACGCATGCAAACACTGTTTAGGCCTGTCTTAACCATAATTGCATATGCTGGTCATTTACGGAAACATGCACGCAAGAGAGAGAGAGAGAGAGAGAGAGAGAGAGAGAGAGAGAGAGAGAGAGAGAGAGAGAGTTGTTAGTTTGGCACAATTTTCTTCCATTTAATAAGATGGAACGCACTAAAGACAATTTTACTCCCTACAAGAAGACGCCTATTTATTTATTTATTTATTTAATCGTTCTTATATAGCGCTTTTCCAGCTCAAGAGCTGCTCAAGGCGCTGGCCGATACAGGATCTAACTCAAGCCGCCCGAGACGCCCACCCGCAGCCTTTGGGCGCATGGTCTGACGCCGGGACAACTGAGCACAATCCTGAGCAGCCAGGGATGGGGGAGAAGGACCTAGGTGCATGCTGGGTGTTTTTCTTGTCACCGGCACTCACCCGTCTAGGACATGAGCGTCAGGATCTTTAGACGCCTACAATTATTCTATCCTCCCTCTACTTAATTACAGCTTTGGCTGTTTCTCTCTGTTTTGGGGCCTTTAGTCACTCTCTGTCCATTCACAATTTCTTTAACTGTATTTTCTTTTGTTCATATTTATTTAATCTTTTATTTATTTTGTTCTTGTTTCCTTTTTCCTGCCGGCCCTCTTCCCCTTGTCTACCTGGAGAGGACCGCCCCCATGCACCACCTCAAAAGAACGACATGGGTTGTCGTGGTCACTGTCAATGAAGTACATGTTGGAGAAGGGTTAGGACTGACCAATGCATTGTTTAATGAGTGGAGAGTGTGGCATTCCTCAGTAAATTACTACTTACAAACCATCACTTACAAACCATCACTTACTTTTTGTGCTTGTTCTTCCTCCCTTTTATTTATCTGCGTTTTTGTCTTCGCCTTCTGTTTAACTTTTATGTTCGGTTTGGTTGTTGAAATCTTCGTCATTCATTAGCAAGAATACTCTCTCTCTCTCTCACTCTCTCTCTCTCTCTCTCTCTCTCTCTCTCTCTCTCTCTCTCTCTCTCTCTCTCTCTCTCTCTCTCTCGTCACCATATTGTCTTGATACAAGTTTTGCCATTCCATTACTAAAGCCATTGGCAACAGAATAGGGCTGACTATTGTATTATTTCATAAGAAAAGATAATTATAGGAGATAACACGAAGTGGACTAAACATGCGCACTAAACATGTTTTCAAAATATGCTTTTCGAGAAAAGATTCACCCAGAGTGAAAAGACAAATGAACTCTTTATTCACACTTTTCTGCTATCCTATGCACCAACGGGAATCCCCTCTATGAAAAATACTTCCGGGTTTTTTTCTCCGCGTGTTTTAGTGAGTTATTTCCAAATATTCAAGAATAATAACATATGTCACTGGCCACCTGTATCGTAGCCTCACATATTTTTATTTTTTTTGCTGCAGTTTATTATCCCTTTCTATCGCCAGTGGCGCGCCTAAACCCTACCTACCTAACATTATTTGTGAATTTTTGAAAAATATTCGGAAAAACATAACGCCCAGATGCTGGCTCGAACCCACACCTGTCAGGCGCCATTGGTTTCTGGCTTGTGGACAAGGCAAGTTAGTCCCGCCTTAGCCCACTTGGCCACAACTCTAGCCTAACATAGTCAGTTACTTCGTGTTTTGTGAAGGTTGAGACGGCGAAGCTATGGAAAACTACAAGAGTTTTCAGGTCCTGTTTCACTTTCTGTCGATGATCGACGCACCTCCGAAGTCGCCACAAATACAGGCCTCTACGATTGTTTTTTGCATTCTTTCACTGAGCATGTACTTCCTCCACCGTTTTTATACTTATCCCACTCGTTTTCTGGCTCTAACAATCGTCGTTTTTGGCAATTTGCCATATTTAAAAGTCACGCATCAAGCTTTGATAAAAGCAAAACAAGCCAAACCGGAACTTCGTTTCATATAACCTCGTTTTAATTTATAATGGCGATACCCACGAGTTTTTATGAGAGGTGCCGGAAAGTTGTGAATAACTGTATGTTCGCAGGTATGACAGCTCTCAGCATGTGGGCGGCCAACTGCACGTGGGCTGAAAGCATGGAGATCACACACACATACACAGAGAGAGAGAGAGAGAGAGAGAGAGAGAGAGAGAGAGAGAGAGAGAGAGAGAGAGAGAGAGAGAGTCTAGGGTTACAAGCTAGGTAGTTTTAAACAAGGACATAGTGACTGCTGGCGAGTTCAAAACAAGGGAGACAAAAGGCTGAGTAAAACATAGATTATCTATATTAATTATTTTGGAAATCGGGCAACAAAAATAAAAATAACAATTTTATAACTTTTTGTATTTAGTTTATTTCTTCAGCACAAACATGTGCAGTATATACAGGAATCATTGAACTTCTTAGGAATGTCTGTGATTTTGTTTGAAACAATAATTTTATTGTTGTTCATATATACACAGGACCTAGACGTGTTATGGAATACTGATGACGAAAAGTGGGTTTATAAGCGAGCCAATGTATTGCACAAAGTGGAGTGTTCCATGGAACATAAGTCCCTTCCCGTTCTTGGCCAGAATGGATAGGGACTGACCAGGGTTTTTGTTCCAGACGAGCTCTCCCCAGATCTCTGGATTGCGATATCACGACTCCCCCTAATCGCCGACACCACACCACCTTCCTCACTCCCGGTGCAATGTTGCGGACAAACGCAACACCCGGGTTTCTTTCGTGGGTGTTGCGGTTGCCTGTGGCATTGGGACCGGAGGGTCAGGGAGGGGTGTGACGTGTCCTCGGTAGAGGGAGTCGTTGATCCAATCCCAGAAATTTGGCTTTTTTCTTTCTTTGATAACTTTTTATTTTCTATCCATTGCCAGAATTTCGAGGATTTATTTTTAATTTACAACAAAGTGCTGCGAGTTTTTAAAATGCTATTTATTACGTACTATCATGTACTTCAGTGATGTTTTTTTTGCGATTTGTCCGTTTTTCTGCAGTATTTCATTATAGTTCTGAAGTTGGTTTGGTGCGATGCTATTTATTATGTACTACTATCATGTTCTTCAGGTATTTTACTTATATTTTTATTTGAGATAAATTCCACTGTGTGTTTGGAGGGAATGTGCCGGGGCGAGATGTTCGCACGTGTGCGCTCATTTAATTTCGTTTTGTGTTGTTTGCAGACAGTAAATATACAAATAAGAGAGAACCGAGTCACACCATCACTTTGAAAATGCTGATTTTCAGCTCACGGCCACTTCTCCTTTGCTGTGCGGCATGCCTTTTTGGATTTCATTGTGTTCTTTTTTTTTTCATCTCTCTTCGTTTATCACACAGGTCCAAAATTTCAGGTGTGATCCACAGCTTTTTCTTTGGCCGGTGCTTTCCAAGGATCTCCGTGGCAGCATCTGTCACAGCTAAGTTGAAGGTGATGGTCATAGTGTTGACATCTACTTCACCAGCTCCAAAAATGAGCAGTGGTGCAAATTTCCCTCCAATTGTGGCCTGAAATATTTCTGCCACCTCCGGATCTTGCAGTTTGTCCATGTCGAACTTCAGTCTAGTGCACTTTGCTGTGTTTACTCTCTTCAAGTGAAGCCGGAAAGACATAATCACGAGATCGTGGTCACTTCAGATGTCTGCTCCTGGAAAAGTGCGTGTCCTGCCAATGTTGATGCTTGATCTGAAGCGTTTCTTGGCCATGATATAGTCGATCTGATTGTGATGCTCCCCGCCGGGACTGTGCCATGTCCATCGTCTGGATTTTTTGTGAAGACCAAGCGTGTTTGCCAGTATCAGATTGTTGTATCTGGCAAACTCCAACAGTCTCAGACCCCTGTCATTTGTCTCGTTGTCGCAGTGGGGTCCTCATGTGTCTACCCAGTTGTGGTGCGCATCTTGGCCAACCTTGGCATTCCAGTCGCCTTCCATTATGACTATGTCCTTCTTCGGCACTTGGTCAAGGACAGCCTGTAGATTTTCATAGAAATTCTCCACTTCGCTGTCGTCATAGTCTGATGTTGGGGCATTGGCCTGGATGATGGTGATGTTGAAATGGGCTGACAAGTGTTAAACAGCCCAAGGTCTCCGCGATCCAAAGCAAGTCTGGCATATGCCTTACAGAAGAACAAGAAGTCTTGGACAGATGGACAGAGTACTGTTCTGACCTTTACAACCACAAACAAACGGAGACCCATCAGTTCTAGCATGTCCAGAGAACAGAGAAAAAGAAGAAATTCTCCGAGAAGAAGTTGAGGCAGCAGTGCAATCGCTGAAGAAGGGGACGTCAGCGGGAGTGGACAACATACCCGCGGAACTGCTTCAAGCAGGAGGAGAAGCGATGATCGACGCACTCACCATTATTTGTAACAAGATCTGGCAGAGTGGGGAGTGGCCTACATTATGGACCCAGTCGCTTGTCATCACTCTTCCCAAAAAAGGTAACCTTCAGGAATGTGAACATTACCGCACCATCAGCCATCCCAGGAAGGTCCTCCTGAAAATAATACTCAACAGGTTGAAACCCCAAGCTGAACAAATCATAGCTGAAGAGCAAGCAGGAATCAGGGCAGGGCGAAGTACCGCTGAACAGATTTTCAACCTCAGAATAATCTGCGAGAAATACCTACAGCACCAACAACATCTACATCATGTGTTCGTAGACTTCAAAAAGGCGTTTGACCGAGTCTGGCATGCTCTATGGGCAACCATGAGAGTGTACAATATCAGCCCTAAAATTATTGAAGTCATCAAAAGCCTGTATGACAAGGCTACCAATGCAGTCCTCCACAACAGCGCCATCGGAAACTGGTTCAGAACAACAATCGGTGTGCGTCAGGGATGCCTACTCTCTCCAATACTCTTCAACATCTTCCTAGAGCGCATCATGTCAGATGCCCTTGCAGACCACGAAGGCACAGTCAGCAAAAGAGTTCTGGGGGGGGGGGGAGGGGGAGATGTAGGGTGGATTTGTGCGTTAACAATAATAACTGAGTAATAAGAACTAAAAAACATAGAGTAGCCCCTGTGGAAGTATGAACTTACCCAAACCATACTTCCACAGGGGCTACTCTAAGTTCATGAAAGCATAATTACATATGCTGGTCATTTACGGAAACATGCGCGCAAGAGAGAGAGAGAGAGAGAGAGAGAGAGAGAGAGAGAGAGAGAGAGAGAGAGAGAGAGAGAGAGAGAGAGAGAGAGAGAGAGAGCCTCCAACCTCCGTTTTGCGGATGACATTGATGGATTGGCTGGAGAGGAACAAGAACAGCTGGTACAGAGGCTTGACACCACCACCAGAGCCTATGGAATGGAAATAAGTGTAGAGAAGACCAAATTGATGACCAACAACACCAATGGCATCAACACGGACATCAAAGTCCAAGGCCAATCCCTCAACACAGTGAATAGCTTCAAATATTTAGGAGCCATTGTATCAGACAATGGATCCCGACAGGAAGTCCTCTCCAGGATCGCACAAACAACTGCTGCCCTGGCGAGGTTGAAGCCAATTTGGAAAGACAGGACCATCAGTCTGCATTCAAAGGTAAGGCTGCTGCGCTCCCTTGTCATCTCCATCTTCCTATATGCTTGCGAAACATGGACCCTCACAGCAGATCTCTAACGAAGAATACATAGCATGGAGATGAGGTGCTACAGAAGACTTCTGGGCATTTCCTATACCCAGCACATCACCAACGACGAAGTCCGACAGACCATCACACAAGCCATTGGACAACACGATGACCTGCTCACAGTGGTGAAAAAAGCCAACTCCGATGGTATGGCCATGTCATCAGATCATCAGGTCTTGCAAAGACCATCCTGCAAGGCACAGTGCAAGGAGGTAGTGAGACCGAAAAAGAGGTGGGAGGACAACATTCGAGAATGGTTTGGTTTGACACTGAGTGAAACAATCAGGGTTGCTGATGACATGGAAAGATAGAGTACGCTGGATAAACGATCATCTGTGGTGCCCCTACGACCTCCGAGTTATGGGATAGGATAGGATAGGATTTTCAGCTGTGTGTTGCGATACCAAAATCATGTCAACACGAATAGACATCACGAGCCTTGAGCTGAATATTTTCAGTTTAGGCGTCCGACGTATATCAAATGCAATAAGTGGTTAGGCGATTAGGCTATTTCGATAATTATATTTTAAAAGATGTTGTTGTTGTTGTTTGTAGATTATAGTCACACGACACTTTCGCATATAGGTGACTACTGGACCGATTTATACTGACACCAGCGGGCCAGTTGTTGGTAAAGGGGAAAATAATATGATCACACGTTGACCAATCCGGGATTCCATACCTGTCAAGTGCTACGGATTTTTGCGTAGCGCTACGCATTTTAAACATTTTCCCATTGCTAAGCTGCTACGCAATTTTTCAAAAGTGACGATAATACTTTTAAACCAAGGGGGTTTTCGCGCGAAAGTAGACTGTTCCGGTCGAGTCCGGTTTAAAGACACTTAGTAAAAGCACAGCACTTCCGCAACACGTGTTCGTTCAGAATTTCAGTCTACGATCAGTCTTTGTTAGGGAGAGACAGACGGAGTTGAACAAAGAAAATGGCAAAGCCTCCACCTAAAAAAACTCAAACGACCAGGAAGGCACCTGCCTGAATGGGAAACCGATAAGGATTTTGAAGGCCTAGTGGAGAAGTCCAAAGAAAGTAGACTCAATAAAGTTTAGTAATAGCATATGAGTTACTCATACTAAACTTTATTGAGTCTACTGATGCATTAAAAAAAATTGTTTTCCTTACCAGTGCTAGGAAAGTTTAGATCTACATGGAAGCCATGTAAATGATGTGATGCTGAACCTGGTCTTGAGACAAAATAGATTTTCCTACCAATTTCTTTTCTCTTCCTCTTTTTTTTTTTTTTTTTTTTGTTTTGTTTTGCATTTTCACTTTTATTTTGAAAAACGTACATGAAATTTGAAAATGTTTATAATGATAATGGTAATAGCTAAAGTGTTGTGCATTAACAAGATTTTACAATAAATTTGTAAACACATTAATTGGATGTGTGTGTTTATATTGGATGCAGAAGTTTCCAGTTTTGTTGCGAATCGCGTGATTCACATTAGTGCTACACCAAACCTCCATTTGCTATGGTTTTTCTGATAAATTGCTACACCACAACCCCAAAAACCCTTGACAGGTATGGGATTCGAACCAGCGACCTTTCGGTTACTAGCAAGACGCTCTTACCAACTGAGCTATCCGGCCCCTCTATTTTAAAAGATCTTAGTGAGCTTCTTTTATTGGGCCAGCCGAGAGGGCGATGCCGATGCCATCAGACTGCTGTCTGTCGATGTAGTGTTTAAAGCGATGTAGTGTTTAAAGAATTAGTACAGATAGTGACTGCTGGCGAGTATGACCAAGGGAAAAATGCATAATGGCAATTGACATCTGTAGGCCTATCTATAAAGAAGCGCGCTTGTTCGTCACAGCATGAAGCACATTTACAAAGTTTAAACTAAGAAAATAACAAGCAAAACTACGAAATGTCCAGGGTCCAAACAGCTCTGATGGATGGTCTGCGCATGCGTGAATCAATGGCTGCTGTTTTTGTTTAGGGGCAATTTTGAACACAATCTTTTTTGGATATTACTAGCAGCAGCGTATAGTATAAATTTGAATTAAGTATAATTTATGAAATTTATATTGGAGAATATTATTCTTCAATTTAAATAGGTTTCAGAGCATATAGACTGGTTTTTGAACGTTGTTACTAATCTTCTCACTGAAGGTAGGCCTATTCGTTACGATTCTATTATACTAACTAGCTTATACTGATACTCATTAACTCAATACTGATTTGTTTTGATGGTTACTGCTAAGTATTAGTATTTATTGACCATTGCAAATTTTGGCAGGATTCTAGGCTAGTTGGTTCAAATCTAGGTCACATTAGTACTAACAATGGCTGAAAGAAAAAACAGTGGCACAAAAATTGCCACTAAAAAGAATCAGAAAAACACTCAGGGGCATGTACCTTGGGTGTGTTTGAAATGTGATGATGCTATTGATGATGGGCAAGGTGACATAACCATACAATGTTTCCTCTGTAAGGAATTTTGTCATAAATCTTGCAGTGGGTTGACTAATGCACAGTTCAACTGTTGTAGGGGTGCTAGCTCTATTCAGTGGACTTGTGATGGGTGTGGAGAGAAGGAGGTGATAGTGAAATCACAAATAGAGGCTAAACTTGATGGTATTTTTCAACTGCTGCAAACAATGACCACGAGACTTGAACAATTAGAAATGAGGCATGACCAGGAGGAACACATAGAACAAATTATTGAAAAGAAGGTGGAAAACTACTTGCGTGAGACAGAAGAGAAGGAAAAAAGGAAGCTGAACATAATTGTTGTAAATCTTGCTGAGAGCACAAAGGAAACTTCAGAGGAAAGAAAGATGGAAGACAGAGACAGAGTAAGAGCACTGATTAGCCAAATTCCAGAAGTGAAGGCTGAAGAGGCAAAAAACCCAGTGAGGTTGGGTCCATTGAGAATAGGGCAAAATGTAAAACCAAGGATGCTGAGAATGGAGGTGGGAAGTGAAGAGACAAAAATCCAAATCTTGAAGGGCATTTTCCAGCTAAATAAAAACAAACCTCCCATGGAACGTATTTTTATAAATACTGACAATACACCAAAGGAGAGAGAAAAAATCAAACAACTTAGAGCTGAAATGAGCATGAGGAAAGAAGAAGGGGAGACTGATCTTCGCATTGACTATAGAAAGTTGGAAATTGTCAAGCGGCAAGTTAGACCTGACCAGCGTCAAGGAGCTGCAGCTCCACAGACGCAGGGGAATTGAATTAGAGCCGATACTGAGGTGCATGTAAATAGTTTTAATCATTCTACAAATTTTTTGTACAGTAATGTGGATTCACTATTGAATAAAAAAAGTGAATTACTTCATCTGATTGATGAACTAAAACCTGATATTATCGGGATTACAGAATTTAAGGCTAAAAATCAGTTTTATGTTCCCTTGGACTTGGAATATGAGGTTCCAAACTATGACTTGTTCATGAATAAAGACCCTAAAAGAGGTGTTGCACTATATTTTCATAAAAAACTTAATGCTAAAGAATACTGTTTGCTGGGAAATACGAAGTTTGAGGAGTGTGTTTGGGGAACATTTGTTGGTGGAAAGGGAGAAAGGGTACTCATAGGTTGTGTATATAGAAGCCCCAACTCATCAGTCGATAATGACGAACTTTTATTTGAATTACTTAAGAATCAAGATATACAGAAATTCGACAAAGTCTGTATTACTGGTGATTTTAACTTTCCAAATGTAAGATGGGATGGTGAATGGTGTGGAGATAAAAATAATACATTTATTGAATGTATCAGGGATGCATATCTTATACAGAAAGTTAACAACCCTACTAGGCATAGAGAAGGACAAAAGTCAACACTAGATGATCTTATATTGGTAAATGATGATCTTTTAATATCAGATATAATACATAGAGCTCCCCTTGGTAAAAGCGATCATGATGTGTTGATATTTGAACTATACATCCCAAAGTGTACAGAATTGCCAATTAATAAGTACAAATTTAATTTGAGTAAAGGAAGCTATATAAATTTAAAAAAATATGTTGCTGAGTCAGGTTTAACACTTCTGGAGGATAATGTGGAGGGTATGTGGAATAAAATCAAGAATGTAATATTGTCGGGGATGGATAGATACATTCCAAAAATAAAATGTGCTAGTCAGAAAAAAATAAAACCATCCTGGATGAATAGTAAGGTTCTTCGAAAGATAAAGAAAAAACATAAACTGTATAAGAGATTCTTACAGAGCAAACTTGGTTTAGATTATAATAAATATATAGTAGTAAGAAATCAGTGTAACAGAATAATTAAAAATGCAAAAAGAGAATTTGAGATGAAAATTGCACATGGTTGTAAAAGCAAACCTAAACAATTTTGGAAGTACGTTCAGGAACAGACGAGAAGTAGTGTTGGTGTAAATGCGCTTAAAAAAGGTGATGGTAGTTTTGCGGTATCAGATTCAGACAAAGCGGAAACATTGAATAATTTTTTTGCAAGTGTATATGTAGAAGAGGATATGACAAATATTCCAAATCTTGAGAAATGTAGTAAATCAAATGGTATTTCATTAGCTGATATTAAATTTACTCCTGCGGCAGTTAAAACAAAATTAAGTAACCTAGACCCAACAAAGGCTCAGGGACCTGACCAAATTCCTTCAAGAGTTTTAAAAGAATTATGCAATGAATTGGCTGTACCACTTTGTAATTTGTTTAATTTATCACTAGAGACTGGTCAGTTACCGAAGGATTGGAAGACCGCTGAAGTTACTGCCATATTTAAAAAAGGTACACGCTCTGACCCAGGGAACTATCGTCCTGTTAGTCTTACATGTATATCTTGTAAAGTTTTAGAGTCACTAATTAGAGACGAATTAGTTAATTTCTTTACTGATAATAACTTGTATGCGAAATGTCAGCATGGTTTTAGAAAAAAAAGATCATGCGTTACACAGCTACTTCAAGTTATGGAGGATATTACATCATACATGGACAGCAGGAACCCTGTGGACATTATTTATTTAGACTTCCGTAAAGCATTTGATACTGTACCCCATGAACGCCTTTTAAGAAAATTAGAAGCTTACGGTATTAATGGAAATGTTGTGTCTTGGATTAGGGAATTTCTTTCAGATAGAATTCAAACTGTTAAAGTGGGAGATGCACTGTCTGATAAATTGGAGGTTGTTAGCGGAATTCCTCAGGGCAGTGTTCTTGGACCAGTTTTATTCACTATTTTTATTAATGACCTACCAGATGGTATTGCTAGCCCTTGTAAATTATTTGCTGATGATACAAAGATATACAATACAGTGAATAATTCTAAACTTTTACAACAGGATCTAGATAAACTACAAAAATGGACTGAGATGTGGAATTTATTTTTTAACGTTGAAAAATGTAAGGTTTTGCATGTAGGTCGAAGAAATCCTGGGCATGAGTATAAGATGGGTGTTAACGGTTTAGACAAACTGTTACAATCATGTGAAGAAGAAAAAGACCTTGGAGTAACTTTTAATATGTCTTTAAATTTTGACACTCATATTCAGAACAGCATAAACAAAGCAAATAAAATGATTGGACTAATTAAAAGAACTTTCAAATTTATCAATAAAGAATCATTTTGTATGTTGTATAAGGCTTTGGTGAGGCCCCATCTGGAATATGCAAATTCTGTATGGTATCCTAAACTTAAACGGCAGTCTATTGCTATAGAGAAAGTTCAAAGAAGGGCAACAAAGTTACTTATAGAATGTAGAAAAATGTCCTATAAAGAGCGACTTTTATTCCTTGGTTTACATTCACTGTCTGGTAGGAGATTACGAGGTGACCTAATACAAGTATTCAAAATTTATAATAACATTGATGACTTAGAATGGAATGACTTTTTTGCTAATCCTCATAGTAATACGACACGCTTATCTGAAGGCAAAATCTTTGTTAGACACTGTAACACTAATATTAGGAAATTCTCTTTTTCATATAGAACTGTAAGACATTGGAATGACCTTCCAATGTCTTTAAAGAGTGCTAAAACTACTAATCAGTTAAAAAACCAGTTGGATGCAATTCCAAAATTTATAGACTTATTTTACAGCAATGATTAATATGTAGGCAAATTGCATGCAAGGCAGACCATTGTAAATAAATATAAAAGATGGGACGTTCAGAAAGGCTCCACGGCCTACATCTGTCCCTACTACTACTACTACTACTACTACTACTACTACTAAATAATTTTTTTTCTTCCAATAGCGATCTCACTGCCTTTACACCACCTGTTTGAGTGATTGGTTTGTATTTGGTGTGTGTGAGGGTGGATGAGACAGGTGAGCGTGTATGTTGGTATGGATCGCCGCGCTTTGAGCCTGATTGATTTGGGGAAAGGCGCGTATATAGCATCCTGTATTATTATTATTATTATTATTATTATTATTATTATTATTATTATTATTATTAGTATTATTATTATTATTATTATTATTATTACAAACTACCATTACATGTTAAAAAAGCTAACAACTTAAATACTTTTAAAAACCTTCTGGAAAAGGTAAGTTTCATTGTGGAATCCAAATTTGATTTCGATGAATGATTTTCATTAAATTCTAATTCTCTGAACAATTGCAAAAATAACCGGAAAATTTAAAGTTGTATAAAAACAGGGACACAAAAAAGCTGCGAAGCTTAACATAGTCCCTTGAACTGAACTGAACTGAACTTATTATTATTATTATTATTATTATTATTATTATTATTATTATTATTATTATTATTATTATTATTATTATTATTATAAGGAATAATGTTTATGTGCAATCGATAGTGATAGTTTGATAGTGTTCTTGTGTCGTTACTACAATTAAAAGTAACTTTCACTTTTGCCGACTTAACTTTGATTAGCTTTTGTGTAGTGCGCCATTTTAAAAGCGTTCATTTATGGCAAACGTTTTCCCAGAAACCCATGGACTCTAGTTCGTGCGGAGTAATCGCAAACGTTTGTGGCGCCTTTATTCTAGGCAACTTGGGGCTCGTATGTACGTTTCCTCCTGCAGCGCGTGCATTTCAAACTATGTATAGGTGATAGCTAACGATAGCTCTAGTGTATTGATGCGGTTTTTCAGCGGCGTGGAATAAGAAGTTAGCTGCGTGTACATGTAGGTTTAGTTCATGGTTGCCTAAAGGCTGTGTCCTGTGCTGGCCAATTTGTTTGACGTGCTGGTTTAGTTGTCACGAGGGTTGCGTTGTGTGTGTTACTATCATGGATTACGAAGTAATAGCTAGACTACTATCTTGTTTAGCTAGACTACTATCTTGTTTTACGAAGTAAGAGACCGACAATATCCAGATATACTCCCCTCGATATTATTAGTTACATATTTCCGACGGAAAGAAGGTCTGCAATGTGGGTGTTCATGTAAAAAACTGAAAAAAAGAAAAAAAGCCAAATGATTTTGGAGCTGTTACAATGATGAGGGGGCTATATCTGGATATTGCCAAGAGACCTACTATCATGTATTACAAAGTAAACACTATGCCTGAAACGTATTTCAAGACGATAATGAAAATGTAAGTATTGTACTTTGTAGTGTATTATAATATCTCTATGGACTTGAAAACCAACTGAATCTTGATTTTGCTACTAAAAATTTTGAGATGAAGACACCAGCTCCAGCAAACATATCAGCTTACAGACGTAATTATAAAATGTTATGTGCATAGGCCTACAGGCTACACATTCGGGAAAACATTCATGAATTTGTTAATAACATTGACAGGCAAGAGATTTTGCCGGTTTTTTCCGGACAGGGGTGTCGGATAGTGCAGTGGTTGGAGCACTCGCTACTGTGTCGAAAGTGAAGCACCGTCCGGTGCGGTTAGCACTTGGATGGGTGACCGCTAAGGTGTGAAGCGACAAACAACAACGCCCCCAGTTGACTCAACTGTGATTGAGTACCTACTCTCTTGAGGGTGGGGAAGGTAAAGCAGCGAGGGAGAGAGTTGGGCATCACCCTCATTACGCTGGCCCAAGATAAGTGTGATCTCCAACATCACGCTCCCCTACGGCCACAAGGCTATGGGACTACCTTTACCTTTACCTTTTCCGGTATTTTAGACCCTCCCAGGATCGTTCTCGAGATCGGTGTAAATTCGAGGAGAAAATTTAATGGTAATATCAGGGGCGTCGCACACGGGGCGGCAGGGGGGACACCTTCCTCCCCCAATAATTTGGCCAAAAAAAAAAAAAAAAAAAAAAGAAAGAGAGAGAGAAAGAAGAAAAGAAGAAGAAGAAGAAGAAGAAGAAGAAGATTTCAAACGATAGAGGAAGGCAGGAAGAATCAATAATTAAAAAAAATCACCGTAGTGTAAAGGGCTAACGTACGAAATAATATTACAATAATCTATTAGCATGTGCCTGTGTTTCACAACAAAATATTTCGTGGCGCTAACGCAATCACCGGGCAGCAGAGCTGGCTTTCGCTGTTTGAAAGAAGTGTCATTTCATCACGCAAAGAGCAAAATTAACAAAACAATGGAATCGTCTGTTTTCCAGGTTTGTTGATATCAATTATTTCCTTTAGTCTGTAAAATGAGTAAGGCAAGGGTGAATGTGCAAGTGTCAATAAATAGTTGAGGTGCGCGATATTTTTTAATTTAGATTTAGTTTGTTGATAGGCCAACACGTGCACGTGCTTTGATCGCAAAAGGGGAAAAAAAGGACCCGTTCGCTTTTCTGGGGACAGATAACGTGGGCTTGACTGCTTTGATTATTACACCACCACCACCACCCCCCATTATAGGTTTCACTTGGTTTGTTTGTTTGTTTGTTTTGTTTGTTTATGTGTCCGCGAATAGATCTCCGATGTTTGTGGACTGAACTAGCTGAGATTTTGTTCATGGACTACTAGTAAGATCATCTCGATCCTTCCCAAAATCCAAGGTCACAGCTAGGTCAAAAAGGTCAAAACCTGACCTTTGGCCCAAAACAAGAACGTTCGCTGAGACTGATGTGGCTGATGGTGTGTACTCATTTTCTGACAAAGATCGGGATGTGGGATAAAATGAAATGACCTTCAACTTCACTTGCAGCATTTCTGCCATAGCATTTGCAGCGAGTTGTGATTTATAGAGAAGACACAATTTCAACCTACGGCAGGTAATTAATGTTCGTGTTTCCTGGTTTTAATCATTATCACATATCGCTAATCATGTATTTGTAGTTTCTGGAAATGAATCTTGTATTTTCAGTAAAGAAGAACATAAATAATTAAATGTTTTTACTCTCAGTCTTTCAGTTGGATGAAGGTACGAGGATATATTACAGGATGCGTCCCGCTTGTCAGCCTCCCCTCCCCCCCCCCCCCCCCCCCCCCCACCCCCCCCCCCCCCCCCCCCCCACCCCCCCCCCCCCCCACCTCTCCGTCGACAGGGATATAAGAGGTTTTGTACAAGTCTGAGAGTGAGAAGCGATCGGTCATAAATTATTATCAAACAGCTTGTTCCTAAAGTTAAATTATTATCAAACAGCTTGTTCCTAAAGTGCTCGATTTGATTTCCAGTAGCTTATTCTCAAACTGCACAAATAATGTATTAATTTCCAAGGAGGTTCGGTTCGATGTTGAAAACCAGAAGGATAAAGCTAACGTATTGTGCTGGTTACTTCAACCTGTCGCAGTGTCATGTTTTCGAAAGTGAAAGCCAGTGAGAAATCTCAGGTGTTTGAAATAGACAAAAGCGTGCGAAACAAATGGAAATTTTTGTGGTTAGAAGAAAAGGTTGAAATAGATATCGGAAAGGGGAAGGAGGTGAAAAAACAAAGTATCTTTGGGCAATACACTGGATAAAATAAATCGACCGGGAGAGGCTTTTTGCAACTTGTGCAACGATGTCATAAAATATGGATCAAGGTAAGCCAGAACTGCTTTTTAAAAACTATTATTACATAGCCTAATCAAACTTGAGTTTTGTTCAGTTTAGTTCAGGACGATAAAACAAGCAACATATCTGCCCCCTCACAGAAAAGAAGACTGACAAGATTTGTTTAAGTTAAAAGTAAGTTTGCAATTCTACAGCTTATAGTCTCTAGGCCTATAAAACAAATTGCTTCCTCTCTATCTTTCTCCTAATCCTCGTCACTCTTCTCTTTCTCCCCTTCCTTCATTCCTGCCTTTCTTCTTCTTCTTCTTCTTATGATAGGCCAAAATTTTTCGTAGTTTTTTTTTAATGGAACAGAGAATAGGCCTAGTAAGATAAACCAAAATTCTGTGTAGGCCTCGAAGTTTGCCATGAAAACGATATCTTCTTCTACTAGTAAAAAGTGAATAGGCCTAATTAAGCTTGACCAAGTTAGCCTACTTTCCTTTTCGTTCTACTGGTATTACCTGTAGGCCTACTTGTTCCTGTATGTTTTCAGTGTTTTTGTTTAGTTACAGTGATTAAACTTAATTCAGTTTATGCATTTTTTATTGCCACTCTAATTTTAAGATTAATATAATACTTTAGAGGCTTTTAGTACTAAAGGCTACCTCTGTTTTTGTAAATTTTTGGAAGGGGCAAAAGGACTTTAGGACCATTCTGTAGGTTATTGCCTGTGTGAATATCAAAACCGATCATATGTTGTAGAGGTGAATTTGCATTATGGTCCCTCTTCAAGTCATCCCTTTTAGTTTTAATTTCAGAGAGGTTGGGTAGGGGTGGAGTAAAAAATAAAAAATTCAGCTCAAGTGGTCTGTGGGAATACATTATTCTCTTAAGAACTTTGATGTGCTGAAAAAAAATGTGCGAAAAAAATGTTTTCAGTGGCAAGAAAGCATTGGTAGCCCACCTTCATGTCGAGAAGCACGTCGAGAAAGTGCGAACTACACTTACAACTCAGTCACTTGGCTCATTAGGATCAACAGTAAGCTTTTAATTTTTGTAAATAGTGTAAATGCAATTATCTACTTTAACAAAAATAATAATAATAATCATTGTAAAGATTTGTCTTAATGTACATTTAATCATTTGTATTGATTGTATTACTGATTTACTCATTATCATTATGCTTGATGATGATGATGATATATGGTCCTGATTTGGCTCGGAAGAGTCCGCTGGACCTAAAGCAATAACCATGTAATGATGATGATATAGTGCTGTAATTGGTAGTTGTTGGGTTGTAATGTTAGTATTCATTTTATGTCTGTGCAACAGATATTTACAGGTTAATGTATTTATTTCTGTGCAACATATATTTATAGGTAAATTATATTCAAATTGTGTATTCAGTATTTGGGTCTGTCTACAAAGCTGGTTCACTTTTTGTGACATGGGTGCCCCCCCAAAAAAAGTTGTCAAATTACATTTTGTGGTTTATTTGAAACATATACTGTATGTGTGTGATCATGCCATGCAGGTTAGAAGATAAGTTTTGACCATATATATAGCCAGACCTTTAGCGTACACACTCAACGAAATGTCCAATGTAACACGGAAACCAAATAGTACTTAAAAACCAACAATATATAAAGTTATATATTTATAAAGAGATTTGCTATCATATCAAATAGATATAAGATTAAAAAGAGATTTGCTATCATATCAAATAGATATAAGATTAAAAAGAAATGTTTACATTAGTAAAGAAGCTTATCTATTGATACAATATCAAGTCAGTCAATTTTTGACAAATTTTAATCGTTAAAAGTTCTTTTATACTTAAAATGAAACAACCTGAAACAGCTACTGCACATACAAATTGTGTATAAAAAAAACAAAACTATAATATTATAACATAATCACAAAATAAAAGTGAGATCTTACAGGTCTCTATTAAAAAAAAATCTGGTTCTTATTTAAAAAATAATGTCCAATGTAACACGGAAACCAAATTAAGCTTGACGATAAATTATATTCGGCTAAATAATATTTATCAAACTTAGCGTATCCAAATCAAGGCAAATAATAAATTTAAATAAGTTTACTTGTCACTGCTGTTTCAAAGAGCATTTTTATTTATTCATTAACAAATTTTGAACGGATCTCATCATCCATCGTAACAAGAACGACAAAAAAATTATGGTTTCTTGGCTTCTAATTACGTTGGACTAGCCGGAGATCTATTTTCATTAAAATAGGCACCACAGTCGAATTAAACTTATCCTAACAACTAAATAAACATAAAATATTATAAACATGAAGAATCTTACCGTAAAGAGTCAGTTTTCTTGGTGACACTGCGTGCGATATCCAACGTGATATTCTTGCGCTTAAGACAAAGATCAATTTTTGAAAACATTCTGCCTGTTTCGGAAACCATGCGTTACGTTGGACATCCAAATTTACTCCGGTTATAATACAAAAACAATTTGTTTTGTATTTTGTGTAAGTATTGTGCATGTTTAAACTATTACTAATGAATTAGATTATAATAATTTTACGTGTTTTATGACATCTTTATTTATGTAAACTTTTACGTGTTTTATGACATCTTTATTTATGTAAACACTTAAAAGAAAACCCGGTCATTCTCATGTCACAAAATTAGGTCAAATTTTAGGCCACTTTCAGACATTTACAAAGCAAATACAAAGGTTCTATAGACATTTTCGTCTTGAAATTATTAATACTATCTCTCCGATCACTAGCAAAAGGAAAGGCAAATAAGCAGCTTGTTGTGATAAATATTATCTAGAAAAGCAGCACCCCTCGCGGTGCTCAGCTTTGTAGACAGACCCATTTGCTCATCCAATTATTCAAATATAGACTTGGTTTTGTGTATACACGGACATGTGTATGTGTGTTTGTATATATACACACTTAGAGTATATCCGCCTCTATATTATCAGATTATTCTAATTTAGTTTATAAAATGAGTCAGAAAGCAGATCATCCCATCTTTACTTTGCCCAGTACGTCCCAGGACAGTCATCCTGACAGTGCATCTAGCAAACCAGCAGCCACCAAGAAACCCATTGTTCCTGTCAACGACCGTATTTGCAATCAACAGGTCAGAGTTTTGAAAACGTTGCACATATTCTGATATTGATATTACATCGTGATATTCTCATATCATAATAGAAATGTGATCTTCTTTAATTTGTTATGATGTAAAATTTTTTATTTCAGGCCATAGTTCTTGCTGTCATTGCTGAACAGTCTTGGAGCTTTACTGCTGCACCTGTGATCATCAATTTGGCCAAGACACTTGCAGCAGATCCAGAGGCTTTGAATGGGTTGTCGATGGACCGCACCTCTGCTTCTATCAAAATGAGGCATGGACTTGGGCCATCATTTTCATCGAGAACTTTGGAAATGATGAGAAAGAAAATGTTTTCACTCAATTTGGATGAGAGCACCAGCACTAACTCAGAGTTTTAACTGTTCTTGTGAATATTTATGACCCTACCGTTTTAAAAATTGTGCTTCAACACTTGTCATCTTTCAGCCTCGTTCGTGTGGATGCTGCAAGTATCTTCAACACGTTGGACACATTTTTCAAGGACAATAAGATTCTGTGGAGCAACTGTCTCTCACTCCTGATGGATTCTTGTGCCGTCATGAGAGGCTCAAAGTCAGGCCTGGAAACAAGAATTAGACAGCTGAGAGCAGCACCCCATCTGGCAGACATTGATGGTGATGTATGCCACCATGTGCACAATGCTACGAAAAAATTCTGCGCACCATTCAATCTCTGGCTTGAGGATATGTTTATGAATATCTACAATGAATTTCATTGGAGCACTACCAACCTCAACATCCTCAAAGAACTGAGCACCATTCTTGGCATCAAGTTCACCACACCTCACCACTTCACCTCGTGCCGGTGGTTGTCTTGCCTTGATGCTGCTCAAAGCTGCTCACCACACCTCACCACTTCACCTCGTGCCGGTGGTTGTCTTGCCTTGATGCTGCTCAAAGCTGCCGCATTCAACTGAGGGCAGGTGAAAAATCAGCTGTGGACTCAAAGAGGGCTGACAAGCTGCACACACCAGTGAACTCCAACATGTGTCGCCTTCTGAGAGGTTCAAACAAGAAAAACAGGGAAGAGCTTCAAAAGAAGAAAGAGGAAGAAGAACAAAAGAGACAGCTCTTGTCAGTGTCTTGCCCAAGTGGCCAAGAAAAGCAAAGCAAGCAACAAGCAAAGCTTGCAATGAATGAGGCAGAAAAGAAAGCCAGAATTGCACATAGGAGGTTAATGACCTAGAAGCTGCGAGCTCTTGCTAAGAAGCGCAAGGCTGCTGCTGCTGTAATGAGTCCCTCCAAGAAAGTAAAGCTGTGAAGTATTCTTTTAAAAAAAAAAATGTAAACACAACGACAACTGCAAGTATCTTAAAGTAAAATAAAGTAAAAAAACAACAAATAGTAGATTTATATCAACAGATACTTTAATTAATCAACAGCACAGAACAAATGCATTTTTGAGCTAAGCTCTTCTTCAGATTACATACAAACAACAAATAAAAAGATAGATACAAATCTTGTTTGAACTTCTCAGAAGGCAACACCTGTTGGAGTTCACTTCTTTGACCAAGAACATATAACTGATAAATAACGAATTTTTGTTCCACTATACTGAAGTTGGTTGTACATTTTTTTATGATCCTTCTGACCCCGCCATAAACTTGTGCGTAATAATACATATCAGAATAATGCATACTTTTACTCATTGTCAACATAATTCTTGCAGGCTCTCAATCAGCCGTCAGACCCATCAATGAAGAAGATCCTCGCTTGGCCTGCAGCTATAACAACCAAGACTCACCGTTGCATGTTCAGCCACTGCGACCAATGGCCAAGCTGTCCTGATCAAGAACAAGGACGCCTGCATCACGAACGAGGTGGTCAGCACGATGAAGAAGAAGATAGTGATGAAGAAGCATAATAATTTGTATAAGCCAATGTTTCACCTACAGTCTTAATCTCTACAAACCTCCAGGCTTGTACCCCAGACGTTCTAAAATGTCCCCCTCCTTCTCGCCTTTTTGTTTGCACTGTACTAGTGTATTGTTTTTCAATAGCGCATATATACAATTAAAGAGTTGCTCAAGATGCTGACCGATAGATTAGAGTAGGTAGTCAAAGCCCTTCATTGGCTCTTGTCCGCTCGCCAGTTTTGACCCAGTTTTGACTTCACTTTCAACACTTATTATTAATGTAAAACTGCATTAAAACGAACAGTGGCTGTATTCAAATCAAAATTGAAAGCTTTATCTTTACATCTGTGTTGTTTTTAATGCATGTTTATGCGAAAGATTCCGAGAAAACAGCTTTTGAATACGCCCCTATCCGAGCGCTGAATGGCGGTGCGGAAAAAGTTGTCAGCGTCGTTTGCTGAGAGGGGCTCGTTTCAAAGTCTAAGCGCTTTGCGATACTTCATTGGATGGCCTAAAAATAAGAACCAATGAGAAGTTCGGATACTTAGCTTCATTTACATATAAATATGGTGGGCTCTCGTGTGTAAATCTTTTGTTACGAGCCGAACAAAGTGGATAAAGCGATTTTGATGTAAGTTTGATTTTAACTAGAAGTTTAAAAATTAGCAAGGAATAAAGAGCAGACTTTCCTTTATAAAACTAGGGTAGTTATTAATTTGTGCATTACTGTATCGCGGAGCGCTTTGCCGTAGAAAAGTGTAACCAAACGGTGTTCGGGAATTCTTGCGGTCATGGCGAACTCGTAGGCCTATTCAGCGACACGAGTGCTGAGCGTAGTAGCACACTAGTAGGCCTATAATTTGCCGGCGCGCACTGCGAATTTGATGATTTCCCAACTTTGAAGCACCAAAACGGCTGAACATTACATGGGATAGGCCTGAAGAAAATTGGGCTTGGAGTATAACATATGAAGGGGTTACCTGTCAAAAATCAGCTTTCTGGTATCAATATTGGCTTCACTTTGAGACTCCAAAGTTGTCAATTTCTTCAATTCCAAAACGTTGGCAAAAAACCACCAACATTCGGCATTTTCAAACATTAATAACTTTTTACCTATTTGTCCTATGGGGGAAAAAAATATACCACTGTGTTCAGAATGAAAAGCTCTTTAAATCTATGTCAGTTTTGTGATGAGGAAATCATTTTTTAAAAATGGCTTTTGACTACCTAATTAGAGCCTGCTTTAACTCAAACTGCCAGTGTGAAATTCAATATTGTCATTGAGTAGCAATATAGGCCTACACATTTGTTACTTTAATTGATTGCGGATGGAGGAGTTTTATCCATTGGTGATGATAACAATGACGTAGAGGTTGAATGATGATGGTGGTGATGATGGTTTCAAAGATGGAATGGTGGTGATGATGGTTTCAAAGATGGAGAAGTGATGTTGGTTTCAGAGATGGAGAAGAAGTGTTCCACGAGTCGGTGGACGAAGTGGGAGGCGTGCTCTAACTCGTATGGTGCAGGCATGAGAAGCAGGAATCGCACGTTGAAGAATCCTGCGTGTGTAACCTGGAAGTGATGGAGAAGGTACCATTGCGTTTTGATTATTGCTCTTTGACTTTTATATTGTGGGGCAAGTTTCAGAAAAGAAGTTAAAAAATTGTGACATACATAAAAAGAGAATGCAGAGTTTTTCATATAAACACAAAAAGCACAAAGGGTATTTGAGCAAACAACACAAAAAGCACAAAGGGTATTTGAGCAAACAAGACATTTTTAATGCACCAAAATTTTGTTGTGTGCATAACATCATCTCATGTCACAAACTTTGAACAGCCATAGCGGCACGAATACTGAAATTTAAAACTTATTTTAAATGCAAAAAATGCAAATTGCATTTGATTCTAAGTTTATTAGAAGAGCTTGGAAAAAAAGTGTACATATTTTAAATGCAAAAAATGCAAATTGCATTTGATTCTAAGTTTATTAGAAGAGCTTGGAAAAAAAGTGTACATAACATTACACATCAGAATGGGACGTTTGCATTACATCTTGTCAGGCAGTCAAGTCACTAAACATTTAAGTTCATGTGCATAACATCATCTCATGTCACAAACTTTGAACTGCCATAGCGGCACGAATACTGAAATTTAAAACTTATTTTAAATGCAAAAAATGCAAATTGCATTTGATTCTAAGTTTATTAGAAGAGCTTGGAAAAAAAGTGTACATAACATTACACATCAGAATGGGACGTTTGCATTACATCTTATCAGGCAGTCAAGTCACTAAACATTTAAGTTCATGTGTCTTCGGGTAAACACAAAAAAGATCAAAGCAACAACATTAGAAAGCATGAAATGCTTGTTTATGAAAAACAGTAGCTGACTTGTCGGATTAACAAGCTAACAAGGCTAGACGCTCTGAAAAATGCAGATCAACCACAGGCTAGACGCTCTGACAAATGCAGATCAACCACGAAGTGACAGTTTGCATTGAATAAAATTAGTTATGCTGCCCCAAACTATCCACGACGTCAAAAGTAACACCTATAAAAACAAGACATAAAAATGGCCATAACAAAAATAATTCACTCAAACAGAAATGAAGCATCATATAAGTTCATTTGTCTTAGGATAAAAACAAAACGATCTAAAATAAAACATTTGAAAGCATACAATGCTTGTCGGATTACCAAATTCTAACAAGGCTAGGCACTCTGACAAATTTAAATCATCCATGATGAACACAAATGGAGTGGTGAATCATAACACAAATGGAGTGGCGAATGTTGTTAGTGACAGTTTGCTTTGAATAAAATTAGTTATGCTGCCCAAAACTATCCATGACGTCAACAATTGACATAACATGAACTAAAGTTATGCTGCCCAAAACTATCCATGAACTATATAGCCAATGAGCAACCTGTCTATAAAACAGTTCATAGGCCAAATAATTATGGACATAATCTCACATACTGATTCTTTAAGAGAAGACAAGCAGAAAACTTGTATACAAGTACAGAGTAAATTTAAATAGGCAGTTGTCTGATTCCACAACCCGAGACCTAAATTCAAAATGCAAGTGGGGTGGAGAGGGAATGGATCTTTTTTGAAAATACAAGGGTCCCCTATCCAAAATGTAAAGGAGAAAAAAGGAAAATGGTCATACCTGGTCAATACTGTTGGAAAAGTACAACGGTGGTTAAAACAACAAGCAGAAAGCGCTGCTAAATGCTTAGAGTACAATACTTCAAGTCATGATATGTATGTTTGTTTTTTCCTGTATAGGGCTAAATTGATAGTACTACAATAAATATGGATGAAGAAAAAAGGTTAAACCTTCCATTATATTGTATTGGCTAAATTGATTCTACTACAATAAATATGGATAAAAAAAAAGGTTAAACCTCCCGTTGCATGAGCATTAAGGATAACGTAGACTATTAGACTCTGCAAACGTGTCATTGTCCTTTGGTCTATGAGCACTACATTACATTATTATTGATTTAGGTCCAGCGGACTCTTCCGAGCCAAATCAGGACCGGACAACCCCTGATCTGCATAAAAGATCTGCTGAAACCACCCTAGTGGTAAAACAGAAAGCTCTCCACCAGCCAGTCATTTTACAATAAAGACATCCCACGCAGGGGACGCTGAGGCTGTACTCTAATTTATCGAACCCCCATTTACAAAAACAAAATAGAATACAAACATCATAAATTATCAACAAAACACATACATATAAAATGCCTACATTGCTAAATAATAACTAATAATAACATCATAGGAAGCCCTAGTGACCACCTGGCAGAAAGCATCCAATATTCCCAAGGTGATCCAACAGACCTCACACACAAATAAGGAGTCTTGTCCCAGAAGAGTTTTAAAAGGTAGGTGACTGGTCTAGCGAAGAAGAAGATAGTATAGCAGATTACACTAAATTTCCAGAAAGTGGGCATGTACTTATATTGCAAACTCCAAGACAAATATCTGATCAATCAGCTGATCAATGAATTTACTCAAAAATGTGCATTCATCAGGGTGGGGAACAACTCATTGAGAAAAACTCTGAAAAGGCCGGGGTCCAGGGGCCGCCTAGGCCCCGGCGGGGTCAAGGGGCAGGGCCCTTGTAGGGGGTCCAGGGTGGCAAAGCCCCCCGGAAAATGTGCACGTTTTTAAGCCATACCAAGAGTGGCATAGTAACAGTGCAATAAATGTATAGTGAACTGAACCAACCAAATATGAAAGAAAAGTAATAATTATTAGAAAAAGCTTGAACAAACACAGGAGCACACACACACACTTGTGTTTTATGACAATAAAATTTCGTATTCGTATTCACACACACACACACACACACACACACACACACAAGCAAATACTACTAACCTTTACATTTTGGACACGCCATGATAACAGCCGAAAACGCGTTCAACACCATTTCGCCCGCTCTAAGCAAGTCGCGTTTATGTGGTCGTAAGAATCAATAAGAGCGGGCGGGGAGATGTTGCACGCATTCAGTTCTAGCGGGCCCGTTCTAGCAATGAGAAAGTAAAAGGTGGACACGGATGGGTACTTGTAATAATAGGTCTACTGGATTCGGAAACGGACAATTTTTTTTTCCTCTGAAATGGCTGCCGATTTCCTCTGAAATCAGCGGATCCGAGGAGAGTTCCCCACCCTGATTCATAAACAAGTGCAAAACGTTAAAATATTGTCACAACGCTGACAATTCCTGCTTTCTGAACCATACATGCATTCAAGTAAGGTTTTGTGTATTGTGTTCGTACGAAAGGGACCATTCGACCATTCTTCATAAATAAATTTACCCCATACTTTAATAATTGCATGATGAAACATATCAATGGATTTACTCGGATATTTAATAATACATTGCATTTATACAACGCATTTTTCATTATAATAACAACTCAATGCGCTTACACACATCGTTTGTACGCATCATCACAACATTCGCACTACATCATGTACAAAATCATTCAGAAAGTATTACTGTTCTTACTATTTACACAGAAAACACCTTGCGGAACAAGTGCGTTTTTAAGCAGCTCTTAAAGGAAACAAGGTCTGTACAATGTCTTAAACCGGCAGGCAGCGCATTCCAAACCTTGGGTGCTTGAAAACTAAAAGACCGCTCACCAATTGTTTTAAGCCGGCGTTTTTAAAAGTTTTTCATCTGATGAGCGCAAAAAACGAGGTGTAGGTCTGGAGTACCTCAGACAGATATGGTGGAAGTGACTGGTCGAAGTAACGGATATTGAAAGAGTTCTGCGAGAAACATATTTTTACACTTTGTTTTCATTTGTTTGTGCCAGAGATGAGAAAATGTGCAGTTTTCCTTGCACAATGTGGTTTGCAAACTGTGCCTAGTATGTTGTGTTCTAGGAGCTTGAGAGGAAGACTTCAAGGAGCATACGCCTCGTGGCGCAGTGGATAAGTCGCCGGTTTCCTATGCCGAAGGTCGCGGGTTCGATTCCCGCAAGGGGCGAACGTATGTGACTTAGGTACGAGACTATTGAGGTCACCGAGGGTTTTCTCCGGGCACTCCGGTTTCCTCCCTCCCTTCAATAATGGTACAGGACGCAGTCAATATCAAAATTTCAAAAATAAAAATTCGATTTTCTATCCGTCTTCTAATAGCGATCTCCCTGCCTTTACACCACCTGTTTGAGTGCTGGATGTGTATTTGGTGTGTGTGAGGGTGGACGAGACAGGTGAGCGTGTATGTTGGTATAGATCGCCGCGCTTTGAGCCTGATTGATTTGGGGAAAGGCGCGTATATAGCATTATTACCAAGAGGATAACAGGAATTTATTTCACCAATTGACATGTAATAGATACAACAATCAGAATATTATTTGGTGTTTGACAATGGCAAAATATTTTATATTTAATCTCTCTCTCTCTTAGACACACACACACACAACACTTGTTCAACACAAATATGCTTTTGACATCAAATTTTCTTTTACCATTGCACTGAAGATCCCTTATAGTTTGAATCACATTTTTCACTCCTCACCCACACTTTTTGGTGCAAGGTTCAATGAGTGTACTGAAATCACTTGTGTGACTGATAATACGCAGACAGCCCCACATGTTTACAGCAGGTTCTTGACATTCAATGGACGTTTACAAATCAAATAATAATACTTATACAAAAATGTGGCGTGTATTGACATTCAATGGACTATATTTGTTGGCTCAGCCAAAAGATTATTTAATCGAGGCACTGGAAGTTTTCTTCACCAGGGTTTCACTATAGACAACATTGTTATGCGTGATGGCAATACCCAAATTTGTTGGAAGACAATGGTGAAACGTTGATTTTATTTTTGTCTGCAGGCAGCAATCATGGAGATAATGAAGTCCACAGTTTGTACACAGAAAAGGATGCACGACGATATGCTTACACCAAATAATGACCACAACTTTGTTGAAAGAGCACATGAGGGATGCAATTCAAGAGTGACCGGCCGTCATGCAGTAAAACTAGTTCTAAAATTGATTAAAATGGAGATGCAGAAATCATACTGTTGTTGTCTCCACTTGGCTTTTAATGGTAGGTTCTATTAAGCGGTATGCAAGTCCAATCACCTGTTGCAACAAAGAATTATATAGGATAGTACCACAAATTCAAAGCCACATTCAGACACTGAAAAATACAAAGACAAGCACTATTCGAGGGCAGTCCGACAAGTACTTAGCCTCACCGCCTGATGGCACCAGTATTCCAAGAGCAATTTACTATCGTGTAGTACATTCTCGTAGACGGCTACTGTCAAAATTTCAGCCGGATCGGACTCGTAGTATTATTTTGTGCGAGTACGGTGACCCCCGTGCGACTTCTTCTTGTTTCCAAACTTGAAAAAGTCACTAGCTGGGCAGAAATTTGAGTCGAACGAGGTCATCGCCGCCACAAAGGCCTACTTTGCAGATTGGACCACCCTTGTACAAGCTGCTGACCTGCCTACTGCCATTGCTACCAGCACTACTCAAGCAATACACATACTTGAAAGGGATCTTTTTAGAGTAGATTGCTTCCCTTTGACTATGGCTTCTTGTTTTTAACGCCGATTGTTCTAAAAAAATTTGTTTTAGAGACAAATGCCTCTTCAGATTGTGCTTTCATGATTATTTTTGTGTAAAATTCATTTCTACAGTGTTTTTACATCATAAAAACAAGAGAATCAAATATTTTTATTACAAAAATGAGTGCAACATATAGGTATTGTGCTTCTAATATTTTTTTTTGCAAAAGTGATGTTTTGGGTGCAAATTTTTTTTTTTCTGGACGATTATAGCAGATTGGTGATAAGTGAAAATAAAAATACATACTTTAAGCTTTCATTTGCAATTTATTTTATGTTTTCTATGTTGTCTAGTATATTTGGTGTGATTTTAAAAATAGCCTAAAATCCTGCGACCCTGGAATGATGCCGAATCTGGCACTCTATGACTTCAATGAATTAAAGGCAACGGCTCCCCTGACTTGCCTTTCATGAACTCCATGTATGAGGTTAAAGGCAACAGCTCCCCTGACTTGCCTGTCACCACAGGCTATAAGAAACGCACGAGACCAGGATAATTACAATACAATACAATACAAGGTTATTGCTTTAGGTCCAGCGGACTCTTCCGAGCCAAATCAGGACCAGAGAGACGTTATCTTAAAATATTATCAAATGATTCAAGTCTTAAAAAACAAGCCTGTTACTCTTAAATACACAAACAAACTTTCACATGACACCTCTTTAAGAGACTTCTTTAAAACTGATGTATTAAAAATATATTCTCTTTCTTCAATCAAATCACTAAATTCAGTCCTAATAAAATCCAAACTAAACAAAACATGTCGATACAATTTATATGCGATAGAACAAACCAACATCATGTAAAAATTGAAACAGATGTTGACCATGACATACTTTAAAAATCTCTTTGAAAGGTACGGAACCAAAATATGTTTCCCTTTCCTCAATCAAATCAGCACATTCAGACATAAAATGGCGAACAGAAAAAGATTGATCACATGCAAAGCACCATGGTGGTTCTTCTCCTTTTAAAAGGAAACTGTGGGTGACATAAGTATGCCCAATATGAAGGCGAGATAACACTGTTTCTTCTTTGCGAGTGGATGCAAAGTTAGGCAAAGAAGTGGACAAATCGGGAAGAATTTGAAATAATTTGTTGTTGACATGGTTAGACCAGTCAGTCTGCCACAGTCGTTTACAATAAGAACCAGTCATACAACGTAGGTCAGAGTAGGGCACAAACTGGAAAATCTCTGGAGGGAAATCGAGATGCAGAGCATCTTTAGCCGCCCTGTCTACTGCAATATTGCCGCGGATGCCCATGTGACCAGGGACCCACATAAAAACTATCTTTTTACCCTCAGAAATAAGTTGTGTATGGAGGTCATGGATCTCTGCCAGAAAAGGGTGTGATATCTTTCTCGTGGAAAGAGCCTGAAGTGCTGACAATGAATCGGACATGATTAAAAATGAGGTTCTTTTGGATTGATAAACTTGTTTCAGAGCTAAATGAATTGCCTTGAGCTCAGCTGTATAAACAGAACAAAAATCAGGTAAACGCTGTTGCAAAGGCTGGTCTAAGCGTCTCTCGGAGACAGACGCAGCAGCAACTGAATCTCCTTTCTTCGACCCGTCTGTAAAAAGTTGTTCATATCCTGGGTATAATGCACACTGTTCTAAATAAAGTTGGTTATATACGGTTTCAGAGGTATTGTTTTTAAGGAAAGCGGACAACTGCCAATTAATGTTTGGGGTACATAATTTCCATGGGGGAGCTTCAGTCCGAAGTTCATCGTCGTTGATGGAAGCAACATCAATGCCTGCTTTTTCCAGATGAACTTGCATTCTGATGCCAAACGGAGGGATTGTGTTAGGTTTGGATTCAAATTTCTGAACAAAATCTGGGTTGAAAACACAGTCATAAGCAGGGTTCATAGGATCAGTTTTTAATTTTAAATAGTAATTCATTGACAATTTTGTACGTCTCAGCTCCAGCGGGGGTTCGTTAGCTTCCACGTAAAGGCTTTCACAAGGGGAAGTGCGAAACGCACCCAAAGCAATGCGTAGTGCCTGATGGGCAACTGGATCGAGCATCTTAAGATAAGATTTTCTAGCAGAACCATAGACAATGCAACCATAGTCTAACTTGGATCTAATTAAAGAACGATATAACAGCAATAAAGTTTTCTTGTCAGCACCCCAGTCTGTACCACTGATAACCTTGAGCAAATTGCAGGCCTGTTGACATTTAGTTTTCAAAATTTTCAGATGAGGAATGAAAGATAGCTTTTGATCAAAAATAACACCCAAAAATTTGACTTGTTTGACCGCCTTTATTGGAGTTTTATTGAGGAGAATAGTAGGGTCTTGAATAATTCCCCGGTGCTGGGAAAAGTGAATACATTCAGTTTTTGCTTCAGAAAATTTAAAACCATTTTGTAAAACCCAGTCTTCAACGGCCTTGACACATAACTGTAGCTGACGTTCTGCAGATGCCAAAGTTTTACCTTTGGCTACCAATGCAAAATCGTCGACAAATAAAGAATTGTCAATTCCCCGTTTAACGGAACGAACAATGTTATTTATTTTAATATTAAACAACAAGGGAGACAAGATGCTACCCTGAGGCACTCCCATCTCCTGTTCTCTCGTATCTGACAAAGATCCCCCAACCTTAACCTGAAAAATTCTGTCCGTTAGAAAATTGGATATAAACAGAGGTAAATGTCCCTTCAAACCCATTTCTTGTAAATCTGAAAGAATGCCATATTTCCATGTGGTATCATAGGCTTTTTCCAAATCAAACATGATGGCAACGACATGTTCACCCTGGACGAACGCATTACGGATAAAAGTTTCCAGTCGCACCAGGTGGTCAACAGTACTTCGACCACTTCGAAAGCCACACTGAGTGTTGGATAAGATATTGTTGGTTTCTAGATACCACAGTAAGCGAGAATAAACCATTCTTTCTAGCGTCTTGCATAAGCAAGACGTTAAGGCTATTGGTCGATAGTTTGTCGGGTTAGTATGGTCTTTGCCAGGTTTAGGGATGGGGACAATAATGGCCTTTCTCCAGGAGGGAGGAAAGGTGCCAGTGATCCAGAGCTGATTGAAGATGTCCAGCAGTTGAGACCGTGAGTACCTTGTTAAATGTCTGAGAAATTGATAATGTACATCATCCGGTCCAACTGCTGAATCTGCACTTTTGTTAATTGCATCATCAAGCTCGACTAATGAAAATGGAATGTTGTAATCTTCAGAATTATCGGAGGTAAAATTTAACTGTTGTTTTTCTTTACGGGTTTTAACTGTTTGAAAAGGGACAGAATAATTTTCAGAGGAAGAATTTGCAGCAAAAGAAGAAGCCAAAAGATCAGCTACTAATTTTTTATCTCCGATTACGTCACCCTGCACAGTAAGGCATGGGCTCACCTGTTTGTTACTTCTATTGTTGAGTTTGCGGACTACTTTCCACACCTTCGACAGTTTCGCTTTTGAATTAAGCGTGGAGCAGAAACCTCTCCACGATTCCTTTCTCTTTCGTTTGAAGAGCTGTCGGCATTGCGCTCGCAAACGTTGGTGGTTTTGTTTATTTTCAGTGCTTGGGTGTAAAAACATAGTTCTTAAAGCTTTTTTACGAGCTTGCTGAAGTTTTCTACATTCATCGTCAAACCAGGGTTTTTTAAGTGTGTGAGGGTTTGACGAAGTTTGCGGAATGGACTCCTTGGCACTGTTAATAACTATGTCAGTATAAAGCTGTATTGGATCTAAGGCATTTGAAAATTCCTGGTTCTTAGCACGTAGCTGGGCCTCAGACAGGTTAGAAAACAGACTCCAGTTAGCTTGTTTCAGTTTCCACCTGCCATGAGTTTGCTCAAGGTTATCTGAATCATGTTTTAATAAAACCGGGAAATGGTCGCTGCCATGGAGATCTTCTAAAACTGTCCATTTAAAATCCAAAAGTAAGGAGGGATCACAGATCGATATATCAATGTGGGACAAAGAAGCAGTTCTAGAACAGAAAAAAGTTGGAGCACCCTCGTTCAAAGTTACTAGGTTTAACGAGTCTAAAATGTCTTCAATTATTTTACCCTGAGAATCGGTACGATCACTACCCCACAGGGGAGAGCGTCCATTAAAATCTCCCAACAACAAAAAAGGGGGAGGTAACTGTTGGACCAAATTCTCAAGTTCACTTTTAGTTACATTTATTGATGGTGTCAAATATAGAGAACAAACTGTGAGGGATTTAAAAAGAGATACTCTAGCTGCAACTGCTGGTAAACTTGTATTAAGTAAAATTGGATTAAATGGGACATTTCTATGGATAAAGAGTGAAACGCCTCTAGAAGATAAACAATCTAGAGAGGAATAACCAGTAATATCTATAGGATGTTTTTCTGACAGGAGAGTTTCCTGAAGGGCCAATACTTCAGGTCGATGCTCTGTCAGCAGACAGCATAGCTCCTCATAATTTGCCCTTATCCCTCGGATGTTCCATTGTAAAATGGACATAAAAATTAAGTAAAAGAATGCTAAAAGTTTCATCTCCGAGAGCACAATTATGTCTCTGTATCTTTTGGACCCTCGTCCATCTCTTCATGTTCCATCAACCCCCCCGAAACGGTTCTCCGTTTCGAGAGGCTGCTGGGGCTTGGAAGAAAGGGGTCCGGGCCTTTGATTCTTTGTCAAAGACCCGGAACCCGAGCTGCCAGCGGACTTCCTCCCCCTCTCCCCAGCACCAGATTTTATATCTTCCCTCTCCCCTTCACCCCTGCCAATCTTTCCCTCTCCTCCTCTGACGTTCTTCTGCTGGGTAACTAGGATTTTAGTCGCCCCAGCAACTACCCGGTCGCTAAAACCGGTCGTTGCTGGTGCGGTGGCATGAGGCCTAGCCTCCTTCGTGGCAGAAGTGACGGCTATTGGCGCGGCCGTCTGCGCGCTTGGAGTGACGGATTTTGACGTGCCCGTCGGCACGTTCTCCAGTGGATTCGGTGGGGCTGGAGAAACCCCCTTCTGGGCAAACAAAGCAAGCATCTTTTCGAGAGTATCCATCCGTTTGCACAACGTTTCCAAAATCTGTGTTATTTTACTCATGGCAGTGTCCATTGTCGGGTGTGCGCTAGGTTCCACATGAGATGTGGAACCCGCCACAGCCGCAAAGGACCTCTCTTTAAGCACCGGCCTACTTGCAAGAACTTTTTTCCTTGCGTCGCCAAAGGAGCAACTCTCAGTGGCCCGCACCTTTTGGATTTCCAGCTCCAACTGCCACTGAGGACAGTCTTTGGAGCTGGACGAATGATTCCCGGCGCAATTCACACAGCAAATCGGATTTTTGCATTCGTTTTCGTGTTTCTCTTTACCACAATCACGACATATTTCCTTGCTTTTACAGTTCTTGCTACCGTGACCAAATCTTTGGCACCGGTAGCATCGCAACGGTGATGGTACAAACGGCGTCACCTTCACCCTAAGGTACCCCACCTTGAGTGACTCCGGCAATTTGGCCATAGCGAAGGTCACAAAAAGTGTGTTGGTGGGGATACGTTGGGATCCCTTGGTGACGAAGACCCGCTGGACTGCTGTGACCCCCTGGCTGGAGAGCTCACCACGGATTTCCAATTCTGACATGTCGATCAAATCCTGACATCGGATGACTCCCTTGGAGGAATTCAACCGTCCATGCACAGAAACTTTGATTTGTCTATCAACGAAGACAGTCGAATCCCTCTTTAGAAGACTATCCGATGCCCTTTTGGTTGAGCACTCCACCAGGTAGGCCCCAGATCTCAGTTTTTTCACATCTTTGAACCCGATTGTGCAAACGGATTGAAAACCCTTCTGTATTGCGAACGGAGACAGCTTGCCTAGTGGCATAGCCGGATCCGCCCCCTCTACAACCAAAAAACGAGGCCAGGCCCCTTCTACCCCCGATGCACAAGCTTTCTGTCTCGTGTCCATGTCACTGTCCGTGTCCGAGTCCGGTCCGTCATCACGCAGTCGTCGTTTATTTGTGGAAGCCATGTTATTAATTTATGAATTCATCCCCCCTGCTCCCCACCCACCACGGAGTCCAACAAGGGGATGCGTCCAAGCGGAAAATCCAGCAAGGGAGCGCACCAGGGCTACAGGGGGGATATACACCCAGACAATCCCGCACTGCCACTACGGTTTTGTTCAAGTTTGACCCATGAGCCGCAGCCTTCTAGCAGAGCTAGGGCAATACACGACCAGCCGCTTGACTGACGCGGGCCACGCCAGCCTCCCGTCTAGGAGAAGTCCGGGCCAAAGAGGTGTGTTAGTGTGAGGGACCGCAGTCCCTCAGGGACCTCAACCTCCAGGATCCCATTCTCCCCCGACACGGGTTGCCCTGCACGTCAAACGCAGGGGGCCAAGAGAAGGCCACAGAGAAAAGGAAGGGTAGAAAAAGAAGGAATGATGGGGAAAAAGAAGACAGGGAAAGTCCGGTAAGGCAGAAGAAAGGAAGTCAAAACTGCATAGTATACTGGGAGAATTTAAGGGTGAAGAGAATATAGGTGAAAGGACCAATAAGACAGAAACAAGACAAAAGAGAAGAAAAAGGGGTAGGCAACTTGGTCACCCAGCCAGAGAGAGGCATGGGGTCCACCCCCGGCGCGCGGAGCCGAGCCCGTGGGGGCACCAGGATAATTGAGACAGCATTCATACATTCCATCCCATGCCCCACCACCATCATCCAACAAAATAAACTGCAAAGAGCCAAATCAGGACCACAGCAGGACTCGCCCTTGATCCGTATAAAAAGATCTGCTGAAACAACCCTAGCTAGTGGTAACACTGAATGCACTCCACCAGCCAGTTACTTTATTGTAAAGGCATCCCATGCAGGGGACGCAGAGACTGTACTCTAATTTATCAATGTCATTTTTGGAATTTATCAATGTCATTTTTGGAATACATATCAATTCAATTCAATCAGTTTAAAAACATGTGGCATATAATCTGCTTGCTTAACCACATCGCCATTTTTAGTGGGTTAGATTTTATCTCAGTCCATGATCGATTTGATCTCAGTCCATGATCTTAGAATGTTATCTGCTGCTTTATTTTATTATCCAAACAGTGTATAACACTGCATTATAAACTGCTTCATGCAAATAATCTTCGACTCAGGAGTCACTCACTGTATTATCAGAATCATCATTGGGGATGTGTGGACGGCTGTCCTTGCCAATGGCCAGAGGTTTCTTGGAGTCAGATGGGCCAGATTCACTGGTGACTTTCTGTAAAAAAAAACAACAACAACACATCCTTCATAGGTTTAAACACATCCTTCCTATGTTATCCTATCCCATAACTCTAAAGCAAAGTCATTGGGGTACACCACAGATGATCGTTTAACCAGAATACTCTCTCTGTCATCGGCAACCCTCATGGCTTTGCTTAGTGTCAATCCAGTCCATTCTTAAATGTTGTCCTTCCACCTCTTCTTCTGCCTCCTTGCACTATTGCTCTGGTGACGTGGCTATACCATCGCAGTTTCAGTTTCTTCACCACTGTGAGCGCATGTCACCGTGTTGTTAAATGCCTTGTATGATGGTCTGTCGGACTTCATCATTAGTGATGTGCTGAGTATAGGAAATGCCCAGAAGTCTTCTGTAGCACTCCATGTTTTGCAAAGTGTATAGGAAGATGGAGATGACAAGGGAGCGTAGCAGCCTTACCTCGCAGTGTAAACTGATGGTCCTGTCTTTTCGAATGGGCTTCAACCTTGGCAGAGCAGCAGTTGTTTGTGCCATCATGTAGAGGACTTCCTGTCAGGACCCATTGTCTGATACAATGGCTCCTAAATATTTGAAGCTATGCACTGTGTTGTGTTAAGGGATTGTCCTTGGACTTTGATGTCCATGCTGATGCCGTTGGTGTTACAAAGGCCTATGTACCAGCTGTTCTTTTTCCTCTCCAGCCAACCATCAATGTCATCCGCAAAAACGGAGATTGCTCTACCCTCTATGCTGGCTGTGCCTTTATTTTCTGCAAGGGCATCTGACATGATGCACTCTAGGATCATGTTGAAGAGTATTGGAGAGAGTAGGCATCCTTGACGCACGCCGATTGTTGTTATGAACCAGTTCCCAATGGCACTTTAGTGGACGACTGCACTGGTAGCCTTGTCATACAAGCATTCAATGATTTTAATAACGTAGAGCTGATGTATACTCTTATGCTTGCCCACAGAGCTGCATGCCAGATTTGCAGTCTACAAACATGATGTTGTTAGTTCTGTAGGTATTTCTCACAAATTATTCTGAAAATCTGTTAGTTCAGCTATGATTGTTCAGCTTGGGGTGGCAGCCTGTTCATTTTCAAGAGGACAGACACAGAGAAACTACTACAGACACAAATAAACTGTCAATCACAGAGCAAAAAAAAATAATTCTTTGAAATTGTTGGTTGTGAACATTTTCAATCTAAATACATTATATCCGCCTATTGAATGAGCGAACATTTTCAATCTAAATACATTATATCCGCCTATTGAATGAGCAAGCAATATTTCAATACATGCTATTCACCTAATAAACGTTGAGCAAGGAATGTCTCCAATGACTGGGCTGCATACAACATATAAGGTTTGATCAATCAATTGAGATAACTTACATGTGTGATGATTTGTGGATTAGTGATTTGTGGATTAGTAGGAAAACAAACACGGTACAATACAAAACCCAACCTGATTATACTTCGAAGAGGAAGACGTATCTTGTTTGCTGGCTTGGTAACGACTCCATTTACCATGGATACTGTCTCGTACCTGTCAACATTTAATCAACAAATCGTCTATAATTGCACGTACAAATTCAATCGATCAACAAATCATCACACCTGTAAAGACCAATACAAAAACTAACCATGATGAAATTTATTCATCTTTCAACCATCAATCATTTGGTTACAGAAAAAAAGTCTCATAAAAAAACTATAAATAAAAATGTAATGAGGACACAAAACATTATTTAACAAAAAAACTTCCATGAAAGTTTCAAATAGTGTCCAGTTTACTGTGATGGTGATGTTGTGGCTGTTGCAGTTGATGTTCATATCCAAGTTTATTTGGTAAAGTCACTGATAGCCTGATGCACTTGGTGATCTTTTTGGATCCATCTTAGCTTAGATTCTGACACGTCTTTGATATTAAACACCCTCAAAAGCTTTGTCATCACTGGCGCCATTGTCTAGCAACTCTCTCCAAAAAAACCGTGTCATCACTCGTTGTGAAAAACTAAAGATTTTGTGAAAAACTAAAGATTTCCTTGTTAAAAACAGGGCTTGTAATGGTCTGGAGTTAAAAAAGGTCTGGAGTTAAAAAAAGGCGACCCTTGGACCAAGCCAATTTCTTCTAAGCGCTGGTAGAGAGTGCAGGAGAAGAAGCCCCACTCCTTCCCACCTGGCAAATATGAATTGACTTGGTGCAGCACACTGGCTTCACAGATTATGTATTAGCAACGCTGACTGAAGGTTGAAAGATGCACAATGAATTAACAGATTGCGCAACAGCAACACTGGCCATCGCTAGAATTTGGCATGCGCCTGATCGCCCGGGGATTCTTAATTCCTGTTATCTTAGCTGACAGTGAGCCCGTTGGGCGCATGTAAAGTCCTAAAAGTTAACTCCAAGTCCACAGCGAGCATGTAGCGAGATGGGTTGACCCACCGGTGGCGTTACACGGAGTATTAGCGCTTGGCGGCTCTGACCGCCGACGGCACCAGAAGAGTTAAAACTGATAGCAGCTACATGTTTAACACAATATGTTAACATGTTGAGCACAATACAATAGCCTGAATAAACTGGTGCTACACAAGTGTTCAATATTAATATCATCATCATCATGTAGAAGAGGAAGGTAAGCACTGTACACTCACTTGTTTGGAAAACAGACAGTGGAACACAAAGATCATAAGTCCCTGAAACAGACAGCATCAATGAACCTAAAAGCCTCATTACTTTATACCCTCCAATAATAATGTTAAAATAAATTATATTTCTGCCCAGCTTTGTTAATGTTAAAATAGATTTACAAGTGGTTTATGTTTTTAATTTTGTAAAAATAGAAGTGGCCTTTAGCACTCTTGGTTATAACCAGTGCTGAAGGTTATGGATTCAATAAAGCCAATTTTGTAAAAGAAAAACATCTTTACTTATGTTTAAGACTTTTCAGGTCAGATCAGATTCATTTTGTGCGGGGATTTGCAAAAATTGCTACATGCCCATGAGTTAAAGAAAAAGAGAATGTATAAATTTTTGTTAAATGTCAGATTTACTACTGAACTTATTTTTAAAATTTCATTGTGTGTGAGCTTGGGTAAGGACAGTTGTTAGTAAAATTTCATTGTGTGTGAGCTTGGGTAAGGACAGTTGTTAGTGTATAAGGACTTTGTGGTTACTACTAGTACACAATACCTGTAGAGAGTTGAAAATAACAAACAGGATCTGAAAGACCAGTGTATCCTCGTTGACCCCCATGACCCCAAAAATCCATGCCAGACCCAGTACAGGTGTCATAACACAGATAGCCTTGACAATGGATTTTGCCTGCTGACGCTTGGACTTGGTCATAATGGTGGTCGATTGCAACAAGGCACGCATCACTAGCGCCACAAACACAAAGTTAGCCTGTAACATTGAAAAGTTGGTTCAATACAATGCAATACAACACGCTACAGCAAAAAAACAAGCCCCAGAATGAGCATTCAAGAATATCCAATAGTAAGTGAACAATGAAGGCTATCCAATTGTAAATGAGCAAATGAACAATCAAGAATATCAGTAGATGAAATGAAAAGGTACTTCTGTAGGACTTTTCTGAACAAGCAGAACAGATTTCATTTCGTCTCAAACTGCAACTTTGGGAAAGTTAAATATGTTAAAAGCTCATGATTTGCAAACAGCCAGTTAATATTGCACTGTAACAAAGCCCCTATGACTCACATGCTCCTTATCGAACTTGCAATATTTAACATAAAAATAATTGCCCAGAAAAAACACAAAATGAAACATTGCCATTAGAAAGATCAAAGTCGGTATTTATGCTTTTGACCTTGAGATAAAACTGACCTCCAGCTCCAGATACACTCAGTACACATAAACTACAGCAAAAGTTATATTATGCCAAAAATAAAACAGAGACCTTGGAATGACCTTGACATGACCCTGATCTTCAAGTGACCTCTCATGCTCATTTATGATCAAATAACTCAATGTTGTTGCATACTATGTGTTAAATGTACTTCAAAGTAACTATACTAACCGACTTTGGACAGCTCCAGTGAACTTGACCTTGGAATGAGGTTGACCAAATTTGCATAATATGTGTGTCTCATTGATATCTATCATGTGTTAAATAATCATAAGTCCAAAATTCATAAAAACAAAAAAAAAAACAGTGTCAAATTTTGTTGACCTTGAAGTGAAGTCATTCATTCACTGATAATTTATGAGGTCTAATGGAAATACACCATATTACCAAACTTGGTTGTGATAGTTGAAATAGGTTGTGAAATATGAATTTGCAGACAGAGGGATGAAGTGACACCCCAAAATTTTTTAATGTCATTCTTGGACAACATAGGATTTGTCTTGCTGAAAGAATTTGTTGGGGAGTGAGTATATTGTCTCATAATGGAACTAATGAATTTGTTGTTACTGCCAGAGCATAAAATATACAGTAACATTACCAGAAGAGTTGCTAATGCCGGTCCAACAAAGGCCCAAAGAAGTCCATTGTCAACAGCCAACCAACAACTGAAAAACAAACAATACAATGAAAACTCACCATGCCTAATAATTTGTAACTATTTAAAGTCTCAACAGACCAACCATTTAACAATAACAGCTATTATTGATGCAGTCAATATGTGATCGTATCAATCATAATCACATCAAATAACAGATACTCAACTGCACCAAAAAAAGTGTATGGATTCTCATTGCTGCTGTCATTGTAGTGCCTTAGAATAGTGTATGGATTCTCATTGCTGCTGTTATTGTAGTGCCTCCGAAACAATGAAGATAATATTTTTAATATTTTTTTGGTACATTCAAATGCGTCTAAACATGAAGTGACTTACTACAAACAAGTGTCCACACATGAAGTGACTTACAACAAACAAGTGTCCACACATGAAGTGACTTACTACAAACAAGTGTCCACACATGAAGTGTCCACACATGAAGTGACTTCCTACAAACAAGTGTCCACACATGAAGTGACTTACAACAAACAAGTGTCCACCCATAAAGTGACTCACTACAAACAAGTGTCTACACATGAAGTGACTCACTACAAACAAGTGTCTACACATGAAGTGACTCACTACAAACAAGTGTCCACACATGAAGTGACTTACTACAAACAAGTGTCCACACATGAAGTGACTTCCTACAAACAAGTGTCCACAGTTGAAGTGACTTCCTACAAACAAGTGTCCACACATGAAATGACTTCCTACAAACAAGTGTCCACAAATCAACCTCAGTTAGGCAAACACTCACGATTCAGATCCACCATATCCATCAAGTTTTGTAACACCCATTGAAACACCCACAATGATTACTGGCACACCTGAAAATCAAAGAAATCATTTCTGGCAATTATTAGGTAAATTATAAATGACATGTCTGTAACCTGAATAACCCTGAACACAATATGTTACGTTGAAACGCGAACGAAAGTATGTCGGAAACGCGCACGATAGATCTAATCGTTTCGTTTTGCAAAGTATTCAATAATGGAGTTTATTTACCTTTGATTTGAGTTTGCATTGTTGTTAGGAGAGGCTTTGTATAACGTTGATGATTTGCGTTAGTCGATATTACAGGAGAATTTTCTGGATATGCGTGTTTACTCTCGATAGAAATTTCCCGATACATGTCGAAGCAAGAGGACGTTCGGGAAGGAGAAGAAATATGTATGACGTAAGACAGTAATGACGAAGTTAGAAGCGATTGGTTAAATTGCGTCATACGAGATTGATCCAGGTTATTCGGGAGTATCAAGAGACTATTTAAGTGCCGCGCTGTTTCAAAAATAGGAGAGTATTGTTGTTCTGAACCAGTTTCCAATGGCGCCATTATGGAGGACTACACTGGTAGCCTTGTAATACCGGTTTTTGATGACCAATAATTTTAGGGCTGATGTGGTACACACTCTCATGATTGCCCACAGAGCTGCATGCCAGACTCGGTCAAACGCTATATGTCTACGAACACATAAAATAGATATTGTTGATGCTATAGGTTTTTCTCGCAGATTATTTTGAGGTTGAAAATCTGTTCAGTGGTACTTCGCCCTGCCCTGAATCCTGCTTAATTTGTTCAGCTTGGGGTTTAAACATGTTGAGTATTGTTTTCAGGAGGACCTTGCTGGGATGGCTAATGGTGCGATAATTTTCACACTCCTGAAGGTTACCTTTTCTGAGAAGAGTGATGCACCAACTGGGACCATGGTGTAGGCCACTCCCCACTCTGCCAGATCTTGTTGAGGGCGTCAATCTTCGCTTCTCCTCCTGCTTGAAGCAATTCCGCGGGTATGTTGTCCACGGCTGAAACTTCCTTCACTGAAAGTGACCTGTCTGGTGCCAGCAGTAAGCTATTTTTAGCCACACCAGCAGGTCACAGGCCGGCTGGGCCGTACGAAACCCACGCTAAACTTTCTGGCAGCACAAAGAGAACGTGGAATATTCAGCTCATGCTCCAGTCATTGGGTTCATCTTTTGCATTTAGTTACTTTCATATCTAAGCTTGGTGTTAGAGTAAACTAGAGCTATTAATGTGACTTAGTTTGTGTTATATTTAACTGGAATTGACAGCGTTTGCTTAGTTTGTGTTATATTTAACTGGAATTGACAGCGTTTGGTTATACTCGCTGCACAATAAGATGACTTGGAGGATTGCAGAGGTTTCTTGATGTGCGTGTAGTTTTCTAATTACACGTGCTGACCATTTATACATGTTACAGTGTTCATCATTTGAAGTCAATTGCTTTCTAATGATGAGATCGGTATTTCATAAAACTTATTTTGTGTTTGGTTGCTATCCTCTGTAATTTCAGCGATTTCACAAAATGCACCTGATAATTCTGACCACAGGAGCACAATGCCGGCCCCCTATCGATCTTCACCGCGATGTCAGGGAATTTAGCCGCGTGCGAGTTTTTCCTTCTTTATTGTGTTTTGGTTTGTTTTGTGTGTGTGTTTTGTTCATTCTATTTTTGACTTGTTATGTCTCATTTGCTTTACGGCTGCCTTTTCCTTCACAGAATTTGACTTTTGAGTCACAGCAGCAATCTTTCTTTAGCAATGGTAGGCCTAGCCTGTAGGCCAGCCAGCTGCACGCTGCTGCGCAGGCCGGTACCCATGCTAAGTTTTCTGCAGAGACAAAGAGTACATGGAATGTTCAGCTGCACTTGTGCTCTCTGTTTTGCGCTGTAAAAGTGATTGTTTTATGTGGAATGATCTAGTCATTGGGTTCATGTTTTGCATTTAGTTACTTTCATATCTAAGCTTGGTGTTAGCGTAAACTAGAACCATTAATTCGACTTAGTTTGTGTTATATTTAACTGGATTTGACAGTGTGTAGTTATACTCTCTGCACAATAAGATGACTTGGATTGCGCCGGTTTCTCGGTGTGTGTGTGTAGTTTTCTAATTACACGTACTAACCATTTAAACAAGTGACAGTGTTCATCATTTGAAGTCAATTAGTACAAAGTTGGAACTTTCTGGTGATGTTATCGGTATTTACAAAATATTTTTTTGTGTTTGGTTGCTGGCCTCTGTAATTTCAGCAATTTCACAAAACGCGCATGGTAATTCTGACCACAGGCGCACATTGCCGGCTCCCTAAAGATCTTCACTGTGCTGTCAGGGAATTTCGTCGAGTGCTAGTTTTTCCTTCTTTATTGTGTTTTGGTTTTTGTCTTCGTTTGTTTTGTTTTTCTTTCTATTCCATGGGGCCATGGGATTACCTCTTATAGGTGAGTACAATACATTTTTTTCCCCATTGTTCTTTTTTTCTGTGACGTTCCCCACAGGCACGAGGTTATATCGAAAAACACACAACCATTGTACATGCACGGCATAGGCATGCCTAAGATATGTTATTAAATGTTGCATATCTCTCCCCCTCCCCCCCTCTCTCTCTCTTTCATTACGTGTTATTTTGCCCTAGGCCCTGTCTTGTAAATTAAATTGTAGTACTTTGAAATTTGCTTATGTCTCATTTGTTTTTAGCTTTGTTTTGTGAAGTCCTTTAAAACTTGACTGTATTTACCCTTTGTTTGTTTGATTGTGTGTTTACATTCAGTTTGCGTGTATGTGTGTACTGTGTATGTATCGGTTGTGTGTGTAGTCTCTCTCGGTATCGGTTGTGTGTTATAGGTCTGGCTAACGCAGCTTGCATGAGCTATACCTTGGGTAAAGTAATTATAAGCTCCCAGCAAACTGCTAGGCCTGTGCCAGTTGCATAAGCTTTGCTGCAGTGTGGCTGGCGTTTAAGAGCTGGTTATAAGCAGTTCAGCCTGAGTTAAGGGACCCTACGAGACGGAACTAGTTTTTTTTTAGCCACCGGCTGAGAGTACTTCATAGAGACAGCCGTGGAAAACGTGTAACTGTAGATTATAGTCACACGACACCGAAGCGTATAGGCGACTACTGGTCACATTATTCTGACACCAGCAAACCAGTTGAAGGTAAGGGGAAAATATGGTCACACAATGGCCAATCCGGGATTCGAACCAGGTACCTTTCGGTTACTAGTAAGACGCTCTACCAACTGAGCTACCCGGCCCCACATCACAGCCTTGGTTTTTAGCTTTGTTTGTTAAAGTCCTTTACAATTTAACTGTATTTACCGTCTGATTGTGCACTTACATTTTAGTTTATGAGTACTGTGTGTACAGTGTGTGTATCGTTTCTGTGTGTGTGTAGTGTATTAGTTAGTGTGGGTTTTCCTAAAGTTTATTAATATTTAGTTCGATCTGTCAGTGGAGAATGGCTGCAGAGCAGCATACAGAAGATCTCCACACACAAAAACTTCACTCACTGTGTAGAATTTGTGGCAGGAGATCAAAAACAGTAAAGGACAAGCATGACACTAAGCTTTGCAAAAATTACGCTTCATATCTGTGCAAGTTTCATGACATTCAAGTGTCTGAAGAATCAAATGGAACTACATACTCCAAAACATTATGTTTATCATGCCTTTCTCGCATGATAACACTGAATAGATTCAAAAAGGTTTTTTTTTTTTTTTTTTTTTTTTAGACAGAGAAAGACATTACATACACTACCATGAGAAAAAGAAGAATAGTTTAAGCTTTACTATTTTATATTACTATAACTTTTATCATTTGCTTACATCGTTGTGACGTTTTCTTGGTGAGGCATTTGTTAATTGTCTTTGTTCAGTCTACCCTGTACCTACCAGTACAGTAGTGAAGGAGTCGAGCTTGGTCAGTGTGCCCTGAGGGGTGAGTGAAGGAATCGAGCTTGGTCAGTGTGCCCTGTTGTGTGAAAGTGACATTTATGGTGGTCATTGTTCAATGTACTGTACCAGCAGTTTTTAAAATACATTCAGTTTCAGCAGTAATTTTTGTTGTTAGGCATAAAATACTTATGTAGCGAGCAAAAGTACTTTCTAATAGTGTGAGGGACAACTGTCATGTATTTCTAAAATTTACAACAAAATCCTAAGAGAGGGCGGTTTGTTAAGGTCTACATTACATTGTTATTGCTTTAGGTCCAGCGGACTCTTCAGAGCCAAATCAGGACCAGAGATACGTTATCTTAAAATATTATAAAATGGTTCAAATCCAACTGCTGAATCTGCACTTTTGTTAGTGGCATCATCAAGCTCAACTAATGAGAACAAAATGTTGTAGTCTTCAGAATTGTCAGAGGTAAAATGTAATTTGTTTTTATTTATGTGTTTTAATAGTTTGACAAGAAACAGAATAGTTTTCAGAGGAAGAATTTGCAGCAAAAGAAGAGGCCAAAAGATCAGCTACTAGTTGTTTTTTTTGTTTTTTTTAATCTCCGATTATGTCCACATGCACATTAAGGCATGGGCTGACCTGTTTGTTACTTTTATTTTTGAGTTTGCGGACCACTTTCCAAACCTTCGACAGTTTCGCTTTCGAATTTAGCATGCAGCAGAAACCTCTCCACGATTTTCTTATCTTACGTTTGAAGAGCTGTCGACATTGGGCTCGCAAACATTGGTGGTTCTGTTTATTTTCAGAGCTTGGATGTAAAAAATAATTCTTAAAGCTATTTTACGGGCTTGCTGAAGTTTTTTACATTCATCATCAAACCAGGGTTTTTTAAGTGTATGAGGCTTTGATGAAGTTTGCGGAATGGACTCCTTGGCACTATTTATAACTATGTCAGTGTAGAGCTGTATTGTATGTGAGAATTCCTGTTTCTTATCACATAACTGAACCTCAGACAGGTTGGAAAACAGACTCCAGTTAGCTTGTTTCAGTTTCCACCTGCCATGAGTTTGCTCAAAGTTGTCTGAATCATATTTTAATAGAACCGGAAAATGATCGCTGCCAAGAAGATCTTCTAAAACTGTCCATTTTAAAGTCCAACAGTAGGGAGGGATCACAGATCGATATATCAATGAGGGATAGAGAAGCAGTTCTCGAACAGGAAAAAGTTGGAGCACCCTCGTTCAAAGTTACCAGATTCAATAAGTCTAAAACGTCTTCAATTATTTTCCCCTGAGTATCTCAAGCTCCAACTGCCACTGAGGGCAATCTTTGGAGCTGGAAGAATGCTGCCGTATGCAATTCACGCAGCATATGGCCTGGGGTCTTTGCATTCATTTTCATGCTTGTTTTTGGGCGCATTTTCTGCAAATTTCTTTGTTTTTACAGGTCCTGCTACCATGACCAAACCTTTACCAACGGTAGCAGCGCAAAGATATGAAAGGTGTCACCTTCACCCTAAAGTATCCCACCTTGAGTGACTCCGGCAACTTGGCCATGGCAAAAGTCACAACAAAATTGTTGGTAGGGATACGCTTGGGTCCTTTGTTAACAAATACCCGCTGTACTGCTGTGACCCCCTGGTTGGAGAGCTCATCACGGATTTCCAATTCTGACATATCAGTCAAGTCCTGACATCGGACGACTCCCTTGGAGGAATTCAACCGTCCATGCATTGAAACTTTGATCTGTCTGGCAGCAAAGGCGGTTAAATTCCTCATCAAAAGACAGTCCGATGCCCTTTTGGTCGAGCACTCCACCAGATATGCCCCAGATCGAAGTTTCTTTACATCTTTGAAACCAACTGTAGAAATGGATTGGAAACCTTTATGAATCGCGAACGGGGAAAGCTTGCCCAGTGGCAGAGCTGGATCCGCCCCCTCCACAACCAAAAAACGAGGCCAGGCCCCATCCACCTCAGATGCACAAGCTTTTTGTCTCATATCCAAGTCACTGTCCATGTCCGATCCCTCATCGTGCAGTCGGTTTTTTTTGGTAGATGCCATGTTTTTAAATTAATAATTCACCTCCCCTGCTCCCCACCCACCACGGAGTCCAACAAGGGAATGCATCCAAGCGGAAAATCCAGCAAGGGTGGTGCTTGCCAAGGATCTCAGTGGCAGCATCTGTCGGTTTCTCCTTTGGGCGGTGCTTGCCAAGGATCTCAGTGGCGGCATCTGTCACAACTGAGTTGAAGTGGTAGTCATAGTGTTGACATCTACTGTGCCATGCCCATCGTCTGGATTTTTTGTGTAGACCAAGCGTGTTTACCAGTATTAGATTGTTATATCTGGCAAACTCCAAACTGTCATTTGTCTCGTTGTTGCAGTGGGGTACACATGTGTCTCCCCAGTTGTGGTGCGCATCTTGGCCAACCTTGGCATTCCAGTCACCTTGCACTATGGCCAACCTTGGCATTCCAGTCGCCTTGCACTATGACTATGTCCTTCTTCGGCATTTGGTCAAGGACAGCCTATAGATTTTCATAGAAATCCTCCACTTCGCTGTAGTCATAGTCCGACGTTGGGGCATAGGCCTGGATGAATGTGATGTTGAAAGAAGGTGCTCTCAGATGGATGGTAATGAGTCTACTGGACGGCAACCCATGACGGTGGCTAGAATGCTTCATCTCTCCCGCTGAAATAAAGCTTATGGCCTTTGTCGGTCGTTGCCTTTCAGCGCAATTCACTGATACCTAAAATGTCCCATCGATAGTGGTCCAGCTTGTCATCACCACTGTTAGTAGCCTCTTATGACATGCCAGGTAACGTTGGGTCTATTCTATTCAGTGCATGAACCCACAGGGCATAGTTAAGCCAAGCCACTTTGCAAACACTCGAGACCACAAAGGGATTAAGTCAAGATTATGCAGACCTGCCTACCTTATGCATTACTGATCAGTAGTCTTCCCTGTTCATTTCAGTAATGTTGCATTTTCTTTCAGTAATTCTACATTTTCACTCAAGACCGGCACGACAATCTAAGCTCGTAACGTTCGAGCAAGTTCATTGGTTCACCACGTCCAATCACAACTCTCAAAACACTTGCTCTCATGCAAGGGCGGTTACTCTGTCGGCAACCCCCGTTGGGGTGCCGGGGGTTTCAGTATAAATAGTATCCCCACTTTCTGGAAATTTAGTGCTTTAAATTCCCACTGTCGCTGTCTTTCTCATTTGCTCTTTCTCATCCCTCCTCTGTTCTATCAATCTGCTATACTATCGTCTTCTTCGCTAGACCAGTCATCTACCTTTTTTCTTGAAAACTCTTCCGGGACAAGACTCCTTATTTGTGTATGAGGTCTTTTGGATCAGTTTGGGAATATTGGACGCTTTCTGCCAGGAGGTCACTAGGGCTTCCTATGATATTATTTAGCAATGTAGGCGTTTTATATGTATGTGTTTTGTTGATAATTTATAATTATGTTTCTATTCTATTTTGTTTTTGTAAACGGGGGTTTGATAAATTAGAGTACAGCCTCAGTGTCCCCTGCGTGGTATGTCTTTATTGTAAAGTGACTGGCTGGTGGAGAGCTTTCAGTTTTACCACTAGGGTTGTTTCGGCATATCTTTTATGCGGATCAGGGGTTGTCCGGTCCTGACTTGGCTCGGAAGAGTCTGCTGGACCTAAAGCAATAATCATGTAATGTAATGTACTCTGTCGGCTTCTAGGCCTAGCAGACAAAATTTAACAAGTTTACATGGCTCTAAAAATTTCGTATTTTTTTTTATCGTTTTCTCCGTAATTTAGCATAAAATTTCGTACTCCCGTAATAGAGGGTAAAATTTTGTAAAATTACAAAGATTACGGGGTAGGCAGGTCTGATTATGCTACTGCTAACAATCCCACACATACCATAAGCAGGAGATGTTTGTGCATAATTATTCACTGTATTATATGTTATTAGATATACGGAAAGTAATATTTATTTTTTTGACTAGACACACTTTAACAGTTAAGCCAAGCCACTTTGCAAACACTCGAGATCACAAAGGGATTAAGTAGGTACTCCAAATGTCGCCATTACTGTGTCCGCCCTATGGGCCAAAAGGGCCACTTTCACTGCATTTGTTCTCTTGATTGTTTTGCCTGATGTTGAATAAAAACATACCAAATAAATGCCTGAGCCTTTTATCTTTTATGCGTGTGTTTCTTTGAGTGAAAGATATCCAAGTTTCAAAGTACGAAACGTGTTTTGCGATGCACTGCCTCGGTTGTGACAGACGCCATCTTCGCAGGGCGCTCTCAACCCCACCTCCATACAAAATGAAATCTCAGTTAGGGAATTAATCTCCAACAAAAAAAAAACGACCAATGAAAGAATCTGTACTATTTTGGCTTTCTTCCGGTGCAATTTTTTTTAATTCAGTGGGAAATTCATTGTGTGATCTGTTGTGGAACTTTTTGTTGCTTTTTTTTAGATAGCTTCTACTGCATCGATCTGTTTAAAAAGTAGCTCGTTGGAAAGGCAAATCTTTTTTCTACAATAATATGTAATCAGTTTAGGATTTTTGAGTTCACACTAGCTGAGATTATTTAGAAATGGAGAGTGGTGTTGCGTCGGTAATGGCGGAGTACGATGTAAACAAGGAGACTGAACCGCTTCAGTCGATCGTCAGTGTATCTTCTTGCACGTCGTCACAAGTCAATCTAAAGGCTCTTGTTGGTAAGTTTAGCCTTTAAATACTTGTTAATAACATTTGTATTGTCGATAAATATATTTTTTCAAATGATAGGCCAATTGTTTAGCAATTATTTGAAGACCGGAAGTTGACAATCGAGAATCGATGTAGGTTGAATGTTATGGTCAAAAATATGTGAAATTAATTAAGATACACCTTTTCCACCAGATTTAACTGGTAACATATTTTATCTGCATATAGTAAAGATTCTTAGCATATATTCCATTGGGGTAAAATATGCACAGGGACTTAAGAAAAAACGATCTTGCTAAGTCACGTGACTTCAGCACTGTTTACTTTCGTTTTCATTTACAGCTAGTGAGCTAGAAACTTGTGGCAGTGGTTAGGCCTATATGTTTTAGGGCAATTTGTGTTGAAGCTATTTTTGTTATTGATTTTTTATTTGAGCTGTTCTGCAAGCATCCAAATCTCTCCCAATTACTTCAAGACCCAATGTTTTTAAACATAAATTAAATTACAGCCAAATATAATTTTAACTTATCTTTTAGTTTTAGTACTTTTACTTAGCCAGGATTGAGGATATTTTTTTGTGTGTACATTACTTTTACTGATATATGCGATTAAAAAAAAGCAATAGTGATTACATTTTACTTTGGTTTTATCTTTACTTTTATGCCATTGTTGAAATAGTGATTACATTTTACTTTGGTTTTATCTTTACTTTTAATGTTTTATGCCATTGTTGTTCATTTGTATGTTATTTAAATTTAAGTTTAACAGTTGTTTGATATGAAAAACTATGTTGTATAGTTTTAATGTTTATGGTCGCCATTGTAAAGATTTATTATTATTATTATTATATTGATGCCATTGTAAAGATTTATTATTATTATTATTATATTGATGATCCATAGTTCTTGTCATACTATTTTGATTTGCCCTTTCCTCTATTAACTCACCACCCCACTGCTTTTTTTTCTTGAAGTTTTCTTTTTCTTTCTTTTTGTTTTGTTTTATATTTTGCCTCCTGTGTCATATTAATGCAATGCTGCCCTTTTTTTTTCTTTTTTTTTTTTTGGTAGCTGATGAAACATACAACAAACTGAAACTGAGTTTCCTGCCAACCAAGCGAGATGCTCCACCACGCCCCCCATCAGACTTGTTGTGTACGAATCGACTACTCCTCCAGCTGGTCGATCTCTCAGAAGAAGACTTGTTTCGTTGGCCAAAAAAAGAAGACATAGATTTTGATGTCAGCTTCCATTTTGTGTTTAGATGGGATTTTGAATGCCCGCCAGTGACAAATGACTTTAGACTATGGCGTGTTCGTGATGTGGATGACATTAGTGCAGCGTACATGCAATTGTTAAAAAAGTAAAGTGAATTTAAAATATTTTCTATGCTGTGAAGAGCATTTACATGGTATTTAATTACATTTTTCTCAGCCTGCTGATTCCATCAGTATATTATACTTTTCTGTAGGTCAATTAGAAGCCGAGTTGTGAAATATTGGCGTTTTACAAATTCAGCATTGTCGTTTCATCGCATTTAAGACTTGTTTCGTTGGCCCAAAAAAGAGGACATAGATTTTGATGTCAGCTCCCATTTTGTGTTTAGATGGGATTTTGAGTGCCTGCCAGTGACAAATGACTTAAGAATATGGGGTGTTCGTGATGTGGATGATATTAGTGCAGCGTACATGCAATTGTTACAAAAGTAAAGCACATTTAAAATGTTTTCTATGCTATGAAAAGCATTTACAAGGTATTTAATTAAATTTCTCTCAGCCTGCTGATTCCATTGGTATATTATACTTTTCTGTAGGTCAATTAGAAGCAGAGTTGTGAAATATTGGCGTTTTACAAATTTAGCGTTGTCGTTTCATCGCATTTGTTATACAGTTTTTTTTGCATTTTTCATGATTTTAAAGGTGTGCTTAAAGAATAATTATGTTTCTTCATGGACTAAACATAAATTATTTTTGTTGTATGGAATATAGAAGCTCTGGAAAAACGATTTAGTGACCATTCACTTTCATATTTAATGTCTGGCAGTGGTCAGAAAATGTCAAAATATGCAATTTCAAGTTTGGGGGAAAAAAACAAACGTTAAATAAATAAACAAAAATTCATAGCTCGAAAACTAATGCACATACAGAAAAAGCAAATACACCATTGGAATCAGCATGACATTTCCTTTCATTTAAATGCATTTTCTTTTAAATAGTCAATGTTCATAAAAAATGTTTGGAGTACCTAGATTAAGTCAAGATTATGCTACTGCTAACAACCCCACACATACCATAAGCCATAAGCAGGAGACAGGGGAGAATGGACTCTTGAGGAAAAACAACAATAATGGAGATGAAGATGTCGATGCCTTCACACAGCATGAGGAAGAACACCACCAGCCATAAGTAGTGCAGCAAGACTGCTACCACTGTACAACCCACCTACACAAAGCAACATAAAATTAAAAAAACAAAAGTACTCTTCTTTTCATAAACAAATACAAATGTATAAAGCGCATAAATGCGCCGCTCCAGAAACTAGAAAGACTGCTTCTTGGAGTATTATGTTTTGAGCTGTTTACCATTCTGGAGGTCAATTATTTTTCTGCCATTTTAACATGCACAGTGGAGTATTTCAGAAGAAACTCACATTCTGCATTATTATCACCATTGAATTCTGCCAAATTATCCCCCCTCTGTGTTACTTTGATTGCATTTTCTGTAAACTTCTATCTTTCTCCCAGGCCTGCCTACCGTTCCGGAATTTCCGGATTTGTCCCGGAATTTCCGGATTTGTCCCGGATATAAATAAATATTATAATTGGTTACGGAAAATACGGAAGTTTTTTTCGCGTTCCGGAAATTTAAAAAAATTCTGGAACACACTTTTTAAGCGTGCGTGTCGGGGGAAAAAAAAGACAAATGACGCGGGTTTCAGTTCCGACAGTGGCCGAAGTCACAGCACACGATGAAGATGCGGCCTTCCGAGTGTTGCCGAACAGCTGTTTGAGCCGCACTGCGCATGGGCATAGAAACTCGTTCGAATCGAAAATGGCGTCAAAACGTAAGGTGCACGAGACCACTGATCTAAAAGAATTATTTAGTTCAGTGCACGAGACTGATGATGAATTTTCCGATGAAACTGAAAGTGAATCCAAATCCGCTGGTGCCGGTGGTAAAAAGTCTACAAAGCGTCTGCAGCCTTACAGGGAGAAATACACCGAAAGATATCCGTGTATCAAACGTTGAAGTGTGGAATACAAGGTCAAGGTGTTTTGCACAATATGTGCCAATGAATTCGGCACAGGCTGTGAGAGGGGCCGGGTAGCTCAGTTGGTAAGAGCGTCTTGCTAGTAACCGAAAGGTCGCTGGTTCGAATCCCGGATTGGTCAAAGTGTGATCATATTATTTTCCCCTTTACCAACAACTGGCCCGCTGGTGTCAGTATAAATCGGTCCAGTAGTCACCTATATGCGAAAATGTCGTGTGACTATAATCTACAAACAACAACAACAACAGGCTGTGAAGTCCGTAGGCCTCGCCTCAATTACATACTACGAGGACTACGGACTTCACAGCCTGTGGAATTCGGCTGCATGTACGGTGGTATGGATGACGTGAACCGGCATGTCGAGGGAAAGAAGCATTTGAAAAAAGAAGCGAGCTTGGAAAGTCTAAAAAAACTTGACAAAACAAACCAAAAGTTGACTAGTTATTTTCCAAGTCAAGCGTCAAGTCAAGTTTCTAACCATGATTTGGACGTAATAAGAGCTGAAACCATGATGGTGGATCTCGTGGTCGAGCTAAATTTGCCGATGGCGTCATGATTGGACTAATTTAACAGAGGTTTCAAGCAGGTCTCTTCCCAAGTCCAAGTGGATTCAGTGGTGTAGTGGAGTGGTGTACATAGTGTAAATATAGCTAAAAGGTAAGCTTGCATGCATTTGATACTTTTAGTGTGACTGGGATCCAGGGCTGGCGTGCATGAACGAACTTAAAAGCCGACTTAGACTGTGAAGCGTTAAGTCTAAGTCGGCTTTTAAGTTCGTTCATGCACGCCAGCCCTGATGATTAACTTAGTGCCAATTTCCTTAGTAGTAGTAGTAGTAGTAGTAGTAGTAGTAGTAGTAGTGTAGGGACTAGATCGTGGTGATCATTAAGCCTCACGGCTTATTTAATGTCCCATCTTTAGCACATGTATATATTTCAGGTCTGATTTAAAGACGCTCAACTATCAAAATCGTATTTGATAGATTTTAAAATTTCTTGTTCATCAATAAGATTTTTGAAACTGTTTAAAGTTTTTGCCTGTTTAATATTTTGTGGAAGTTTGTTCCATAGAGGTGCAACTCTATTACTAAAAGTATATTTTCTAAAATTTGTACGGCTATGCTAAATAAATAATTTGTTAACAGAGTTTCTTGTTATATCAAATTTGTTTAATTCAAATTCTTGCTCAGATTGCATGATTTTGGGTCCTTTGGACCCCACTACTTACTTGGGCGCGTATTGGTCGCCCTTGCTTGTCGGCAATGCAAAATGTCCCTGAAGTTTCAAATCTTGGGTAGGCAGGCCTGTTCTCCATGTCTCAGACAAAACCACATTTTCTCAGAGGGCTGGGTAATTCTTGTATCAATAATAACTGCAGTGTTTTGACAATTGTCTGCAGTTAATATACGCTTGTTTATTCATGCATTCATTCGCAAGTTTATTCATGCATCCATTTGCAAACACATGCATAATTGTGATGTAACTACTTACCTCATGCTGGACTTGGTTGACACCAGCAAGGAAGGTAATGTAAGCTAGGATGAGGATAACACACAGGTTGACCAGGATCTTGCTACGTATGTTGCTCACATTATTGCGATCTTTGGTCAAGTTGCTACAACAGTGGCAGTTTTAACATTATATAAAAATATTGCTCAACCGGTTAGACTAACTCTACAACAGAAGTCAATAACATTTTCTCACTTTTCTACCCCTGTTTGCAGGCATACATGAAAATGGCCTCTACTGTCAAGAAAATTTGTGTCCACAAGCATAACTATGCATAGCAAAGTACCTAAACTGAAAACTGTTAGCGCAAGAGAACTAAAAAAAATATTAAATGTCAACACTGTAATAACAAAATGAGCAATCTCTAGTGGTCCTAAGTCTTTGTTATAAAAGGCGAAAAAAAAAAAAAAAAAAGATGTTCTGCTTAATGTAACATACAATTAAAACCATTTAACTAACTAAATAAATAAAAATAATAATTTAAAACAAAAATATAAAAGGAATTTTGTTTAAATTGAGAACACTACTTACTGCCAGAAGATGCAGTAAATGACTAAGGTGATGATAAGGAAGAAGATAGAAATGGCACATCCGATAATAGTGAGGTAGGTCAGGACATCTTTGATCACACCCACCTGATCAACCACAAAAAACACACATAATGTACCATTACACTAATACAGGGTTCATACACAAATCGGCTCACAAAATTCAAGGACTTTTCAAGGAAACTATAATAAATTTCAAGGACAATCGGAGCAATACATACACAATGATAACATTTTAATTATTTTAAATAACACAATTCATAGACATACTTAATGACTTTCCGTGCTGAATGTTATATATTATGGCAATGCAGTAGTAAAAAATGCAGTCCAATATCAACTTATATTCTTTGTGTCTCAATATTCTTATCAGTGACTTCAACAACAACAGACTACTCTCACAAACAAATAAAATTAATCCACCAAAGTTAGCTGTAGACTGAAATAGCAAACAGTCAAAAAATGCTTTTTTTTTTTTTTTTTTTTTTTTTTTTTTGAAGAAAGGCAGGAGTAAAAGTACGGACCACAGGCGAACCTTACGTAAACACTTCTTGTATATTTGCAAACTGTCTTTAATTTTGAGCATTTCTTCCTCGATCTGCTTTTCAATGTTTCTGATGTCATCTTGTTTTGCTTTTGCCTTGCTTCTCAGTGCATTGGACTGGGTGATTAATCTCAGTGCTCCCTTTGCTTCAGCTTCTTCTGCAAGTTTGTCGGCCTGCTTAAACAAGTGGTCAACTTCTCCCTCAAAGCGCCTTTTCTTAGCCTTCAATTCATAAACAACTGAAGAAGACTGCCATAGCCAAGGTCAGCGATAGATGCTGACAACTTTTCCAAAACATCACTTGCTGCAGAGTGACCGAGGGTTTTAGAGGTCAAGTACTGTGTCACCACTACATTGTCTTTCCACAATTTGATATGAATGTCCAGCTGCTTCATTTTCAACTGTTTATTCAAAGTTTCATCGAAAAGCAGCACATAGCAATTCTCCGCCCGAACACTTTTCTTCAATAGGCCCAAGAAGTGTGGCGCAAGGCCAAACGTTGCCAGATATCTAGTTTTGGTTTCCCCACATGCAAACCTTTTTGCAATTTCACACGCAGGAAACATGGCCGCAAACAACTCTCCAGAACTCTCACACGACTTGAAACTTATGTGGTTTGCCACCACATGAAGCGTGTGCAAAATTTCTGCTCGCAACACATCAGCACGATGAACATTCTGCAAAAGGCTCTGATTTTTTTTGTGACGGTAGTGGGCAGGTTGATTGCACTGGCACACTGTTGTGACTGTGTAGACGTCAGTGGTGCCGATCCTTCATTGGCTTCAGCCGTTCAGGCACTGCTGCTGTCTCGAGTGTGGCAGACGTTGATGGACGCATGAAAGCCGTAGTGACACAGCTGGTTTGCTGGCTTTGACCAGAACTTTATGTTTCTTGCCGTTAGCGTGGCTTTTTAGGGCTGACTCGCCCATGGCACGAATGTCAAAGCTTTTTTTGCAAGCTCGACAAAAAATGCGGCATGTTTGTTCCCCTTCGACTCCATAAGCCAGCCTTTCCATTCTTCTTTTTCTAACCACGTTGCATTGAACACACATAATCCCAGAGCATTTTGAAAAACCTGTTTTTGAGGACACAATCAACAATTCTGCATTTGAATCGAACACAAAATGGAAGACGAGGTAGCCAATGCGCATGCTCAGAAGGGGAGTTAACTGACAAGATTCCTTTCGTTGCCTCCCTTGTCAAAGCAGACAATGTTTTGCAGAAATCAAAATCGGGCGATATTTTTTTTTCGAAAAACATCAAGATTTTATTTGTAGTTTGCGAAATATATACACAGTGAGCAAACTTTTTCACTAAAGTTGATTATTCAAGGACTTTTCAAGGAGTCCATTGATTTTCAAGGATATTCCAGGACTTGAAAATAGGGGTCTAAAAATCAAGGACTTTCAAGGAATTTCAAGGACCATACGAACCCTGCATTACAGCATTTTTATATGTTATCTGTCTTCTATTGCTCATCTATTATTTTGCTTCCGAAACGCGACTTTGATGCTCAGCCCTAGACAGATTCTAATGAATATTTGATTTTGTGTTGTGTTTAGGTGTGAGAACATTGTCCGTGTTCGGGACAGCTAGCGCTGTGAATGTCTGCGATTCCAGACAGCTGGTGATAAAGGTACATTTACTTTCACACTAACACAACTGTAGCTAACAAGTTTTCAACCAATGAGGACTACAGTTTGATAGTTTCAAAAGGGCAAGTGAAATTCCAGTATGTCAAATTGAACAGTACTGTACAAACTGCTAAGTAATAAACCGATCAATTATATATTTTTAGCCAATTAACCAATCAAATTCATTTGCTCACCAATCAGTAATGATTATATTCTATTATAAAAGGAAAGGTGAGCAATGATGACTACGTAAATGACTAACCGGTCTGTATGGACTCATGAGAACAGCAAAGTTGGTGAGATGATCACATTCACAGACAGTTTTCTCCATGTCACTCTCTTCTTTTACAGGCTGACAGCCTTTGGTTGACCAGTAGACCTTGGAACTAGAAGGTCAAAAACCAAAATTGTAATTTCTTGGTACTTGAAATAAAGAAATGTCCAATACGCTGTAATTATCCAATCTTTACTGTAAATAAATAATAATTGCATTTTACGCACACATAAATCAAATTATAGTCACACATACATAAATCAAATTAAAATCAGTAAGAAAACAATTTTTACGAGGGTGAATGAATCAAAATGATTGTGCTGTTTTATTATTTCCAAATGTGTAAAACAAAATCTTCTGTGTAGAACATTTGAAGCGAATAAAAAAATCCTGTCTTATGTCTATTTTCTCGTCCATGTACATACCTTTGAGAAAAATCCAGAAATTGGCAAAATCTTTCACTGAAGTTGTTCTGGAAATAAAAGTCAACCTATAACAAGTGCAATAAGCACAAATGAATGAGGCATTTTGTATTGAATTTTATTGGACACCCATGCGGGCATAATTCTGCCTGCCTTCTCAGTAAAAAGGCGGCAGATGCAAGAGTAGGGGGGAAGAGGTCCTATAGGGTATTCTGGATGTATTGGTGTTTCTGGCATTCAGCCATCCAGCAGATGAGTGTACTGACATTAATTACTAGTAAACAACATCCTTTCTCAACAATCTTAACATCCTTTCTCAAGAGACAATCTTTATTTTTAAACAAATTAAGCATTGCATAAACAGAATGCAATTTAGACAACTATAACTAAGAGTACTTCTGTAAACAATCTAAGAAGAAATATAGAACATCACATAAAATGCATGTCTCTGTAAGCTATACTTTAGTACTGATATGAGGTCTTCTGTACTTTGCTTTGTTTTGTTGAAAGAAAAATATGGCAAAGGACTCACATCAATATGTGTAAATGTTAGCTTGACTTTCTCCTTGAGGTTAAGATTATCCAGCGCCAGACTGAGAGAGATGATGGGTGAGTTGATGAACAGCTTGTCTAGTTCTTTGCTTCTCTGGGTCCTGTGTCAACCAGGATTTCAAATAAAACATGAAGATGTATTATTGTGACATAATGTACAAGGAATAAGAGTTGGAAATTTCTCAGACACTTGACCGACTACTAATATGTGTAACATTTAATACTATTTATTTGAAACTCGATGATTTTGTACACTCCTTTCACTTTGCAATTCATAATTGTGAATCCAACATTTTAAATATATGCTTACAAGAAAAAGATTAACAAAAATCTAATGAGAATCGCCACAAACTCACAGGTTATTCTCCAAAAAAGCAAAAACATTGGAGAGGTTTCTGTAGATGGCAGCACTGTAGCTCACTTTGCCAACTGCAAACAAAAATATATCAGATCATGATTTAATTCCTAAAATCTTTAATAACATTCACAAAAAGTGTTTACCCTAATGACAAGAGTTGTTGGAAGCATATATATACATAAAACAAATGAAAAGAAGAAACTAGAAGGGCAAACAGACATGCCTACCCCAAAAAGCCCCATTTTCCGGGACACTAATACGTAAGAAAAGCACCTTGTATTTAAACTATGTACATGCTGAAATGTATTTTTAGTTTACTGTTGTTTCTGCTGGGACTCTTCAGATCTCTATAATCCTCTTCTTTACAGCTCCCTCGAGTTGCTGGCTTGGATTTGGCAATGAGTGGAGCTTCACATGAGGTGCAAAAACAAAAGGTTTTCCATTTGTTGCCCACTACAAGACATGGACACTTTCTGTGTAGTCCTGTTGAAACTTTTGAATCCTTAGCTTATTTTTCTATGTCACTTTTGGACGTGTTCATTCTCTGTCCCTTCATCTTCTTCCACAGACACATGCCATTTCGGCATTTGGTAGTCGTCATCTTTGCCACTAGTAACTCTGGAAGTTTGGAGATGCTGCTTTGCATCCATTCTGAATTAGAACGCACATGCACACAAGGTGGGGAACCACTCCTCAGCAAACCGGTAGGAAAATGTGCTGTTTGTGCTCTGACTGACACACACAATCAGCGGTTTTTGTTTTTATTTTGGGGAGGAGGGGGAGGGAATTTGCTGACCTGAACGGTCAAATAGAATCCATACTTTTGGAACATTTGGTAGGCATGTCTGCAAACTCCATATGACTCACATGCTCCTCATGGAACTCACACTATTTAAAATGAAAATAAAAAAGAAATGGTGGCATTAAAATGCAAAGTAATACCGACTTTGATCTTTCTATGCTATTGACCGTGAGATGACAATGACTTCCGGCTCCAAATACACTGATGTACTATCAAATAAACTACAGCTGAAGTGGTGTTCTGCCAAAACTATGGTGACACAGGGATGACCTTGACCTTGAGATGACCTTGACATTCACGTGACCTCTCATGCATATCTGATCAAATAACCCAACGTTGTTTAATACTTTGGGTTAAACAAACACCCATTCCACTGTACGAGGACCTATTTTTTGTATGGTTTCCAAGGCCTAAAATTTAGGATTTTGACCAAGATCAATACAAAAACAGAACATAAATGAGGGATCAATCTATTATCTCTAAATATAGGTTTGGACTTTATATCTCTCATAGTTCAGGATCAAGGTCACTTCACCTACCTATATTAACCGACTCTGAACAGTGACCTTGACCTTGGAGTGAGTTTGACCAAATTTGTATAATATATGTCTCACTGATATCTATCATACCTCAAAGAATCATAAGTCCAATATTAATTTTAAAAGTGAAATTTGGTTAATTTGTTGATCATGTGACCTTGACCTTGAAGTAAAGTCATCCAATCATGAATCATTTATGAGATCTCACCATCTTACCAAGTTTGGTTGTGATAATTGAAATAGGTTCGGAGATATTAATCCACTTGCAAGTTTTGCACAGACAAACGGCGAACTGTGGACAGTGAGAGAAGGAGGGAGGGGAATAAGTGCATAGACATACTGCTATGCATGCGACTCCAAAAAAAAAGGCTTACCAGAGTGATTAAATGCGTTCCTGGAGAGAAAAACAGAGTTGTTAACACTAGTGAGCCAGGCTGGATAGAACGTGTTGGGTTGGCCAGTGCTGTTTCGTCTTGGGAATTCAATGTCTTCCAAGCTATCAGACTTGCCTACTTCCACCACTGCAATAATATACAAATAAATCATTACCTGAAATGTATATAACGAACATGCTTTCAGCAAACAACACTTTTAACTAATGAAATAAAAATTCCCTGCCGGAGTTGTTCTTATTTATTACTTAGGATTTTCTGGATATTGATTGATTGATTGATTGTTGCTTTAGGTCCAGCGGACTCTTCCGAGCCAAATCAGGACGGGACAACCCCCGATCCACATAAAAGATCTGCCGAAACGACCCTAGTGGGAAAATTGAATGCCCTCCACCGGCCAGTCACTTTACAATAAAGACATCCCACGCAGGGGACGGCTGAGGCTTTACCCCAACTACTCGAACCCCCGGTTACAAAAACAAAATAGAATACAAACATCATTATAAATTATCAACAAAACACATATATATAAAATGCCTACATTGCGAAATAATAACATCATAGGAAGCCCTAGTGACCACCCGGCAGAAAGCGTCCAACACTCCCAAGCTGATCCAACAGACCTCATACACAAACAAGGAGTCTTGTCCAGGAAGAGTTTTCAAGAAAAAAGGTAGGTCATTGATCTAGCGAAGAAGAGCAAATGAGGAAGACAGCGACAGTGGGAATTTAAAGCACTAAATTTCCAGAAAGTGGGGATACTATTTATACTGAAACCCCCGGCACTCCCAACAGGGGTACTGTTGCCGCAGTGAAGCAGTCTTGCCTATAAAGGAAAGACAGGTTTTCAACTGGGGCTTTCACTTTTCCCTTTATAGGTTAGAACAATCTACAGTGACAAGATTGCTCATGACCCCAAGGGGTTTTTCTGGATATAACAAACATGGTTACAACATAGCCTCACTTACAACGAATGTATTTTTTCTTATCCCAGACACCAAATTTACGAAATCGAAGTAGGAAAACATCGCTAATGACGTAAATTATTGAAAATGGTGTAAAATCCGCATCAAATTTTGACGTCATTCATGTGTCTGTAAAAAGACCCTTCATTTTGCAAAGTAAAAAAAAAAGATGTTATTTTAAGATCTGGCAGAAAGTGACAGGCCTAACTTTTTCTGTTTGTTCTTAACACCCAGGAACTTTTCACAAGTAAAGGAAAGTTTACATTTCTATAAATACATAAACTACATTTTTAAAATGTATCAGATAAAGTTCATGAATGTGTTTGATCAGAATAAAGCACATGAATGCGTTTTTTGTGAAAATATACAAGGTTGTTACCATCTTTTTATTCCAATACACTTGGAAGGAAGGAAATATATGGCTCAAAGTCTACATCATTATCACTGTCTCTACTTTCCTATCCTATCCTGTCCCGTAACCCGAAGGTCGTAGGGGCACCACAGATGATCGTTTAACCAGCATACTCCATCTTTCTCTGTCCTCAGCAGCCCTGATGGCTTCGCTCAGTGTCAAACCAGTCCATTCTCGAATGTTGTCCTCCCACCTCTTTTTCGGTCTCCCTCTTCTTCTACCTCCTTGCACTGTGCCTTGCAGAATAGTCTTTGCAAGGCCTGATGATCTGGTGACGTGGCCATACCATCGGAGTTTCCGTTTCTTCACCACTGTAAGCAGGTCATCGTGTTGTCCAATGGCTTGTGTGATGGTCTGTCGGACTTCGTCGTTGGTGATGTGTTGGGTATAGGAAATGCCTAGAAGTCTTCTGTAGCACCTCATCTCCATGCTTTGTATTCTTCGTTTAAAAAGGTTAAAAGAAGCATTCACTTAAATATTATTAAACAAGGAAAATTAAAACCTCAGACAGGATTTCACTGCGATAGTGGATGATTGGGGGTCATGCATCTTTCACACTGTCACAATAAATCCTAAATACTAATAAATACTGAAAATTGCCCAGTTGCCTTTTGAAAATTGCCCAGATATTGGTTAGTTAGTTAGTCATTGCTTACAGGGTCCAGCGGACTGCAAAGAGCTAAATCAGGACCACAAAATCAAGACCACAACTTCACTGAAAGAGGACTCACCCCTGATTTGCATAGAAGATCTGCTGAAACAACCCTAGTGGTAACACTGAACGCACTCCACCAGCCGGTCACTTTATTGTACATCCCATGCAGGTGACGCTGAGGCTATATTCTAATTTATCGAACCCCCGTTTACAAAAACAAAATAGAATACAAACATCATTTTAAAAATATCACTGATGCCTAAAATGTTCCATCAATAGTGGTCCATCTTGTAGGCCAATTCTTCTAATTTTCCCTCTGCAGTTAGGGTCCTGACATTCCAGGTTCCTATGACAATGTTGCCTCTCACGTGGATCTTGCTAAGTTGTCCATCAGTAGCACACTTATCACCTCCGTCACCTCCATCCTGGTGGCCAACAGAAGGCGCGGTCCTTGGTGAACCGGGCGACGACCGATCCAGTATGGAATGAGTGGTTCTTTCATCATATGGTCAGTCTTGGGCCAGAAATACCTGGCAGGGCCCAATCCTCTCCAGGCTGTTGGCCACAGCTGAAATACACGGATACAGTGTGGCTCGCCTTGGCCCGAGCACGTTGTTGTTGAACTGGTAGTAACATGAGGTTCCTCTGCCCTGGCTGGTGACTTCTATGTAGAAGACTTTCCCCAGTGATGCCGTGCTGATATCACCCCTGTTAGTCGCCTCTTACGAAATGCTGGGAAACGTCTATTCTATTCAGCAAACACACACTCAAAGTGAGGTAAATAAATATATACCTAAAAAATAATAGATAGATATGAATAAAATTGCATGTGAACTTACAGAGAAAACATAACTCACTCACTCTTTCTCTCTCAGACACTTCCACAGAAAACGATTGAGAAGCACATACTGGTAGACAAATACACTTTCAAGACTATTGGGCTAAATCACTCTCTCTCTCCCTTTCCCCCCCCCCCCCCACCCCTGTTACAATTGAGACGCACAGGATAGTTCATAAGGTCTTCTGTATTTACATTTGATTTGATTCTGCATTGTTGCTTGAAAAAGTTTTGATAATTTTCATCGATTGATATTGTTGTATAATCGTTGAGAATTTTCTGGAATTGCTTGCTTACTGTAGATCGAATGTATGAGATCTATCTGGCAACAGCTTGTAAACTAAAGAATGTTCTATGACGTAAGATTGTGTAGTTCCAGTGACGAGTTTTATTTGAGTGGGTGTTATTACTTCATTCTGGAATGTTCAAAGTTTCTCTGGATTGCATTGTCTGCTTGTAAAAAAGTGATTTTGGAAGTTATTTTCGGAAAGAGATCTAGTATGCAGTTGTTGACGTTTGCTGAATAAAATTGAAAAACTTTATACGACTCCTGCCATATTGCTGAGTGAACAGGCTGTGTGGATAAACAAATATGAGTTACAAATATCAAGTTTCAAGCATCAGGGCTGAATCGACTATTGATAAATATGTGTTAACATTACCCTCCTCCCCCCTTTCGTCTGGCAAAAATCTTCTTAAATCAACCCATGTTGAAGAATGACGAGAATACAACTTCACGTATTCTGGGCAGTAAATCGCTCATTTTAGAGACAGGACTGATATAACGAATACAAAAACACAATTTGGCCACTAATATCGACTACAGGACAACTAACTTGGTATAATGAATGGGAACATTTTGTACTCTGGACTTCGTTGTAAGCGTGTTAGACTACACATGCTTATGCAGACATATTTTCACAAAAGCAGTTCTTCATTTCTGAAGTCTCTTCATTCTTATGCTCAAGATCATCATCATCACTACCATTAAAGCAAATATAACAGAAATTTGCAGCTGAAAAGAGTAATCATTATGTGATCCATTAATCATTCCACCATAGAAAGCCTAGTTAAAAACTTTATCATACTGATGTATGCAATCTTTTCATTTTTAATTATTTTAGGCCATTTGTGTGTTACATTTTTTTTATTTTGTAAGCAGTGCCCACTTTCTTAAACAATGGAAAAGGAATAAGGAATAAATATGACTCACATGCTCCTTATGGAACTTTCAAAATTTTACATGAAAATTAGTGCCCAGAAAAACTGAAATGTGGGCATTAAAATACAAATGCTGATTATAATCTTGTGATGCTCCTGACATTGAGATGCACCAAAGACTCCAAGGTCAATATTAATAATAAATTTTTAAGATCTCATAGGTATACACCATCCTACCAAGTTTGGTTGCGATAGATAAAACAGGTTCTGAGATATTATTCCACTTGCAAGTTTTGCACAAGTGGATGTCGGACAGAAGAATAGATTGACAGATGGAAACTTAAACGTTTCTTCTTTTTTTTTTTTAATTATTGAGTTATTTAGGACTCATTTTACACAGATTTGCAAAAATCTTGATTTATTGGGGTGCTCAATACACAGGCTCACATTGCTCCAATAAAGGACTGGCCGCGTTCTTGCCACTCTGCCGTCAAGATATAGGGATCCTAAGTGACAGCAACCCGTGGGAGATGCCGAAACGACACTCCAACTTAACCTTCATCTTCTTTAAGGTAGGGCTCCATTGACTGGCCGGCAATTGCTGATCGACGATGGTGCCTCGAAGCTCTGTGGCTGTTGTCTCATTCTTTGGCAGCCCATTCTCTATCTCTACTACTGGGTAAAACAGGAATTATATAGTTGTGGAGAGTGCCGCTGCCAGCTCTTCTTCGTTTCTGCCTACCCCTCTTCACACGGCCTCTTCGCAAGACCCTTGGGTCTATCGCCACATCTCTACGAGCGATTTTCACTCCCTCTACCTGCACGTCTGCTTCAACACCTTGGTTACCGCCTAGAGTGCTCCGCTCCCACATGACCTCACGACACCATCTGAATTCTTATTGACAATAAATAGATAGATACTCAGTGCTTATAGGGTCCAGCGGACTGCCAAGAGCCGACTCAGGACCAAACAAAATTAAGTAATATCAGACTAAACTGTTAACATTTAAATACAGTGGAACCTCTCACAACGATCCCCTCTATAACGACTCCCCCGCTACAACGACCAATTTTATTTTAACCGATGTATTTCCTTATATTGCTGTCATCAGTATAGCGACTCCCTCGCTATAACGTCTAACGACCGATCTTTGCAGACCGTATAGCGACTTTCTCGGCATGACTGCACAATAAAAACTGTCTACGATCTTGTTCAGCACAGTCAGACAGGTACCTATATGTGACACGCCAGCCGATAAAGTAATCTTCTATAAGTTTGACGTCATCTTGTAACGTCACATTCTAGATTCTACTCGTTTGGGGTTTGCATTTCACTTTATTCACATCACAAGCGCGGCACTGAGAAGAAGGAAAGAAAGCGTGATGGGATGATGGAGTCTACAAAGAAAAGAAAATTTTTATCTCTGGAAGATCGAGTTAATGTTGTAAACAGACACAAAAAAGGAGAGACTGCCATTGCGATCGCAAAGAGTCTTAACTCTTTCCCTGCCAATCGACGATATATCGTCGATCTGAGCCGCCATGTTTGTGCCAATCGACGATATATCGTCGATTTCAGTATTCCGTTTCGTTCTGTTTTTTTTCGCAGTCCAATCCAAGTTTTATTTTAACCAAAGAGAGATAACTCTTTCTACTTTCGTTCTCGATCGACACGCGCGTGGTTTCTTCAAATTGATTCGTTTTTAGAGTGTTTTTTGTGCATTTTACTAAGCATTGTGATGGGCACAATCGACAGTGTGTCAAACTCTGCTAATAATCAATATAATTTCAAACTGTAAAGTGTATTTTGATCCTAAATAAATTTTCTTTCTGGTGTGTGAAGCTGATTCAGTGATTGGAATTATTCCTCCAGATTTTTTTTATCACTGTGGTATGTAGAAATATTTTTATTTTATTTTATCATTTCAAAAAGATCAACATGCTTTTAAAACACATATTTCAATAACATAATCAAATTAACATTTTTGTGGGTTTTTTTCTTATTCTTCACTCTGTTACCTTTAATTTGATATGAAATATGTCTATTTAACAACTATTATTGAAAGAACAGTAGCTTAAATGCCTAAGGTACTGAACTTTCTCTGTAAAGACCCCTCTCTATAAAGACCCCTCTCTATAAAGACCGATTTTTGTCAACATTTTCAAGGTCGTTGTAGAGAGGTTCCACTGTATGATAAAAGATGTAAATAAAATTGGTCTCGCCAATAAAATCCAACCAAAAATATTATTCACAATGCCTCCATTAAAACTTTTGACATCTTACTATACATCGGCATAGTTTCTGAAGTCCCCAATACGCTCTGTGTCTGAGGACGTAAATCTACTCAACAACTGATTATTGTGAAGGTCTCATGGAAGCCTCCTTTTCCTCAAGTTTGGTTGTGATACATGAAATAGGTCCTTAGTTTTGTATGAACGTGCAACAGATTTTCTAAATAACATTTTTGGACTAGTTAGTATTTAGCACTTATATTGCACAGATTTGCAAAAAATCTGGAAAAAAGAAGGGTGGCGATGAATACACAGGGTGGGGATGAGTACACAGGGTGGGGATGGGTACACAGAATCACAACTTTTTTTTTTTTACATGGAGTACTTGTTCAAAGCCTTTTAAATGTTATTAAGTCAATTTTAAGAACACACTTACCAATTTTGTTAGTACTGATGAAAGAAGAAGAAGAATCATTACTACCCTTGCTGGTAGTTGTTGCCATGTTATCCAATGCTATAATCAGATCAAAGGCTTTGAGCTGGATAACAAACAACAAAATCAATATAAAGGAATGAGAAAATCTACATTATAAACTGTCAGAATAACAGCATATCTGACTTAACTTCAAACTCACTCAAAATTAATGTACATTTATATAAAATGCTGCCCCTACGCTGAGGAACAGTCTGTCCAAGATCCTTTTGAAAGCTGAAATCATCCAGGCCTTCAAGCAGCAGTAAAAATCATACTCGTAATTTCGTACTAATATTCACCTCTAATATTTGTAGCCCTAACCCCAACACCCATCAGCAACCATCAACAGCAGAAGCTGCAATTCCATGGCAATATGACAAATGTTACTCACTGACAGATGCTCCCAAACATCTGTGCCTGCATGAAGAATGTTGTCAGCACTCTGTACATAGTCCTAGAGGGGAGAAAGCACAACATAACATTAAATGTCTCATTTATTTCAGGCCACAATTGGAGGGCTGCTCATTTTGGGGGCTAGTGAAATAGATGTCAACACCATGACCACCACTTTCAACTCAGCTGTGACAGATGCCGCCACTGAGATCCTTGGCAAGCACCACCCTTGCACCTCACAGGGAGCTGATGTCTACCAAAAAATCAACAATGACATCCGAAAAGGCATGCGCACAGCAAAGGAGAACTGGATAGAAGATCAATGCCAGGAAATAGAGAACAGTCTGAACAAGAACAACAGCAAGAAGGCCTACCAGACTGTAAAGCAGCTGACAAGTGTCAAACAGCCCAAAGTCTCCACGATCCAAAGCAAGTCTGGCTTATGCCTTACAGAAGCACAAGAAGTCTTGGACAGATGGACAGAGTACTGGGGCAACTATGAAAGTAGTACAACAGCAGCCCTAAAATTATTGAAGTCATCAAAAGCCTGTATGACAAGGCTACCAGTGCAGTCCTCCACAACAGCGTCATCAGGAACTGGTTCAGAACAACAATTGGTGTGCGTCAAGGATGCCTACTCTTCAACATCTTCCTAGAGCGCATCATGTCAGATGCTCTTGCAGATCACGAAGGTACAGTCAACATAGGGGGTAGAGCAATCTCCAATCTTCGTTTTGCGGATGACATCGATGGATTGGCTGGAGAGGAACAAGAACTTGAACAGCTGATACAGAGGCTTGACACCACCTCCAGAGCTTATGGAATGGAAATAAGTGCAGAAAAGACCAAAATGATGACCAACAACACCAATGGCATCAACACGGACATCAAAGTCCAAGGCCAATCCATCAACACAGTGCATAGCTTCAAATATTTAGGAGCCATTGTATCAGACAATGGGTCCCGACAGGAAGTCCTCTCCAGGATCGCACAAACAACTGCTGCCCTGACAAGATTGAAGCCCTTTTGGAAAGACAGGACCATCAGTCTACATTCCAAAGTAAGACTGCTGCGCTCCCTTGTCATCTCCATCTTCCTATATGCTTGCGAAGCATGGACCCTCACAGCAGATCTACAACGAAGAATACAAAGCATGGAGATGAGGTGCTACAGAAGACCTCTGGGCATTTCCTATACCCAACACATCATTAACGACGAAGTCTGACAGACCATCACACAAGCCATTGGACAACACGATGACCTGCTCACAGTGGTATGGCCACGTCACCAGATCATCAGGCCTTGCAAAGACCATTCTGCAAGATACAGTGCAAGGAGGTAGAAGAGGGAGACCGAAAAAGAGGTGGGAGGACAACATTCGAGAATGGTTTGGTTTGACACTGAGCGAAGCCATCAGGGCTGCTGAGGACAGAGAAAGATGGAGTATGCTGGTTAAACGATCATCTGTGGTGCCCCTACGACCTCCGGGTTACGGGACAGGATAGGATAGGATAGGATATCTATCATGCACCAAAGAATCATAGGTACAACATCAATAACTTGGGGAAAAAGTTAAAATTTGGGAAATTCTTTTTTATTCTTGGACTAACATTTGATGACTCTTTGACCTTGACATTGAATTGAAGTCATTCATCCACTGATAATTTTCGAGGTCTTATAGATATAAACCATCCTACAAAGTTTGGTGGTGATACATGAAATAGGTCCTGAGGAGTTAAGCCACTTGCAAGTTTTGCACAAATGGACATCAGACGGACAAGACAGACATTTAATAAAAAAAATTGGATTATATAGAAGTTATTTTGCACAGATTTGCAAAGCTCTGGGGAAAAAATTGTAATTATGGGGACGGGGAGGAGTGGGAGAAGAATATAAGACTCACATTGCTAAATGCATGTTCTGTGGGTTCAGGCCATGAATGCATGTCATGAGAGGCGACTAACAGGGTGACGTCAGCAAAGCATCACTGGGCAAAGGTCTTCTACACAGAAGTCACCGGCCATGGCGGAGGGTCCTCACATTCATGATCGGGGCTACAGAGCCACACTGTACTTGCGGATTTCAGCTGTGGCCAACAGCTTAGAGAGGATTTGGGTCCCACCAAGTATTAATTGCCCAAGTGATGAAAAGAACCGCTCACTCCATACCGGATTAGTCATCGCCCGGGTCACCAAGGACCACGCCTTCCATTGGCCACCAGGATGGAGGTGATAAGTAGATTATTGATGGACAACTTGGCAAGATCCACACAAGGGAAACATTGTCATCCTATCCTACCCTATAACTCGAAAGTCATTGGGGCACCACAAATGATCGTTTAACCAGCCTACTCTATATTTCCCTGTCCTCAGAAACCATCATGGCTTCACTCAGTGTCAAGCCAATCCATTCTTGAATGTTGTCCTCCCAACTCTCCTTCTGTCTCCCTCTTCTTCTGCCTCCTTGCACCGTGCCTTGCAGGATGGTCTTTGCAAGGCCTGATGCTCTGCTGATGTGGCCATACCATTGGAGTTTCCATTTCTTTACCACTATGAGCATGTGTTGTCTAATGGCTTGTGTGATGGTCTGTCGTTAATGATGTGCAACCTGGAACATCATGGCCCTAACTGCGGAGGGAAAATTAGAACTGGCCCACGAGCTAGACCACTATCAATGGAACATTTTAGGAATCAGCGAACTGCGCTGGAAAGGCCAAGGTGAAACAACAACCGACAAAGACCACAAGCTTTATTTCAGCGGGAGAGATGACAGGCATGAACACAGCGTTGGATTCTTGGTCCACAAAGACATCCTGGCCACTTTCATGGGTTGCCGGCCAGTCCCTGAGATTAGCCCCTTTCAACATCACCATCATCCAGGCCTATGCCCCAAAATCAGACTATGACGACAGTGAAGTCGAATCTGTCTAGATAGATAGATATTCAGTGCTTATAGGGTCCAGCGGACTGCCAAGAGCCGAATCAGGACCACACAAAATTTAGTAAAATCAGATTAAACTGTTAACATTTACATATAATAAATGATGTAAATAAAATCAGTCTAACTAATAAAATCCAACCAAGAATACAAAACAAGATAATGATTTAAATGTGATAAAACAAACCAACATCATGTAAAAATTGAAACAGCATACTTTGCATACTTTAAAAATATCCTTAAAAGGTATTGAACCAAAATATTTTTCTCTTTCATTAACCAAATCAGCACATTCAGACATAAAATGGTGAACGGAAAAGGATTTGTCACATGCAAAGCACCATGGTGGTTCTTCTCCTTTTAAAAGGAATCTATGAGTGACATAAGTATGCCCAATATGAAGGCGAGCCAAAATAGTTTCTTCTTTGTGAGTGGAAACAAGACAAAAAAGAAGAAAAAGGGGAGGGCAAGCTTGGTCACCCAGCCAGAGAGAGGCTAGGGTCCACCCCCGGCATGCGGAGCTCAGTCCGTGGGGGCGAGTATGTCTAGTAACAACTGCAGGCTGTCCTTGACCAAGTGCCAAGGAAGGACATAGTCATATGCAAGGCGATTAGAGTGCCAAGGTTGGCCAAGATGCGTACTTCGACTGGGAAGACATGTGGACCCCATACAATGAGACAAATGAAAGAGGTCTGAGATTTGTGGAATTTGCCAGATACAACAAATTGATACTGGCGAACATGCTTTGTCCCCACAAAAAATCCAGATGATGGACCTGGCACAGTCCCAGCAGGGAGTGTCCCAACCAGATTGACTACATCATGGTCAAGAAACGCTTCAGATCAAGCGTAAACATTGGCAAGACACGCACTTTTCCAGGAGCAGACATCAGAAGTGACCACGATCTTGTGATGATGTCTTTCCGGCTCCACTTGAGAGTAAACAAAGCGAAGTGCACCAGGCTGAAGTTCAACCTGGACAAACTGCAAGACCCAGAGATGGTAGAAATATTCCAAGGCACAATTGGAGAAAAATTTTGCATCAATGCTCATTTTGGGGGCTGGTGAAGTAGATGTGTCAACACCATGACCACCAATTTCAACTCATGGCAAGCACCGGCCAAAGAAGAAATCATGGATCACACCTGAACTTTTGGATCTGTGTGACAAAAGAAGAGAGATGAAAAGAAAAAAGAACACCTCACAGGGAGCTGATGCCTACTGAAAAATCAACAGTGACATCCGAAAAGGCATGCACACAGCAAAGAAGAACTGGATACAAGATCAATGCCAGGAAATAGAGAACAATCTGAACAAGAACAACAGCAAGAAGGTCTACCAGACTGTGAAGCGGCTGACAAGTATTAAACAGCTCAAGGTCTTCATGATCCAAAGCAAATCTGGCTTGTGCTTTACAGAAGAACAAGAAGTCTTGGATAGATGGACGGAGTACTGCTCTGATCTTTACAACCAACACCAATGGAGACCCATCAGTTCCAGCATGTCCCCAGAATAGAGAAGGAGAAGAAATCCTCCCAATTCTCCAAGAAGAAGTTGAGGCAGCAGTGCAATCGTTGAAGAACAGGAAATCAGGTAGAGTGGACAACATACCGCAGAATTGTTTTAAGCAAAAGGAGAAGTGATGATTGATGCTCTCGCCATTATCTGTAACAAGATCTGGCAGAGTGGGGAGTGGCCTACAACATGGACCTATTCGCTTGTCATCACTCTTCCCAAAAAGGGTAACCTTCAGGAGTGTCAAAACTACCGCACTATCAGCATTCCAGCAAAGCCCTTTTCAAGATATTTCTCAACAGGTTGAAGATTAGATTAAATATTCAATGTTTATAGGGTCCAGCGGACTGCCAGCTGAATCAGGACCACGCAAAACTAAGCAAAATCAGACTAAACTGCTAAAATTTAAATATGAATATAACCAAAATGACATGATCTATATGCGATAAAACAAACCAACATCATGTAAACATTTAAACAGGTAAATCTCATTAAAAGATATTGAACCAAAATATTTTATATGAAGTTTGGAACAGAAGGTTTTGCAGGATTGACGCCATTTTTGTTTAAAGACATACTGAGAGAGGGCGACCTCGTGGAACAGTGGATCAGTCGCCGGTTTCCTATGCCGAAGGTTGCGGGTTTGATTCCCTCAAGGAGCGAACGTATGTGACTTAGGTACAAGACTATTGAGGTCACCGAGGCTTTTCTCCGGGCACTCAGGTTTTCGTTTTCTCCCTCCCTTCAATAATGGTACTGGACGCAGTCAATATAAATATTTCACAAAAATAAAAAATTCGATTTTTGTTCTGTCTTCCAATAGCGATCTCCCTGCCTTTACAACACCTGTTCGAGTGATGGATGTGTATTTGTTGTGTATGTGGATGAGACAGGTGAGCCTGTATGTTGGTACAGATTGCCACGCTTTGAGCTTGATCGATTGATTTGGGGAAAGGCGTGTATATAGCATCCAGTATTAATATTATTATTATTATTATTATTATTATTATTATTACTAGTTTTGGCTCACACCTTCTGATGATTTATAGGTTTTTTTTCAGCAGCGGGATTTGGAAAGAAACCTCAGTGGGCTTGTTTTTATGGTGATGAAGAGTCTTTAACCAAGGGGTCTTCAGAGCACTGCTTTCAATAGATGTTTTGGGTATATTTTACGAAGCACATTCTATTAGGATATTAGAAAACTCCAAAGCTGGATCTTCAGAATTTAGAATGTCATTAGTAATTTGACAAGATGTGGAGTTTCCAAATTTGTCCCAATCAGGGTTCATACTCAAATTGTTGTAAAAAATTCAAGGAGTTTTCAAGGAGATTTCAAGGAGTTTTTTCAAAAATTCAAGGAGTTTTTAAAAATAGTAAACGCACATAATAATTGATAAATAGTCAAAATAAAGGATAAATCTTTTACACAGTGATATCCATAAATTGTTTGCAGTCATGAATCTGATGGTGATACTGATGTTGATATTGATTATGAAATCTACACACATAAATATTGCATGTCGATGAAGTTGCAGTTATGATGATGATGCAGATACGGAGTCTATACACAAATAATAATTGTGGAACATGGTGTCCTTAGATACAAGTTAGAGAACTGTAAAAAGTCAGAAAGAGGTACCACCACCGGCTAATAATACAGATAAATGAATTTTCAGTTATTTTAGTTTTTCCATCCCTTCATCAATCAGACGGGAAATCTTCTCTAGCTGGATCTTTATTTCCTTAGAGTTGCTCCTCAGCGCATTTGACTGGATTAAACACACAATTGCCTCCAGGCATTTTTACCGAATCATTCAGCAAACACGCGCGGAAAAAACGAAGGATGTACGGAAACCGACAAATGAGCGTGCGCGCACGACAGCAAGGGAACAAACAATTTCCAGTGGAGGTTACTTCCCTTATCATTAGCAGACGACAAAAGTTACGATCGTCAAACAGCTAACAACACAAATAATATTATAATTTTTGTTTTATAAATTTTTTATTTTTCAATGTTTTTTTTGTTGTTGTTGAAAATTTGACAATAAAATCTCTAGGTCAAGCAATGGATAGATACACTGGTTGAAATTACAAGGAGTTTTCAAGGAGCTGAGGCAATTTGGCATTTTTCAAGGAGATTCAAGGGCCCTTGAACAAGACATCGAAAATTCAAGGAGATTCAAGGAGGTTCAAGGAGCGTACGAACCCTGTATTTTGACATTTCAGCACCGTTGGCGCTACTCAGATTGATTCTCCAGAAACTTTTAAAAAAAAGGAAAATGGTCATTCCTGCATAGATCCGAATGAGGTTTCCAATCCAGGTTGAAACCCCAAGCTGAATAAATCATAGCTGAAGCACAAGCAGGATTCAGGGCAGAGTGAAGTACCATTGATCGAGCAGATTTTCAACCTCAGAATAATCTGCGAGAAATACCTACAGCACCAACATCTATATCTTGTGTTTAGCTTGACTGAGTTTGGCATGCAGCTCTGTGGGCAGCCATGACAGTGTACAACATAAGCCCTAACATATTGAAGTCATCAAAAGCCTGTATAACAAAGCTACCAGTGCAGTCCTCCACAACAGTGCCATCGAGAACTGGTTCAGAACAATAGGCGTGCGTCAAGAATGCCTACTCTCCTAAACACTCTTCAACATCTTCCTGGAGCGCATCATGTCAGATGCCCTTGCAGATAATGATGGCACATTCAGCACAGGGGGTAGAGCGATCACCGTTTTGCGGATGACATTGATGGATTGGGTGGAGAGGAAAAGAAATTGAACAGCTGGTACAGAGCTTCACACCACCTCCAGTGCCTTTTGAATGGAAATAAGTGCAGAGAAGACCAAATTGATGACCAACAACACCAATAGCATCAACACGGACATCAAAGTCCAAGGCCAATCCCTCAACACAGTTTCAAATATTTAGGAACAACTGTATCCAACAATAGGTCTCAATAGTAAGTCCTCTCCAGTGATAGCTCAAACAACTGCTGCCCTGACAAGGTTGAAGCCTATTTGGAAAGACAGGACAATCAGTCAACACTCCAATGTAAGTCTGCTGCGCTCCCTTGTCATTTCCATCTTTCCATACTTTTGTAAAACATGGATCCTCACAGGAGACCTAAAATGAAGAATACAAAGCATGGAGATGATGTGCTACAGAAGACTTCTGGGCATTCCTATACCCAGCACATCCAATGACAAGTCCGACAGACCATCACACAAGCCATTGGACAATACGATGACTTGCTCACAATGGTAAAGTCATCTTAAGCTCAAAACCAACATCTTGCTCTCTCGACCCCATTCCTACCCCCATGTTGATAGAGAATCTTGACCCTCTACTCCCGACCATTACCCACATTATCAACTAGAGTCTGTCCTCTGGTGTTGTTCCGTCTGTGCTCAAAGCGGCTGTCATCAAACCCCTCCTTAAAAAGCCAAGTTTAGACAAAAATAATCTAAAGAACTATAGACCTGTTTCAAACCTCTCCTTCCTGTCCAAAGTCATAGAAAAAAATTGTTCTCATACAACTGTTTGCCTACCTATATGATAACGCTTTACTTTGCCCCAACCAGTCTGCCTACCGACCCTTCCACAGCACTGAGACAGCCCTCCTAAAGGTAACCAATGATCTGTTGCTTGCCTTAGATAATGGTAACGTCTCCGTTCTCACCTTATTAGACCTCTCAGCCGCCTTTGACACAGTCGACCATCACATTCTCTTTAACACTCTTCAACACTACTTTGGAATATCTGGCTCGGTCCTGGCTTGGTTCCACTCATATCTTTCTGACAGATCACAAGCAGTCACTGTCGATGGCTGTTTCTCCAGCACAGCAGACTTGGTGTGTGGCGTGCCTCAGGGTTCCGTTTTAGGGCCGGTGTTATTCACTCTGTACACCAAGCCACTGCTTCTCCTGCTTAGAAAGCATGCTGTTGAGAGTCAGTCATTTGCAGACGACACACAACTGTATAAATCCACCGCCCCCTCTCTCATTAATTCCACTGTTCAGACTTTGGAGAACTGCATCACAGACATTAAGTCATGGATGACACTCAACAAGCTTAAGCTTAATGACGATAAAACCGAAGCCCTCCTCATTCACAAGCACAACACCTCCTCCTCACTCTCGCCTCTCCCAACATCGCTTACAGTAGGGACAACAAACATTCAGTTCTCATCCTCAGCAAGAAATCTCGGCTACATTCTCTCCAATGACCTGTCCCTCAACAACCACATCTCCAACGTCTGTCGCTCTGCATACACGGCCATACGCCAAATCAGCTCCTTTCGCCACTATCTTACAGTCCCTGCCACCAAAACCCTAGTCGGCGCTCTCGTCCTTTCTCGTCTTGACTATTGCAACTCTCTCCTTGCTGGCTCCCCAAAACACATCATTGACAAATTACAAAAGGTTCAGAACTCAGCAGTTAGACTAGTATTCCGAGCTAAGAAACGCGATCACATCACACCTCTACTACATTCCCTTCACTGGCTTCCTGTGCAAGCACGCATAGAGTACAAACTCTGTTCTCTGTCACAACTTCTTCACAGATTCTTGTCCTTCCTACCTTGCGGATCTACTGTCTGTCTACTCCCCTTCACGCACTTTAAGATTTTCTGCTGACACTTGCACACTCAAGGTTCCCGTCACCCGCACTAAGACATATGGCCAACGTGCATTCGCTTACTCCGCACCTAAGCAGTGGAATTCCCTTCCCTCCCATATCCGCAACATACAATCAACACAAGCATTCAAAAAGGCCCTCAAAACCCACCTCTTCGAACTGCATTATTCAGATTGATTTGTATCCCGCTGCCATTCTCTCATCTTTTGTCTATGTCTGATCCGTAAGTGTATACACGGCTGTAAATATTTATACTGTGTTACACTCAGTTCGATGATGGTGTTTTTCGTTATCAGTATTTGATTCAGCCCCGATGCTGAAGTCCTGATAAGGTGTAACTCAGATTCGTTTATTCACACAAACAGTCCAAACAGCATACAAATCACAAAGTCGACGTATGAAGTTTTCCACTTTTATTCAGCATACATCAACAACTGCATACAATTCTCAATTCAACTCAACAACTTTCACAGCAACTTTCCAAATCACTATCAACAACTTTACTATTTTTCAACAGCAACTCGGCACACGATTAAATAACCTCTCTCTTTTCTGGAACAATTTGGTACATGGTAGAAATGACGTACTGCCACCAATCGAATAAAAGATCGTCATCACTGACTTACGTCAATACATATTTTTATATCTTCCGGAACGACCTCTTGCTTCGACAATCGTCCCGAAACTTCGATCGATAGTAAACAAGGAAATCCAGAGTATTCTCCGACAATATCGACCAACGAAGATTATCCACGTTATACAAAGCCTCTCCTAACAACAATGCAAACTCAATTCAAAGGTAAATAAACTCCATTATTGAATACTTTGCAAAACGAAACGATTAGATCTATCGTACACGCTTCCGACATACTTTCGTTCGCGTTTCAACGTAACATAACCCCCCCACTCAAGAAGAAATTTACCCAATTTCTTTCAACAACGTTGAAACGTAATGCACAAACAAAGTCCACAATTGAAACTAATTTAAGACTTCAGTAATTACGCTCAACTTATCTACACAGAGTCAATGGTTTCCATCTTCAAGTCTGCCTGGATAATGTCAATGTTCACAGTTCATTCACACAGAGTCAAAGTTTCTCATCTGCAAGTCTTTCTGGGTACTGTCAATGTTCACAGTTCATTCACACAGAGTCAAAGTTTCTCATCTGCAAGTCTTCTAGGTAAAAGGTAAAAAGGTAAAGGTAGTCCCATAGCCTTGTGGCCGTAGGGGAGCGTGATATTGGAGATCACACTTATCTTGGGCCAGCGTAATGAGGGTGATGCCCAACTCTCTCCCTCGCTGCTTTACCTTCCCCACCCTCAAGAGAGTAGGTACTCAATCACAGTTGAGTCAACTGGGGGCGTTGTTGTTTGTCGCTTCACACCTTAGCGGTCACCCATCCAAGTGCTAACCGCACCGGACGGTGCTTCACTTTCGATGCAGTAGCGAGTGCTCCAACCACTGCACTATCCGACACCCCTGCAAGTCTTCTGGATACTGTCAATGTTCACAGATCATTTACCCAGTCAACGTTTTTCATTTTCAAGTCTGTCATTACCAATATTCTTAGTTCGTCCACACAGTCAATGTTCTTTCAACCGCAAGGAAACGACGCCCTCGTCAGTTGCGGTCGTCATCGGCCCAGGGTCAAAGACAGTGATCTCGTGGGCTTTCCTGGAGTCAGTGCATCCTCCGTTGTCTTCCTCTCCCGTCGGATGTCCGACGCAGTCGACGTTGTCAGCTCCCAGAATGCATTCGCTGGGTCTCACGGTCAGGTTGGCTTCTGCGGGACGGTGGAACAGCTCCCTCAAGGTCTGCAGATGCTCCTTCCAGGTCTGGGTGTGGACTTCATATTCGACCAAAGTCGTAGAGCCTGGGACATCATTGAAGTTATGGGGAAACTCGCCCATAAGGTCCTTGAGCTCCAACTTTTGACCTTCCGTCAAGCTCGGTCCTAGCTTAACATCATCGATGCCTTCTTTGCTGTGGAAGTCTCCCAGTTCCAACAGTTCTTCGCTGTCAAAGCTGTCGTCGGTCACAGCTGCTGTGGCCGCGTGCACAGTCTCTGATGGCCTTTCCACATACAGCTTAAGGAGGTTGGCGTGGTATATCTTGGAATGCTGGCCGACCTTCACCTTGTAGTCGTTGATCCCCACCACGGTCTCCACTTCGTACGGGCCTTTCCACTGCATCAGCAACTTATTATGATCAGTAGGTAGCAGCACCAGCACTTTGTTGCCAGGTTTAAACTTCCTGCTCACAGCCCTACGATCGTAGTAGTGCTTTCCACATTCCTGGGACTTCTTCAGGTTTTCTCTGGCTATCTCGAGAGTCTGCTCCAGCTTCTCCCGTAGCTCAAACACGTACTGGTTGCTGTTCTTCACCTCTGGGGTGTCTACTTCTTTCGTCCACAGTTCTTTTAGGATGTGCATCGGCCCTCGGATGGTTCTTCCGTACAGCAGTTCGAACGGAGAGAAGCCGGTGGACTCCTGCGGTACTTCTCTGTAGGCGAAAAGTAAGGCGTGAATGTAGCGATGCCATTGTCTGGGCTGCTCGCTGCACAGTTTCTTCAGGGTGGACTTCAGCGTAGCATTGAACTTTTCGACAAGCCCGTTGCACATTGGATGGTAGGGTGTCGTAGTCAAATGCCGGATGCTCAGCAGTCTGTTGACCTCCTTCATGCAGTCAGAGACGAACTGCGTCCCGAGGTCTGTCAGAATTTCTTCAGGCACTCCAAGTCTACTGAACATGTCCACCAGTGCCTCTGCTACAGTTTCAGTGTCAATCTTCTTCAGTGGCACTGCTTCTGGGTACCGAGTCGCATAGTCCACTAAAGTCAGTACCCACCGATGACCTTCTTCACTAGGAGGTCTTATTTCGCCGATTAAGTCTAAGGCCACCCTCTTGAAAGGTCGGTCGATCAGAGGCATCCTCTGCATAGGCACTTTCGGGACCCTTCCTCGAGGTATGGTCTTCTGGCAAATGTCACACGATCGGCAGAAACGGCTGACGTCCGCATGAAGTCCTGGCCAGTAGAACACCGCCTGGATTCTGTCTGACGTCTTCTTGATACCTAGGTGACCTCCCATGATTGAGTCATGCGCTACTTCCATCACCTGGCGCCTTAAGGGTAATGGTACCAGTACTTGACGTAGTGGTTTACCTCCGTTGACCCTCGGGTGCTGGAAGATTCTATACAGGATCTTGGCCTTCACCTCAAAATAGACCGTGCCACTGCCCTTGGTCACGTGGTCTTGGCGGTTCCTATACTTGTTTAAAGTGCTATCCGCTTCCTGGAGCTGGATCAGCTTATCTCTGTCCACGATGGCAGCTTTGGAGTTGTCGGCGACCTTCAGTGGCGTAGACGTCTTGTCTCTCTTGGCCTGGGCCCTGGTAGTAACAGCACCGACGATCTCTGGTCGGCAGGGCTGAGCCGGAGTAACCACATTGTCCCGTAGCAGCTCTGTAAGGTCTCCATCGGGAAATGGCAATGGATCCTCCTCCACAACTTCGACACGTTGGGTTGAGGCAGGACTCCACTCTGGATCGGGGTCGTCGGGTCGTCTCGCGCCGTCGATATTCCCGATCATCAAATCATACAGCGGCTTCTTCAGGCAAACCGCTTCGACTTCGCCTATGTAGAAAGGGGTGTTGACATGAATCTTCGCAACTGGCGCTCTCACACATTTGCTGTCGGCCATAAGTGTCCATTTTGAATCGCCAGTGAACTGTTCTTTAGCGATTAAGTCTTCTCTGACGATGACCCCACTGCAGCCAGAGTCTCTTAAGACAGTCACTTCATGATTTCCGACGCGTCCCTTTGAAACAGGCATGTTCTGGACGGTCACAGCTGCGCTGGCGACGACGGGGATGGATTTTCCGTTGGCAAGAAGAAGTTGGCCATCGGTCATGCACTCTTGCACGTCCGCAGGAGTAGCTGTGCGCTTGGTCTCACTCGGAAGAATGACGCTCCCGCCGCACACTTGATGGTCAGATCTACTGGTTTGCCGTTGATTGGAGAACCGCCTCTGCCGGTTGCCCGCCGCTGAATTGTCCGTACTGCTCCGCTGTCCGCTACTTTTGTTTTGAGGACAGTTAGCCGCTCTGTGGTCTGTAGCGTTGCGGGTGAAACAGCCCCTTGAATGCCCTTCCCTGGGAGGAGGCGTGGAGTCTGTCTGTCTCTGGCTCGTCTGGCTTCCCTGGATCTGGTTCACATGGTTTCCAGTCTTCTGAAAATGTTTCGTCGCGCTGGGTAGCCCCAGGGTTTTCCCATGAACGATGAGATATCTTTCAGCAGCCTCAGTCACATCTTTAAGCGTCTGCAGCTTTTGTTCTTCTAAGTGGGTCGCTAAGTCCTTGTGACAGGCATTGAGAAATTGTTCCTTCACAATCAGGTCATGGAGACTGTCGTAAGACTTCGTTTCGCCTGATAACTCCACCCACTTGTGTAGATATGACGACAGGCGCTCCACAAACTGCTTTGGCGTCTCGTCTGACTTAGGCCGGCATTCACGGAAGCGTTTACGGTAGCCCTTCTCTGTAAAGTTGTAGCACTGCAACAGGGCCTCTTTCAAGACGTCGTAGTTTTTGGCGTCATCGTTCGACAGTCTGGTGTAAACTTCGAGAGCTTGCCCCGTCAGAAGTGCACTTAGTCGAATCGCCCAGTCTCGAGGTTGCCAATTAGAGCTTTCGGCGAACCTTTCGAATCTGGCCAAATAGCTGTCGATCTGGTCCTTCCCGTCGACGAAAGCTGGCAATTTTGGAGCCGTATGGTCGTTGGTGACTTGTGGCGCATGCTGATTGTTTTGGATACGCGCCAACTCTAGCTGGTACTGACGCTCACCTTCAAGACGCTTCAGCTCGAACTCTCTTTCTTCACGGCGACGCTGCTCTTCTCTCTCTTGACGTTGCTGTTCAATTTCTAGACGCTTCTGTTCTAACTCTATTTCTTTTTCTAGACGCTTCTCTTCCAATTCTCTTTCTTCACGGCGACGCTGCTCTTCTAATTCTCGTTCTTCGCGCCGTCGCTGTTCTTCTCTTTCTTCACGCAATATTCTCTCCTGGCATTTGACGTACTCCGTCAGCTGTTTGCCTTTTAGATTTAGTTCAACCCCTTTCTGCCAGAAGTCAGCCATCTTGATGCTTCTGGAAAGTTCTTTTCTGGAAAGTTCTTTTTCTAGAAAGTTCTTGACTGTGCTGCACCCTTCTAGACTGTTCTAGAACAGCACGCTTTCTGCAGTAGCGCTGATGCTTGTCACTAGTCGCCTTCGCTGACGCAGGCCCCGCTGTCCTCGTCGTATGCGACGCTGCACCACGCTGGTGTTGATGTATACGCTCCTGTGCTGAAGTAGACGCGACGTCCGCTCGCCGCTCTCTGTAACACCAAAGATAATGGATGACCAAGATTGGACAGTAGGCTTGAAAAAGCGTAGCAGCGTTCGCTAGAGTGATTTGCCCCTGAATGCGTGCAACCGGTCTGTCAACATGGAGGACGGAGAGAAGAAGAAACGCACTCGCAAAGGTGGCCAGCATTGTGCTGCGCCTAATTGCACTAATGCGTGGTATTCTGTGAACTGCGTAGGATGGTCATTCTTCAGATTTCCTGCAGAGCAAGCACGGTGAGTTTTTTTTTTTTTTTTTCTTCGAAGTTTATGTAGCTTTTGGTGCCGATCATTCTGCACACGTGTTTACCGATCAGTGTTAGCGATTTGTGACCCATCCTGAGAAAACCAGGGTTTAGTCGGAACGTTGATGGAGTTATGACTATATATGAAAACTACGTGCAACTATCTCTCTGCCGACATAAGAATGGTCCCTGTATTTTAAAAACTGAGGAAGTTATATCAGTTTAAAGGCTGGAGGGGTGCAGAGGACAGTTTTGAGAAAATGAGATACGAGGATGAAGATGAGCTTTTAAAACTGCATACATACATGTATGTGTGGCAAGTTTATGAGCAGACTGCTCAAATTTGGACTTCTTGTGCTTATGTCAATTAAAGGTACTGACTGTAGGCACTCTGCTTTTTATGGGAATATAATTTAATTATATATATAAGTGAAAGGTAAATGGTAGAGATTGCTAGTGATACAATGGTTGCTAATGTTAATTCAAATGTTAATAACAACCCACCACTTGGCCCCACCTACCACTTTCTGGAATGGGTTGTTTAAGTTTTTGTGTGATAATAAAATTAACACAATATTGGTATTTTTTCAGGTGTGATGTTTGGAAACAGAATTGCAGACGTCAAGACCTGATGCACAAGACTGCCAAGGCGCTGAATGCTTCATGTGTCCTGTGTAGGAATCACTTTGAGGATAGTCAGTTCTATCGACCTGCAGTGAAAGATCGACTGATACCCAATGCTGTGCCCACACTTTTTGATGTATCAAATGCACCGCCACGTCTGAAATCCAGCAGAAAATCACCCAAGAAACGACCCCAGAATATGACTCAAGAGAAGAAAAGGCGCAAGATAGAATCTCTGAATGGTTTGTAATATTATTATTGTTTTTACAAAATGAAATCTGTATACATATGCACATGCACACTCTGAAACACACACACATAACTGAGCTACCTTGTACCACATTTACCAATTAAAAAAAAGAAGCAATATTTGAACACAGATGTGGAAGTGCAGCCATATTTATATACAGGGAAAATAAAAAGGTCAAAATGTACACATTATTATTTCTATTTTTCCCCCCAGAAGTGTGGGAAGGCACATGACGTGACATGTATACAATTTCATTCTCTAATTAATTGTCACAGTCCTAAGGCATTGAAAACTGCGAAATAGAAGTGATCACATAGTGCCTATTTTATATGCTGCTTGTAGATGTAGTAATTATGCATGCCTTTAGTTTTAATTAGTGGCCCCCTACAATAACCTGGTAATTGCCTCCTTACCCTTTCACTGTGCATTTCTGCTATACATTCATTCTCCTTATGTGTGTATGTTTACAGAGGAGGATAACTTGGCTGAAATCCAGGATCAAGAACTTCCAAGCTGCAGTCCCACAAGTGCAGAAGAAGAAGCTCCCAACTTTGCCAGAGGAACTTTGCGCAAGGGTGAGTTGTATTATTTTGGGGTCTGAACTGTTGTATCTCATGGAAACAGAATATGTGAAACCACAAAATGTTAAGCAATAATAGAATAGTAGTAATGAAACAATAATAATAATAATGAAACTCATCTGCATCATCACATTTTTTTGTAAGATGATGATAATAAGTAAATAACATTCAATGTCTCAGACTGCCCCTACCCCCCCCACCCCCAACCCCCCTTTTAATATTTTTAAAATATTACTAAGAAATTCATTACACTCTATTTAAATTAGTTGAGATCACGCGATAGGTGCCATTATGTTCCCCAAGCGCCCACGCCCACCCACCAGGTCAGAAGGCATTTTGACCATCCCCCCACACTCCCACCCCCAATATTTCGAAGGGTGCGGTGTCTCTGATTATACCAAGCATCATAATAACATTGAAGTTAAGTTGTTAGAATTCTGTTCCCTTCTCTGTCATGGTTGCGGTTATTAAACCTAGTGCTGGAGAAATTACAGCTAATCTTTAATACAAAACTTAGTAATTGATATATGACAACACAGTGGTAAGTCTTGATATGTGTATGTTTCAGGCACCGAAGAAGAAAAAATTGCTTCCTTGACCTCTATGGTGAAAATGCTGAAAGCAAGGCTGCTTCGGAGAGAAAAGAAGATCAGCAAGTTGAAATGCAAGATTCAAAACCCCAAAACCCCAAAAGAAAAAACAAACATCAAAGTGCTGATGAAAAAGATGAAGGAAATTCTTCCTCCTGAGACAGCAGCTCTAGTCAACAGTCAGCTCCGAATTGCAGGCATGTCAAAAATGGGTAGGAAGTGGACTGATCTTGACAAGACTCTTGCATTGACAATCTATCATGCATCACCAAGAGCCTACAAACTGTTGGGGAAAGTGTTGACTCTGCCAGCAGTTAAGACATTAAAGAGAGTCGTGTACAATTTTTCTTTCCATGTTGACCTGCAACATAAAACCTAAAACGGGTGTTTGACATTTCAGAGGTTTATCTTGTGATGCCTATGGAGCAGCTTTTTTGTGCCGTTCATTTTAATGTCTGTAATTCCCCATCCCCCCTTTTCCCCTTTTTTTGGCTTAAATGCCCCCTGGGCTATGAGCCTTGTTTCATGCTTTAATTATATGTGATTTTGCTAATAAAAGGACAAAGTTCCAAAAGTTCAAAATAGCAGGTGTAGGATGTTTCCATCAAAATGCTTTTAGATATTGATAGAAATGTTGTTGATGAGTTCAAATGTGCTAAAAAAATGAAATTGGCCCAAAATTGTCCTCTGCTTTGTTTTGGCCTGTAGCTCAGAAGTACCACTGGCGACTTAACCCCGTTTTAGTCACGATGGGTCACATATAGCTTAATGTTGGTAAACTCTGTGCATAAGTATATTTCAGGGTGAAATAATATAGCGTAATGTTGATAAACAAACGCAGTAGATGTATATTTCAGGGTGAAACCATCAAACTTTAGATATCTTATACTGTTACATGCTTATATGTGTGATGTCGATGTCTTGAATTACATATTTGTATCCATTATTGCTTGAATACAAGGAATAAATCTGTTCAATGTTACACAACACTCAACAGTCACAATTGTGTTTGTTGACAATTTCAATTGGCAAATCTCCTTCCTCTCTTTCTTTTCTTTTCATTTTCTTCTTCAGCTTTTCACTTTATCTGTCACTTCACTCTCATTATTCTCTCTCCCACCAACCCACACCTTTTTCAATTCTGTTTTGTGTTTCTTTGTGCATGAGAGTTTATCTTTAATAAATATATTATTCTATTACATTTTGCTGTCAACTTTATTTTTCACAATACTGTCTTGTGTATTAAAAACAAAAAGTATCGTTTTAATAAGCTATCAATCTGTCATTACAGTGTTTTGTTTTTTTAATTTTTGTACATGCACACAAAATTAAAAAAAAGGTCAATTACATGTAACAACTATATTAAAATTAATGTAAACAAACAACAAAATAGATTAATCAACCATTCAACTGATTATGTCTACCACAAAACAGAACAAAAACAAAAAACAAACAAAAAGAAATACATTGAAATAAAACTTACAAAAATTACAACTAAACAAAGCCATCAAAACAAAGGGGTAGGGGCGTTTGGGAATGGAGGTTATTTCAAACATTGAAAAGACTGCATAAAGAATTCCCTAACATCTCATATCAAAAGTCACAAAGAGTATGTTTTATTCATTCTATAGATGCTTTTGCACACACCCTACCTGCACCCCCAAAGCACATTAATTTTTTTTTTTTTACAAACGGCTTGCAAGCTTGTTTATGAGATATCTATATATATGTTGTCTAGATGAATAATCAATAAAAATAGAGGATTTAAAAGACAGAACGAAATAAAGTCACTGCTTTTATATAAATATAGTCGTATAAACCCAGCATAAACAATCGCATATTTATTTTTATTGCGCAAAGGCCACGCCGAAGTTACGACATATTACACAGTACACACAAGGAACGCTGACCGCGAACACGCTTTCAAGGGCAAGTAACTCGTGCCGCGGGTACGCTTTCGCTAATATAAGAAGTGTGCCACTGTCCAATCTTGGTCATCCATTATCTTTGGTAACACTGGCGATGTAGCTCCGAGACTGTCCCTCGACGTAGTCTTACGGCAGCCACGTAGTCCCGCTCTGTTGTTCGCTCACGAAGCAACTCTTCGGCGACTACACGCCCTTGCAGTCAACCCGAACCTATCGGTGATGTAATCCCAGTATGTTGGCCCCTCTCGACGCAACTCGTTGGCGGCTACCCTCGATGACTGCCTCTCGTAACGTTGACTCGCTTGTTGTAGCAGTTGAACCCTTGGCTATGGCGTGAATCGCGGCTTGACCCCCAAAATGTTACACTCAGTTCGATGATGGTGTTTTTCGTTATCAGTATTTGATTCAGCCCCGATGCTGAAGTCCTGATAAGGTGTAACTCAGATTCGTTTATTCACACAGCCTGTCCAAACAGCATACAAATCACAAAGTCGACGTATGAAGTTTTCCACTTTTATTCAGCATACATCAACAACTGCATACAATTCTCAATTCAACTCAACAACTTTCACAGCAACTTTCCAAATCACTATCAACAACTTTACTATTTTTCAACAGCAACTCGGCACACGATTAAATAACCTCTCTCTTTTCTGGAACAATTTGGTACATGGTAGAAATGACGTACTGCCACCAATCGAATAAAAGATCGTCATCACTGACTTACGTCAATACATATTTTTATATCTTCCGGAACGACCTCTTGCTTCGAAAATCGTCCCGAAACTTCGATCGATAGTAAACAAGGAAATCCAGAGTATTCTCCGACAATATCGACCAACGAAGATTATCCACGTTATACAAAGCCTCTCCTAACAACAATGCAAACTCAATTCAAAGGTAAATAAACTCCATTATTGAATACTTTGCAAAACGAAACGATTAGATCTATCGTACACGCTTCCGACATACTTTCGTTCGCGTTTCAACGTAACATACTGTTTTTCTTCCTGGGCCTAACCGGGCATAAATAGCTGTGAATAGGTTTTTGCTATTCTATTTCTGTCTTTTTTGTCATTTGTGCACATAGTTGTAAATAATCTATTTCAGTCTTTTTTTGTAATTTATGTACATAGTTGTAAATAGTCTGTACCTTTACTGTTCCGTCTTTGGTGTATTGTAGCAAAAGTGATGTTTTATCGAGTGCATGTATTTATATGTAATGACTATGTAAAGCGTGGTGAGTCTGGTCATAGGCTGGAGTACCCGCTATATAAAAATCCGTTATTATTATTATTATTATTATTATTATTATTAAACTCTGATGGTATGGCCACGTCAGCAGAGCACCAAGCCTTGCAAAGACCATCCTGCAAGGCACAGTGCAAGCAAGAAGAAGAAGTCAGAAAAAAAGGTGGGAGGACAACACTCGGGAATGGACTGGCTTGGCACTGAGCAAAAGGGTTGCCGAGGACAGAGAAAGATGGAGTACGCTTGTTAAAACATAATTTGTGGTGCTCCAACGATTTTCAAGTTACGGGATAGGATAGGATAGTACAGGATATAGGACAGAATAGGATGTGAGTAAAAAATTCAGCTCTGATGACAAATTGTATGCATGCTGCAGGTATATCTTGACTCTCGTTCATACATTGGATTCCGCATTTTACTATTGCCCAGAAAGTGTATTTCATACTGATACTCAACTAAATGTGTTCTCTCTTCATGAAGTGATCGATATACATGTCAAGTGAAACAGAAATATTTCCAGGGCTGACCTTGAGTTCATCTTGAGATGGTGCCTGATTGGTGATGTTGACTGCACTGAACACGGACACCAAAATATCTACCGTTGTACTGATGTCACCACTCAACAAACTGCTATAGTCACTGGTGACGTTAGACAGCTTGGTCACCACTTCGCTTGTGTGGATGCTGCTTGTTCCTTCTTTGATTTGATTGACCTGAACAGACAAGTGATACAAATCATCACCGATGTTTGAACAAGAAGAGTATTTTGGCCATAGCATTCACTTTCTCAAAAATGTAGTGCTACATGCCAACTAAAACTCAAAAGTATCATGCTGATTTTTTTACATTATAAAATTCTAATTTTGCAATTCTTTTACTCAAAACCAAACTTAACCAATAAAACATACCAGTTGTTTGTTGATCTGAATCAAAGTAACATTTGTTTGCCCGACATTCCAGACAAATTTGCCAGACATGCGCATGTACTTGTGAAATTTATTTGAATGGACTATAGTTGACGTGCAACATGCTCATGCTTTTATTAGTTGATTTACTCACAAAACATGTCAAAATGAACACATGTACTGGGGCAGTGTACAACTCTTATTTTAGTTTTGACCAATATTCACAAGTACTCCCAGCAAACCAGCCCGATCTGGGCCCCAATCACAGCGCGTAGGGCACAGTACTTATCCCAACTTTTGTCTGGCTAGAGTAGGGACCGATATAGCCGTACAAAAACCCGATGCGTAGTAGAGTCCAGAAATGTGGATGCGTAACGATTCGCGCTCCCGCGTGTCGCCCAATTCTGCCCACCACAAAGGCACGCTGCGCACAAGCTAACATAGGGCTACTCTCGCTTCTCATTGGTTAAACTGTCTGTGGACTGTTTCGTCTTCTTCACATTTGCTGCAGCGTACGTATGTGAAAAATATTTATACAAAATCAATTCAGCAAGATATCGTTATTTAATTGTTCTTATAATTCTTAATTTTTATCATACAATACATAAAATATTGTTAAAGTGTTTCTTTTAACTACTGTATTTATTTATACATTATAAACCAAGGGTAAACTTCCGTGCCCATTACTACTGGTCTGCGAAAAGCATTCTTTTCCAGTTGTCCCTTGCCTAAGGCGCCAATGTTCTACAGTTGTTTTCTACTACAGTTGCATGTGCCCGGATATTGTGTTTGCCTGCGAAAACCTATTCCGCTGTGGTTGTTTTTTGGGCTTTGCCTTTCATTTATGTATTTACACACGATTTCGATAGCGATGAAGATCACGTTAATATATATCGTTATCGAAATGGTGTGTAAATACTTCAGTGGGGACAAACCAAGGACCTCCAAAAACAAAAACGCCTGTGCCGACAGTCCCTGTTAACACCAGACATATCTATTCTTTCTTCATGCAATCACATATCATAAACAATATGTGGGATATGATTTTAGGGTAAATCAGCATTGGCCAGGGATGGGGCATTATCAGGGTTGTTCCTGGTTTAAGTTGGGTTACAATAGGGTTGGTGTTGGGTATCCTGACGTATGCCCGATCTTTGCCGCAATCGGGTTACCGTTCAGCAAACGTGGGGTTACGGGTAGCCCGCTCAGGGATCGGGCCCCAAAATTGTGGTTAACTGGGGCTTGCTTCTCAATATGCTTACACTTTCCCCAACACCTAACACAAATCCCTGATTTAGCAATAGATCGACTGATTGACTCAATATATTGACTAACCTGGTTCTGAAGATCTTGAATTTCTTGCAGAAGACAGTTGGAGGAATTGACTGACATCCACTGCCCATCTCTATCACATCTTCTATGTTGTTGGCCTGAAACAGTGTTTTTGTTCAGTAAATTACATTTTGTCCAAACTTCCTGTCACTAATATTACATATTTAACATGCTGATGTATTCGATAATCTTGCACACCTCTTCTTTCAGATTGTCGAAATGATGGCCTACTAAACCATTTTTTTATGCCAACACCTTCAAAATTGTGATGATCAGATCAAAGAAGAAGATTTTGTTGAAAAGCTACAGTCAAATTAAATATAAATACACTAGAAATAATTCAAAGGAAGAGGTCATAAAAGATACAAGCTATTATTACCACTAAGAATGAAACTACTGCAAACTCACTTCCGACAACATATCTGGAAGGACACTGCATTGTGAAAACGCTGTCAGCAGGTATTTCAGGCCATCCGTCTTGGGCAGGGCATGTCTTCCCCTCCTCTGTAAGCGTCAAGGACAGAAATATATTCAAAATTCAATTCACTATATACTTAGCTGAAATTTTACTATGTTATTGACAACAACCAGGGCTACATATTAGCATTACAAACATGGCTAGAAAAGCAAATACAAGATGAAATTTGTCCAAAAATGTGGGATTTAGTGCGTAAAAACAGAGCGTTAAACTGGATAAAATAGCAATATTTTGAAAATTAACCCACAAACCTCAAACTTTACAAACTAGTAAATAACAAATTCATTATCAAAAAATGCTTAGAGAAGCTTAGTTTATTTTTTCATTTTTTTAACCTCAGTTGCATGCAGACCAAATCCACCTTTTTAAATCCCTTTTTTCATCTTTTTTTTTTAATCAGGTTATTTTAGGTTTTCTTCATTGGTTCTTTTTGTTTAATGTTTCTTTATGTGGAAACATTTTTATTTATTTAAATTTAGCATAAATTTATACATGTAAGCCTATCAAAAGCAATAGGCAGTTTTCCGGTTGTATGCTTAGAGAAGCTACCACACTATGACAGACTTGACCTGGGTGAAACAATTAAAACTTTCTCAGCAATTTGTTATTATCACAGTTAAGAATCTTGTAGCTATGACTTTTTTTCAAAACAACCGCATGCATATTTATACATATGAATCAAATGATAAAATTAAAAAATGGCTAATGCCACAAAAGTAGTTGTGGTAGGTAGAATGTCAACACAAGTTATTTAAGAAATTTACACACACAAATAGCATCTGACTTCACAAGATGCAACAACGCTAATCAAATAAGAATAATTTGTGTACTGAAAATACACATTTACAGGATTTAGCGCACTTACAAAGCGAATGTCTTCAACAACCAAAACTAAGCAAAGAACATATGGCAAAAAGCCTTGTACAAAAGTGCATAGAACTTTGCATCAGCCAAGACCCAAATTCTTCCATTTGTAGAAGTCAACGGCAAGTCCACAGCCAGAACGAACTTGCTGCTGACTGTGTCCTTGTCTGGTCTTGAGGGCCACTGGTATGCATCATTTTTTACATTACTTCGCTGCAGAAATGTAACTCGGACCAGACATCTTCAGACACCTCCTCTATTTCTCCTACAAACCAGTCTTCCTCATACCCCACTAAAACCGATGTCCCAGGGGCAATTGATGTGAAGGACACCTGACTTTCTGTAAATAATGCCAATGTAGCATTTATTTTTGCATTCAACTCTGCATCTTCTCTCTCGTCTTTGTCCGCCTCCTCTCTCTCGTTGTCATCCGGCTCCTCTTTCTCATCGTCAGCCTCCTCTCTCTCATCATCAGCCTCCTTTCTGTGAATTATCTCGGCCGCTGCCTCTTGTGGTTCCACTGGCTCCTCGTCCCCTGGTCTTGCTTGTCTTTGCAGAAAGGCCTTGAGGTTTTTTTCAAGGTCAGCAAGCTTGGCAGAGGCCTTGAGCAGCGATGATGCCTCTTTCAATACCAGCTTACGGTACATGACCTCCGCCTTGAGGGCATCCACTTTAGCTGTTTTGGTGGTTTGCACATGCAGCAGGCGATCCATATCATTGGCGGTTTCACATGGCCCATGGTGGGGTTGCAGCCGGCGAATTATATCCTTGACCCTTTCAGCTTTTTTCCTTTCCAGCTCCTCCTTCCTGGCTCTCACTTCCTGCAACAGCTGTTGTCTTCTTTCCACTGCCTCTCTTTCTTCTTGGTTGTGCTTTTATCGGAGCAGCTTTGCCTTGGAGGACGCCTGTGTCAACAGCAAAGCCTGCCTCTCTTCAGGAAGGGACAGGAACCAGCTGGAGACAGTTTGATTTCTCTGCATCAAGTTGATGCTTGAGTGGTGATGGCAGGTGGCATTCCTTCGTTTGAATGTGCTAAAATCCAAGTCCCCGAAGCACTGCTCACCAACCAGGTTGGTTATCTTTGAGAACTCAAGTCTGGTATGGAGGTCTGGGTCTCGGCAGACATGGTATTTGCCACGAGGCAGGAAATCCTGCAGCTGCGCATGAACCACATCCAGGAAAGCGGCCGACATCCTCTTCAAGACGATCCCCACTTTCTCCTTGCGCTGCTCATCAATGTCTAATAAAGACAGGAAGATGGGATTGTCTTGAACTGCCATGTTGACATCAAAGAGAGGTTTAAACTCCAAGCCGAAGGCGTCTGAAGGATCTTCTGCCCACCTTTGCAGAAACTGCTCCATCATCACCACATATGCATAGAAGTCCAGATAGCAGATATCCCGGCCGAGAAGCTGCCAGTAGGGTCCAGTGAGTCCTTTGGAAGTGGGCATCATCTGGAGGAGGAAACAAAGTTGACTTTAAAAAAAGTAACCCTATATATAAACATAGATGTGCTGTTTCATCATTAATAGTTCTAAGGATCGCAAAATAATAACATTAGAAAAGTCCTTATAGATTAGATTGATCAACAAATATTACTTCATGACATAAGTCCCAATCTTAAAACAAATTTTAATTTTAATTAGTCCAATAAACCATTGACTAAAGTGCTTATATATCAAGTAAATTTGTCTAAACAATCTTGATATTGCATTGAGTAACAAGTGTGTGGTCTATATCAACTACACCTACTACTATTAGGCTAGCTTGTAGCTTTGTTGATGACAGTAGGCCTATTCTCAAACTATCAGCAGCCATTTCCGGTTGGAGGTAGCGTTGTATTTTTACATTAATAGCCATCCTTGAAGATATACGTTTGTAAATACAGCTTAGGGTTAAAATAAGTGATAATCTTTGACATTACAGTGATTCTATTACTTTTTTTTGCGCAGGAAAAATTACAAGTCACGCGAAGTTGCAGTCATTCTACCATGCTTGTTGTTAACAAACGTGAGACGCTTCACTCGAAAAACCTTCTACAACTATTTTAATTTCTTCTTTCATCTAAAACTACGAACTGTTGTAGACAAATAAAACAAGCAGCAATAAAGAAATGCAGTACTCACCAAGAATAGCCTTCATACTGAAGACAATCGAAGCAAAACATTCACCGCTATCGTTCACAGAACACGCTCGCGTTGTCATTTTCTTCAATGAAATGTGACGTTGAAAACGCACCGGGTAGTTCGTTTTGATTGGCTCGCGCAACGCGTCATCATGAATATTAAATAAGCCCCTTAGACCATTAAAACTGTATAAAAAGCTTCCTAGCTGATCTTTTTTTGTATAATTTCTGTTCAGTAGGTAAACGGATATCTTCGTTCAAAAATTTCCTTCTTTTTCACACGTCATTTTAACCAAGTATTTTGTATTTACATTTTAAAAAAATTATACGTAAATAAAGGGTAGAGTTCCGTGTGTATGACCGACCTAATTTGCATTTTGTGAATGAAACCGGTTCGTATTTCTGTGGAAATTTCCAAACGTGCTCTCTGTTCGTCGCCGAGGTTAGTGGCTACAGCCAGCGACAAGTGTTGCCAAAATCTCAATCGGATGGCTTAGATTTAGCACTAGTGTTAATTTAATAAGTAACACACAGTAATGTAGACAACAGAAAGCAACACAAAAAGAACAGATCTTTATTGAGAATATATTTTGTACACTATTTATGAACATTTTCTACTGTAAAACGTCAAGTGAAAATCGAGTTCTAAAGGCAAGAAGACCGCTTCCCCGGCAGGCTTACATAACATTACATTACATAATTGTTGCTTTAGGTCCAGCGGACTCTTCCGAGCCAAATCAGGACCGGACAACCCCCAATCCGCATAAAAGATCTGCTGAAACAACCCCAGTGGGAAAACTGAATGCCCTCCACCAGCCAGTCACTTTACAATAAAGACATCCCACGCAGGGGACGGCTGAGGCTTCACCCCAACTTATCAAACCCCCGTTTACAAAAACAAAATAGAATACAAACATCATTATAAATTATCAACAAAACATATACATATAAAATGCCTACATTGCTAAATAATAACATCATAGGAAGCCCTAGTGACCACCTGGCAGAAAGCGTCCAATATTCCCAAGCTGATCCAACAGACCTCATACACAAACAAGGAGTCTTGTCTCGGAAGAGTTTTCAAGAAAAAAGGTAGGTGACTGGTCTAGCGAAGACGAAGATAGTATAGCAGATTGATAGAACAGAGCAGGACTGAGAAAGAGCAAATGAGAAAGACAGCGACAGTGGGAATTTAAAGCACTAAATTTCCAGAAAGTGGGGATACTATTTATACTGAAACCCCCGGCACCCCAACGGGGGTGGCAGGCTTACATAGAGGCTGCCTGTACATACCATTGCTAAGAGGAAAGAAAGAAAGAAAACAGTGGGAAAAACCCAATACTCACGTGACTGTGTGACATTAACTGTGGCTATTTTACTGTCCATGGTTGTATAACTGTCATTGATGCTGCAGATGTAGGTACTGGTCTGGCTCACACTAACCATGAACACAGCTTGCCACTCTCCTACATTCTTAGCCAATGAATTCACTGAAAGCATCAAAAATAGGGCTGGTAAGAAAAGGTAGTTAATAATTTTAACTGTAGTTAATAATTTAAACTAACAAATTGCATTAAGCAATCAGAGAATATATGCATATAACACTGAATCCAGGCAATTTCCTACTGAACACATGCTTTCTTTTGGCATAAAATAAACAGTTTTTCAAGCTATACAATAATTTCAAATTCAAATAATCTTCCAGACTTGGTAAATGCATTTCTACTTGTCAAAGATGTATTCATTATCTTTTGTGACAAAGATGCATAACATCAATACAACACAAAAAAGCACTTGCACCTCAAATATTCAGTGTAATTTTCTAACTTGCATACTGTACTCAACATCAATACAACACAAGCACTTACACTTCAAACATTCAGTGTTTTTTTTTCTGGCTTGCATACTACAATATCAATAAAACAAAAGCACTTACACTTCAAACATTCAAATATTCAGTGTCATTTTCTGGCTTGCATACTGTACTCAACATCAATACAACACAAGCACTTAGGAGTTTGGTTCGATAAGTACTTAGCCTACAAAAGAAAAACAAAAAAGTGGCGATTTATTTTTCAATATTCTCCTTTTAGTTCGATACACTTGACCCAGCGATGCTCCAACTTCTTTAACCCGTCTGAAAAATACGTTTTCTCGAGGTCTGCAAAGTAGGCCTCTGTGGCGGCGATGACCTCCTCATTAAACTCAAATTTCTGCCCGGCAAATGACTTTTTCAAGTTTGGAAAAAAAAGAAGTCGCACGGGGCCAAATCTGGAGAATACGGTGGATGGGGCAGCAGTTCGTTGCCCAATTCGACCAATTTGGGCCTGGCGAGGGCAGAGGTGGGAGCCCGTGTGTTATCATGCAGGGTGGAGAACAACTGAATCAATTTCCTAAGAAATCTCTTAAATTCAGCCGGGGTAGATAGAAACAACACAAAAAAAGAATGTTTTATGCACGTCTTTCAAAAAAGTTAAGAATCTTGATTTGTTGGTTACTCGTTCAATTGCGTTGCGGGACATCATCATATAATATGATGTCCCGCAACGCGATTGAACGAATAACCAACAAATCCAATTTCGGCAGAGCAAGATATTGTGATTTCAAAAGACTGCTAAGACATTGAAAAGAATCACTGAAGCGTAACACAAATGAAGGAGGACGCGCGCATTTAAAGGCTACTGTTCCCAGTCGTGGTCGCCCGATTTTGTTTTCTTGCTCATAGTAGGCCTATATAGTAGGCCTTATAGCATAGCTCTGTATAACAGTCGCGGGCGGGAGCTTTCTCTGAACGCATTGAATGACCGACAAAATAACTTGGATGCGGCCCTGAGGTGTTCTGCGAAAAATATATTGGGCGAAAAATAAAAATCTCGGAACTCAATATTTTTATCTCAGAACTCAATATTTTTTTCTCGGAAATGCAAATGCCTTCCGCGGAAATCCGCGGATCCGAGAAAAATTCTCCACCCTGATCATGGTGGAAGAGCACTTGTTTCTTCGCCAAATGGGTCAGTTTTTTCTTCAATTGGGCGTCGAATCGTCCCAATAATTCGGCATAGTACAGCCCTGTGACCGTTTTGCCCTTCTCCAGGTAGTCGATGTAGATTACACCTTGTGAATCCCAGAAAACAGTGGCCATCACCTTTCCGGCCGATAGGACAGTCTTCGCCTTCTTCGGAGCACATTCACCGGGTGAAGTCCACTGTTTCGACTGTTCCTTGGTCTCTGGTGTGTACCAGTGGATCCATGTTTCGTCGACTGTCACGAAATGACTCAGAAACTCCTTGGGATTGAGCTTAAACAGCGTCAAACACTGCTCTGAAGTAGTCTCATGGTTGCACTTGTTGTCCGGAGTGAGCAAACGCGGCACCCACCACGATAGCTTTGTCATGGCCAAAATTTCATGCAGGATATGACCCATGCGATCTTTTGAAATGCCTACTGTCAGCTATCTCGCTCACCTTCAATAGGCGGTCTGCCAATACGAGATCATGGATTTTTGTCACGTTATCCTCCATGGTAGCCGTTTTCGGGGCACCTGGACGTGGCTCATCAAAAACCGACGTGCGACCACGTTGAAACTCATTACACCAATGTTTGACGGCCGCCATCGAAGTAGAAGAGTCACCGTACACAGCAACCAAACGCTCTTTGATTTCTCTGCGCGATTTCCTTTCCAAAAAACAAGAATTGAATCTCCGACCGATATTGCTCTTTTTCCATTTCTCTAAAATCCGCGGACACACCGCTACCACACGCGGTCAAAATAAAACTATGAGTCCGATCCGCCTGAAATTTCGAAAGTAGCCGTCTACGAGAATGTACTACACGATAGTAAATTGCTCTTGCGATACTGGCGCCATCGGGCGGTGACGCTAAGCACTTATCGGACTGTCCTCGTACACTTCAAACACTCAAATATTCAGTGTAATTTTCTGGCTTGCATATTGTACTCTACCATCAATACATCACAAACACTTACACTTCAAACATTCAAATATTCAGTGTAATGTTCTGGCTTGCATATTGTACTCTACCATCAATACATCACAAACACTTACACTTCAAACATTCAAATATTCAGTGTAATGTTCTGGCTGGCATATTGTACTCTTCCATCAACACAACACAAGCATTTACACCTCAAACATTCAGTGTAAATTTCTTGCTTACATGCTCTACTGTTACATTAATAAACAGAATACCACTTTCTTTACCTAGAGATTTGGCCCCAGTGTTGGAGATATTATACAATGTAGCAGTCCAGCTAACATTGTACCCAGCACTGCGTGTACAGGTCAGGTTGATCATGGCACCTTGGGTAGGTGGAGTCACAATCTGTGTAGGTGGGGTCAAGGTCACCACCAAGTTTGCCACAACTTTAATAGAAACACTGGGTAATGACAACATCGCAGACTCAGCAGTAATTGTGCACACCAATGATCCTGTGCAAATAAACAGAAAAGACAAAGTCACAAAAATGTTTAATCTACAGTTGGTGCAGTTACACCATCACTGTCAACACCACCGCCATCATTGAAATCAAAAGCTCTTACCATTTGTTATGAATGTCATCATCATCATCATCATCATCATCATCATCATCATCATCATCATTGTGCACGCCTATGAGTCAAGTGTGAACGATACATAATTAGATAATTTTTGAAATAATTATGGGCTATTGATCTAGAGAGAGAGAGAGAGTCTGTGTTATTTGTGATATAATGTACTTTCTTGGTGTGTAAAGTGCCCTTCGTTTATCTGTCCTCTTTTTCCTCCCCACTGCATGTTGCTTCTTCTTTCTATCGTTGTCTTTTGTTTGGTTTTATTGATTTTGACTGACAAGACGTATCATCACCTCATTGGCCAACCCGACTCATCCTTTTGGTTTTATGACTGGACTGTTCATTTTTTCCTTTCATTTGATTTTCTTTGGTGCATGTCTTTCTTGCCCCTCTAACTGTTTTTCTAGTGCTTCTCTTTGTGATTGTTGTGTTTCTCCCCCATCTCTCTCACCCTCTCTCTGGATCTATTGCTCTCTCAAGTCAGTGGCAAAAGCGTGCCGAGTTTTGATATGGGTTTGAATATTAGTGGTGAACTGTGTTTCGTTTATAAATCTTGTTTGCGTATTTTTTCATATGAGATCGGGATTATGACGCAAGACTGAGTTTGGTAGTGACACACACACACACACACACACATATATATATATATATATATATATATATATATATATATATATATATATATATATATATATATATATATATATATATATATATATATATATATATGTATATATATACGTTTGTTTCAGGTTTTTCTGGTAAGTTAGATTGCTGGGTCTGAGAGAAGGTTGAATCGCTTTTAGTTCCATATGATAAAAAGGTTGTGTTTACCTGTTTTGAAAGAGATAGAGTTTAAATGTGGTGTTCACCCTTTGTAGAATTTTGTGGAAAGCTTGTATTTTTCCTGCCTTTGCTACCAGACGTTGTTGTCGCCTTTTGTATTTGTGTGGTTTCCAAACGTCTCACAGCGGTCATAAGGTTCTTATAGTTATTTTGCGTTTGCATATGTTTTTGTTGCTTTGTGCAAATGATTATGATCTTTATGATTTTCTCGTTTTAGCGACTCATTTGATGCCCTTTCTGCAAATTAATTTGATTCTGATATTCTTTAAGCTTTTGATTTTCTAATGCTTATTAGAATTTGTTTTGAGTTAGGACTTGGTCTTTTGTCAGAAGAATTATTGAGGTGAACACTTTGTTCAGGATTAGTAAATAAGGACAAGTCAAGTTTATTTGTTTTTAGCTTGTGGTTAGTCATAATACGCTGATTATGCTCAACGTCTTGGTTTGACTAAAGCTAATTGTCATCACAATTTGTCGGACTAAGTTTTGACGAATAAGATAACTGTTTTGGTCTTTAATGAAGATAACGTTTTTTGTCGAATTATCGGCCTTATTTGAAATGTTAACCCACTTGATTATTTATAGCGTTTTTCCTTAAAGCTTTGATGTTTTGTCTCTGCCAAGGTAGTTAGCTACGTTTTGGGACTTCAGGTGTATTTCCTAGAATATGTTGTTAAATGTTTACGTATGTGAATTCAGTTATAAATGTTTTTCTGAGCTAGGTCATCGACGAATATTTCCTAGTTTAGGCACCATACCGAGGCTTGTTGGGTGAACATAGCCAAATTGTTTGTATTAATGAATTGACTAATGTTAGATGAGCATTGTCATATTGTCTTGCGCCAATTGTTTTTAAGGCTTGAAAGAATAAACGTAGCTGAATCATCGTGCAAGTTAAAGAAACATAAAGCATTCATTCCGTCGTTTTGTTCTGGCTTGGTTCCAAGTAACCTTAGCTAAATTGTCTTTTTTTAAATCAGCTAAAGTATTTGTCTCTAAATTATCCTCCGTTATGTATATTCTTTCCGTCTCATTACTTTGATTGTATCTTGTTGAATAAGGGTTTTTGAGACATTGTTTGGTACACTTGCTAATGTTTCTTGTGTTTGTGTTTCTTTCTTTTCGCAGTATTTTACCACACATCTACTGGCACGAGAAGTAAGCTTAGTTCACAGTCAGGTACACAAATTAGTTGTCCTTACAATGATATGTACACACACATAAGTATTCTTATATGAGATGCTGTCATATTTAGTGAATGCTCTTGAACTACGAATAAATGAACTCTATGCTGCTTCTGTGTTTCGTGTGCATCATTACTTGACCAGGCCCTAAATTAATACGAGGCGTTTGACGAGCGAATGGAAATTCTCTTATCTACATGGCGGCGATTACAATCATCATCATTTGTCTGTGTGTCCAATCCATAGAAACTAAAAATATAAAAAAAAAAAAAAAAAAACAGCAACAGGAGAAAGGCTTCACAATTCTGAAATACACAAAAGAGTATAGCAGAATCCTAAATAAAATGGCGAGAAAGGTTGTTGGGGCCACAGATGATCGTTTAACCAGCGTAATCCATCTTTCTCTGTCCTCAGCAACCCTCATGGCTTCGCCCAGTGTCAAGCCAGTCCATTCTCGAATGTTGTCCTCCCACCGCTTTTTCGGTCTCCATCTTCTTCTGCCTCCTTGCATTCATTACCAGTAACTGTAAAAACTAATTACTAGTAATACACATTAAACAGCAACACAGAAATACAAGCTTTCTAACGTACCACTCTCTGCTAGCAGAATAGGTGTGATGATCAGTGTGGTTTGAAAATGAAAAAGGTCTGAAGCAGTGTCCACCAAGGAAGGAGCAGAGATGGAATATCGTGTAGACTGCGTCACAACTCGTCGTCCATTCAAAGTCCATCTAAACTCGGGAGTTCTGTCCCCAGGCGTGCGTGCGCTGCAAATGGCTGTGAGGTTTGAACCATCCACAACTTCTGTGTTATCACCAGTGCCTGGCAATGAACTGTAGGTGAGGATTCCATCCGCCACATAGAATTCTGTACATGCACACAAAAGACAAAGTTACAGTCATTTACCACCTAAAATATGGAAACTTCAAGGGAGTCCCTATAAGCTTACAGGATCATCAATAATGACTACGATTACAAAACTTATTTCCATTAGCATCGTAGTCATTATTGCCATCCTCATCACAGCTATTGTCATTCATCTTTTGCAGCTACAAGTCCAAGCAAGATGATGATTTCTATAGGCCATAGAGGTCAACAATCCAAATAATAATGAGCTTGCCATATGCACAAAAACACATACATCCGCGCATAAGCAAATTTACCTGGATACAAAGGGCAAGAGTATGTACTGTTGACTGCCAAATTGCCAATGGATCCGTTGTTCAAAACAGCCTGCAGCTCCCTTTGAAGGTCAATATAACTTGTTGACTGGTTTGTAGTAAATACTACATCTGCCAGCACACTGCCTTTTCTGTTCAAAACCAACAAACAACAAACATTAGTTCTTTTAACATGATCATCCAGTGTTTGGAAATGCTCTTTTGTTCTACAACAAAACGAAATTATTTTTTACTACTTTATGCTCCAATTCCAACGCTACAAAGCATTACTATTCTACTGTCATTTCATAACATCATATCCCACCCTATCCTATGCTATCCTATCCTGTAATTTGAAAGTCGTTGGAGCACCACAATTGATCGTTTAACCAGCGTACTCCATCTTTCTTTGTCCTCAGCAATTTTCATTGCTTTGCTCAGTGTCAAGCCAGTCCTTTCTCGAATGTTGTCATCCCAACTCTCTTTCTGTCTCTCTCTTCATTTGCCTCCTTACATCATATCTTGCAGGATGGTCTTTACAAGGCCTGATGCTCTCGTGACGTGGCCATACCATTGGAGTTTCAGTTTCTTCACCACTGTGAGCAAGTCATCATATTGTACAATGGCTTGTGTGATGGTCTGTTGGACTTTATTGTTGGTGATGTGCTGGATATAGGAAATGCCCAGAAGTCTTCTGTAGCACCTCATCTCCATGCTTTGTATTCTTTGTTGTAGGTCTGCTGTAAGGGTCCGTGTTTCACAAGAGTATAGGAAGAAGGAGATGACAAGGGAGTGCAGCAGACTTACCTTAGAGACCTGTCTTTCCAAATGGGCTTCAACCTTGTCAGTGCAGCAGTTGTTTGTACGATCCTGAAGAGGACTTCCTGTCGGGATGCATTGTCTGATACAATGGCTCTTAAATATTTGAAGCTATGCGCCGTGTTGAGTGACTGGCCTTGGACTTTGATGTCTGTGTTGATGCCAATGATGTTGATGGTCATCAGTTTGGTCTTCTCTGCACTTATTTCCATTCCGTAGGCTCTGGAGGTGGTGTCAAGGCTCTGTACCAGCTGTTCAAGTTCTTGTTCCTCTCCAGCCAATCCATCAATGTTATCCTCAAAAAGGAGGTTGGAGATTGCTCTACCCTCTATACCGACTGTGCCTTCATGATCTACAATTGGCATCTGACATGATGCGCTCCAGGAAGATGTTGGAGAGAGTAGGCATCCTTGATGCACACCGTTTGTGGTTCTGAACCAGTTCCCGATGGTGCTGTTGTGGAGGACTGCACTGGTAGCCTTGTCATACAGGTTTCTGATGACTTCTATAATGTTATGGCTGACGTTGTACACTGTACAATCTCATGTTTTCCCACAGAGCTGCATGCCAGACTCTGTCAAACACTTTCTTGAAGTCTATAAACACATGATATAGATGTTGTTGGTGCTGTAGATATCTCTCGCAGATAATTCTGAGGTGGAAAATCTGTTTAGTGGTACTTTGCTCTGCCCTGAATCCTGCTTGTTCTTCAGCTATGATTTGCTCAGCTTGAGGTTTCAACCCGTTGTGTATTATTTTCAGTATGACTTTGCTGGGATGGCTGATAGTGCGGTAGTTTTGAAACTCCTCAAGGTTACCATTTTTGGGAAGAGTGATGACAAGCGGCTGGGTCTATGGTATAGGTCATACCCCACTCTGCCAGATCTTGTTACAGATAATGGTGAGGGCGTCAATCATCGCTTCTCCTCCTGCTTGAAGCAATTCTTCCCCTTCTTCAGCAATTGCACTGCTGCCTCAACTTTTTCTCAGATAATTGGGAGGATTTCTTTACCATGATGTAGGCAATCTGGTTGTGATGCTCCCCGCTGGGACTGTGGCATGTCCATCGTCTGGATTTTGTGTGTAGACCAAGTGTGTTTGCCAGTATCAGATTGTTGTATCTCGCAAACTCCAAAAGTCTCAGACCTTTGTCATTTGCCTCCTTGTTGCAGTGGGTTCCACATGTGTCTCTCCAGGTGTGATATGCATCTTGGCCAACCTTGGCATTCCAGTCGCCTTGCACTATTGTAATAGAGTGACTGTTTATGCTAAAATTTTGTTGTGCAAATCTTATCAAAACATATTAAAGATTAATGTATACAGTGATCGTCCTAGGGATTTGCAAAACCGGTACGACGTCACAGTAAACAAACCCACTCGAACGCAAACCGGTAGGCCAGTCACGGAAACCGGTATGACCCATAGCAAAGCTTAATAATGCGTCACTATTTTATATAAGTAGATGGAGACTCTGTTAATGCACTTTCTGTTTCATTAGAAACATCTTCGTCTTCACATAAACTTCTTTTATCGCCCCTCTCCCCCCTAGCAAAAAATGAAAAAAGAGATTTTTGCTTCTTCATTATTACTAGCCTATCTGCCACTGTCGCAATACATACTCACGAGCACGAGGGAAGAAAAATCGGAAAGTGCGCGAGTTGAATTTATCCGTATTCACGATAGCCTTGCGCCCGCGAATGTTATATCATTCTGTATTAATAACCTCAAAGAATATGGCAAGACTACTGAACGCATTCGCAGGTCTCTCGTCTACACTCCCTAAACACATAACATGGCTGGCTGGCTGTCTCTCTCTCTCTCTCTCTCTCTCTCTCTCTCTCTCTCTTCATATCTCTTGTTTTTCTTTCTCTTTTTCTTTATTTTTGAAACCAGTCAAACAAAATAAGAACCGGTAGGCTCTACCAGCTACTGATTTTTCAACCGGTATTTTTATTCTCAAACCGGTAAAATACCGGTAATTTCCGGTTAAATCCATCCCTGTGTATACGTAACTTTTTATATCACATTTCTTTATCCATATTGTATATCAGACATGTTTATAATTACTTTTTCTGCATAATTATTTTAGTGATTAGTTTTCATTATTAAATACGCACAACACGTGATTTAAAATATTATTTGTAGTTTTGATTGGCTGAACTAGTAGGATATGGAAAATCCTATTGACCGATTTAATTTATACTAATATAATAAGCTCATATTTATATATTCAATACAAAGAAAATGATCATCAATGTAGAAAATATAATGTACAACTGCAAAAACAGTACCATTTAATAAACTACTTAACCCTTCTTCCGGCAAGTCCACACATGTTGCCCAATTATATTTTTATTCAAGTTGCCCGATATCTGCCAAAAAACACCTCAAATACATGCTCCACGTAGCTGCTTCCACTGCTGTATCTATAAATAGCATCATCTCATGAATCGTCTCGTGTATGACATTTTCTGTTCTTTTCGGTGGTATGCAAAACATCATGGATCGTTTTAAAAAATGTGCACTGTGAATTTTTTAACATTGATAATTGTTAAGACAATGTTTCAAAGGACGAAAGAGATTATACTAGCAGACATTATGGACAGTGATGATCTGGACAGTGTTTTTGAGGGATTCGATGAAGGCAATCTTGTGCAAATTAATCCAAGCAAGCAAAGCGACTTGGATGTTGATTTTGAAGCATTGGAGAGTGCTTTAAGTGATAGTGATGTGGACACGTTGATTTCTAGTCCATAATACTGTGCCACTGTGTTTTTTTATTTTTCTTCTGTTTTTCTAATGTTTGGATTTTTTTTTAAATGTATTTATGTGCAAGACACTCACAACAAATCATGCACCCCTTGAAAGAAAAATTCATCTTGAATTTAATAAAAATTGTTTTCAGTTCAATATTTGTTATTTTAGATTTATTTAAAAATATGTGTACCGGATGATGTATTATGCGGAGTTGCCTCTCTTCAGCTACCTCTTTCTCATTAGGCAATGTGAGGGTGGTCTGCCTGAAAAAGGGTTAAAGGGTTAATTTACTGAATTTATTTAGTTGATTATTGTTTAATGTTCTTGCCATAAATTCAGTCTAAATTGAAATGATCTCAGGTTAAGCAGTGATGAACAATTCCACTGACTTCCACACCCTCCAATCCTCCCACTGATTCTGCATAAAACTGTGCCTAGTTCAATCTACAGAATCGCATGTCATGGCGATTCCTTTTGCCGCACTGTTCTGACAGTAGACTATTTTACATCTCTGCAAAACTTAACAATGAAACTGGCCATGTTGTACTGAACTGATGAAAAACAATTCTGACAGACTTTTATGGCGCTGTACATATTTCTGGTTTTAAAATTACTGGTCCTCATCTTCAAGTGAGTTCAGTGATTACCTATTGATGATAATATAACATACAACAATGTACAAATGAAAAAAACAATTGGAGGTATTAAAACTGCAGATTTGCAAGCTGACTTACCTGAAACCTCTGACAGTTGTGCCTACATATCCTGTCACACGTGATCCTAGGACCAAATCAAGCTGAAACAGGGATACATCAATCACGGATTTCAAGATATGATACAAACATTCAAAAACATATCCAGTTCCTGAATGTTTGTGCTACTTCAGTTAGTTCAATTTTAATTAGTAGCATAGCTAACTCGATATCTGCAGCTACAATCTTCAAAACAAGTGTGTTTTTTTGTGAGAGTAATTGTTGCTTTTTGTTTTTTATCCTTGAGCTCTTTCGCATCTATTAACACGAAATTATTCATGCAGGAAATAAGCAGAGGATAACATATATCTTGGAGTCACACAGTGGCAGAACTATGATAATCCAAATCAAAACACTCACAGGCTGTCAACAAGATTAAATACTCATGCTCCCCACACCCAAAAAAATACAAAGAAAGAAACAAACAACGAAAGTGTCAAAAGTGTCAGAAAGAAACTTACCCCATTAGCAAGTTCAGTCTTCAAGTCATTGAAGAAAGTAGATGCTTTGCTCAAGTACTCCGCTGTCCAATTCTTATTCAGGATGTGGATCTCTGTGCTATTCAGAACTGTTAGAATAAGTTTGACAAAATTCATATTTAGAACTATGATAACTTGCATGAAAACAAAAAAAACATTAAGGTCAAGTAGAGAATCTAAACCATCCTATCTAAATCCTATCCTATCCCGTAACTCGAAAGCCGTTGGGGCACCACAGATGAACGTTTTAACCAGAGTATTACATCTTTCTCTGTCCTCGGCAACCCTCATGGCTTCGCTCAGTGTCAAGCCAGTCCATTCTCTTTCAAAATGGGCTTCAACCTTGTCAGGGCAGCGTTTTGTTTGAGCAATCCTGGAGAGGACTTTTTGTCAGGACCAACTGTCTGATTCAATGGCTTCTAAATATTTCAAGCTATAGGCACTGTGTTGAGGGATCTTGTTTCTCTCCAGCCAATCCATCGATGTCATCTGCAAAACGCAGGTTGGAGATTGCTCTACCCCCTATGCTGACTGTGCCTTAGTGATCTGCAAGGGCTTCTGACATGTTGCGCTCCAGACAGATATTGAAGAGTGTTGGAGATTGATTGATTGATTGATTGTTGCTTTAGGTCCAGCGGACTCTTCCGAGCCAAATCAGGACCGGACAACCCCCGATCCGCATAAAAGATCTGCTGAAACAACCCCAGTGGGAAAATTGAATGCCCTCCAACGGCCAGTCACTTTACAATAAAGACATCCCACGCGGGGGACGGCTGAGGGTTGACCTCAACTACGCGAACACCCCGGTTACAAAAACAAAATAGAATACAAACATCATTATAAATCATCAAAAAAACACATACATATAAAATGCCTATAGTGCTAAATAGTACAATCATAGGAAGCCCTAGTGACCACCCGGCAGAAAGCGTCCAACACTCCCAAGCTGATCCAACAGACCTCATACACAAACAAGGAGTCTTGTCCAGGAAGAGTTTTCAAGAAAAAAGGTAGGTCATTGATTTAGCGAAGAAGAAGATAGTATAGCAGAGTGAAGGACAGAGCAGGAATAGGAAAGAGTAAATGAGGAAGACAGCGACAGTGGGAATTTAAAGCACTAAATTTCCATAAAGTGGGGATACTATTTATACTGAAAACCCCCGGCACTAGAGTGTTGGAGAGAATAGGCATCTTTGACGCACACCGATTGTTGTTCTGAACCAGTTCTCGATGGCGCTGTTGTGAAGTACTGCACTAGTAGCCTTGTCCTACAGACTTTTGATGACTTCAATAATGTTAGGGTTGATGTTGTACACTTTCATGGTTGCCCACAGAGCTGCATGCCAGACTCTGTCAAATGCTTTCTTGAAGTCTACAAACACATGTGTACACCTGCTGTTGTCTGCTATTTCCGGTTCGCAAGTAAGGGACATTACTTGCCTACCATGGCTTGTCAAAATGGCGTCGCGCTAGAGTAAAGTTTGTCTGAAGACACAACTGTTTTCTATTTTTGAAGTTGTGAATAAAAGACAAAGCTAAAAATGAAACATGTTTTACAGTTTTCTTTGCCAGCGAATACATGCTGGCGAGTGTGACAATTATGACTACATACCCCTCCGAGCCTGACCCTACCTTCCCCCCCCCCCCCCACTCCTTGTTTTCGGTATAAGACCACCTCTATTATAAGACTGTTTTTTCTCAGATTTTGGACAGTCGTATACTGGAGGTTCCACTATATTAGTTATTTCTATTCATGATTTTGTCACATTCATCATAATTTTTTTAACATTGGCCTCTGAATTATTTTTTATGGTTTGAGCTTATTAGGCTCCTGTTTGCTATTTTGGAGTCCTTTTCGCTTATTTTTGCCCATTGTGTTTCCTTTATCGCTGCCCTTTTCGCTCTTTTAGTACTTTTTGTACACTGGTTCAAAACCAGATTTTGGAAGCTTTGATGACATTTTTGCTTATCAGACTTTGTTTATCTTCTTGCAACACATTAATATTGATAATGTGCATAAAGTGTACTGAAATACATATAAAAATGCCTGTTTGTTGGGGAAATGATATAACAAAAATTATTAATGAATGGACAAGCAAAGATTTCAGGTCAATGTTTTGCAGAAGGATCAAATAATAAACTTTCTTTCACATAAGCAACACATCACACATACTTCATATTAAGATGTATGCATGTACTAGGCACCAGTGGTTTTGTCTACATCTGGAAAAGCCTTTAGCAGCTTTTTGAAACTGTTCATGTGATTTTGATGATAAGCGCTTATGCAGTCATTGTGACCGCTATGGGCAAAATTGATTTTGCACAGAGTGCATCTTGCAAACTCTGGTCCTTTCAGAGATATAGTCAGACCAGGCCACTTTTCATTGTAGACTTCCAAAAAAGCTTTCTTCCTGGCCTGCTGTTTAGCTTTTGGATCATCTTTAATCGGATCGGCAGAATGACTTGCATCATGGCTTCGCTTCATTTTTCACGCTAATACACAGCACTATCGAGCAGAATGGAGGAAACCTAAACAAAAGTTACGGGATATGTGCATGTGCCACCTCAGTAATAGAAGTAACTAAACTGCGCGTCTTTTAATCAGCAGAAAACAAAATAATAATAAAACGACCATATTTTTTGCAAGCTGACCAGACGACCAACTCCAAGGCTTAATAGCGTACGAATACGGCAAAGAGACATATGGTAGGCAAGCATACTATTAGAGTATACATCACATGTTCCATTAGAGAAGTATACATCACATTACCATAACAGAAGTATACATCACACGTACCATTAGAGAAGTATACATCACACGTACCATTAGAGAAGTATACATCACATGTACCATTAGAGAAGTATACATCCCATGTACCATTAGAGAAGTATACATCACATGTACCATTAGAGACCATACATCGCACGTTCCATTCGAGAAGTATACATCACACGTACAATTAGAGAAGTAAACATCACACATATGATTAGAGAAGTATACATCACACGTTCCATTAGAGAAGTATGCATCGCATGTACCATAAGAGAAATAGACATCGCACGTACCATAAGAGAAGTATTTGAGCATGAAGCCAGTGTAAGTTATACTTCTGTCTGTGACAAAGTTGACAGTGACCATGCTGGAAGTAGAGTGGACAAAGTCAGGCAGCGCCATGGCCACACTTCCATTGCACAGCCTGCCTGTAAGGCTGGATGCTGAGGGGCCAGCTCCTTCCAAGATCTGCAGAAATCAAAAAAGCTTGAGTTGAATCAAAGAATTCATGAAAACTGTAAAGTAATGGTGAGTAGTAGTAGCAGATATGATGATGGTGTCGACAATGATGATGATAGATGATGATGATGATGATGATGATGATGATGATGATGATGATGATGATGATGATGATGATGTTAATTGTACGAATGAAGATTATGATGATTATAAAGTTAATGATAATACTAACAATACCGGTGATGGCAGTCATGAGAATAAACATATTATAATATTATTGTGTTGCATAACTTTGGGTGGAAAGGGTCAATGGACGTTCAATTCAATTCAATAATTTCAATTCAACAAATCTTTATTACCTCTCACAAGGAATTATAACAGACACTTAATCACTAAAAAAAATCACTAAAAAAAAAATAAAAATAAAAATGCAAGTAAAAAATTAAACATGGTATAATGTAATATTTGTTTAAAATCTTTACAACATGTAGGATACGATTATATATGGACAAACAAATACACACCCACACTATTAATTTATGTAGTAAATTATGTAATAAAATGTAAAACAAATTCTCACAGAAGAGGCTGTTTCCATCTAATCACAAATACAGCCAGGGTACAGTTATCACAGAGTGTCATTACACAAAAAGGTTTACGAGCAAGATATGACAGTCCCATAAAACAATTAAATTAAAGTTAAACTGTACTTACAACCAACATTTTAACACATTTAATTTAAAAACGATACATACATATATATATATACACATCTAACCTCATTTCGGGTTCCCACTCTTTTTCCCCCCCCCCCCCTCCCACCTCCTCGTTCTGCTTCATCAAACGACACACGCACAACCGCACACACCCTTACACACTGTAGAGCCGATTACAGCAAGCAAGAGGAAGAGGAAGGAGCCCCAAGCAGAGCCATCAGCGTGTCATGTTTGAGTTGATCAGGGCCACGGCAGAGGGGAGAAAACTGGATCGGTAACGTACTGTGCGGGTCTTAAGGCTCCAGAAGCGTTTCCCAGAAGGTAGAAATTCAAACCAAGAAGAGAGAGGGTGAATGGAATCGTCCTTGATGCTGATGGCTTTGCCTAGGGCCCTCCTCTGAAACAATTCACACAGAGGCGTCTGCTTTTTACCAATGATTCTGCTGCAGGTATTGGTAATACAGTTCAAGGAATTCCTACTTTTGACACCGAGAGACTGAAACCAGCAAATGAATGAAAACGTAAGAACTGATTCCATGTAGGATCGATAACACTGTTCAAGTATGCTCTGCGAAACCAGAAGAGATCGGAGTTGATACAACATGTACATACGCTGCCTGCATTTCTTAAAAATCATTTCGGCATTAGCTGTGAAAGAAAGCTTGTGGTCAATCATGGTTCCAAGGTATTTGTATTGTTAAACTCTCTCTACAGTTTGATTTCTGAGGTGAAGTGCAGCCACATCTGTCCGATTCCTTCTAAAATCCACCAACATCTCTTTCGTTTTGCAAACGTTGAGCTCCAGATGATTGCCTTCGCACCAGGTGACGAAGTCAACCACACTCCTCTCAAAGCTTGTGGCCGAGTCGGAAGTGTCCACTATTGCGGCATCGTCTGAAAACTTGATGATCTGCAAATCATCCCTGGAGCTCCTACAATCATTAGTATAGAGAGTAAAAATAAAAAGTGAGATAACTGTCCCCTGGGATGTTTTGGTGTTGATAGACTTGGTTGATGAGAAACAGACAGAAGAAAAAGAGTAGGACCTTACACAAACAACTTGAGTACGGTTGCTAAGAAAGTCAGAGATTCAGAGGGTCAGGTACGGATTGATATTCATATTTTGGAGTTTGCTTACAAGGAGATGGGTTTGAACAGTGTTGAACGCGGAGGAGAAATCTGCGAAAATGATCAGGCATTACCGAATTCCAAATGAGAGTGAGCAAACTGAAGCAGGAGATAACTGCGTCTTCGACACCTGTTCTGCCGATACGCGAATTGAAGAGGGTCCTGCGCAGGCTTTGCCTGCTGTTTCAGCATGCCCAGCAATATCCGTTCAAAATATTTAATTAGTACTGAGGTTAGTGCTATTGGTCTATAGTCGTTCAGGCCGGAGGGGTTGGGTTTCTTCGGAACCGGACAGATAGTGGCCGCCTTCCATGACTGAGGCACATTGTGTGTTTCTATAGAAGCATTGAAAATATCACAGAATACAGGAGCAAGCTCCTTACTACATGCCTTGATCAACCTGCCACTAACACCATCAGGTCCTGAGGCTTTGTTAGGGTTGACCCTGCTAAGAACTTTCTCTACTGTCTCCTGCTCAATTTCTGGAATCATAACACTATCTAGATTCTATTTCAGGTATCACATATCTTATTCCTTTCCTGTGAAAAGTCCTGCGGATCAAAACGGCAGTAGAATGTATTCAGTTTCTCAGCAACATCCACCCCCTCCTCCTCATTCATTCCATCATCCCTCTCCCTGACATCCTCCCTCCCTGCCAGCTCCCTCAGTCCCCTCCATGCATCCCTGACAGACCCTGAAACAAACTTCCCTTCCACCTTGTCTCAATATATCTCAACTTCTCTTCTTTAATCAATTTGTTTATTTCTTTCTGTAATACTTTCCCCTCGGACTTTTTGTTTTCAGCAAACAGCTTGTTCTTTTGTACAATCTTAGCCTTTAGCTTCTTAGTAATCCAAGGCTTGTTATTTGGATAAATTTTAATCTTTCTCTTTGGCATGATCATGCCTTCACAAAACAACATATAACTTGTGACAACATCAGTGGCATGACTTACATCAGTAACATCCTCTGTCAATACCTTCCAGTCTGTGCAGTCAAAACAACCTCTCAGCTGCTCCACAGCATCAGCATCCCACACCTTGATCAGTTTAGTCTCCACCCTCTCTCTTCAACTTTTGAACGTAGCTGGGTAGCAATAAGACTGCATTGTGATCTGATGTTCCTATGGGAGCCTTCATGACAGGTACCATAGCATTTATCTAGAGTATTGTCTCTTCTAGTATTACAGGTCACATATTGGTGAAAATCAGGCAATGTAGTGTTTAGATTACAGGTGTTTTCATCCCCCAAAACAAATACAGGCGCGTCACGCGATACAGCACAAAGCCTATCAACACACTCTGCAACAGCAGCAGTGGCACGCGTTATGTTTGCATTGGGGTGCACATAGACAACAACATAGAACAGTTGACCAAATTGGCAAGACAGATAAGTAGGCCTGAGTGACAATTCCAGGAGCTCGAGATCCACTGTACACATTTGTTCTCTCACAATCACACTGCTCTTCTTACACCATCTTTCATTGACATACACAGCCACCCCACCACCCTTCCCTTTCCCAGTCACACCACTATCTCTGTCCATCCTAAAAGGGGAACCAAAACCATCAAGTTTTATGGCATCAGTTTGTGTGTCAGCACACCACCATGTCTCTGTGAAGCACAGCAAGCATGCATCGTTTTTCAAGGGGGGATTGTGCGGCTGTGGTTCTGTACTATTTTCCGCTGGTCTCAAATGGTTTATCGTCCCGCAGTGACGGTCCCGCTACGCAGTGCCAGCCACTCTGGGGCTGATGTCCTGTTGGAAGAGGAGAGCTGCATGCGCACATTTGTGATCCACTCGGACCTGTGTCATCTTTGTATAGTTTTGTGTCATTGTGTCTGAGGAAAGTATCGATAGCTGCAGGCAATCCCTCAGTGGCCATTTTACTCCCGTGCAAGCATTTGTATGAACATGTATATATTTTATATCTTTGAATGAAAGGAAATATTAGTGAAGGAAGTGTGCTTTTGTGTGCAAGGAAATTATATTTGATAACTATTGTTCAACGTTCATGAAGAGAAGTAATTTATGCATGAATATTTTGGATTCTTGGATAGCATTATAAAGAGAAGTAAAATGTAAATGGAAACGATTTTGTTAATAATTAAGAAAAGATATGTAAATTATAAATGGAATTTGATCAATTGTTTTCAATGGCTGTAAAAGGGGAGGTAATTCATAAATAACAATTAAATTTTTTCCGATAAAGGGAAATAATTTGGGAAGTTTGTTCTTTTCAATTATGTTAAAGAGAGGTCAGAACAGAAGGGGTAATAACGTGCACTGGGATGCAGAAGAGTATGTGGGTATTTTTCCTATGTTGGTTGATTAATAATGTAAGAATCTACTCTTGTGTATGTCTTAGTGTATTGGTATTGGCATCTCCATCTTGGAGTGTGACGTGACTTGGCTTTGACCGGAACTACCAGGAGTCTATAAACAACCTGGCGCTCCAACTGATTTGAGCACCTAGCGGAACCACGCTGGTCGCTGACTGCCATCCAGCGAGACTTGCCATCCAGCGAGACTTGTCATCCAGCGAGACTTGTCATCCAGCGAGACTTGTCATCCAGCGAGACTTGTCATCCAGCGAGACTTGTCATCCAGCGAGACTTGTCATCCAGCGAGACTCTTAACTTAGAAGTCTGTACAGGAAAAGTTGTAATTGTTCCCTAAAAAGTATCGCTCAAAAACTTAACTTTAAAGAATGTCAGTTGTCAGTTATATAAAGCCACATCTGTAGATAAATAAGATGAAATAAGACATTATCAGTTTCAAGAAATTATATATACTTAGTTGGAGTGGCATTTCCCATAGTCAAGTATCCTGTATAATTTCTAGCCATCGAGAAATATTAATATTGCTGTTTAAAACATTATTAAGCCTTTGTGTAATTAATACTGTGTACAAATTAGTTAAGTAATTTACTATTCTACAGCCACTTGTAATCTTATTTAGGCTGTAATAAGAAAGACTCTAAAGAAAAGTTATCTCAATCATTTCTTCTTATTGTTTGTTTACTAGTTTTGTTTTCATTATAGTTAAGTGTGGTTGTGGGTAATTAGTGATATAAATATATAGATTAGGAGTTTTGTGTGAATAAAATTGTTGTAATTGTTTCCTCTGGTGTCTTATGTGTTAGATATTTGGGGTGATTGTTTCTCGTGTGGTTAGCACACACTGCACTGGTGTACCCACTATTGAGGCAGTGGATGTGACACTGACTGACTTTGGACACCTTTAGTAACCTTGACCTTGGAGTGAGATTGACAGAATATGCTTAGTATGTGTGTCTCATTTATATCTACCGTGCGTCAAACAATTATAAGTTCAATGTTAATAACCTAAACAAAAAGTGAAATTTTGTGAACAATTTTCATTTTTTGACTAACATTTCTTGACCCTATGACCCTGAAGTGAAGTTATTCATTCACTGATCATTTATGAGGTCTCATGGGTATACACCATCTTACCAAGTTTGGTTGTGATAGTTGAAATAGGTGTCCAGCACTTAGCCACTTTAAAGTTTTGCACAGACAGACGTGGACAGATAAACTAAAATTTTTTTTAATGCCATGTTGGGACTATTTTTTGACTTATCTCGCACAGATTTGCAAAAATTTTGATTTTTTTTTTTTTTTTGGGGGGGGGGGGGTGATTGGTGAGGGGAGGGGGTGGTATGCATGTGAGTCAAAAAATGAGGGGAAAAGTCTGCCTAAGTCAAGAAGAAAAGTCTGCCTTGGTCAAGAAGCAAATTCCTGACATTTCAGTTGCGAGTCCAAAGCTATAACCACTACACCAGTGGTTCCCATAGGCCTCAAAACTGGCAGTCAACATTGATGCACTGATAACAATTCTGAGGGTCATTTCAAAATTTTTAAGGGTCAAATCAAAATTGTTCAAACTGACAGTTACTTACACACAGAAATGATTGCAAAACAATAATACAACGCATTCAGAATAACAAAACAATTTTTAGTTTATTTTGGTTTCTATCCATAATGTAAACAATTCAATAGTGATACCGATCATTGCTGTAAGGTCACGAAAAATGACTGTGTCTTGGCAGAGAAAAACGTGTGCATCATAAAGACGCACAGATCTGAAATCTCTGCATCATTTCTGTATTTTTATGCGTAAATTATGCTCTGCAGTGCGTTATGGGGAACTCTGCACTAGACCAACGAAAATCTGTGATATAGATGGGTAAACTAAACTATATTTTAGTTAGTAGAGAGCACTGTCAGAGCTTCACAATGACAATTCAACGAAGAATTGGTACCAGCAACCTTGACCTTTGAGGTACTGCAAATCTGATGGCATAGGAGTATGGTCACTAACCTAGGTAATTTTCCTATGAGGTTTGGTCAAATTAAATTAAGCAGTTCTTGAACTATGGCATGCAACGGACCAACCAACAGACCAACACACTGACATTTGGCTCATCCTGATTCCTGTCTATTTCAAAGTATTTCCAGATAGATCTGGAAATGATAAAAATGCAATTTGTATAGCCTACCTGCACGTAATCATAGGTGCATTTATCGTTGTATTCTAAGTCCATGCTGGTGAACTGCAGTGAGAGAGTGTAGGTTGCTGTGGTGTTGATGATCCAAGAGCATTTCAGGTTGTTTGGATAGGACTGAGGGTAGTTGGGTGATTCTATGAAGCCATTCTGAGCTGTTAGCACATTGTTGCAATCTGTCACATAGAACACAATGGTCAACAATAGACAATCAATGATAGATAATTAATAACCAATGACGATATCCAAGTGTGGGTAGGGCAGAGGGTAGTGGTTTACTCCATCGCTCCAACGCCAGATGTGAGCACATTGTGGCAGTCTGTCACATATAACATAAGACCAAATTTGCACAGTATTTGTGTCTCATTGATATCTATCATGCATCATTACATTACATGTTTATTGCTTTAGGTTCAGATCTATCTTGCATCAAAGAATCATAAATTCAATATTAATAACCTAGAAAGAAAGTGAAATTTCGTTAAAAATTGTCATTTTTTGACAAACATTTGATGACTTTGACCGGGAAATGAAGTAATTCATTCACTGATCATTTTTGAGGTCTCATGGGTATAAACCATCTTACCAAGTTTGGATGTGATAGTTGAAATAGGTTCTGAGTACTCTGCCGCTTGAATGTTTTGCACAGACGGAGGACGGCAGACGGATAGATGGAAGAACTTTTTTTTTTTTAAATCAATTTTGGACTCTTTAGGTTCCATTTTACCCAGATTTGCAAAAAGCTGCAAATAATGTGTTGGGGGTGAATACATAGACTCACATTGCTATGTACATAAGTCAAAAATTGCAGGATTATAATTTGCAAGCCCACACACACACGCACGCACACACACATATGTACTTACACACATACACATACACAAATATATTGGACAACTGGCTGAATTTATTATCTGTTAATAAGACATACAGATTGTGGAATAAAACCGTTTTTAGTTCTCAAGGCACAAATCTTAGACATTCAGAAGCGCTGTCCAAAAAGTAGTAGCTGGAAGTGATGAGCAAGCACACGACTTTCATACAGCACATGCAGACTCTCTTGATTCACACCCACAACCTTCCAGCAAACATTCACCTCTCGATCAAGCAAACTTCTGCTTTTCATGAACAAACTTCCAAACCAGCAAATAAAAAAATAGAAGGGCAAAGTCCATATGACTCACATACTCCCTATGGAGCTTGCAATATTTAACATGAAAATGAATGCTCAGAAAGAAAGAAAAAAGAAACGGTGGCATTAAAAACCAAAGTAATACCCACTTTGATCTTTCTAAGCTCTTGATCTTCAGATGACCTTGACATCCGGCTCCAAATACACTCATGTACTATCAAATAAGCTACAGCAAAAGTTGTATTATGCCAATAAAACTTGGGATGACCTTGACCTTCAGTGACTTTGACCTTGGAATGATCTTGACCATCACATGACCTCTAATTCTAATTTAATCAAATAATAATAGTCAAATTTGATCAAATCATTTAATGTTCTTGCATATTATGGTTTAAGCAAAGCCATTCTACTCACTGTATGATGACCTAATTTGTGTATGGTTTTGCAAGGCCTAAAATGACTGTCACCTTCAAAAACGAAACATATATGAAAGATCAGTCTATTATCTCTAAATACAACAAGTTTGAACTTCATATCTCTCACAGTTTAGGGTTAAGGTCACTTCAAAGTACCTATACTGACTTTGGACAGCTCCAGTGACTTTGATTTTGGAGTGAAATTGACCAAATTTGAATAATATGTGTGTTTTATTGATATTTATAATGCATCACAGAATCGTAAGTTCAATAGTAATAACTTTGAATCATAAGTTCAATATTAAAAACTTTATTGACAAATTGTCATTTTGTTGACCCCGTGACCTTGATACTGAAGTAAATGCATTCATTCACTGATCATTTATGAGGTCCCTTGGACTTTACACCATCTTATCAAGTTTGACTGTGATAGTTGAAATAGGTTCTGATCGAGATATTAATCCACTTGCAAGTTTTGCACAGCCAGATTGTCAACGACAGACAGATGGACAAATGGAGTTTTTTATTATTAAAAAAAAAAAGTAATTTGTATACTATTTAGAACTTATCCCGCACAAATTTGCAAAATTCAGGAAATTTTTTTATTGCGGGGTGAATACACAGACGTGCAATTGCTATGCACAAGAGTCAAACAATAATGAAAACCTGTGGAAAAATGCACTCTCTCTCCCTCTCTCCTTATTAGTGGTACAAGCATGTGTACTGAAGGTAGCCCAGTCTAAGTAGTTAGGCATATCTCTCTCTCTCTTCCTGTCTCTCTTTCTCTCTCTCTTTCCATCCCTCTCTCTTTCTCCACTTCTGCAGTTAGTGAAGCTGGAACCAGATAGTGGCATGACTGGTCTAGTCTTTTGAACAGGCCTTTGTGTGGTCAGTCTGGTGTAGTAATTCCAGTTGTAAATTGATAAGAATTATGATTTGGCAATTAAATGCAAGTGTTGATACTATTAGGTAGGGTTCTTATATGGATTATTTATGATGTAAGAGTAAAGTTTATAGTTAGAAGGATGATGTGAATTTTATGTTAAGGACTACATTTTTGTGTGGAGGTTTTCATAACAAGGGACGTGGCCTCCTTTTTTTTGCCTGAAGTTGCAGAACTTTTTTTCTTCCCTCTCTGGCCATCCCACACCTAACAATTGGTTCCAGAAACACCATATTGTAGAAACAGGCTCGGTTAATTAAGAGTTTTTCTTCTTGGAGGAAAACATCTCCCCTAGTATGACTATAGCTATGAGGTATGTACAATGTTAATTGTGTGGCATTTTTTATGATTATTAATAGTATAAAAACAGTATGAGTATTTTTATAGGATTGCTTCTTTTGTAAGTTGAACAGTTAGAAGTACTATTTAAGGGCTTAAGATGATGGTCCTTGTTTAGTTTGATTGAGTCCTGTCTTTGTATTATGTTGTTTATAAAATAAAAGAAAGAAATGTTTATCGTTCCTCTGTTTGTTCCCTGTTCTCGATTGAAAATAATTGTGGTAGGTTGAGACCACGTGGTCAGTCAGTCATTGAATTTAAATAAGTACTGACTAGCAGTGGTCCCAGTATGTAGTTAGAGATTGTGGTTTGTTTCTATTCTTTATTTATTGACACATGTCTTGTTGTATATTTAGGTGAGTGTTTTCTGTTTTTATTTAGCTGAGGACTTAGAATGATATTGTTAGTGGTTGATCTTACAATGGAGTTGTTCATACTGGTATGTGCAAATTACAGGATGAGCCGGCCGGCGCTTAACCGTTGTATGGCTAGGTATGCCTAAGACCACCATGGGTAAGCTAAGGGTCCATCACCCTGAGGTTGGTGTTTTGTACTTTTGGATTTTGATTGTTTTAATTTTGTTTCTTGATACGATGTATCACTGTCTGTATGTATTACTAAATCCAGCAATAAGCATTGGATTGCTGATCTCCACATGAGGCCAGCGAATTATGCTGTAGCCATCTTTTTTGCCTGGATTAAGGCCATGCCACTTTGAATCCAGCACAACCTCTGTATTCATGATTGATGTTTATGCCCCAAATGGATGTTTTTGTGTGATTATACTAATGTTTGAATCCAGCCTAACTGCTTTATTCAAACTGTCTTTTTGCATCGTTTTAAATGTCTGAATCCGGTATAACTGCCTGAATTCCTATTGTTCTTTTTTGTACAATAAATACTTAAACTCAGAATAACTGCTGTGTTCTTATCGATATTATATTGTTGGTGCTAATCTAGGCAAAGAAATTCTGGTCAAGATTGGTGTTCTTTTTCTTTCACATTAATATCATATGTAATATATGTTGACTTATTTTTGTATGTATTTATGTGTCCCTGCTATGTATTGTTACAGGTTGTTTGCTTGTTTGTTCGTTCGCTGAGTGTTGCTTGAAAATAAATGGGCCACGAACTGGACAAAGAGGGTTCCTGGTTTCTTCCTTCTTCTCCTCATCCTTCCTCTGCGGCCCTCTTCCACCGCACCACCATCTCTACCTATCTCTTCACAATAACAATTGACTCAATAAAAGCAGTGTAAAAGGTCTGAAAGATGCTGCTATTGACTTGAAGGTTTGTGAGTTTCTGAAGTCGGTAGATTCTGGATTGACATTTTTGGTGAATGGCCTTGGCGTCAGCAGTAAAATTCATTTGTCGTCAATGATGGTTCCGAGGTATCGGTTTGACTTACTCAATTGCTACACCATCAATGAAAATGTCTGGAATGGGATAGGGGTTCCTACGGAGGTCTATTACAAGTTCTTTGGTCTTTTTCAAATTTAAATCCAGGTAGTTCTGCCTGCATCAAGATAAACTTGCCATACATGCACATGGGCACACAAGTTCTTTATTCCAAATGTTTGAATAGCACACTTCATTGTGCAAGCTTTGATCGGTTGTTTTATCACAAGTTAGTTAGTCATTGTTATAGGGTCCAGCAGACTGCAAAGAGCTGAATCAGGACCACAACTTGATTAAAAGAGGGCTCACTCCTGATCCGTATAAAAAATCTGCTGAAACAACCCTAATGAAGCCACTCCTCCAGCCAGTCACTTTACAATAAAGGCCTCCCGTGCATGGTAAACTGAGGCTGTACTCCTAATTTATCGAACCCCTGTTTACCAAAACAAAATAGAATATAAACATCATTATAAAATATTAACAAAATACATAATATAAAATGCCTACATTGCTAAATAACAATACCACAGAAAGCACTAGTAACCATTTGGCAGAAAGCGTCCAATATTCCCAAGCTGACCCCAACATATCTCAAACACAAATGAAGAGTTTTGGGAAAGTTTTTAAGAAAAATGTCAGGCGACTGATCTAGCGAAGAAGATAAAAGATAGAACAGATTAGGAATGAAAAAGAACAAATGATAATGACAGAAACAGTATTAACTCTTTCCCTGCCAATCGACGATATATCGTCGATCTGAGCCGCCATGTTTAGTATTCCGTTTCGTTCCGGTTTTTTGCGCAGTCCAATCCAAGTTTTATTTTAACCAAAGAGAGATAACTCTTTCTACTTTCGATTTCGATCGACACGCGCGTGGTTTCTTTAAATTGATTCGTTTTTAGAGTGTTTTTTGTGCATTTTACTAAGCATTGTGATGGGCACAATTGACAGTGTGTCAAACTCTGCTAATAATCAATATAATTTCAAACTGTAAAGTGTATTTTGATCCTAAATAAATTTTCTTTCTGGTGTGTGAAGCTGATTCAGTGATTGGAATTATTCCTCCAGATTTTTTTTAATCACTGTGGTATGTAGAAATATTTTTATTTTATTTTATCATTTCAAAAAGATCAACATGCTTTCAAAACACACATTTCAATAACATAATCAAATTAACATTTTTGTGGTTTTTTTTTCTTATTCTTCACTCTTTTACCTTTCATTTGATATGAAATATGTCTATTTAACAACTATTATTGAAAGAACAGTACGTTTAATGCCTAAGGTACTGAACTTTATTTCCGGTGCCAGAGAAATGTCTGGCACAAACGTGGAAACATGCCTGGCAGGCAAAGAATTTATGGCACTAAATGTCCACAAATTGTGCATGCCTATGACTCATGTGTGATCGATATTATAATTAGGTAATTATTGAAATTAATTATGGGCTGTTGGTTGATCTAGTTAGAGAGTCTGTGTTTGTGATATAATGTACTTTCTTGGTGTGTAAAGTGTCCTTCGTTTATCTGTCCTCTTTTCCATTACTACTGCATGTTGCTTCTTCTTTCTATCGTTTTCTTTTGTTTGGTTTTTATTGATTTTGACTGACAAGACTTATCATCACCTCATTGGCCAACCCGACACATCTTATTGGATTTATGACTGAACTGTTCAATTTTTCATTTCATTTGATGTCTTTCTTACCCCTCTAACTGGTGTTTCTTGTGCTTCTTCTCTTTGTGATTGTCTTGTTTCCCCCCTTCTCTCTCTCACCCTCTCTCCGATCTATCGCCATGGCAAAAGCTTACTGTGTTTTGGTATGGGTTCGAATATTTAGAGGTGAATTGTGTTTCCTTTGTAAATCTTGTTTATGTATTTTTTATTTTCGAGATCTTTTCTCATGAGATCGGGATTATGACGCAAGACTAAGTTTTGGTAATAACACATATATACATTTGTTTCAGCCCTTTTTGGGTTAGTTAGATTGTTGGGTCTGAGAGAAGGTTGAGTCGTTTTTAGTTCCTTATGATGGAAAAGTTGTGCTTACTTGTGTTTTGTTTTCAAATAGATATATAGTTGAGGGTGTGAAGGGCTTTGTAGGGTTTTATGTGAAGTTGTTTTTTCCTGCCTTTGCTACCAGACATGGTTGCCTTTGGATATGTGCGATTTTCAAACGTCTTATAGCGGCCATAAGGTACAAGTAGTTATTTTGCGTTTTGCATAGGTTTTTGTTGCTTTGTGCAAATGATTATCACCTTTATGATTTTCTCGTTTTAGTGACTGATTTGATGTGTGCGAGCCTTTTCTGAAAATTAATTTGATTCTGATGTTCTTTAAGCTTTTTGATTTTGTAATGCTTGATAGCATTGGTTTTGATTTAGAACTTGGTCTTCTTTTGTCAGAAGAATTATTGAGGTGAACACTTTGTTCAGGTTTGGTAAATACGGACAAGTCAAGTTTATTTGTTTTTAGATTGTGGTCAGTCATAATTCGCTAATTGTACTGAGCTAGGTCATCGACGAGTATTTCCTTGTTTAAGCATCATACCGAGACTCGTTGGTTGAACGTAGCCGAATTTTTTGTATTTTGACTAATGTCAGATGAGCATAGTCAAACTGTCTTGCGCCAATTGTTTTGAGGCTTGAAAGAATAAACGTAGCCGAATCGTCTAGTAAGTTTAAGGAACATAAAGCATTTGTTCCTTTGATTTGTTCTGCCTTGGTTCCAAGTAACCTAAGCTAAATTGTCTTCTTTGATATCAGCTAAAGTATTCGTCTCTAAGTCGTCCTCCAGTATGTGTATTATTTCCGTCTCATAGCTTTGACTGTATCTTGCTTGAATAAGGGTTCTGATACATTGTTTGGTTCACTTGCTAATGTTTCTTGTATTTGTGTTTCTTTCTTTTCACAATATTTTACCACACATCTACTGGCACGAGAAGTATTTCATTGTCACATACACAGAAATTAGTTGTCCCCGAACTGATATGTACACATGTGTATTCTTATGCCAAAAGTCGACATATTTTGTGAATGTTCTTGGATTACGAATACATTAACTTTATGCTGCTTCTGTGTTTAGTGTGCGTTATTACTTGACCCTAAAATAGTACAAGCGCTTGACGAGCAAATGGAAACTCTTTTCTAAATGGCGGAGATTATAGGGATACTATTTATACAGACCCCCCCCCTCCCCCCCCTCCGCACTCCAACGAGGGTTTATCACAAGATGAAATTATATAAACAGGTGAAATTATATACACATATTTCTTGTATACAAATGTATTAGAGACTGCACACTGAGTGTCACATTACGTTATAAATAACGTGCAAGTCCTACTACAGAGCATGACTTACTTGTGAGGTAAGAAACCCTGAAGCCACGACCAGAAAGCCCAGAGTCAGAGACGTATTTGATCCACACATGTTGAGAGTTGGACCGTATGGCGCTGGGGATGACAGAACCACACAGTTGTGCCAGCATTGCACCGTTCTCATCTCCATCACGCACCTGACACATCAACCAATTAACCAGCATCAGTGCACACAAACACATAATCCCCATAACGAACATTAGCACACTGTTACACTCAGTTCGATGTTGGTGTTTTCTATCAGTATCTGATTCAGCCCCGATGCTTGAATTCCTGATAGTTGTGTAACTCAGATTCGTTTATTCACACAGCCCGTCCAAACAGCATACAATTCACAAAGTCGACGTATGAAGTTTTCCACTTTTATTCAGCACACATCAACAACTGCATACAATTCTCAATTCGACTCAACAACTTTCACAGCAACTTTCCAAATCACTATCAACAACTTTACTCTCTCAACAACAATCTCGGCACACGATTAAATAACCTCTCTCTTTTCTGGAACAATTGGGTACATGGTAGAAATGACGTACTGCCACCAATCGAATAAAAGATCGTCATCACTGACTTACGTCAATACATATTTTTATATCTTCCAGAACGACCTCTTGCTTCGACATGTATCGGGAAGTTTCTATCAAGAGTAAACACGCATATCCAGAAGATTCTCAAATAATATCGACTAACGCAAATTATCAACGTTATACAAAGCCTCTCCTAACAACAATGCAAACTCAAATCAAAGGTAAATAAACTCCATTATTGAATACTTTGCAAAACGAAACGATTAGATCTATCTTGCGCGTTTCTGACGTACTACCATTCGCGTTTCAACGTAACATAACCCCCCACTCAAGAAGAAATTTACCCAATTTCTTTCAACAACGTTGAAACGTAATGCACAAACAATGTACAGAATTAAAACTTACTTCAGACTGTCTCATTTACTGTCAATGTTCTCAGTTTATATACACAGAGTCCATGTTTTTATTCCGCAAGTCTTTCTGGATACTGTCAATGTTCACAGTTAATTTACCCAATCAACGTTTTTCATTTTCAAGTCTGTCATTACCAATATTCTGAGTTCGTCCACACAGTCAATGTTCTTTCGTTCGCAAGGAATCGACGCCCTCGTCAGTTGCGGTCGTCATCGGCCCAGGGTCAAAGACGATGATCACGTGGGCTTCCCCGGAATCAGTGCGTCCTCCGTTGTCTCCTTCTTCCATCGGATGTCCGACGCAGTCGACGTTGTCAGCTCCCAGAATGCATTCGCTGGGTCTCACGGTCAGGTTGGCTTCTGCGGGACGGTGGAATAGCTCCCTCAAGGTCTGCAGATACTCCTTCCAGGTCTGGGTGTGGACTTCATGTTCGACCAAAGTCGTAGAGCCAGGGACATCGCTGAAGTTGTGGGGAAACTCGCCCATAAGGTCCTTGAGCTCCATCTTTTGACCTTCCGTCAAGCTCGGTCGTAGCTTAACATCATCGATGCCTTCTTTGCTGTGGAAGTCTCCCAGTTCCAACAGTTCTTCGCTGTCAAAGCTGTTGTCGGTCACAGCTGCTGTGGCTGCGTGCACAGTCTCTGATGGCCTTTTCACGTACAGCTTAAGGAGGTTGGCGTGGTATATCTTGGAATGCTGGCCGACCTTCACCTTGTAGTCGTTGATCCCCACCACGGTCTCCACTTCGTACGGGCCTTTCCACTGCATCAGCAACTTATTGTGATCAGTAGGTAGCAGCACCAGCACTTTGTTGCCAGGTTTGAACTTCCTGCTCACGGCCCTACGATCGTAGTAGTGCTTTCCACAGTCTTGGGACTTCTTCAGGTTTTCTCTGGCTATCTCGAGAGTCTGCTCCAGTTTCTCCCGTAGCTCAAACACGTACTGGTAGCTGTTCTTCACCTCTGGGGTGTCTACTTCTTTCGTCCACAGTTCTTTTAGGATGTGCATCGGCCCTCGGATGGTTCTTCCGTACAGCAGCTCGAACGGAGAAAAGCCGGTGGACTCCTGCGGTACTTCTCTGTAGGCGAAAAGTAAGGCGTTGATGTAACGATGCCATTGTCTGGGCTGCTCGCTGCACAGTTTCTTCAGGGTGGACTTCAACGTAGCATTGAACTTTTCGACAAGCCCGTTGCACATTGGATGGTAGGGTGTCGTAGTCAAATGCCGGATGCTCAGCAGTCTGTTGACCTCCTTCATGCAGTCAGAGACGAACTGCGTCCCGAGGTCTGTCAGAATTTCTTCAGGCACTCCAAGTCTACTGAACATGTCCACCAGCGCCTCTGCAACAGTTTCAGTGTCAATCTTCTTCAGAGGCACTGCTTCTGGGTACCGAGTCGCATAGTCCACTAAAGTCAGTACCCATCGATGACCTTCTTCACTCGGAGGTCTTATTTCGCCGATTAAGTCTAAGGCCACCCTCTTGAAAGGTCGGTCGATCAGAGGCATCCTCTGCATAGGCACTTTCGGGACCCTTCCTCGAGGTATGGTCTTCTGGCAAATGTCACACGATCGGCAGAAACGGCTGACGTCCGCATGAAGTCCTGGCCAGTAGAATACCGCCTGGATTCTATCCGACGTCTTCTTGATACCTAGGTGACCTCCCATAATTGAGTCATGCGCTACTTCCATCACCTGGCGCCTTAGGGGTAACGGTACCAAGACTTGACGCAGTGGTTTACCTCCGTTGACCCTCGGGTGCTGGAAGATTCTGTACAGGATCTTGGCCTTCACCTCAAAATAGACCGTGCCACTGCCCTTGGTCACGTGGTCTTGGCGGTTCCTATACTTGTTTAAAGTGCTATCAGCTTCCTGGAGCTGGATCAGCTTATCTCTGTCCACGATGGCAGCTTTGGAGTTGTCGGCGACCTTCAGTGGCGTAGACGTCTTGTCTCTCTTGGCCTGGGCCCTGGTTGTAACAGCACCGACGATCTCTGGTCGGCAGGGCTGAGCCGGAGTAACCACATTGTCCCGTAGCAGCTCTGTAAGGTCTCCATCGGGAAACGGCAATGGATCCTCCTCCACAACTTCGACGTGTTGAGTTGAGGCAGGACTCCACTCTGGATCGGGGTCGTCGGGTCGTCTCGCGCCGTCGATATTCCCGATCATCAAATCATACAGCGGCTTCTTCAGGCAAACCGCTTCGACTTCGCCTATGTAGAAAGGGGTGTTGACATGAATCTTCGCAACTGGCGCTCTCACACATTTGCTGTCGGCCATGAGTGTCCATTTAAAATCGCCAGTGAACTGTTCTTTAGCGATTAGGTCTTCTCCGACGATGACCCCACTGCAGCCAGAGTCTCTTAAAACAGTCACTTCATGATTTCCGACGCGTCCCTTGGAAACAGGCATGTTCTGTACGGTCACCGCTGCGCTGGCGACGACGGGGATGGATTTTCCGTTGGCAAGGAGAAGTTGGCCATCGGTCATGCACTCTTGCACGTCCGCAGGAGTAGCTGTGCGCTTGGTCTCACTCGGAAGAATGACGCTCCCGCCGCACACTTGATGGTCAGATCTACTGGTTTGCCGTTGATTGGAGAACCGCCTCTGCCGGTTGCCCGCCGCTGAATTGTCCGTACTGCTCCGCTGTCCGCTACTTTTGTTTTGAGGACAGTTAGCCGCTCTGTGGTCTGTAGCGTTGCAGGTGAAACAGCCCCTTGAATGCCCTTCCCTGGGAGGAGGGCGTGGAGTCTGTCTGTCTCTGGCTCGTCTGGCTTCCCTGGATCTGGTTCACATGGTTTCCAGTCTTCTGAAAATGTTTCGTCGCGCTGGGTGGCCCCAGGGTTTTCCCATGAGCGATGAGATATCTTTCAGCAGCCTCAGTCACATCTTTAAGCGTCTGCAGCTTTTGTTCTTCTAAGTGGGTCGCTAAGTCCTTGTGACAGGCATTGAGAAATTGTTCCTTCACAATCAGGTCATGGAGACTGTCGTAAGACTTCCTTTCGCCTGATAACTCCACCCACTTGTGTAGATATGACGACAGGCGCTCCACAAACTGCTTTGGCGTCTCGTCTGACTTAGGCCGGCATTCACGGAAGCGTTTACGGTAGCCCTTCTCTGTAAAGTTGTAGCACTGCAACAGGGCCTCTTTCAAGACGTCGTAGTTTTTGGCGTCATCGTTCGACAGTCTGGTGTAAACTTCGAGAGCTTGCCCCGTCAGAAGTGCACTCAGTCGAATCGCCCAGTCTCGAGGTTGCCAATTGGAGCTTTCGGCGAACCTTTCGAATCTCGCCAGATAGCTGTCGATCTGGTCCTTCCCGTCGACGAAAGCTGGCAATTTTGGAGCCGTATGGTCGTTGGTGACTTGTGGCGCATGCTGATTGTTCTGGATACGCGCCAACTCTAGCTGGTACTGACGATCTCTTTCTTGCTGCTGCTGTTCAATTTCCAGACGCTTCAGTTCAAATTCTCTGTCTTCACGACGTCGCTGCTCCTCTATTTCTCTTTCTTCACGACGTAGTTGCTCTTCTTTTTCTTGCCGCTGCTGTTCTAATTCTCTTTCTTCTCGGCGTCGTTGTTCTTCTAATTCTCGTTCTTGTATTCTCTCCTGGGACTTGACGTACTCCGTCAACTGTTTCCCTTTTAGATTCAGTTGAATCCCTTTCTGCCAGAAGTCAGCCATCTTGATGATTCTGGAAAGTTCTTTTCTGGAAAGTTCTTTTCTAGAAAGTTCTTTTCTGGAAGGTTCTTCTTCTAGAAAGTTCTTGACTGTAGAGTTCTTTTTTTCTGGAAAGTTCTTGACTGTGCTGTACCTTTCTAGACTGTTCTAGAACAGCACGCTTTCTGCAGTAGCGCTGATGCTTGTCACTAGTCGCCTTCGTTGACGCAGGCCCCGCTGTCCTCGTCGTATGCGACGCTGCACCACGCTGGTGTTGATGTATACGCTCCTGTGCTGAAGTAGACGCGACGTCCGCTCGCCGCTCTCTGTAACACTGGCGATGTAGCTCCGAGACTGTCCCTTGACGTAGTCTTACGGCAGCCACGTAGTCCCGCTCTGTTGTTCGCTCACGAAGCAACTCTTCGGCGACTACACGCCCTTGCAGTCAACCCGAACCTATCGGTGATGTAGTCCCAGTATGTTGGCCCCTCTCGACGCAACTCGTTGGCGGCTACCCTCGATGACTGCCTCTCGTAACGTTGACTCGCTTGTTGTAGCAGTTGAACCCTTGGCTATGGCGTGAATCGCGGCTTGACCCCCAAAATGTTACACTCAGTTCGATGTTGGTGTTTTCTATCAGTATCTGATTCAGCCCCGATGCTTGAATTCCTGATAGTTGTGTAACTCAGATTCGTTTATTCACACAGCCCGTCCAAACAGCATACAATTCACAAAGTCGACGTATGAAGTTTTCCACTTTTATTCAGCACACATCAACAACTGCATACAATTCTCAATTCGACTCAACAACTTTCACAGCAACTTTCCAAATCACTATCAACAACTTTACTCTCTCAACAACAATCTCGGCACACGATTAAATAACCTCTCTCTTTTCTGGAACAATTGGGTACATGGTAGAAATGACGTACTGCCACCAATCGAATAAAAGATCGTCATCACTGACTTACGTCAATACATATTTTTATATCTTCCAGAACGACCTCTTGCTTCGACATGTATCGGGAAGTTTCTATCAAGAGTAAACACGCATATCCAGAAGATTCTCAAATAATATCGACTAACGCAAATTATCAACGTTATACAAAGCCTCTCCTAACAACAATGCAAACTCAAATCAAAGGTAAATAAACTCCATTATTGAATACTTTGCAAAACGAAACGATTAGATCTATCTTGCGCGTTTCTGACGTACTACCATTCGCGTTTCAACGTAACACACACACATAAAAAATTTACCAAAATCAGTACACAAACCCAAATAAATAATGAACCAACATCAGTAAACACACATAAATAATTAACCAACATCAGTACACACAAACACACATAAATAATCAATTAATATCAGTACATAAACACAGTCTACATAACCAACCTCAGTACGCACAAACACACATAAATAATTAACCAACATCATTGCAAACACACATAAATAATTAACCAACATCAGTACATAAACACAGTCTACATAACCAACATTATTTTAGTAAAAAGAGAACCTTACATGCACCTATAAGTTGTTAGTAGTCAGATATACACATGCACACATTCACTTTATTAGATTGTATTTTTATTTATTTAAATTTCCTTTGTTACACATGCATTGAATAGTACCTACTCCACAGCTGTGACACAAACACACACACACAAACCGCTGAATAGTACTGACACTATAGCTGTGACATATACAAACAAAAACCACTGGATAGTGCTGACTCTATAGCTGTGACACACACACACAAACCAATGAATAGTACTGACTCCACAGCTGAGACACACACACACACACCAATGAATAGTACTGACTGCACAGCAGTGACACAAAAACTCAAACCACTGAATAGTACTCACTCCACAGCTGTGACACACACACACACACACACACACACAAACCACTGAATAATACTGGCTCTACAGCTGTGACACACACACACATCACTGAATAGTACTGACACTATAGCTGCGGCACACACACACAAACCATTGAATAGTACTAACTCTGAGCTGTGACACTCGCACACACATAAACCACTGAATAGTACTGACACTATAGCTGTGACAAACACACATAAGCCACTGAACAGTACTGACACTACAGCTGTGACACACACACACAAACCACTGATTAGTACTGACTCCACAGCTGTGACACACACAAACCCCTGAATAGTACTGACACTATAGCTGCGACACACACACAAACCATTATTAAATAGTACTAACTCTGAGCTGTGACACTCGCACACACATAAACCACTGCATAATACTGACACTATAACTGTGACAAATCAAACACACATAAACCATCTTCGGATGAGAGTATAAACCGAGGTCTAGTCTGTGTGTCGCATACATTCCATCATAACGGACTTTAAAGATCCTGACGCTCATATCCTAGACGGGCAAGTGCCGGTAACAAGAATACACCCAGCATGCACTTTGTCCTTCTCCTTCATCCCTGGCTGACCAGGATAGTGCTCAGTTGTCCGGGCGTCAGACCATGCGCCCAAAGGCTGCGGGTGGGCGTCTCGGTCGGTTTGAGTTAGATCCTGTATCGGCCAGTGCCTAGAGTCTGGTCAAGTACGGCGAAATAAGTGCGCTATAAAAATCCTCAATAATAATAATAATAATAATAATAATAACAATAATAATAGTACTGACACTACAGCTGTGACACACACACACACACACACACACACGCACACACACACACACACACACACAAACCACTGATTAGTACTGACTCCACAGCTGTGACACACAAACCCCTGAATTGTACTGACACTATAGCTATGACAAACACACACACAAACCACTGAACAGTACCAACACTGACAAACACACACACGCAAACCACTGAATAGTACTGACGCTATAGCTGTCACACACATTAACCCTTGAATAGTACTGACACTATAGCTGCGACACACACACACACACACACAAACCATTGAATAGTACTAACTCCACAGCTAGATGTGACACATGCAAACCACTGAAGAATACTGACACTGTGGCTGTGATGCACAAACCACTGAACAGTACTGACTCCACTGAATTGTACTGAAACTTTAGCTGTAACACACACACACACACAAATCAATGAATAGTACTGACACTATAGCTGTGACACACACACAAACCACTGAATAGTACTGGCACTATATAGAGTAGGGTGACCACTTGCAGCCACGAACGAACACTTTCTCATACTTCTTTTGTTTATGAACCAATCAGAATCCAAGTTTGATTTTTTTTAAATCTTGAGGTCGCAGTAACGGCACTGACTTGGCCGGGGTTCTATAAATGAAACATTGTGGACCTACTTAGCGATTTCTGCACAATTTCAGTGTACCATGATGCGGTCAGGTGCCCAAGGTGCGTCCAAAAATAAGCCACAGCTGCGGCCACCATGCCTGTATTTCTTTTTCAGCCTTAGATTTTATGACTATTCTACATATTTACGTCTATTGGCATGCAGTGTGAAATCCAATAAACACAAAAAGACATGCAGCTGATAATATTCAAGATGTGATAAAGATTGATGAAAACACCCACATGAAATCTCAAAAAAGAAACTTTTCTTGGGTCAATACTTACAGACAGTAAAATTCATATGCAGAGAGCAGCCATAAACCGGAAATCACGACAAAAAGGCTAAGGTAGACTCAAGGGAAGCAATTGTGATTCCTCAAAGCTTTAAAGCTAGTAGAATAGGAGTTATTAGAATTGGCCGCACCTCGGTCTGGCCGCGTGATGGTCACCGTACTCTAGCTGTGACACACACACAAACCACTGAATAGTACTGACACTATAGCTGTGACACACACACAAATCCTTGCTGTAACTATCAGAAACACACACACACAAGTAAATAAATAGTATGGACACAATCGCTGTGACAAACACACATATTCTCTTCCTCTCAGTCCCACCTGTAAGTAATCACCACTCTGGCAGTCTGAGTTTCCCAGCACCTCAAACTCCTCAAAGTTGATGATGATTGTGTTGCCAGCGTTGACAGTGATTGTCCAGAGACACTCAGCATTGTGGGGATAGGAGTGTGGGTAGTTGGGGGACACAAATCTACCGGCAGATGTGTTTAGATCTCTTCCACAACCTGTTGTCATCAATATTAATACGTGATGATGATAGCAAAAACAACAAATACAATAATAATAATAATAATAATAATAATAATAATAATAATAACAATAACAACAATAATAATAACAGCATTATGGGGATAGGAGTGTGGGTAGTTGGGGGACACACAATGCCTGTAATTAGGTTTTCTCTACAAGCCAGAAAATTGCAGTTAACGTTTTGTATTGGTCTGCACATGGCTGAAACTTCCATCACTGAAAGTGATCTTTTAGGTACCAGCGGTAAGCTATTTTTAGCCAAGCCAGCAGGATACGCTGTGCGAAACCCACGCTAAGCTTTCTAGCAGTACAAAGAGTACGTGGAATGTTTGGTTTATGCTCTCTATTTTGCGCTCTAAAAGTGATCGTTTTATGTGGAATGATCTAGTCATTGGGTTAATCTTTTGCATTTAGTTATTACTTTCATATCTAAGCTTGGTGTTAGCATAAACTAGAGCCATTAATGTGATTTAGTTTGCATTATATTTAACTGGATTTGACAGTGTTTGGATATACTCGCTGCACAATAAGCTGACTTGGATTGCACCGGCTTCTCGGTATGTGTGTGTAGTTTTCTAATTATACGTGCTGACCATTTAAACATGTGACAGTACAGTGTTCATCAAGTGAAGTCAATTAGTACAAAGTTGGCACTTTCTGGTGATGTGATAGATATTTTTTTTAACATTTTGTGTTTGGTTGCTGGCCTCTGTAATTTCAGCAATTTCCCAAAACGCGCGTGGTAATTCTGACCACAGGTGCACAATGCCGGCCCCCTAAATACAGATTCAGATTCAGACAACTTTATTATCTCCAAGGAGAAATTCTAACATGGATTTGCTGTCAGCAAATGTAATAAAATGTAACAATACTATAAACATGTAAACATGTACGTGTAATCACGCTTATGTACATATTACAAGAACATTTCCGACACATTGTAAAACTTAAAATACATATCACACTACATGTCCTTATTGCACTTCAACATAAATAAATAAAACACCTACCCACAAACACACACACCCACACACACACATCTACACACACATGGGTTAGACATGAGATTATAAAATTATAAACGTTATAAAGCATCTTAAGAAAAATATACAATCATCAAACTCTGCGTATCATTCTAGCACTGACAATCACAGATTTTAAAACTTATGCATTAGTTAACTAGATACATACTGAATAGTTGAAGAATTGCTGCAAATATTATAAAATTCATCTCTAGTACTCCCATAAACCACTCGCACCCAACTCATTCAGTCAACACTTATTAAGAATTTGTACTGATTTGGGTATAAAACTGTTCTTAGCTCTAACTGTAGAAACATTTGGCACTCTGAAACGGCGACCAGAAGGAAGGAGCTGGTAGTGCTGGGCTAGGATGTGAGTGTAGTCTCTTACAATCATGCTCGCTTTCTTTCTTACTTGCCTTTCGTACAACACACACAAACTTTCCTGCTTTTCACCCACCACTTTCCCACACACCTTCACAATTCTATCCAACACATTCTTACTCTTCACACTGAGACCTCCAAACCAGCAAAGAAAACCAAAGGTCAGCACCGATTGAATAAAACATCTGTAAAAGTTACATAAAACAGACTTGTTGACTTTCAGAGAGCGCAATTTTTGGAGGCAATATATTCTTGACTGACATTTCTTATGGATGGAAGTAGTGTTGGAATCAAAGGTAAGCTTATTGTGAAGTATTGTTCCCAGATATTTGTATTCCAAGACTCTTTCCACCTTTTCTCCATCAATCACTAAGTCAGGTACAGCAGATGGGTTTTTTCTAAAATCAATAATCAGTTCTTTAGTTTTCTTCACATTTATATTTAAAAAATTCTCTTTGCACCATGCAATAAACCTTTGCACTTCCTTTAGATAAACAGTTGCAGAGTTGGAGAGGTCTTGAAGGGCAGTCATCTGAGTACTTAATGAGAGGTGTATTTTCAGAGCCTGTGCAATCGTTGGTGTACAGAGTAAACAGAACAGGAGATAGTACAGTGCCCTGAGGGGAGCCAGTTGATGTAGTTCGAGTAGAGGAGAGAGCTCGCTGGAAGCAGACTGACTGAGATCTATGAACTAGAAAGCTGACTATCCACAGGATAAGCCTGGGATTGACGTCAAGGGCCAGAAGTTTGAGCGCCATGAGATGAGGTTGTATCGTATTAAAAGCAGAAGAAAAATCGATAAAGAGAATCCTAACGAAAGAACTAGGTTTATCCAGCTGTGTATAAGCGTTGTTGAGTAGAGTGAGTGTTGCGTCGTCAGTGGATCTGTCTTGCTTGTATGCGAACTGAAAAGGATCAAGAAACTGTTGTGTTTGAGAGAGAAGTTTTTTCAAGACGATACGCTCAAAGCATTTCATGGCGATACTGGTGAGTGCAACTGGCCTATAGTCATTCAACTCAGATGGGCTTCTAGACTTTGGAACAGGACAGATAGTGGAATTTTTCCAGACTGAGGGGACAGCACATTGTTTCAATGATAAAGAAAACAAATGACTGAAAATATCTTCACTGCGCTGTCAGGGAATTTCGCCGCGTGCAAGGTTTTCCTTCTTTATTGTGTTTTGGTTTTGTCTTCGTTTGTTTTGTTGTATTTTTTGTTCTTTCTATTCTTGACTTGTTATGTCTCATTTGTTTTTAGCTTTGTTTGGTAAAGTCCTTTAAAATTTAACTTATTTACTGTTTGATTGTGCGCTTACATTTAGTTTATGAGTATGTGTGTACAGTTTGTGTATCGTTGTGTAGGATTTGAGGCAGGAGATCAAAAACAGCAAAGGACAAGCATGCCACTAAGCTTTGCAAAAATTACGCTTCATATCTGTATAAGTTTCATGATATTCAAGTGTCTGAAGAAGCAAATGACACTACATACTCCAAAACATTATGTTTATCATGCCTTTCTCGCATGATGACGCTGAATATATTCGAAAGGAGAGGGGGGGGGGGGGGCATTCCTTATCAGGGTCTCCTAAAAGCAGCATGCGATGACATTGATAGCACAAAAGTTTTGTGGACAGAGTACAACTCGAAAATTGGTGGATCTGACTGCAGTGTGTGTCAGAGGTTTGCTGAGCAAAGTGCAGGTAGGCGTGGTATACGAATCAAGGCAGATAAAAGGGCTGCCAGTCTGATAAATCAAAAGGAAAGCATCAATGCTGACAGTAGTGTGGTTTGTGACAATAACGCTAGCGTAGAACACTTTCAGCCACAGCGCTCTTCAACACCTCCAACTCAAAGAAGTGTTGTCAGAAAATGTCTTTTCGATCTGGTATCATCTCTGCGAAACATGGACACACTACTAATCAGAATGTAGGAAACCAAAACAATAGTTACAGTATGTGCGCATGTGCCACCTCGGTAAGGGAAGTTACTACAATGCACATCTTTTAATCGAAAGAAAACAAAATAATAATAAAGCCGTATTTTTATCAAGCTGACCAGACGACCATACTCCAAGGCTAAATTCCGTACGAATAGCCAACGTAACAGGACGGCACAAGGGTTATTTTTAGCTATAGCCTGACCGTGCCGCTTATAAACAGCCGTGTGCAAATTGAAAATGCTCTAAAGCCTGTTAATGTTGACTTCAGACGACGGTCATGGAACAGCCCGGTGGACAACACGATGACCTGGTGAAGAAACAGAAACTCCGATGGTATGGCAAAAGCACCAGAGCATCAGGCCTTGCAAAGACCATCCTGCAAGGCACAGTGCGAGGAGGTAGAAGAAGAGGGAGACCGAAAAAGAGGTGGGAGGACAACATTCGAGAATGGACTGGCTTGACACTGAGCGAAGACAGGGTTGCTGAGAACAGAGAAAGATGGAGTACGCGGGTTAAACGAGAATCTGTCGTGCCCTAACGACCTCCGAATTAGGGATAGGATATGATAGGATAGGGTAGGCCTATCCAAAAAACATGTTGACAGTACTCCAGGCAGCTCAAAACAAGATTTGGGAAGCTTAGAACAGATTTTTGTATAACGTCTAACAGACTTTTTGTCTTTTTGTAACACATTAATATTGACAAAGTGCACAAAGTGTACTGAAATACATATAAAAATGTCTGTTTGCTGAACAAATGATATTACAAAGAATAAAAAAAAAGAATGTTTTGCAGAAGAGGGCAAATAAACTTTCTTTTACATAAGTAACACCTCCTGAAAATAATACTCAACAGGTTGAAACCCCAAGCTGAACAAATCATAGCTGAAGAACAAGCAAGATTCAAGGCAGGGCAAAGTACCACTGAACAGATTTTCAACCTCAGAATAATCTGCAAGAAATACCGACAGCACCAACAACATCTATATCATGTGTTTGTAGACTTCAAGAAAGCATTTGACCAAGTCTGGCATGCAGCTCTGTGGGCAGCCATGAGAGTGTATAACATCAGCCCTAACATTATTGAAGTCATCAAAAGCCTGTATGACAAGTCCTCCATAAAAGCCCTATCTGGAACTGATTTAGAACAACAATCGACATGCGTTAAGGATGCCTACTCTCTCCAACACTCTTCAACATTTTCCTAGAGCGCATCATGTCAGATGCCCTTGTAGATCACGAAGGCACAGTCGGCACAGGGGGTAGAGCAATCTCCAACCTCTGTTTTGCAGATGACATTGATGGATTGGTTGGAGAAGATCAAGAACTTGAACAGCTGGTACAGAGGCTTGACACCACCTCCAGAGCCTTTGGAATGGAAATAAGTGCAGAGAAGACCAAAATGATGACCAACAACACCAATGGTATCAACATGGACATCAAAGTCCAAGGCCAATCCCTCAACACAGTGCATAGCTTCACATATTTAGGGGTCAATGTATCAGACAACGGGTCCTGACAGGAAGTCCTCTCCAGGATCACATACACAACTGCTGCCCTGACAAGGTTGAAGCCCATTTGGAAAGAGAGGCCCATCAGTCTACACTTCAAGGTAAGGCTGATTCGCTCCCTTGTAATCTCCATCTTCCTATATGCTTGCGAAACATGGACACGCTTCTGAGCAAAATGTAGGAAAACAAAACAATAGTTACGGTATGTTCGCATGCACCACCTCGGTAAGGGAAGTTACTACAATGCGCATCTTTTAATCGGAAGAAAACAAAATAATAATAAAGCCGTATTTTTATCAAGCTGACAAGATGACCATACTCCAAGGCTAAATTGCGTACGAATACGGCAAACCAACGTACAGTAGACAAGCGTACCATTACAGAACTGAGAAGTACACATCACACGAACCATTAGAAATGTATACATCCCACATTCCATCAGAGAAGTATAAATCGCAGGTACCATTAGAGAAGTATATGTCACATGTACCTGTTAGAAGAGCATAGATTTAAACACAGCCCTAAGCTGTTGCCTTGTTTAGTCAGTGTAACACAGTTGTAGCTTGACACCCGCGCCATGTAGTGACATCATCAAGCTTAAGGTTAGCGCTTCGATTTTATGGCCAATCAGATTTTACATCCAATGAGAACACAGCTAGCTTAGGTAGAACCAGTTCTGGCTGACTCAAGCAGAGAGGGAGAAGAGTCAGTCTACATTCAAACGCAGAGCAGTACACAGTTACGCTCTGACAGAAATCTCTCCACTGAGCAGACTTAGGAAGCAGGGCTTGTTTTAAAATCGAATTCAATCAAGTTAGCCACGGCCTGACATTGTCAAAAAGGTAAATGAACATACTTTTGTTTCATCGTGATGTATTTATATTATTGTTGAATTATGTTTGTGAAATGTGCTATGCTTAGAATTGAATTGTTAGTCCGAAATTGCGTGACCACGTGGAGAACCTGACCACGTGGCGAGCACGACCAGTTTTGACGCCATGTTGTAAACCTGACGGAACCATTGTTGTTTAACCTATATGTATGCTGGCAGACCAGTGGCTGTACCAGAGAATGTGTATAATATTAATTCTTTCTCTATGTGTATAGTTAGCCATGATTTATATTTATATATGTATAGGAAATTAGTGGAGATTCCAGTGGACCACGGACTTAGCAGAATGTTCGTAGCTTATATATAGAGATGTGGAGCTAATCACCGAGGGCTACTTCAGCCTTCAATGAGACCCTCTGCACACACCTATTCTACAGGGTTGTGCAGAATTTCGTCTCATATGTTACAGACGAGCAGGCATTGTATCGTGAGCCCAACTCACCAGTCTAGCCACACAGAGAAGACTCCACCACAACACAGCATATCAAGAAAGCAACCACAATGCAGCACTTCAACCACTCAGTTAAGTGCCCCTCGAAACAGTGCACTAAACCTGGTATCACAGGACCACAGTAGTCCACTCTTCCAGAACTCTGACCATTAGGGCAGAAAGTATCCAGTGCCCTATGATGATAAAGTAGCTGCCTAGAACTATCAAGAGCGAACCATTCGCATTGACATTTGAACTTTTAAGTTAGTTTCGTACATCGAAGATCGTGTATAGAGTAGATGAAATAAATGTGTGATATTTACTGTCATCAAGTGGCTGGACTAACATATGTTTCATAGCCGTGTGAAAGCTAGTGTGACAGTGATCTTTTACCATTTTTCTATCTATCTCTGTACCCCAGCCTAAACACAGACAGAGCTAAACAAATAAATGTATTAAGTTAAGTCACAGGGCGATTACTAGCGATCCCCATAGACTAAAGATGAGTGGGTAATAGCATTCCATTGTGCAGAGCCCAGCAACAATAACCCCACGTCACAGTACCATTAGAGAAGTATATGTTACACGTATCATTAGAGAAGTATACATCACATGTACCATTAGAGAAGCATACATCACACTTACCATTAGAGAAGTATACATCGCACATACCAAAAGAGAATTATACATCACATGTACCATTAGAGAAGTATACATTGCACATACCATTAGATAATTATGCATCACACGTACCATTAGAGAAGTATTCGAGCCTGAAGCCAGTGTAAGCCATACTACTACCGACTGTGACAAAATTGACAGTGACTATGTTGGAAGTAGAGTAGACAGGGGCAGGCAGAGCCATAGACTCCATGTTGCACAGCCTGTCTGTAAGGTTGGATGCTGAGGGGCCAGCACCATCAAAAATCTGCAGGAATCAAAACAGCTAGAGTTGAATCAAAGAATTCATGAAAAATGGGAAGTGATGGTGAGTAGTAGTAGCAGATGATGTTGATGATGATGTGATAGATGATGATTATGATGATGATGATGTTAATTGTATGATGGAAGGTAATGATGATTATGAAGTTAATGGTATTACTAACAATACTGATGATGGCAACCATGAGAATAAAGATGTTATTTTGTGTTGCATAATTTTGGGTAGAAAGGGTCAACAGACATTAAACATTACATTACATTATTATTGCTTTAGGTCCAGCGGACTCTTCCGAGCCAAATCAGGACCGGACAACCCCCGATCCGCATAAAAGATCTGCTGAAACAACCCTAGTGGTAAAACCGAAAGCTCTCCACCAGCCAGTCACTTTACAATAAAGACATCCCACGCAGGGGACGGCTGAGGCTTCACCCCAACTTATCGAACCCCCATTTACAAAAACAAAATAGAATACAAACATCATTATAAATTATCAACAAAACACATACATATAAAATGCCTACATTGCTAAAGAATAACATCATAGGAAGCCCTGGCAGAAAGCGTCCAATAATCCCAAGCTGATCCAACAGACCTCATACACAAACAAGGAGTCTTGTCCCGAAAGAGTTTTCAAGAAAAAAGGTATGAGACTGGTCTAGCGAAGAAGACGATAGTATAGCAGATTGATAGAAAAGAGCAGGAATATATGAGTAAGAGCAAATGAGAAAGACAGCGACAGTGGGAATTTAAAGCACTACATTTCCAGAAAGTGGGGATACTATTTATACTGAAACCCCCGCACCCCAACGGGGGGACATTAAACAATGTAAGAAATAGTACAAACACCACATCTAACAAGGATACATATTTGAACAATACGGTTCAACATTAAGAGATAAAACTTCTTATACATCGGAATAAATAATAACAAACATCACATCTCAGTATAAAAAGGCATGTTTAAAGAGAGAGAGAGACACAAACACACACACACTGACACACACACACACCCCCACACACACACAATGTAGGACATTAGCATTAAGAATAAATAATAAAGCATTTATAAAAATAGCTCAAAGTAAAAAGTACCACTTAGTGACACTGGGAAAAGATGTAATATGACAGTAACAAAAACAATAATCAAAAGCCCTATATGTGTTGAGTTGTGGTCATTTATTTCACAAACACACACACAACAAAAGCCATTCCCAAACCCATTAAAAAAATAAATTATAACAATAAGTGAAAAAAAAATTAAATAAATTTAAAACACACACACAATTGAAAAAAAAAATTTAGAAGAGCAAATTTGCAATATTTAAATTGAAAATCAATGCACAGGAAAAAAAAAAACAACTACAGAATAAAATGGTGGCATTAAATTGCAAAGTAATACTTATTTTGATCTTTCTTGACCTTGAGATGACCTTGACCTCTGGCTCCCAAAAACACTCGTGTACTGTCAAATAAATTACTGCAAACGGATTGCAAAAAAAAATGGTGACCTTGGGAAGATCTTGACCTTAAGTGACCTTGAATCTTCATGCGAACTCTCATGCAAATCTGATCCAATAACCCAATGTTGTTGCATACTATGGGTTAAATAAAAGGACATTCCACTGAACGATGACCTACTTTCGTATGTTTTAGTAAAGCATAAAATTACCTTGAACTTCAAGCCACACTGTATTCATAGATTTGCGGCCAACACCCTGAAGAGGATTGGGTTTTGCCATGTCTTTTTTGCCCAAGACATTTCATGATGAAAAGAATCATTCATTCCATACCGGATCGGTTGTCACCCGGGTCACCAAGGACAGCACCTTCCATTGGCCACCAGGACGGAGGTGATAAGTGTGCTATTGATGGACAACTTAGCAAGAACCGCACGAGAGACAACATTGTCATAGGAACGTGGAATGTCAGGACCCTAACTGCGGAAGGAAAATTAGAAGAACTGACCCACGAGCTGGACCACTATCGATGGAACATTTCATTTCATATATCAGCGAACTGCGCTGGAAAGGCCTAGGTGAACCAACGACCGACAAAGGCCACAAAAGCTTTATTTCAGCGGGAGAGATGACAGGCATGAACACGGCATTGGATTCTTGGTCCACAGAGACATTCTAGCCACTGTCATGGGTTACCGCCCAGTCTCAGGTAGACTCAATACTGTTTGTTTGAGAGCAGCCCCTTTCAACATCCCCATCATCCAGGTCTATGCTCCAACATCAGACTATGACGACAGCAAAGTGGAGAATTTCTATGAACATTTACAGGCTGTCCTTGACCAAGTGCCGAGGAAGGAAATAGACATAGTGCAATGGGAGTGGAATGCCAAGGTCGGCCAAGATGCGCATCACAAATGGGTAGACACATGTGGACCCCACTGCAACCACGAGACAAATGACAAGGTCTGAGACCCTTGGAATTTGCCAGATACAACAATCTGATACTGGCAAACACGCTTGGTCTCCACAAAGAATCCAGACGATGGACATGCACTCCCGGTAGGGAGCATCATAACCAGATCGACTACATCATGGTCAAAACACACTTCAGATCAAGCATTAACATTGGCAGGACACGCACTTTTCCAGGGGCAGACATCGGAAGTAACCACGATCTTGTGATGATGTCCTTCCGGCTCCACTTGAAGAGAGTAAATACAGCAAAGTGGACTAGACTGAAGTTCGACCTGGACAAACTGCAAGACCTGGAGGTGGCAGAAACATTTCAAGCCACAACTGGAGGGAAATTTGCACGACTGCTCATTTTGGGAGCTGGTGAAGTAGATGTCTACACCATGACCACTGCCTTGCCTTCAACTCAGCTGTGACAGATGCCACTACTGAGATCCTTGACAAACACCGCCCAAAGGAGAAACCGTGGATCACACCTGAACTTTTGGATCTGTGTAATAAACGAAGCGACATGAAAAAGAAAAAGAACACCTCACAGGGAGCTGATGATTACCGAAAAATCAACAATGACATCTGAAAAGGCATGCGCACAGCAAAGGAGAACTGTACAGAAGATCAATGCCAGGAAATACAAAGAACAGTCTGAACAAGAACAACAGCAAGAATGCCCACCAGACTGTGAAGCAGTTGACAAGTGTTAAAAAGCCCAAGGGTCTCCACGATCCAAAGCAAGTCTGGCACATGCATTACAGAAGAACAAGTAGTCTTGGAGAGATGGAGAGGGTACTGCTCTGAACTTTACAAGCACACAACAAATGGAGGCCCATCAGTTATAGCATATCCCCAGAACAAAGAACAAGAAGAAATCCTCCCAATTTTTAGAGAAGAACTTGAGGCAGCAGTGCATTCACTGAAGAAAGGGAAGTTAGTGGGAGTGGACAACATACCCGCAGAATTGCTTCAAGCAGGAGGCGAAGCGATGATTGACGACTCACCATTATCTGTAACAAGATCTGGCAGAGTGGAGAGTAGCCTACATCGTGGACCCAGTCGCTTGTCTTCACTCTTTCCAAAAGCCATCCAAGCAAACTCCTCCTGAAAATAATACTCAACAGATTGAAACCCAAAGCTGAACAATAGCTGAAAAACCAGCAGGGTTCGGGGCCGGGCAGGGCAAAGTACCACTGAACAGATTTGCAACCTCAGAATAATCTGCGAGAAATACCTACAGCACAAACAACATCTCTATCATGTGTTTGTAGACTTCAAGAAAGCGTTTGACCGAGTCTGGCATGCAGCTCTGTGAGCACTTTAGGGTCATGGTCACTTCAAAGTACCTATACTAACCCACTGGACAGCTCCAGTGATCTTGACCTTCAGATTTGTACGTACCATCGTAATAAATAATAACAAACACATCTTAGTATAAAAAGGCATGTTTAAAAAAAGACACATACACTCACACATACACACTCATATCCTATCCTATCCTATCCTATCCCATACCTCGGAGGTCGTAGAGGCACCACAGATGATCGTTTAACCAGTATACTCCATCTTTCCCTGTCCTCAGCAACCCTGATTGTTTCGCTCAGTGTCAAACCAGTCCATTCTCGAATGTTGTCCTCCCACCTCTTTTTCAGTCTCCCTCTTTTTCTACCTCCTTGCACTATGCCTTGCAGGATAGTCTTTCCAAGATCTGATGATCTTGGCCATACCATCGGATGGGTCTCCATTTGGTTTTTGGTTGTAAAGGTCAGAGCAGTACTCTGTCCATCTGTCCAAGACTTCTAGCTTGTTCTTCAGTAAGGCATATGCCAGACTTGCTTTGGATCGTGGAGACCTTGGGCTAACACTTGTCAGCCACTTAACAGTCTGGTAAGCCTTCTTGCTGTTGTTCTTGTTCAGACTGTTCTCTATTTCCTGGCATTGATCTTCTATCCAGTTCTCCTTTGCTGTGCGCATGCCTTTTCGGATTTCATTGTTGATTTTTTGGTAGGCATCAGCTCCCTGTGAGGTGTTCTTTTTATTTTTCATCTCTATTCGTTTATTACACAGGTCCAAAAGTTCAGGTGTGATCCACAACTTCTTCTTTGGCCGGTGCTTTCCAAGGATCTCCGTGGCGGCATCTGTCACAGCTAAGTTGAAGGTGGTGGTCATGGTGTTTACATCTACTTCACCAGCTCCCAAAATGAGCAGTGGTGCAAATTTCCCTCCAATTGTGGCCTGAAATATTTCTGCCACCTCCGGGTCTTGTAGTTTGTCCAGGTCGAACTTCAGTCTAGTGCACTTTGCTGTGTTTACTCTCTTCAAGTGAAGCCGGAAAGACATCACAAGATCGTGGTCACTTCCGATGTCTGGTCCTGGAAAAGTGCGTGTCCTGCCAACGTTGATCCTTGATCTGAAGCGTTTCTTGACCATGATGTAGTCAATCTGGTTGTGATGCTCCCCGCAGGGAATGTGCCATGTCCATCGTCTGGATTTTTTGTGGAGACCAAGAGTGTTTGCCAGTATCAGATTGTTGTATCTGGCAAACTCCAACAGTCTCAGACCCCTGTCATTTGTCTCGTTGTTGCAGTGGGGTCCACATGTGTCTCCCTAGTTGTGGTGCGCATCTTGGCCAGCCTTGGCATTCTAGTCGCCTTGCACTATGACTATGTCCTTCTGCGGCACTTGTTCAAGGACAGCCTGTAGATTTTCATAGAAATCCTCCACTTCGCTGTCGTCATAGTCTGATGTTGGGGAATAGGCCTGGATGATGGTGATGAGGAAAGGGTCTGCTCTCAGATGGAAGGTAATGAGTTTACTGCTGCCCCATGACAGTGGCTAGAATGTTCTTGTGGACCAAGAATCCAACTCCGTGTTCGTGCCTGTCATCTCTACCGCTGAAATAAAGCTTGTGGCCTTTGTCAGCCGTTGTTTCACCTAGGCCTTTCCAGCGCAGTTCGCTGATCCTAAAACGTGGGCCAGTTCTAATTTTCCCTCCGCATTTAGGGTCCTGACATTCCAGGTTCCTATGTTGATATTATTTCTGGTGCGGATCTTGCTAAGTTGTCCATCAGTAGCACATTTATCGCCTCCGTCCTGGTGGCCAACGGAAGGTGCTGTCCTTGTTGATCCAGGCGACGACCGATCCGGCATGGAGTAAATGGTTTTATTCATCATGCAGTGTGTCTTGGGCAAGAAAGACCTGGCAGGGCCCAATCCTCACCAGGCTGTTGGCCACAGCCGATTTCCACGAATACAGTGTGGCTCGCCTTGGCTCTGAGCCTGTGGTCGTTAAACCTGTAGTGACATGAGGTTCCTCCGTCCTGGCCGGTGACTTCTGTGTAGAAGACTTTCGCCCAGTGATGCCGTGCTGACATCACCCCTGTTAGTCGCATCTTATGAACCGTTGGGAAAGGTTGGGTCTATTCTAATCAGTGCCCGAACCTACAAGGTTAAGAATAAATAATAAAGCAATTATAAATATAGCTCAAAAAGTACCACTTAGTGACATGGGGAAAAGAAGTATTGTGACTGTAATAAAAACAATATTCAAAAGCCCTACATGTGTTGAGTTGTGGTCTGTTTTATTTTCGAAAAAATACACATACAACAACAGCCATTCCCAAATCCATTTAAAAAAAGCAATAAGTGAAAAAAAAATTAAAACAAACCCACACACAATTTAAAAAAAAAAATCCAAACAAAACTAGAAGGGCAAAGCCCATATGACTAACATTGTCCTTGTGAAACTCGCAATATTTAAAATGAAAATCAGTGCCCAGAGAAAAAAGAAAAAAAATGAAAATGGTGGTATTAAAATACAAAATAATATTGATTTTGATTTTTTTATGCTCTTGATATTGAGATGACCTTGACACCGGTTCCAATACACTCATGTACTGTCACATAAATTACAGCAAAAGATTTGCAAAAAGAAAATGGTGACCTTGGGATGACCTTGAGCATCATGACCTTAAACCCTAACTTGAACTCTCATGCATGTTTGATCCAATAACCCAATGTTGTTGAATACTATGGGTTAAATAAACAGACATTCAAATGTACGATGAACTATTTTTGTATGTTTTAGCAAGGCATAAAATTACCTTGACAGATGCTTTTGTGACATCACGGCTTGACTTCTGCAATTCTGTTCTGGTTGGTCTTCCAACTGAACAAATAAATCGCCTTCAACGCGTACAAAACAACGCAGCGCGTCTTATTTTCAAACGGAAGAAAAGGGATCACACCACTCCCTTACTATGCAAGCTTCACTGGCTGCCGGTGAAGTTTCGCATTCACTTCAAGGTCTGCGTTTTGGCTTTTCGGTTCTTAGAAGGCACACTACCATCCTACCTAGCCAATGCACTTGTTGCCTATAAACCAACTCGGGCACTACGTTCTTCGTCTGAACGTCTTTTGACAGCGCCACTCCGAAATATGAAAACATTCGGAGAACGTGCATTTTCTTTTGCTGCACCTACTCTCTGGAATTTGCTGCTGGCAAACATGAGAGGCATACCTGACTTGGCGACATTCAAATCGCAACTGAAAACGTATCTGTTCAAGCTTGCATTCAAATAATAATTATTATTATTGTTGTTTTTATTTTATTGTAATATTATGCCATAATTATGTGTTGTAATGACAGGATGTACAATGGATGAATGAGAGTGGGTGCGCAATGAGTCACAATGTGAGATTTGCGCGATATAAGTACCATTCATTATTATTATTATTATTATTATTATTCAAGATCAACGCAAAAACGGAACACATATGAAACATCAATCTATATCCTATAGGATAACTGTAGATTATAGTCACACGACACTGAAGCGTATAGGCGACTACTGGTCACATTATTCTGACACCAGCGAACCAGCTGATGGTAATGGGAAAATAATATGATCACACGTTGGCCAATCCGGGATTCGAACCAGGTACCTTTCGGTTCCTAGTAAGCCGCTCTACCAACTGATCTACCCGGTCCCACTACAAGTTTCGACTTTATATCTCTCATAGTACATATACTAACCCACTTTGGACAGCTCCTTGACCTTGGAGCTAGGTTGACCAAATTTGCACAGTACGTGTGTCTCATTTTTATCTACCATGCGTCAAAAATCATCCTATCCTCCTATCCTGTCCCGTAACCCAGAGGTCGTAGGGGCACCACAGATGATCGTTTAACCAGCATACTCCATCTTTCTCTGTGCTCAGCAGCCCTGATGGCTTCGCTCAGTGTCAAACCAGTCCATTCTCGAATGTTGTCCTCCCACCTCTTTTTCAGTCTCCCTCTTCTTCTACCTCCTTGCACTGTGCCTTGCAGAATAGTATTTGCAAGGCCTGATGATCTGGTGACGTGGCCATACCATCGGAGTTTCCGTTTCTTCACCGCTGTGAGCAGGTCATCGTGTTGTCCAATGGCTTGTGTGATGGTCTGTCGGACTTCGTCGTTGGTGATGTGTTGGGTATAGGAAATGCCCAGAAGTCTTCTGTAGCACCTCATCACCATGCTTTGTATTCTTCGTTGGAGATCTGCTGTGAGAGTCCATGCTTCGCAAGCATATAGGAAGATGGAGATGACAAGGGAGCACAGCAGTCTTACTTTGGAATGTAGACTGATGGTCCTGTCTTTCCAAATGGGCTTCAACTTTGTCAGGGCAGCAGTTGTTTGTGCGATCCTGGAGAGGACTTCCTGTCAGGACCCATTGTCTGATACAACGGCTCCTAAATATTTAAAGCTATGCACTGTGTTGAGGGATTGGCCATGGACTTTGATGTCCGTGTTGATGCCATTGGTGTTGTTGGTCATCATTTTGGTCTTCTCTGCACTTATTTCCATTCCATAAGCTCTGGAGGTGGTGTCAAGCCTCTGTACCAGCTGTTCAAGTTCTTGTTCCTCTCCAGCCAATCCATCAATGTCATCCGCAAAACGAAGATTGGAGATTGCTCTACCCCCTATGCTGACTGTGCCTTTATGATCTGCAAGAGCATCTGACATGATGCGCTCTAGGAAAATGTTGAAGAGTGTTGAAGAGAGTAGACATCCTTGACGCACACCGATGGTTGTTCTGAACCATTTTCGGATGGCGCTGTTGTGGAGGACTGCACTGGTAGCCTTGTCATACAGGTTTTTGATGACTTCAATAATTTTAGGGCTGATGTTGTACACTTTCATTGTTGCCCATAAAGCTGCATGCCAGACTCGGTCAAACGCCTTCTTGAAGTCTATGAACACATGATATAGATGTTGCTGGTGCTGTAGGTATTTCTCACAGATTATTCTGAGGTTGAAAATCTGTTCAGTGGTACTTCGCCCTGCCCTGAATCCTGCTTGTTCTTCAGCTATGATTTGTTCAGCTTGGGGTTTCAACCTGTTGAGTATTATTTTCAGGAGGACTTTGCTGGGATGGCTGATGAGACTGATGGTGCAGTAATTTTCACACTCCTGAAGGTTACCTTTTTAGGAAGAGTGATGACAAGTGACTGGGTCCATGGTATAGGCAACTCCCCACTCTGCCAGATCTTGTTACAGATAATGGTGAGGGCATCAATCATCGCTTCTCCTCCTGCTTGTAGCAGTTCCGCGGGTATGTTGTCCACTCCCGCTGACTTCCCTTTCTTTAGCGATTGCACTGCTGCCTCAACTTCTTCCCGGAGAATTGGGAGGCTTTCTTCTTCTTCTCTGTTCTCGAGACATGCTAGAACTGATGGGTTTCCATTTGGTGTATGGTTGTAAAGGTCAGAGCAGTACTCTGCCCATCCGTCCAAGACGTCTTGTTCTTCTGTAAGGCATATGCCAGACTTGCTTTGGATCCTGGAGACTTTGGGCTGTTTGACACTTGTCAGCCGCTTCACAGTCTGGTAGGCCTTCTTGCTGTTGTTCTTGTTCAGACTGTTCTCTATTTCCTGGCATTGATCTTCTATCCAGTTCTCCTTTGCTGTGCGCATGCCTTTTCGGATGTCATTGTTGATTTTTTGGTAGACATCAGCTCCCTGTGAGGTGTTCGTTTTCTTTTTTATCTCTCTTCGTTTATCACACAGATCTAAAAGTTCAGGTGTGATCCACGGCTTCTTCTTTGGTCGGTGCTTGCCAAGGATCTCAGTGGCGGCATCTGTCACAGCTGAGTTGAAGGTGGTGGTCATGGTGTTGACATCTACTTCACCAGCCCCCAAAATGAGCAGTGGTGCAAATTTCCCTCCAATTGTGGCCTGAAATAGTTCTGCCAAATCTGGGTCTTGCAGTTTGTCCAGGTCGAACTTCAGTCTAGTGCACTTTGCTGTATTTACTCTCTTCAAGTGGAGCTGGAAAAACATCATCACGAGATCGTGGTCACTTCCGATGTCTGCTCCTGGAAAAGTGCGTGTCCTGCCTATGATGATGCTTGATCTGAAGCGTTTCTTGACCATGATGTAGTCTATTTGGTTGTGATGCTCCCCGCCGGGACTGTGCCATGTCCATCGTCTGGAGTTTTTGTGGAGACCAAGTGTGTTTGCCAGTACCAGATTGTTGTATCTGGCAAACTCCAAGAGTCTCAGACCCCTGTCATTTGTCTCGTTGTTGCAGTGGGATCCACATGTGTCTCCCCAGTTGTGGTGCGCATCTTGGCCAACCTTGGCATTCCAGTCGCCTTGCACTATGACTATGTCCTTCTTCGGCACTTGGTCAAGGACAGCCTGTAGATTTTCATAAAAATCCTCCACTTCGCTGTCGTCATAGTCTGATGTTGGGGCATATGCCTGGATGATGGTGATGTTGAAAGGGGCTGCTCTCAGGCGGATGGTAATGAGTCTACTGGAGACTGGGCGGCAACCCATGACAGTGCCTAGAATGTTCTTGTGGACCAAGAATCCAACGGCGTGTGCGTGCCTGTCATCTCTACCGCTGAAATAGGGCTTGTGGCCTTTGTCGGTCGTTGTTTCACCTAGGCCTTTCCAGCGCAGTTCACTGATGCCTAGAACATTCCATCGATAGTGTTCCAACTCGTGGGCCAGTTCTAATTTTCCTTCCGCAGTTAGGGTCCTGAAATTCCAGGTTCCTATGACGATGTTGTTTCTCGTGCGGATCTTGCTAAATTGTCCATCAGTAACATACTTAACACCTCCGTCCTGGTGGCCAACGGAAGGCACTGTCCTTGAGCAGGGCGACGACTGATCCGGTATGGAATTAGTGGATAGTGTCATCATGTAGTGTGTCCTGGGCAAAAATCATAGTTTCAGTATTAATAACCTATTTTAAAAAAGTAAATTTTTGTGAAAAATTGTCATTTTTTTACTAACATTTGTTGACCCTATGACCCTATGACCCTGAGGCGAAGTCATTCATTCACTGGTCATTAATGAGGTCTCGTGGGTATACACCGTCTTACCAAGTTTGGTTGTGATAGTTGAAATAGGTTTCCAGTACTTAGCCACTTTAAAGTTTTGCACAGACTGTGAACGGAAGGATTTAAATTTTTTTTAATGCCATTTTTGAAATATGTATGGCTCATCTCAAGCAAATTTGCAAAGATTGATTTTTTTTGGGGGGTGGAGGGGGTGAAGAGTGGGGGGGGGGGGGGGGAATACACAGACTGACACTGCTATGCGTGCGAGTCAAAAGCTGAGGGAAAAAATCTGCCTAGATCAAGAAGCAAACACCTGACATTTTGGTTGCGAGTCCAAAGCTATAACCACTATACCAACCAAAATCTGTGAAATTGATGGGTAATGTAATCACCGCCATTTAGATAAGAGAGTTTCCATTCGCTCGTCAAACGCCTCGTATTAATTTAGGGCCTGGTCAAGTAATGACGCACTCGAAACACAGAAGCAGCATAGAGTTCATTTATTCATAGTCCAAGAACATTCTCGAAATATGTCAACGTCTCACATAATAATACGTATGTTTGTGTGTATATCAGTGTGGGGAGAACTAATATTTTGCGTACAAGATATGAACTACTTCTTGTGCCAGTAGATGTGTGGTAAAATACTGCGAAAAGAAAGAAACACAAACACAACAAAAATTAGCAAGTGTACCAAAAAATGTCTCAAAAACCCTTAATCAAGCAAGATACAGTCAAAGCAATGAAACGGAAAGAATACACATACTGGAGGATAACTTAGAGACGAATACTTTAGCTGATTTTAAAGAAAACAATTTAGCTAAGGTTACGTGGAACCAAGAAAGTACAAGCAAAGGAACGAACGCTTTATGTTCCTTTAACTTAAACGACGATTCGGCTATGTTTATTCTTTCAAGCCTCAAAAACTACTCATCGATGACCTAGCTCAGTAAAACATTTATAACTGAATTCACATACGTTAACATTTAACAACATATTCTAGGAAATACACCCGAAGTCCCAAAACGTAGCTAAACTACCTTGGCAGAGATAAAACAGCTAAGCTTTAAGGAAAAACGCTATAAATACCCAAGTGGGTTAACATTTCCAATAAGGCCGATAATTCGACAAAAAACGTTATCTTAACTAAAGACCAAAACAGTTATCTTATTCGTCAAAACGTAGTCCGACAAATTGCGATGACAATTAGCTTTAGTCAAACCAAGAAGTTCAGCATAATTATCGAATTATGACTGACCACAAGCTAAAAACACATAAACTTGACTTGTCCTTATTTACTAATCCTGAACAAAGTGTTCACCTCAATAATTCTTCTGACAAAAGACCAAGTTCTAACTCAAAACGAATTCTATTAAGCATTAAAAAAATCAAAAGCTTAAAGAATATCAGAAACAAATTAATTTGCAGAAAAGGCATCCAATCAGTCACCAAAACGAGAAAATCATAAAGGTCATAATCATTTGCACAAAGCAACAAAACCATATGCAAACGCAAAATAACTATAAGAACCTTATGACTGCTGTAAGACGTTTGGAAACCACACAGATCCAAAAGGCGACAACAACGTCGGGTAGCAAAGGCAGGAGAAATAAAAGCCTTCCCCAAAACTCTACAAAGGGTGAACACCACATTTAAACTTTATCTATCTCTTTGAAAACAAAACAGGTAAGCACAACTTTTTATCATATGGAACTAAAAATGACTCAACCTTCTCTCAGACCCAGCAATCTAACCAACCAGAAAAAAGCTGAAACAAACGTATATATATGTGTTACTACCAAACTCAGTCTTGCGTCATAATCCCGATCTCATGAGAAAAAATACGCAAACAAGATTTACAAACGAAACACAGTTCACCACTAATATTCGAACTCATACCAAAACTCGGCACACTTTTGCCACTGCCTTGACGAGAGCAATAGATCCGGAGAGAGGGTGAGAGAGAGGGGGGGAGAAACATGACAATCACAAAGAGAAGAAGCACAAGAAACACAGTTAGAGGGGCAAGAAAGATATGCACCAAAGAAAATCAAATGAAAGGAAAAAAATGAACAGTCCAGTCATAAAACCAAAAAGATGCGTCGGGTTGGCCAATGAGGTGATGATACGTCTTGTCAGTCAAAATCAATAAAACCAAACAAAAGAAAACGATAGAAAGAAGAAGCCACATGCAGTGGGGAGGAAAAAGAGGACAGATAAACGAAGGACACTTTACACACCAAGAAAGTACATGATATCACAAATAACACACTCTCTCTCTCTCTCTCTCTCTCTCTCTCTCTCTCTCTCTCTCTCTCTCTCTCTCTCTCTGATGGCACAGGAGTCTGGTCACTAACCTAGGTAATTTTCTATAAGGTTTGGTCAAAATAGATTAAGCGGTTCTTGAACTATGGCATGCAACGGACCGACCAACAGGCCATTTTAAAAAAAGCAGTTTGTACAGCCTACCTGCACGTAACCATAGGGGCATGCAGTGATGTAGTTCAAGTGAATGCTAGTGATCTGCAGTGAGAGAGTGTATGTTGCTGTGGTGTTGATGATCCAAGAGCAGTTCAGGTTGTAGTAATAGTTCTGAAGGTAGTAGGGTGATTCTATGAAGCCATTCTGAGCTGTTAGCACACTGTTGCAATCTGTCACATAGAACACAATGTTCAAAAATGGGTAATTAATGATAGCTAATTAATAACCAATGACGGTATCCAAGTGTAGGTAGTGCAGAGGGCAGTGGTTTACTCCATCTAGATGTGAACACACTGTTGCAGTCTGTCACACTGTCACATATAAGTTAAGATAAGACAACTTTATTATCTCTTTCAAGAAATTAATTGAGTACAACCAGTCAACACAAATACACATCACAATAACAATAACAATTTTAATAATTGACACCGAGAATAAAACTTGTTACAAAATTCAACTATTGTGCGCTACACAAATGGACATTGGATTGGATACGAATAAGGATCTCTATGAGAAATTACAACGTGGTGTGCATAATAAAAACAAACTATAGAAGGATAAAGCCCATATGGCTCACATGCTCCTTATGGAACTCGCAATATTTAACATAAAAATGAGTGCCCAGAAAAAACAAAATAAAATGGGAGCATTAAAATAAAAATACAGATTTTGATCTTTCTACATGTATGCTCTTGACCTTGAGATTACCTTGCCCTCCGGCTCCAAATACACTCATGTACTATCTAATAAAGTACAGTAAAAGCTGTATTATCCTAAAATTTAAAAAAAAAAAAAAAAAAAAAGGTGATCTTGGGACGATCTTGACTTTCAGTCATCTTGACCTTGGAATAACTTTGACCCTCATGTTACCTCTCATGCAGGTGTGATCAAATAACACAATGTTGTCGCATACTATGGGTTAAATGTACAGCCATCCCACTGTGTGATGACCTATTGTTTATATGTTTTTGCAAGGCCTAAAATGACCTTGACATTCAAGATCAACACAAAAATGGAATATATTAAAGATCAATCTACCCGCGGAACTGCTTCAAGCAGGGGGAGAAGCGATGATTGATGAACTCACCATTATTTGTAACAAGATCTGGCAGAGTGGGGAGTGGCCTACACCATAGACCCTGACAATTATCACTCTTCCCAAAAAAGGTAACCTTCAGGACTGTGAACATTACCGCACCATCAGCCTCACCAGCCACCTCAGCAAGGTCTTCCTGAAAATAATACTCAACAGGTTGAAACCCCAAGCTGAACAAATCATAGTTGAAGAACAAGCAGGATTCAGGGCAGGGCGAAGCACCACTGAACAGATTTTCAACCACAGAATAATCTGTGAGAAATACCTACAACACCAACAACATCTATATCATGTGTTCGTAGACCTCAAAAAGGCATTTGACCGAGTCTGGCATGCAGCTCTGTGGGCAACCATGAGAGTGTACAACATCAGCCCTAACATTATTGAAGTCATCAAAAGCCTGTATGACAAGGCTACCAGTGCAGTCCTCCACAACAGCACCATCAGAAACTGGTTCAGAACAACAATCGGTGTGCGTCAGTGATACGTCCTACTCTCTCCAACATCTTCCTAGAGCGCATTATGTCAGATGCCCTTGCAGATCACGAAGGCACATTCAGCATAGGGGGTAGAACAATCTCCAACCTTCGTTTTGCGGATGACATTGATGGATTGGTTGGAGAGGAACAAGAACTTGAACAGCTGGTACCGAGGCTTGACACCACCTCCAGAGCCTAAGGAATGGAAATAAGTGCAGAGAAGACAAAAAAAAAAAAAAAAGACCAACAACACCAATGGCATCAACACGAACATCAAAGTCCAAGGCCAATCCCTCAGCACAGTGCATAGCTTCACATATTTAGGAGCCATTGTATCAGACAATGGGTCCCCACAGGAAGTCATCTCCAGGATCGCACAAACAACTGCTGCCCTGGCGAGGCTGAAGACAATTTGGAAAGACAGGACCATCAGCCTACATTCCAAGGTAAGACTGCTGCGCTCCCTTGTCATCTCCATCTTCCTATATACTTGCGAAACATGGACTCTCAGTGAGGTTGACCAAATTTGCAAAGTATGTGTGTCTCATTTTGAAAAATTTTCTTTTTTTTTTTTTTTTTACTAACATTTGATGGCCCTGTGACCTTGACCTGTTTTCAGTCCTCTGAGGCACAAATCTTATGCATTCAGAAGCGCTGTCCAAAAGGTAGTAGCTAAAAGTGATGAGCAAGCACGTGACTTTCATCATGGATGATGGAAAGCATTTTTCACAACACGCCTTTCATGCATCAAATGCAGACTCTCTTGATTCACACCCACAATCTTCCCGCAAACATTCATTACTCGATCAACCACACTTCTGCTTTTCCTGCACAAACTTCCAAACCAGCAAATAAAAGAACTAGAAGGGCAAAGCCCATATGACACACATGCTCCTTATGGAGCTTGCAATATTTAACATGAAAATGAATGCCCATTTTAAAAAAATGATATGGTGGCATTAAAAAGCAAAGTAATACAGACTTTGATCTTTCTAAGCTCTTGACCTTCAGATGACCTTGACATCCAGCTCCAAATATACTCATGTACTATCAAATAAACTACCGCAAAAGTTGTATTATGTCAAAAAAGAACGGTGACCTTGGGATGACCTTCATTAACCTTGACCTTGGGATGACCTTGATCCTTACACAACTTCTTATTCTCATGTATGATCACATAATTTAATGCTGTTGCATACTAACTGAGTATGGGTTAAGCTGAGCCATTCGACTTACTGTACAATTACATATTTTTTGTATGTTTTTCCAAGGTCTAAAATTATCTTGACCTTCAAAAATGGAACATATATGAAAGATCAATCTATCATCTCTGAATACAACAAGTTTGGAATTTATATCTCTCATGGTTTAGTGGCAAGGTCACTTCAAAGTACCTATACGGACTGTGGACAGCTCCAGTGAGATTGACCAAATTTGCATAGTATGTGTGTCTTATTGATATCTATCATGCATCAAAGAATCATAAGTTCAATTTTAATAACTTGGAATCATAAGTTCAATATTAATCACTTTTTTTAAAAGTGAAATTTTGTCAAAAATTATCATTTTCTAACATTTGTTGACCCTGTAACCTTGAACTTGAAGTGGAGTCATTCATTCATATGAGGTCTCATGGATATACACCATCTTACCAAGTTTGGTAGTGATAGTTGAAATAGGTTCTGAGAATATTAATTCACTTGAAGTATTGCATAGCCAGACTGTGGACGGCAGACAGATGAAGGGTTGGATTTTTTTTATTATTTAAAAAAAAGTAATTTGTGGACTATTTAGAACTTATCCAACACAGATTTGCAAAATTCTGGAAATTTTAATTTTTTGCGGGGTGAATACACAGACTTGTATTCATATGCATATGAGTCAAAAAGTAAGAATTGACTCGATAAAGGCAGTGTAAAAGGTCTGAAGGATGCTGCTAGAGAGAGACTGCACATCGAGTGTCACATTACGTTATAAATAACGCGCTAGTCCTAATACAGAGCATGACTTGCTTGAGATGTAAGAAGCCCTGAAGCCACGATCAGAACGCCCAAAATCAGTAACGTATTTGATCCACACACGTTGAGAGTTGGACCATTATATAAACAATTACAAACATACAATTTTTAACAAAAATCTGTTCCCAAAAAATAACACCTCACCTCCCAACTATTTCTGTCCTGCCTCAATGATTTTGACTAGGATGGAAATAAAGAGTGCATGATTATTGTATGCAGTGCCATTCTTTTATCAAGGATTCTTTCAAGCTGCCCCTGTATCACAAAAAGTGCAAGTTCTGTTTATGTTAGTCATTGCAAACTTGTGAGAAATGATGTGGGCTATTAACTTTACTGGCCACGTGTATGAAGTGACATTTTTTTCTTTCAGCATCCTTATAATCAGCTTTTAGTATCATCTGTCAGCAGAAGCTTTGAGCCCAATGTTTAGGAAATTGCACTTAGTAAAAGCATTGACCACTCGTCCACTGTATTATCATTATTATTATTATTATTATTATTATTATTATTATTATTATTATTATTATTATTATTATTATTACTATATTCTGCTACATTACTTACCAGTGCTGCTTGATGCAGGCAAGATTGTCAACAGAAAAATTATTTGCCAAATGACAAACGTTACGGTTCTGTTTGGTGACATATTCCTCTTCCTCATAAACAGTCAGCACCGAAATCTGAAATAAATTAAAAAGAATAATGCAGTAGATTTATGTGTAAATGTAGTTAGTATGATCGTAGAAATATAGAAATAAGAGAAAAGACAAGACGACCATCCATTGGCATTGTCCTCCCATACTCTGGATCTGGATTTTCGTTTATAGGGGTTGATTTTTGAAATTGACTATTTTTGCTTTGCATTGCTATTCATTTTTACTAACAGGTTGAAACCCCAAGCTGAACAAATCATAGCTGAAGAACAAGCTAGATTCAAGGCAGGGCAAAGTACCATTGAGCAGATTTTCAACCTCAGAATAATCTGCGAGAAATACCTACAGCACCAACAACATAGAATATTATTTGTTTGTGGACTTCAAAAAAGCATGCAGATCTGTGGGCAACCATGAGGGTGTACAACATCAGCCCCAACATTACTGAAGTCATCAAAAGCCTGTTTTTCAAGGCTACCAGTCCTCCACTACAGCACCATTGGGAACTGTTTTAGAACAACAATCGCTCAACATGGTGCATTGCTTCAAATATAATTTAGGAGCAATTGTATCAGACAATATGGGTCCCGACAGGAAGTCCTCTCCAAGATAGCACAAACAACTGCTACCCTGACAAGGTTGAAGCCCATTTGGAAAGACAGGACCATCAGTCTACACTCCAAGATAAGGTTGCTGCGCTCCTCGTCATCTCCATCTTCCTATACTCTTGCAAACCATGGACCCTCACAGCAGACCTACAACGAAGAATACAAAGTATACGCAGATGAAGTGCTACAGAAGACTTTTGGTCATTTCCTATACCCAACACATCACCACAGTGGAGAAGAAACTGAAACTGCGATGGTATGGACATGTCACCACATCATAAGGCCTTGCAAAGACCATTCTGCAAGGCATGGTTGCAAGGAGAGAGAGACTCAGACAGAAGAAAATGTGGGAGGACAACATTCGAGAATGGGTTGGTTTGACACTGAGCGAAGCCCATGAGGGCTGCGGACAGAGAAATATGGAGTACGCTGGTTAAACAATCATCTGTGGTGCCCCAACTGCTTTAGAGTTATGGGATATGCCATAATTTTATGGTGAGATAGAATAGGATAGCTATATTCATACAAGCACGCAGATGACCTTACTTTGATTTTCTTATTAATTCCGTCTTTGTTTACAATTTGATTCTCTGATGTTGCGATCTAAGGTCCACAGCATTTACTCGTAGACCTCACTTACTATTATAAGTACGAAGTTACAAAGACGAAAGAAGAGACTTCCGAGCCTGTGGTCCGTGTGGATGTGATCAGCATCACCATCATGATGCTCCACGTTGTTGATGATCCAAGAACGACATATGTTTCAATGCAACACAAACTAAGAAGTGCATTGACGTCATGACACTGCACAAAACTGCAATTATCCATTTGGCACCCATATCTCTTGGCCATAAGAAAATGTAAGAACAGCAAAAAAAACATTTAACCGGATTTCGTCTGCTTAAGTGCTTGTTTCGTTTTCACGTACTGCGGTCATGTGACCGTGCGAAGGACCAATCAACGAACTTTGTCCACGGATTCCAGCAAAAAGGATTTTTTGTAAGGAATAAAATTAATAATACACGGAGTGCGTGTCTGTCGCTTTATGATTTTTTTTAAATTTTAAATTTGCCTTTGTTCTTTTTAAAATAAAAATTGATTATAACCTATTTTTACCATACCATCCTTACTTTACTTTTACTTGCATAGATTTAAGTCCCCGGACACATGGCGGGCTATATAGCTCACCACCCCCACCCCTGTCTCCTCCCTACACATTGTTTGATTTTCAGTGCTCTGCGCCCTTTTTTTTCTCCGCCTTATTATTTTTTTTAAAACCTCTTTGTGATGTTTCATTATTTCAACGTGCCCCGTTCACTTGCTAAGAACTTCTGCAAAGCACGGGGATCCCGCGGCTAGCATGGATATAATGTAAGACGAGAAGGTTTCAGAAACACCAATACACCCAGCAAGAACTATATATAACCAAAGAATGTACATTGATATAACTGAACTCTCACAACTGATCGAGGCCTATGGACATAAAGCAGGAAAAACAAAAAAGAACACCCGCGTTTAATTGCTATCAAAGACTGCGATAGCAATTTTAAATGTAAACAGGCCCCCAGCGCCCTTAATTGTAATAGTCGATGAAAGTGCATTTAATCGCATGTGGAATGTCCCATTCGATAGTCAATACAAACTATTGACTACATGTACCGCTTTGATATAAATTATATGCTAATCCATTCTTTGAAGGGACCAAACACCCAACAGTGACGTCGGAACCGGGGAAGGCAGGCCCCTGATCCCTCCCCCTGTACCTATGGGGCGAGAAGGGGGGGGGGAAGGTTTTTTTTTTGCCCCCCTCACCCTCACCCCAACCTTTTGGGCGATGGCAGAGAGAGAGAGAGAGAGAGAGAGAGAGAGAGAGAGAGAGAGAGAGAGAGAGAGAGAGAGAGAGAGAGAGAGATTATTTATTTGATAGTTTTGGTAAGCACGCAAGAACCGCGACTGCATGTGTTGTCTGAATTTTTTAAAGAAAATAACCACGCCTACACACAAATAAATAAATAAATAAATAAATAAATAATATAATGACGTCACTGCGATGACGTCGGATTGCGCCAGAAAGGAATACATTTCGTAGCCGAGACTTTTTTCCCCCTCAATGATGCGAGAGTTTACCGCGATATAATTTGAGTTGTAGCAATGATTTTTCTTCAAATAAACGAGCACTTTTTTTTTCCCAAGATCAATCACCGTTGTGACACTAGTAGTCTGTGGTGATACGGGTCTGATATCGAAGGGCATGGGACACACACGTACTCACTCTCTCTCTCTCACTCTCTCTCTCTCTCTCTCTCTCTCTCTCTCTCTCTCTCTCTCTCTCTCTCTCTCTCTCTCTCTCTCTCTCTCTCTCTTTCTCTGTGTCATCGTCCAAAAAGTTGGGGTGGGGGTAAGGAGGGCAAAAAGATATTTACTCATCCTCACCCCTTCTCCCTTGCCCTAGGTACAGAGATGGGGTGAGTAGGAGGGAGGTCGGCTGCCTCACCTGAAAGTTACATTTGTAGAGTATTCTGTCTGTATCAGTGGGTTGGGCACTGAATAGAATAGACCCGACGTTACCCAGCGTGTCGTAAGAGACGACTAACAGGGTCGGGTGATGTCAACACGGCATCCCTGGGCGAAAGTCTTCTACATAGAAGTCACCGACCAGGACGGCCGAACCTCATGTTACTACAGGTTCAACGACCACGTGCTCGGGACCAACTGTATTCGTCGATATCGGCTGTGGCCAACACCCTGGAGAGGATTGGGCCCTGCCAGGTCTTTTTTGCTCAAGACACACTGCATGATGAAAACAACCATTCACTCCAAATCGGATCGGTCGTTGCCCGGGTCACCAAGGACCGCGCCTTCCTTTGGCCACCATGCAGGACGGAGGTGATAAGTGTACTACTGATGGACAACTTAGCAAGATACGCACGAGAAACAACATGAATGTCAGGATCCTAACTGCGGATGGAAAATTAGAAGAACTGGCCCACGAGCTGGAGACCAATATCGATGGAACATTTTAGGTATCAGCGAACTGCGCTGGAAAAGTTTAGGTAAAACAACGACCGACAAAGGCCACAAGCTTTATTTCAGCCGGAGAGATGACAGGCACTAACACGGTGTTGGATTCTTGGTCCACAAAGACATATAGCCACTGTCATGGGTTGCCGCCCAGTCTCCAGTAGACTCATTAGATCTACCATTCGTCTGAGAGCATCCCTTTCAACATCGCCATCATCCAGGCCTATGCCCCAACATCAGACTAAGACGACAGCGAAGTGAATTAATTCTATGAAAATCTACAGGCTGTCCTTGACCAAGTGCCACAAAAAATCCAGACGATGGACATGGTACAGTCCTAATGGGGAGCATCACAACCAGATCGACTACATTATGGTCAAGAAACGCTTCAGATCAAGCATCAACATTGGCAGGACACGCACTTTTCCAGGAGCAGACATCGAAAGTGACCACGATTTCATGATAATGTCTTTCCGGCTCCATTTGAAGAGAGAAAATACAGCAAAGTGCACTAGACTGAAGTTCGACCTGGACAAACTGCAAGACTCGTAGGTGGCAGAAATATTTCAGGCCACAATTGGAGGGAAAGTTGCACCACTGCTCATTTTGGGAGCTAGTGAAGTATATGTCAACACCATGACCACCACCTTCAACTCAGCTGTGACAGATGCTGCCACTGAGATCCTTTGCAAACACCGGTCAAAGAAGAAGCCGTGGATCACACCTGAACTTTTGGACATGTGTGATAAACGAAGAGAGATGAAAACGAAAAAGAACACCACACAGGGAGCTGGTGCCTACCGAAAAATCAACAATGACATCCGAAAAGGTATGCGCACAGCAAAGGAGAACTGGATAGAAGATCAATGCCAGGAAATAGAGAACAGTCTGAACAAGAACAACAGCAAGAAGGCCTACCAGACTGTGTTTAACAGTTTTAAACAGCCCAAGGTCTCCACGATCCATAGCAAGTCTCGCATATGCCTTACAGAAGAAACAAGGTCTTGGATAGATGGACAGAGTACTGCTTTGACCTTTACTAGAACCACACACCAAACGGAGACCCCATCAGTTCTAGCATGTCCCGAGGACAGAGAAGGAGGAGAAATCCTCCCAATTCTCCGAGAAGAAGTTGAGGCAGCAGTGCAGTCGCTCAAAAAAGGGAGGTCAGCGGGAGTGGACAGCATACCCGCAGAACTGCTTCAAGCAGGAGGAGAAGCGATAATTGACGCCCTCACCATTATTTGTAACAAGATCTGGCACAGTGGGGAGTGGCCTACACCATGGACCCAGTCGCTTGTCATCACTCTTCCCAAAAAATGTAACCTTCAGGAGTGTGAAAATTACCGCACCCTCAGCTTCATCAGCCATCTCAGCAAGGTCCTCCTGAAAATAATACTCAACAAATTGAAACCCCAAGCTGAACAAATCATAGCTGAAGAACAAGCAGGATTCGGGGCAGGGCGAAGTACCATTGAACAGATTTTCAACCTCGGAATAATTTGCGAGAAATACCTACAGCACCAATATCATCTATATCACGTGTTCGTGGACTTCAAGCAGGCGTTTGATCGAGCCTGGCATGCAGCTCTGTGGGCAACCATGAGAGTGTACAACATCAGCCCTTACATTTTTGAAGTCATCAAAAACCTGTATGACAAGGCTACCAGTGCAGTCCTCCATAACAGCGCCATCGGACAGTGGTTCAGAACAACAATCGGTATGCGTCAAGGATGCCTACTCTCTCCAACACTTTTCAACATCTTCCTAGAGCGCATCATGTCGGATGCCCTTGCAGATCACGAAGGCATAGTCAGCATAGGGGGTAGAGCAATCTCCAACCTTCGTTTTGCGGATGACATTGATGGATTGGCTGGAGAGGAACAAGAACTTGAACGGCTAATACAGGGGCTTGACACCACCTCCAGAGCCTATTGAATGGAAATAAGTGCAGAGAAGACCAAAATGATGACCAACAAAACCAATGGCATCAACACGAACATCAAAGTCAAAGGCCAATCCCTCAGCACAGTGTATACCTTGAAATATTTAGGAGCCATTGTATCAGACAATGTGTCTCGACAGGAAGTCCTCTTCAGGATCGCACAAACAACTGCTGCCCTGGCAAGGTTAAAGCTTATTTGGAAAGACAAGACCATCAGTCTACATTCCAAGGTAAGGTTGCTGCGCTCCCTTGTCATCTCCATATTCCTATACGCTTATGGACCCTCACAGCAGATCTACAACAAAGAATACAAAGCACGGAGATGAGGTGCTACAGAAGACTTCTGGGCATTTCCTATACCCTGCACATCACCAACAACGAAGTCCGAAAGACCATCACACAAGCCATTGGACAACACGATGACCTGCTCACAGTGGTGAAAAAACGGAAACTCCGATGGTATGACCACGTCACCAGATCCTCAGGCCTTGCAAAGACCATCCTGCAAGGCACGGTGCAAGGAGGCAGAAGAATAGGGAGACAGAAAAAGAGGTGGGAGGACAACATTCGAGAATAGACTGGTTTGACACTGAGCGAAGCCATGAGAGCTGCTGAGGACAGAGAAAGTTAGTTATTCATTGCTTACACTACAGGGTCCAGCGGACTGCAAATAGCCGAATCAGGACCACAAAATCAAGACAACTACTTCGCTGAAAGAGGACTCAACCGTAGTGGTAACACTGAAGGCACTGCTCCAGCCGGTCACTTTACAATGAAGACATCCCACGTAGGGGACGCTGAGGCTATACTCTAATTTATCCTACTCCCGTTTACGAAAACAAAATAAGCTACAAACATCATTATAAAATATCAATAAAACACATAATATAAAATGCCTGCATTGCCAAATAATATCATAGGAAGCCCCGAGTACATTACATGATTATTGCTTTAGGTCCAGCGGGCTCTTCCGAGCCAAATCAGGACCAGTACAGCCGAATCAGGACCACACAATCAATACCACAGCTTCGCCGAAAGAAGACTCACCCCTGATCCGCATGAAAGATCTGCCGAAACAACCCTAGTGGTAACACTGAAGGCACTCCGCCATCCGGTCCCTTTACAATAAAGACATCCCACGCAGGGGACGCTGAGGCTATACTCCAATTTATCGAACCCCCGTTTACAAAAACAAAATACAATATAAACATCACTATAAAATATCAACAAAACACATACATATAAAATGCCTACATTGCCAAATAATATCATCATAGGAAGCCCCAGTGACCTTTTGGTTAAATGTTTTTTTTGCTGTTCTTACATTTTCTTATGGCCAAGAGATATGGGTGCCAAATGGATAATTGTAGTTTTGTGCAGTGTCATGACGTCATTGCACTTCTTAGTTTGTGTTGCATTGAAACATGTTGATCTTGGATCATCAACAAACAACGTGGAGCATCATGATGGTGATGCTGATCACATCCACAGGCTCGGAAGTCTCTTCTTTCGTCTTTGTAACTTCGTATTTATAATAGTAAGTGAGGTCTACGAGTAAATGCTGTGGACCTTATATCACAACATCAGAGAATCAAATCGTAAACAAAGACGGAATTAATAAGAAAATCAAAGTAAGGTCATCTGCGTGCTTGTATGAATAGCTATCCTATCCTATCTCACCATATCCCGTAAGCAGTTGGGGCACCACAGATGATTGTTTAACCAGCGTACTCCATCTTTCTCTGTCCGCAGCCCTCATGGGCTTCGCTCAGTGTCAAACCAACCCATTCTCGAATGTTGTCCTCCCACATTTTCTTCTGTCTGAGTCTCTCTCCTTGCAACCATGCCTTGCAGAATGGTCTTTGCAAGATGATGTGGTGACATGTCCATACCATCGCAGTTTCAGTTTCTTCTCCACTGTGGTGATGTGTTGGGTATAGGAAATGACCAAAGGTCTTCTGTAGCACTTCATCTGCGTATACTTTGTATTCTTCGTTGTAGGTCTGCTGTGAGGGTCCATGGTTTGCAAGAGTATAGGAAGATGGAGATGACGAGGAGCGCAGCAACCTTATCTTGGAGTGTAGACTGATGGTCCTGTCTTTCCAAATGGGCTTCAACCTTGTCAGGGTAGCAGTTGTTTGTGCTATCTTGGAGAGGACTTCCTGTCGGGACCCATATTGTCTGATACAGTTGCTCCTAAATATTTGAAGCAATGCACCATGTTGAGCGATTGTTGTTCTAAATCAGTTCCCAATTTCAAAAATTAACCCCTATAAACGAAAATCCAGATCCAGAGTATGGGAGGACAATGCCAATGGATGGTCGTCTTGTCTTCTCTCTTATTTCTATATTTCTACGATCATACTTGTCCTACATTTACACATAAATCTACTGCATTATTCTCTTTGCGTGTGGGGTGCATCGTTGTCTTCGTGTCCGGAGTACAGCAATAGTTCTCCTGTCATCAGTTGCCTTTGTCCAGCTTGGGTCCATCGTGTCTCGCTGATGCTTAACACGGTCAGGTCATTATTCCTCATCTCAGCTGCTACCTATGCCGTCTTTCCCGATTCGTACATGGTCCGAACATTCCATGTGCCGATGGTGGTTCTCCTGGTTGACAGAAGGATAGTCGGCTCTGTGGTTTCCTCTCGGCTTTCACCACAACGCGTCATAGGTCTTCTGGGACGAAGAAGATGTTCCGGCAGACTGGAAGGAAGGTTATCTGATCAAGCTTCCCAAGAAAGGTGACCTCAGCAACTGTAACAACTACAGGGGCATTACACTTCTATCTGTGCCTGGGAAGGTCTTTAACCGGGTCCTTTTGGAGAGGATGAAGGATACTGTCGACCCACAGTTACGAGATGAGCAGGCAGGCTTCCGACAGAATAGATCCTGCACGGACTAGATTGCAACGCTCCGCATTATAGTGGAGCAGTCCCTGGAATGAAACTCGCCGTTGTATATCAACTTCGTCGACTATGAGAAGGCGTTTGACAGCGTGGATCGAGATACCCTCTGGAAGCTTCTTCGACACTACGGCATCCCAGCCAAGATGGTCAATCTGTCAGGAACTCCTATGACGGCATGTCCTGCAGAGTTATCCATGGCGGACAGCTCACAGACAACTTCCAGGTGAAAACCGGAGTCCGACAAGGGTGCTTGTTGTCACCTTTCCTCTTCCTCATCGCCATAGATTGGGTTATGAAGATGTCCACCAGGGAAAGTAGGAACGGAATCCAATGGACTCTGTGGAACCAGCTCGAGGACCTGGACATCGCTGACGACCTTGCTCTTCTTTCCCATAGCCAACAGCAGATGCAAGAGAAGACAAATGCAATGGCGGCCACATCGTCGGAGGTCGGCCTCAACATCCACAAGGACAAGAGCAAGATCCTGAAGATCAACTCCATCAGTACTGAACCAGTCATCTTGAATGGAAGTCCCTTGGAAGAAGTGCAATCCTTCACCTACCTGGGTAGCATCATTGATCCGCAGGGCGGCACAGATGCGGATGTCAAGGCTAGGATCGGCAAAGCAAGAGCTGTCTTCATTCAGCTCAAGAACATCTGGACCTCCAGAGAGCTGTCTTTGGCCACCAAGATGCGGGTATTCAACTCCAATGTGAAGTCAGTCTTACTGTATGGAGCAGAGACATGGAGGACAACCAAGACCACCATCAAAAAAGTCCAGTCCTTCATCAACAATCAATCAATCAATCTTTAATTTAATGTTTGTTCACATATTTAGGTGATATTAGACACTTCATCAACAGTTGCCTCAGAAGGATTCTTCAGATCCGCTGGCCCGTCACCTTTTGGAAAGAACCCGCCAACTCCCTACTGAAGATGAAATCAGGAAAAGGAGATTGGGCTGGATAGGGCATACCCTACGCAAACCAACGACGAACGTCACCCGGCAGGCGCTGAAGTGGAACCCCCAGGGAAAGCGAAAGAGAGGCCGTCCAAGGAACGCCTGGCGACGCGACCTCGAGGCCGACACCACCAAGATGGGCTACACCTGGAGTCAGAAAGAATGGCACAGGACAGAGGACTCTGGAGAGCTGTTGTTGGCGGCCCATACCCTGGCAGGGGTGACTTTTTTGATTGATTGATTGATTGTTGCTTTAGGTCCAGCGGACTCTTCCGAGCCAAATCAGGACCAGACAACCCCCAATCCGCATAAAAGATCTGCCGAAACAACCCTAGTGGGAAAATTGAATGCCCTCCACCGGCCAGTCACTTTACAATAAAGACATCCCACGCAGGGGACGGCTGAGGCTTTACCCCAACTTATCAAACCCCCGTTTACGGGCATTAAGTAAGTAAGTAAGTTGCTACAGCCTATACAAGTTCACAAATGGTCAATTATTTTACTAATTTGTACAAAATATTAATTATACACTAAAGCTTGATAAGTATGTTAACAATAATAATATTTCTCAGTGGCTACAAATTCTACTAGATGCTTGACCATAACAAATGCCACTCCAACAATAATGTCTTGAAAGAGATAATAAAGTTGTCTTATCTTATGTTATCTATACATGTGGCTTTATACAACCGGCAACCCAAGACGGTTGCTGAGGACAGAGAAAGATGGTGTATGCTGGTTAAACGATCATCTGCGGTGCCCCAAAGCCCTTAGAGCTACGGTATAAGATAGGATAGGAACTGACGTATTCTTTTACATTTCATTTTTTAGCAAATTTATGAGGGAATGATAAGCAGAGCTTTTCCATTACAGACTTGCTGGATGGCAGTCAGCGACCAGCGTTGTACCCTCAGATGATCAGGTCAGGTCAGATGCCCGGTTGTAAAGGGCTCGCGTGTTGCTACGGGCAAGGCCCAGCCACGTCACAGAACACCAAGCAATGGTGGTGTAGTGCTGGTGGAGATGCCAGTACCAGTACCAGTGATCGTCCTAGGGATTTGCAAAACCGGTACGACGTCACAGTAAACAAACCCACTCGAACGCCCGGTAGGCCAGTCACGGAAACCGGTATGACCCATAGCAAAGCTTAATAATGCATCACTATTTTTGCCACCGAAAATCTGCCGACGAATGCAGTGATTAATTTATTGCTCACCGTAAAGCCTACTAACTATAACTGAAACGATGTTTGCCAAAAATAAAAGTAAATAACAGGCCTTTCTTACCTAAACATCTTCGTCTTCACATAAACTTCTTTTATCGCCCCTCTCCCTCCTAGCAAAAAATGAAAAAAAGATATTTTTGCTTCTTCATTATTACTAGCCTATCTGCCACTGTCGCAATACATACTGACGAGCACGAGGAAAGAAAAAATCGAAAAGTGCGCGAGTTTAATTTATCCGTATTCACGATAGCCTTGCGCCCGCCAATGTTATATCATTCTGTATTAATTACCTCAAAGAATATGGCAAGGCTACTGAACGCATTCGCAGGCCTCTCGTCTACACTCCCTAAACACATAATCAGCGTGGCTGGCTGGCTCTCTCTCTCTCTCTCTCTCTCTCTCTCTCTCTCTCTCTCTCTCTCTCTCTCTCTCTCTCTTCATTTCTCTTGTCTTTCTGTCTCTTTTCCTTTATTTTTGAAACCAGTCAAACAAAATAAGAACCGGTAGGCTCTACCGGCTACTGATTTTTCAACCGGTATTTTTATTCTCAAATCGGTAAAATACCGGTAATTTCCGGTTAAATCCATCCCTGCAGTACACTAAGACATACTCAAGAGTAAATTATAGCATTATTATCCAACCAACCTAGGAAAAATATACTCTTCTGCATCTTAGTGCACATTACTACCCTACTCCATTCTATCACTTATCAAGCTTATTCACAAATTATCTCCCTTATCATAGTTGACATGAACGAACTTTCCCAAATTATTTTCCTTTATTATAATTGGAAACAATTTAATTGTAATGTATGAATTATTTTCCTTTACAATAGTTGAATACATTTGATCAAATTCCATTTATAAATTATATATCTTTTCTTAACCATCGACAAAATAGATCATTTTCATTTACATTTTACTTATCGTTACAACGTTGGCAAAGAATCCAACATGCCATGCATAAATTACTCTCTTCACGAACGTTTACAAAATAATTATCAAATGTGAATTATTTATTTACCACTGAACAGATTTTCAACCTCAGAATAATCTGTAAGAAATACCTACAGCGCCAACAACATCTATATCATGTGTTCGTAGACATCAAAAATGCGTTTGACCGAGTCTGGCATGCAGCTCTGTGGGCAACCATGAAGAGTGTACAACATCAGCCCTAAAACTGTTGAAGTCATCAAAAGCCTGTATGACAAGGCTACCAATGCAGTCCTCCACAACAGCGCCATCGGAAACTGGTTCAGAACAACAATCGGTGTGCGTCAGGGAGGCCTACTCTCTCCAACATTCTTCAACATCTTCCTAGAGCGCATCATGTCAGATGCCCTTGCAGACCACGAAGGCACAGTCAGCATAGGGGGAAGAGCAATCTCCAACCTTCGTTTTGCGGATGACATTGATGGATTGGCTGGAGAGGAACAAGATCTTGAACGGCTGGTACATAGGCTTGACACCACCTCCAGAGCCTATTGAATGGAAATAAGTGCAGGGAAGACCATGTTTGAGTGATTTATTGTTGCTTTAGGTCCAGCGGACTCTTCCGAGCCAAATCAGGACCGGAGGGAAGACCAAAATGATGACCAACAACACCAATGGCATCAACACGGACATCAAAGTCCAAGGCCAATCCCTCAACACAGTGCATAGCTTCAAGTATTTAGGAGCCATTGTATCAGACAATGGGTCCCGACAGGAAGTCCTCTCCAGGATCGCACAAACAACTGCTGCCCTGGCGAGGTTGAAGCCAATTTGGAAAGAGAGGACCATCAGTCTACATTCCAAGGTAAGGCTGCTGCGCTCCCTTGTCATCTCCATCTTCCAATATGCTTGCGAAACATGGACCCTTACAAGCAGATCTCCAACGAAGAATACAAAGCATGGAGATGAGGTGCTACAGAAGACTTCTGGGCATTTCCTATACCCATAACATCACCAACGACGAAGTCCGACAGATCATCACACATGCCATTGGACAACACGATGACCTGCTCACAGTGGTGAAAAAAACGGAAACTCCGAGGGTATGGCCACGTCACCATATCATTAGGTCTTGCACAGACCATCCTGCAAGGCACAGTGCAAGGAGGTAGAAGAAGAGGGAGACCGAAAAAGAGGTGGGAGGACAACATTCTAGAATGGACTGGTTTGACACTGAGCGAAACAATCAGGGTTGCTGAGGACAGGGAAAGATGGAGTACGTTGGTTAAACGTTCATCTGTGGTACCCCTACGACCTCCGAGTTATGGGATAGGATAGGATAGGATAGGATATGTTATTTACTTGTAAAATTAAATTATCAAAATAATAATTACCTCCTTTACCCCCAAAATATGTACTGAGCTTTGCCACACCTTTCCAGTCGGAGGGCTTCAACGACGGCGTTTGCGTCATTTTGAAGCGCTGGCGCGAGTCGGAATATGCAAAGGGACGGAACTTTGACTATTTGTCTTTTTGCTAAAACGTCAACGTAAGCCAGGGTTGACCACACTATGACTTTTTCAGCATGGGCGGTACTTTTAAAATGACCAAGCCAAAATGATCTACCTACCACCAAAATGCAAAAAATATATATAGTCATATAATGGGCTGACGTTAATTTTTTTTAACTGCTACGCGATCTACTCAGTCACACTGGCTTCGCGATGGACCGGTCGATCGCGATCGACGTATTGGGCACTCCTGTCGTAATCCATTATATTATCCATTAGGAATATCGTTCTTTTTTCTTTTCATTTCTTCCGCTCGTGGCGCCCCCCACCCCACCCCAATCCCCCCATCCCCCCTTAAAAAATAAAAATTAAAAATAAAATAAATAAATACATAAATAAATAAATAGAATGTCGCCGAAGACGGGAAATATCAGCTTTGCTCTTTGTGGAGCACGAAAGACGGTGTTCGTCTGGAGATTGTTTACAATGATTGCAATGATTGAACTTTTTTAAGGAGAAGATTGCGAGGGCTTGCATATTGTGGGAGAGGTCAAATACTGGTATTAAAAAATAAATTAAAAAAATAAAAATAAAATAAATAAATATATATTATTTATTTAATGTTTATTTTTATTTTTTTTTATTTTAATTTTTATAATTTAGAGAGAGAGAGAGAGAGAGAGAGAGAGAGAGAGAGAGAGAGAGAGAGAGAGAGAGAGAGATGGAGGTTACCGTTTCCAAGTGATTGATCCGTTTCCTTTAAAGTTTTTTTCTCTCTTTCTCTCTCTCTCTCTCTCTCTCTCTCTCTCTCTCTCTCTCTCTCTCTCTTTCTCTCTCTCATTTTTTATCCTTTTTTTTGGGCTGGGGGTGGGGGAGGGGGTGGGGTTCAAACCCCCCCCCCCTCGTCCGCCCCTGCTTTCATTCAAAAATTCAAAATATAAAACATATACATGTTTATACAACTATGCTTGCACCCGAGCAAAATGGCCACCTAGGGATCGCGTGCAGGGACTTACCTCGGTTTTTCCTCGGTCCGCACAAGACTAGACGACTCTACACAAAACGATACAGGTCCCAGTGGTCACGATATTGCATGCAGTCCCTCTTTTTTCCTTCAGGACATCAGTTCCAGGACAACTGGACACTGCATAGCAGGACGACAGTCTGCTTGAGATAGGCGGCAAATAGACAAACTACACCCACACAAATACCCCTGCATGCACTAGAGCAATAAGTCAAATTCCTCTCTGTGACCATGGAAGTACAAACTATACTGAAAAATCCATGACCAATTTAGCTTCGTACAGCAGTTGTATTTGCTTGCGCTCTCAAATTTGGTGCGCGCGTCGCCCACTGCAAAAAACTTGCGCGGGACGTGAAAATACACGCCTGTCTCATACCCATAAAGCGGCAGTCTTGACCAGTTTAAAGTGGCGAAGCAAAATTAACAAAACAATTCAAGTGCTCAAATTACACTACATGCAAACTTAGCAATGAACTGTAGTTTACTTTCTTTCCCTCACCTTCCACTCTCTATAACAGGCTTAGAAACCCTACTATCACAGGTTTTGAAAACAGGAGACATGACACCGGTACTTTACATTACATGATTATTGCTTTAGGTCCAGCGGACTCTTCCGAGCCAAATCAGGACCAGACAACCCCCCCTGATCCGCATAATTGATTGATTGATTTATTGTTGCTTTAGGTCCAGCGGACTCTTCCGAGCCAAATCAGGACCGGACAACCCCCGATCCGCATAAAAGATCTGCTGAAACAACCCCAGTGGGAAAATTGAATGCCCTCCACCGGCCAGTCACTTTACAATAAAGATATCCCACGCGGGGGACGGCTGAGGGTTGACCTCAACTACGCGAACCCCCGGTTACAAAAACAAAATAGAATACAAACATCATTATAAATCATCAACAAAACACATACATATGAAATGCCTATAGTGCTAAATAGTACAATCATAGGAAGCCCTAGTGACCACCCGGCAGAAAGCGTCCAACACTCCCAAGCTGATCCAACAGACCTCATACACAAACAAGGAGTCTTGTCCAGGAAGAGTTTTCAAGAAAAAGGTCATTGATCTAGCGAAGAAGAAGATAGTATAGCAGAGTGAAGGACAGAGCAGGAATGGGAAAGAGTAAATGAGGAAGACAGCGACAGTGGGAATTTAAAGCACTAAATTTCCATAAAGTGGGGATACTATTTATACTGAAAACCCCCGGCACTCCAACGGGGGTACTGTTGCCGCAGTGAATCTGTCTTGCCTATAAAGGAAAGACAGGTTTTCAACTGTGGCTTTCACTTTTCCCTTTATAGGTTTGAACAATCTACAGTGGCAAGATTGCTCATGACCCCAAGGGGTGATCCGCATAAAAGATCTGCTGAAACAACCCTAGTGGTAAAACTGAAAGCACTCCATTCCATTACATTACATTACATAATTGTAGTTCTAGGTCCAGCGGACTCTTCCGAGCCAAATCAGGACCGGACAACCCTCAATCCGCATAAAAGATCTGCTGAAACAACCCTAGTGGGAAAACTGAATGCCCTCCACCAGCCAGTCACTTTACAATAAAGACATCCCACGCAGGGGACGGCTGAGGCTTCAACCCAACTTATCGAACCCCCGTTTAAAAAAACAAAATAGAATACAAACATCATTATAAATTATCAACAAAACACATACATATAAAATGCCTACATTGCTAAATAATAACATCATAGGAAGCCCTAGTGACCACCTGGCAGAAAGCGTCCAATACTCCCAAGCTGATCCAACAGACCTCATACACAAACAAGGAGTCTTGTCCCGGAAGAGTTTTCAAGAAAAAAGGTAGGAGACTGGTCTAGCGAAGAAGACGATAGTATAGCAGATTGATAGAAAAGAGCAGGAATGAGAAAGAGCAAATGAGAAAGACAGCGACAGTGGGAATTTAAAGCACTAAATTTCCAGAAAGTGGGGATACTATTTATACTGAAACCCCCGGCACCCCAACGGGGGAGAAAGCACTCCACCAGCCAGTCACTTCACAATAAAGACATCCCACGCAGGAAACGCTGAGGCTGTACTCTAATTTATCGAACCCCCCGTTTACAAAAACAAAATAGAATACAAACATCATTATAAATTATCAACAAAACACAAACATATAAAATGCCTACATTGCTAAATAATAACATCATAGGAAGCCCTAGTGACCACCTGGCAGAGAGTGTCCAGTATTCCCAAGCTGATCCAACAGACCTCATACACAAATAAGGAGTCTTGTCCTGGAAGAGTTTTCAAGAAAAAAGGTAGGTGACTGGTCTAGCGAAGAAAAAGATAGTATAGCAGATTGATAGAACAGAGCATGAATGAGAAAGAGCAAATGAGAAAGACAGCGACAGTGGGAATTTAAAGCACTAAATTTCCAGAAAGTGGGGATACTATTTATACTGAAACCCCCGGCACCCCAATGGGGGTTCACCGGTACTTGAAATACTATACACTGAGATAATATAGACTGAAAATCTAGCCTAATGCAACAAAACCGTTCAGGGTTTATGCTGCACTATCTGATATACATCGTCAGTAACAAGGGATGAAATTTCACTGCAATTTTTAAATACTTTACTACTCTCAACGTCAGTGTTGTAAGGCTATGAGTGTCACATGAATCAAATTTCTGGCTTTGAAACGCCGACTGCACGTGGCTAAATGATTGACGTGGTTTGATCGGCTCAGGTCGAAACTTTTGATGGGGACCGGGGCGCGCGGAGAGTGGCGTGTGAAGTGATTTGTTATTTTTAAAACTTCCGTTCTTCATTGCGTGTTGGTATGTGCGATTATCGTTGGCCAAGTGGGAAAAATTCGCGTGTAAAAAGATTTACGGGCCGGTAAGCAGGGCTACGTGTTTTTTTCTATTTTATACTCTGCCAGCAATACAAAGAGAAAATGTCTATGTTCATTTTGGTCAGAAATGTGTTTAAATTGAATGAAAAAGTTGTAGCGTGAAGTATGTCTAATTTTGTGAAGTAAAAACGATATTTTATTATTGATGGTTTATAAAGAAAGATGGTTGATATTGTTTGAAAATCTTGTTTGGATTTTTGTTGTGTTGGATATTTTGGATTTTTTTTTTTAAAGGTAATACGGTAATGAATGAATGACCGTATGGGTGAAGACTTTTTGCAGTGTATAGTGCTTGGTGTGGAACGGTAAAGGAGGAGGAACAACGAAGCTTAACGTCCTATTGCATCAGCGTTAAGGACGATCACCACGTCGTCACCCTGACAACAATGATTATCATCATCATATCAAAGATGAGATCCTACGGATCTCTTTTTAGGAACGGTAAACGAAATGTAAATAGTGTGATGATATTTAGTGAGTGAAGATTTATTGTTGTTAGATAACAAAATGCTTAGATTCGTTTTTGTTTTGTGACAGGATGGGCTTCTTCATTACCGACTTCATCATTTTCTTCATCATTATCTTCATCATTACCTTCTTCATTATCTGCTTCGATCATTATCTACGTAATTTTACTTGGAACTTCCTGATTCCAAAGGGGCGGTGAATACATCTGCTAATTTTCAGTGTGGACTATTTTATTAACCAGTTTTATTCAGAATGCTGAGCACCAGCTGCGTTCTTCGTTTTTTTGTATTAATTTTTATAAAGTGACAAAAAAAAAAAACACAAAAAAAATTTGAGTGTACTTTTATATACATATATTTGTTGACTGTGTCTTTTCAAAAAGTGGAGAACAGTTTGGATTCATCTTTTGGACAGTCGTTAGTGCATACATATTTTGTTGTGGTGTATTGGAATCACCAAATTGGAAATGCTTACAGAAAACATTTTATTTTATTTTATTGTTATGTTGTGTTGGATTTTGTGGTGTTGTGTGGGATTGTAGGGAAAAGGTAAGGGTGGATTTAATTATTGTTTTTCAACCATTGCTTATGAAAATTCACGTTTTAATTATTGTTTGTTGCTTAATTTTTTGTGTTTGATTTTGAATTAAACCTTTTAGTTAAATTTTATAAAATTTGTGTGTTAGCGTTAGACTAAATAGTAAGAGGGGTGTTTGATTCGCACACACGTAACAGCACGCCGTTTTGACGAGCAAGTCACATACACGCTGCATACACACACACAATACACAGCGACACAAAAGGATCGTGACAATGAGACACTAACTAAAGTAATTAGCCTGGGAATTCACTTTCACTTGCGTGAAATGACCACCGTTTAAAAGGCAAAGATGGCGTAAGAAAAACAGAGAAAGTAATTGAATGTCCTCTCAAAAACGTAAAGTAGGAAATGGTCACAGCAAATTAAAAATCGGTATTTATATACCCTGTGGGTTCAGGCACTGAATAGAATAGACCCAACGTTTCCCGGCGTGTCGTAAGAGGCAACTAACAGGGGTGATGTCAGCACGGCATCACTGGGCGAAAGTCTTCTACACAGAAGTCAACGGACAGGACGGAGGAACCTCATGTTACAACAGGTTCAACGACCACGTGCTCAAGGCCAAGGCGAGCCACACTGTATTCGTGGATATCGGCTGGGGCCAACAGCCTGGATAGGATTGGGTCCTGCCAGGACTTTCTTGCCCAAGACACACTGCATGATGAATAAAACCATTTACTCCATACCGGATCGGTCGTCGCCCGGGTCACCAAGGACCGCGCCTTCCGTTGGCCACCAGGACGGAGGTGATAACTGTGCTACTGATGGACAACTTAGATCCGCACCAGAAGCAAAATCGTCATAAGAACTTGGAATGTCAGGACCCTAAATGCGGAGGGAAAATTAGAAGAATTGGCCCACGAGTTAGACCACTATCGATGGAATGTTTAAGGTATCAGTGGACTGCGCTGGAAAGGCATAGGTGAAACAACGACCGACAAAGGTCACAAGCTTTATTTCAGCGGTAGAGATGACAGGCACGAACACGGCGTTGGATTCTTGGTCCACAAGAACATTCTAGCCACTGTCATGGGTTGCCGCCCAGTCTCCAGTAGATTCATTACCATCCGTCTGAGAGCAGCCCCTTTCAACGTCGCCATCATCCAGGCCTATGCCCCAACATTAGACTATGACGACAGCGAAGTGAGTGGAGGATATCTATGAAAATCTACAGGCTGTCCTTGACCATGTGCCGAAGAAGGACATGATCATAGTGCAAGGCGACTGGAATGCCAAGGTTGGCCAAGATGCGCACCAAAACTGGGGAGACACATGTGGACCCCACTGCAACAATGAGACAAATGACAGGGGTCTGAAACTTCGAGTTTGCCAGATACAACAATCTGATACTGGCAAACACGCTTGGTTTCCACAAAAAATCCAGACGATGGACATGGCACAGTCCCGGCGGGGAGCATCACAACCAGATCGACTACATCATGGTCAAGAAACGCTTCAGATCAAGCATCAACATTGGTAGGACACGCACATTTCCAGAAGCAGACATCGGAAGTGACCACGATCTCGTGATGATGTCTTTCCGGCTCCAATTGAAGAGAGTAAACACAGCAAAGTGCTCTAGACTGAAGTTCGACCTGGAAAAAACTGCAAGACCCGGAGGTGGCAGAAATATTTCAGGCCACAATTGGAGGGAAATTTGCACCACTGCTCATTTTGGGAGCTGGTGAAGTACATGTAGGTGTCAACACCATGACCACCACCTTCAACTCAGCTGTGACAGATGCCGCCACGAAGATCCTTGGAAGGCGCCGGCCAAAGAAGAAGCTGTGAATCACACCTGAACTTTTGGACCTGTATGATAAACGAAGAGAGATGAAAAAGAATAAGAACACCTCACAGGGAGCTGATGTCTACCGAAATATCAACAATGACATCCGAAAAGGCATGCGCACAGCAAAGGAGAACTGGATAGAAGATCAATGCCAGGAAATAGATAACAGCCTGAACAAGAACAACAGCAAGAAGGCTTACCAGACTGTGAAGTGGCTGACAAGTGTTAAACAACCCAAGGTCTCCACGATCCAAAGCAAGTCTGGCATATGCCTTATTGAAGAACAAGAAGTCTTGGACAGATGGACAGAGTACTGCTCTCACCTTTACAACCACACACCACACGGAGACCCATCAGTTCTAGTATGTCCATTGAACAGAGAAGAAGAAATCCTCCCAATTCTCCGAGAAGAATTTGAGGCAGCGGTGCAATCGCTGAAGATAGGGAAGTCAGAGAGAGTGGACAACATACCCGCGGAACTGCTTCAAGCAGGAGGAGAAGCGATGATTGATGCCCTCACCATTATTTGTAACAAGATCTGGCAGAGTGGGGAGTGGCCTACACCCTGGGCCCAGAAAATTACTGCACCATCAGCCCTATCATCCATCCCAGCAAGGCCCTCCTGAAAAATAATACTCAACAGGTTGAGACTCCAAGCTGAACAAATCATAGCTGAAGAACAAGCAGGATTCAGGGCAGGGCGAAGTACCACTGAACAGATTTTCAATCTCAGAATAATCTGCGAGAAATACCTACAGCACCAACAACATCTATATCATGTGTTCGTAGATTTTAAAAAGGCGCTTGACCGAGTCTGGCATGCATGCAGCTCTGTGGGCAACCATGAGAGTGTACAACATCAGCCCTAAATTTTTTGAAGTCATCAAAAGCCTATATGACAAGGCTACCAGTGCAGTCCTCCACAACAGCGCCATCGGAAACTGGTTCAGAACAACAATCGGTGTGCGTCAGCGATGCCTACTCTCTCCAACACTCTTCAACATCTTCCTAGAGCGCATCATGTCAGATGCCCTTGCAGATCACGAAGGCACAGTCAGCATAGGGGGTAGAGCAATCTCCAACCTTCGTTTTGCGGATGACATTGATGGATTGGCTGGAGAGGAACAAGAACTTGAACGGCTGGTACAGAGGCTTGACACCACCTCCAGAGCCTATGGAATGAAAATAAGTGCAGAGAAGACCAAAATGATGACCAACACCACCAATGGCATCAACATGGACATCAAAGTCCAAGGCCAATCCCTCAATACAGTGCATAGCTTCAAGTATTTAGGAGCCATTATATCAGACAATGGGTCCCGACAGGAAGTCCACTCCAGAATCGCACAAACAACTGCTGCCCTGGCGAGGTTGAAGCCAATTTGGAAAGACAGGACCATCAGCCTACATTCCAAAGTAAGACTGCTGCGCTCCCTTGTCATCTCCATCTTCCTATACGCTTGCTAAACATGGACCCTCACAGCAGATCTACAAAGAATAATACAAAGCACGGAGATGAGGTGCCACAGAAGTCTTCTGAGCATTTCCTATACCCAGCACATCACCAAATACGAAATCCGACAGATCATCACACAAGCCATTGGACAACACTATGATCTGCTCACAGTGGTGAAAAAACGGAAACTCCGATCATCAGGTCTTGCAAAGACCATCCTGCAATGCCCAGTGCAAGGAGGTAGAAGAAGAGGGAGACCGAAAAAGAGGTGGGAGGACAACATTCGAGAATGGACTGGCTTGACACTGAGCGAAACTATCAGGGCTGCTGAGGACAGAAAAAGATGGAGTACGCTGGTTAAACGATCATCTGTGGAGCCCCTACGACCTCTGAGTTACGGGATAGGATAGGATTTATATAGGTTTATCATAGCAACACACAACAATGAACAATGTCTGGGGTTTAAAAGCACGCCATTTGGGTTCGATTCCCCATGCTGCCTGGAGAATTTACACATAGGAGTCGACTTTCCGCAATAGCTCTTTAGACGGTATTCCGTTTCTTATAGTGTCGCTTCATTGGTACGTTAAAGATCTTGACCATTCTGGTAAAGAGGAACAAGTGAAAGATCAAATAAAGTCGCATCAAAATGTGGGTGAAAACGGTAAGAACTTTATATTTTAAAAAAAAAAACATATATACTACCAGCATGTCACGCAGAGGTAAAAACACTCAAGCAGAATAGTATGTTCGCAGTAGGTTATAACTAACACTTTAACCTAAGAATATGGACCAACCACTACTACAGTCCACTTACATTTATATAGGAGAATGAAAAAAAGTAAACCAATAATTTTATTAAAAAATTTACTTGCACTGCGCACATATCCCAAAAGAGCTTGAAATGAAATGAAATGAATAAATTATTCTACGTAATGCAATTACCAGCCCAGCTGCACAAGGCGCTGGCCCACATCAGGATCTAATGAGAACATGCCAAGACGTCAACTGATAGCTTCAACCCCATTGTCAAGCACGCAATATCTAGTTGCAGTCGCAAACGACTGAATAGTTTGTGTTGGTACGAGGAAGTAGATAATATTCCGAGTGTACCTTAAATGATGATACACATCTTTAAGTTGAATTCGAAATATTATCTACGTCCTCAAAACAAGACAAAGTCGTCGCTGTCAGACGAAAACCTCGTATCTCATTTTTTGCTGTTTTGAAAAATCGAGAAAAACTGTTTCAACCAGTCGGGTAGCGCCGAACCAGTGACTTTTTTTTACTTCAAAGGAACTATGAAAAGTCTAGAAATTTGGCAGTATGGTATAAAAAGTCGAAGAAGTGTTTTCCGTTGAGAACTGGAAGCAAATGAAGAGATACGAGGTTTTGGACTTACAACTTTGTCAAAAAGTTTGAGTTACGAGGTTTTTGAATAAAACAACAGACCCTGGTACAACACAAAATCAGAGGAAAACGTTGTCAAAGATCGCAGGAAAGCCATATTTATTGGTGTCACAAACTGTCAAAACGTATGTTCCGGCATTTACTATCCTATCCTATCCTGTCCCGTAACTCGGAGGTCGTAGGGGCACCACAGATGATCGTTTAACCAGCATACTCCCATCTTTCTCTGTCCTCAGCAGCCCTGATGGCTTCGCTCAGTGTCAAGCCAGTCCATTCTCGAATGTTGTCCTCCCACCTCTTTTTCGGTCTCCCTCTTCTTCTACCTCCTTGCATAGTGCCTTGCAGAATGGTCTTTGCAAGGCCTGATGATCTGGTGACGTGGCCATACCATCGGAGTTTCCGTTTCTTCACCACTGTGAGCAGGTCATCGTGTTGTCCAATGGCTTGTGTGATGGTCTGTCGGACTTTGTCGTTTGTGATGTGTTGGGTATAGGAAATGCCCAGTAGTCTTCTGTAGCACATCATCTCCACGCTTTGTATTCTTCGTTGTAGATCTGCTGTGAAGGTCCATGCTTCGCAAGCATTTAGGAAGATGGAGATGACAAGGGAGCGCAGCAGTCTTATTTTGGAATGTAGACTGATGGTCCTGTCTTTCCAAATGAACTTCAACCTTGTCAGGGCAGCAGTTGTTTGTGCGATCCTGGAGAGGACTTTTTGTCTGATACAATGGATCCTAACTATTTGAAGCTATGCACTGTGTTGAGGGATTGGCCTTGGACTTTGATGTCCGTGTTGATGCCATTGGTATTGTTGGTCATCATTTTGGTCTTCTCTGCACTTATTTCCATTCCATAAGCTCTGGAGGTGGTGTCAAGCCTCTGTACCAGCTGTTCAAGTTCTTGTTCCTCTCCAGCCAATTCATCAATGTCATCCGCAAAACGAAGATTGGAGATTGATCTATCCTCTTTGCTGACTGTGCCTTCGTGATCTGCAAGGGCATCTGACATGATGCGCTCTAGGAAGATGTTGAAGAGTGTTGGAGAGAGTAGGCATCCTTAACGCACACCGATTGTTGTTCTTAACCACTTCCCGATGATGCTGTTATAGAGGACTGCACTGGTAGCGTTGTCATACAGGCTTTTGATGACTTCAATAATTTTAGGGTTGATGTTGTACACTTTCATTGTTGCCCATAGAGCTGCAAGCCAGACTCGCTCAAACGCCTTCTTGAAGTCTATGAACACATGATATAGATGTTGTTGGTTCTGTAGGTATTTCTCACAGATTATTCTGAGGTTAAAAATCTGTTCAGTGGTACTTCGCCCTGCCCTGAATCCTGCTTGTTCTTCAGATATGATTTGTTCAGCTTGGGGTTTTAACCTGTTGAGTATTATTTTCAGGAGGACCTTGCTGGGATGGCTGATGAGGCTGATGGTGCGGTAATTTTCACACTCCTGAAGGTTACCTTTTTTGGGAAGAGTGATGACAAGCGACTGGGTCCATGGTGTAGGCCACTCCCCACTCTACCAGATCTTGTTACAGATAATGGTGAGGGCATCAATCATCGCTTCTCCTCCTGCTTGTAGCGGTTCCGCGGGTGTGTTGTCCACTCCCACTGACTTCCCTTTCTTCAGCGATTGCACTGCTGCCTCAACTTCTTCCCGGAGAATTGGGAGGATTTCTTCTTCTTCTCTGTTATCGGGACATGCTAGAACTGATGGGTCTCCATTTGTGTATGTTTGTAAAGGTCAGAGCAGTACTCTGTCCATCTGTCCAAGACTTCTTGTTCTTCTGTAAGGCATATGCCAGACTTGCTTTGGATCGTGGAGACTTTGGGCTGTTTAACACTTGTCAGCCGCTTCACAGTCTGGTAGGCCTTCTTGCTGTTGTTCTTGTTCAGACTGTTCTCTATTTCCTGGCATTGATCTTCTATCCAGTTCTCCTTTGCTGTGCGCATGCCTTTTCGGATGTCATTGTTGATTTTTCGTTAGACATCAGCTCCCTGTGAGGTGTTCTTTTTTTTTTTTTTTCTCTCTTCGTTTATCACACAGATCCAAAAGTTCAGGTGTGATCCACGGCTTCTTCTTTGGTCGGTGCTTGCCAAGGATCTCAGTGGCGGCATCTGTCACAGCTGAGTTGAAGGTGGTGGTCATGGTTTTGACATCTACTTCACCAGCCCCCAAAATGAGCAGTGGTGCAAATGTTCCTCCATTTTGTGGCCTGAAATAGTTCTGCCACCTCCGGGTCTTGCAGTTTGTCCAGGTCGAACTTCAGTCTAGTGCACTTTGCTGTATTTACTCTCTTCAAGTGGAGCCGGAAAGACATCATCACGAGATCGTGGTCACTTCCGATGTCTGCTCCTGGAAAAGTGCGTGTCCTGCCAATGTTGATGCTTGATCTGAAGCGTTTCTTGACCATAGACTATCTGGTTGGGATGCTCCCCGCCGGGACTGTGCCATGTCCATCGTCTGGAGGTTTTGTGGAGACTAAGTGTGTTTGCCAGTACCAGATTGTTGTATCTTGCAAACTCCAAGAGTCTCATACCCCTGTCATTTGTCTCGTTGTTGCAGTGGGGTCCACATGTGTCTCCCCAGTTGTGGTGCGCATCTTGGCCAACCTTGGCATTCCGGTTGCCTTGCACTATGACTATGTCCTTCTTCGGCACTTGGTCAAGGACCGCCTGTAGATTTTCATAAAAATCCTCCACTTCGCTGCCTGGATGATGGTGATGTTGAAAGGGGCTGCTCTCAGACGGATGGTAATGAGTCTACTGGAGACTGGGCGGCAACCCATGACAATGGCTAGAATGTTCTTGTGGACCAAGAATCCAACGCCGTGTTCGTGCCTGTCATCGCTACCGCTGAAATAGAGCTTGTGGTCTTTGTCGGTCGTTGTTTCACCTAGGCCTTTCCAGCGCAGTTCGCCGATACCTAAAACGTTCCATCGATAGTGGTCCAGCTCGTGGGCCAGTTCTTCTAATTTTCCTTCCGCAGTTAGGGTCCTGACATTCCAGGTTCCTATGACGATGTTGTTTCTCGTGCGGATCTTGCTAAATTGTCCATCAGTAGCATACTTATCACCTCCGTCCTGGTGGCCAACGGAAGGCGTGGTCCTTGTTGAGCCGGGCGACGACCGATCCGGTATGGAATTAGTGGATAGTTTATTCATGTAGTGTGTCTTGGGTAAAAAAGACCTGGCGGTGCCCAATCCTCTCCAGGCTGTTGGCCACAGCCGAAATCTACGAATACAGTGTGGCGTATGTTGCGTCATTGTCACTTCCTACCGCGAAAACGTTCGGTAAAAACCTCGTATCTAAACATACGAGGTTTGTCCCTTAAAAGAATTCAGCCTTTTTACAATAAAAAACTGGTATATCGAGATACGAGGTTTGGTCCGCCAGTAGAGAGATACAAGTTTTGGTTTCATGGATTTGTATTAACTTTCTATTCGAGACGCAATTTTGAGCTTAGCACAGAACATGGGCAAGAGACCAAGGGTCATAACTATGAAGGAATCTCCAAACCGCCATTTTGGGACTTACGAGGTTTTCGTCTGACAGCGACGAAGTATTAAGTCGTACGCGACTGCGTCTTAAAGATGTGTTTCAACTTTAAGGTAGGCTTACATTGGGAATATTATCTACGTCCGCATAACAAGACTAAGTATTCAGTGGTGTAGACACTCAACCATGTACGATCAATTTTTGGCATCGCAAATACAAATGGTTCTTACTGCGTCACTCTGGACAGTGATAATTAAAAGCACGAAAGAAGAAAGACTCAGGCTCCTTCACGGGCAATTTCAACAAAATATTTACTCAACTAACATTCTAATGAATAAAATGGGCATAAAACATTGAGCAATATGCTCGTTTTGTAACGATATAGATTACATAGAACTTTATTATTTTTTTTTTTTTGGGGGGGGGGGGGTGAAGTGGAGAGAGGGAGCTGTGTCCTAAATGAAATAAAGTTTGGAAGCATTGCTCCGATTATATTTTTGAGAAAAAAAAGGTAGTATAGTGGTGTAGTAATAATGACAATATTTAATTTGTTCTATCTATCTATCTATCTATCTATCTATCTATCTATCTATCTATCTATCTATCTATCTATCTATCTATCTATCTATCTATCTATCTATATACACACACACACCCACACACACACGCACACACACCCACACACACAGGGAGTCCTCGAGTTACGACGTTGATCCGTTCGTTGGACGCGTCGTAACCCGAGTTCATCGTAAGTCGGAACGTAAGTTGAAACATAAAGAAAAATACCTGTACTGTACGTACAGTGCTATATACTGTACGGTAACTGTTAATGACATAAACAAATACTAATATTATAATGTCCATTTTAACTTCCATGGTGATGGCCTTTCTTTTCTTTGATGCACTATCATCAGAAGAGTCTGACTTACGTTTGGGAGCCATAACCAAGGGCAAAAAACGATAAAACACGTGAGAGAGATAGACGGCGTAAACAAGCAAAATGGCGTATGTACAGTGACTGAGCGTATGAAGCGACGCCAGCGTAGGAATTTAAGCGACGCCGTCTTCCCCGCCGTATAACCACAACAAAGCGTATTCTTCCGCCGCTCGCCAGAAACTAGCTCCCGTTTGTTTACGTCGTTTATGACGCTAAACCTCGTAAGACGGAACGACGCGTAATATTATTTATTATATTTTTATGGGAAGGAGCGTCGTAACCACGAAACAGCGTAAGTCGAGACCGGCGTAACCCGAGGACTTACTGTATATTTATATATCTATATATAATTTCTGTAGCAGAGTGTTTTTCCCTGGTTAGTTAGTTAGTTATTCATTGCTTGCAGGGTCCAGCGGACTGCAAAGAGTTGAATCAGGACCACAAAATCAAGACCACAACTTGGCTGAAAGAGGACTCACCACTGATCCGAATAAGAGATCTGTTGAAACAACCCCAGTGGTAACACTGAAGGCACTCCACCAGCCGGTCACTGTACAATAAAGGCATCCCACGCAAGGGACGCTGAGGCTAAACTCTGATTTATTGAGCCCCCGTTTACAAAAACAAAATAGAACACAAAACATATATGATGCCTACATTGCTAAATGATAATATCGTAGGAAGCCCTAATGACCATTTGGCAGAAAGCGTCCAATATTCTCAAGCTTATACAACAGACCCACACACAAATGATAGATAGATAATCAGTGTTTATAGGGTCCAGCGGACTGCCAAGAACCGAATCAGAGGAGTTTTGTCCCGGAAGAAGTTTCCAAGAAAAAAGGTAGGCGACTGGTATATGTATAGTATAGTAGATTGATAGAACAGAGTAGGAATGAAAAAGCGTTTCGTTTCGTTTCGTAATTAGATTTACTGACACTGTAGCGTATAGGGGACGAAATTAGGAAATCCAACAACATAAGAAATCAAGATTTTGCAATCTACTGGACTGAAATTAGGTATCCACCGTGGGGGCGAATAGGATTATGCATAATTAAAGATGGTTATTGTTAAAAGTCTGACGCTGAGGCAAAAAGGTGGGTCGGGCTCGCTCGACATTAAGCAGGAAGGTCGAAGGCAAATCGCAACAAGGAGGCAGGGGTCTCTTCTTCTTCTTCTACGGGGTAAGCTGCCCCCGGACACAGAGGCAAATGGGACAGTAAAATCAGATTAAAATTCCAGGACCACAATAAAATTGATTACGTAGGTATTACAAGACAAATATTAAGTTATGAGATTATATGTAAAAACCCACACGGGGCTAGAAAACCAAAGGTATCGATCACAGCGGCCATAAATAAAGCCGACAGACTATATAATAGCCAAATTGCATGTGGGGGGAACATATAACCACACGCACTAGGCAGGCCAAACAAATAGTAAAAACCCCAATACAGGGGGCTACATTTAAGAAAGAGACACACCTATATATATAGCATGCTTGATCCACTATAACCTTGTGGGGCCGGGTAGCTCAGTTGGTAAGAGCGTCTTGCTAGTAACCGAAAGGTCGCTGGTTCGAATCCCGGATTGGTCAACGTGTGATCATATTATTTTCCCCTTTACCAACAACTGGCCCGCTGGTGTCAGTATAAATCGGTCCAGTACTCACCTATATGCGAAAGTGTCGTGTGACTATAATCTACAAACAACAACTATAACCTTTAATGAACATTAATCGTCCCCTATACGCTTATGTGTCCGGGGACGTTAATCTATATAACTAACTATAACCAAAAGTCGACACAGTCTAAATCACGCTTTGTGCAAAGGAGAAAGTTGTTCCAACTGGTTGGTGGCCAGGCAAGTAAGCTTACCCACACCCTGTAGCGAGTGCCGCCACCCTGCAAGCGTCACTACACGACTTAAGGCGCCATTTCAGAAGCACCAGGCACCGAGCCCTTGCGGTTCGAGGGCTGTTTCAAAGCATTATATAAAGTTTTTATTATTGTGTTTTTTTTTTGTTTTTGTTTTTAAAGATTCCTCCACCTCTCTTCTCCCCCCTCCAACCCCTCACCATCCAAAGTTTAATCAGACAGTGTGATTTGAAGGAGCTCCGGATGGATATTTTGAAAGCATATTAACGGTTGTACCTTCACTTTCCATTTGTTCACAGCCTAATTTCTGAAAGTTCTGCTTTATAATTCCGGTGAGCTGCTGCAGAAAAAAAATAAACTTTACACTACAGTTGCTTTGCCCCAAACCGTATTTATATTACATTTTGGGATCTATTGGGAGACATTAATTCAACGCCAGTTGTCCTCCTTTCACACTTTAAACATATTTGTTTACCTAACTTATGTCATGTTCTGGAAGTTCAAAGAAGTTTATGTCCCTGCTCCACCCTCCACGAAAGCTAGATATCTATCATGACGGATTCGAAGTAATTGCTGCGCCTGATATTTTTTTGTTGTTGCTTGTTATGTTATGTTAGATTAATGTCCCCGGACACATCAGCGTATAGGGGACTTCTGTTGTTGCTTTGCCCCAAACCATATTTATACTAACATTTGGGATCTATTGGGAGACATTTCAACACCAGTTGTACTCCTTTCCTATCCTTTCCTATGCTATCCCGTTATGCCTCAGTCACAATTGAGCATCAACAAGCCCGACGTCGGCCGATTAGGGCGATTTTGACGATTTCCAGACGTTGGGGTCGTCGCAGGCGATTTGGACGATGTTCTCGGTGGTGTAAATAGGTCGCCCGGCGCCCTCACGGCGCCCGTTAGACGTCTCAAAGACGTCGGGCGAAAAGGTCGGAGTGCTGTCGGGCTGGGCGTCGGGCGACGTCGAGCGGGCACCGCAGGATGCCCGCTCGACATCGCCAGATGTCGGTACCAATGTTGCGACGCCCGGACGTGCATCGGCCGACGTCGGTCGAACATCGGCCGACGTCGGGCGAGCATCGCCCCTTCGCCCTCTGGGACGTCGGGCGACGCCAGCTTGATTTTCTGGAGGGTACATAGCCTTCATTCGTGTCATGAGAAATCAGTGTATAGGGCTGGAGACTATAAACTGGAAATAAACAAGAGAAATCAGCAGGCTTGTAATTTAAAAGTGTGTGTTCGGAGTGAGAAAGTACATGTATTATATCCTGTACATACTCTTTTTCTTATTCCTCAAGGTTTTAATCGTGGTCATGAGAGGGGTTGCGGGTGTCCTTGGGGGCGGCCTTGGCGGCACAGTTAGATTTTTTACATATTCTTATATCATCACTTTTTTTAATTTCCTTTTCCCCCCTTTCTTTTTCTCCCCCGAGGTTAAATACCACATTAACATTTTATGATGTAACATTTCAAATTTTATATCAAATCCATTTTAGAGTCCCCTTTTATCCTATTACTAGGGCTGGAGACTGTAAACTTAACAAATCAATCAGAAATCAGCAGTCATGGGAAAAGCCAAGGACATGTCGGACAAAGATAGGGGAGAAAACAAGAAACCACGCAAGAGGCAGAAGGTCATGCCAGAGGACCAGCCCAGGAGGACCTCACCCCGCAAGCACGCTGCCACGGTCGAGAGGAGAAATGAGGCTGATAGCGAAGCTGGATCCCTCTCCCCAGCCTCTTCGGATGTTGAGTGGCCCACCTGTCGCAGTTAACAGATGAGCAGATGGCCGAGAGCTCCGTCTTCGAGGTGTCGTCGCAGGTCTGTCTGGTTGAAGATGCCACAGTCGGACTCAGAGCCATAGCTGCCAACATTCGCCCAGATGAACTTGTAGTCTGCGTCGACCAGGGCTAGTAGCACGATGGAGAAGTAACCCTTGTAGTTATAATACAGGCTGCCAGACTTCCTTGGCTTCTTAATTCTGACGTGCTTCCCGTCTAAGGCACCGCAGGTGTGATGGAAGTTCCATCTGTAGGAGAAGCTACCCGCTATGGCCTGCCATTCCTGTGGGTTCGTTGGTGTGCGGATGACTTCGGGCTGGTACATCTGTACGATGGCATCACAAACCTCTGGCACAAACAAGGATATCGTGTTGTGTGCAACACGAAAGGCGAAGGCAAGGGAATGGAAGCTGTTTTCGGTGGCCAGGTACCGTAAGGTAATTGCTAGCTTGAGACCTGGATCGAGGGGCTCTCTGTATCTCATGTTCTTGGCGATGACGGGGGCCACCCTATTCAACAACTCCATAAACATCTCCACTTCCATCCGCAGGAATGACTTGAAGTCGCCATGACATTCTTGCATCAGCTCCTGCATGAGCGTTTCGTACTGGCCATGCATGATGCGCCTCTGGAGCCACGGTATCACCCACCACCGTATTTGCTGACGTAAATGTCTCGCCGGAAGTTCGTTTGCTCGCCTCACAGCAAGCACCAGTCGGGCGTACTGCAGACGTGCTCGTTCAAGCTCTAGTTGCAACTGAAGCTGCCGCAGTCGTTGATCGATCGACAGTCGTTGATCCCCCCCCCCCCCTTCCCCGGGGGGATCGACATCCTGTCTTGACTGGAATCTCGCATCAGCAGCAGCAGTTGCAAATGCCGGGATGAAGACCCGGGGCCTTATATATCTATATATATAACAAAAAAAAAATCTTCCGATCATCGCCCAAACATCGGGAGACGCTCGGCTGGCGCTTGCCCGACGCCCGGACGACACAGACAATCGCGGCGATGATCTCAAAATTTTAAATCCGCGTTAAAACGTCACCGACGCTCGGCCGACGTCGAAAATCGCTGCGATTTGCCCGATTCACCGCGCTGCCGCCGCCCGATCGTCGCACAAATCGTAGATGATCGTTTAACCAGCGTACTCATATTTTTCTGTCCTCAGCAACCCTGATGGCTTCGCTCAGTGTCAAACCAGTCCATTCTCGAATGCTGTCCTCCCACCTTTCTTTTCGGTCTCCCTCTTCTTCTACCTCCTTGCACTGTGCCTTGCAGGATGGCTTTTGCAAGGCCTGATGAACTGGTGACGTGACCATACCATCGGAGTTTCCGTTTCTTCACCACTGTGAGCAGGTCATCATGTTGTCCAATGGCTTGTATGATGGTCTGTCGAACTTCCTCGTTGGTGATGTGCTGGGTATAGGAAATGCCCAGAAGTCTTCTGTAGCACATCATCTCCATGCTTTGTATTCTTCGTTTTGGGATCTATTGGGAGACATTTCAACACCAGTTGTACTCCTTTCCTATCCTATCCTATGCTATCCCGTAACTCGAAGGTCGTAGGGGCACCACAGATCGTTTATCCAGCGTACTCCATCCTTCTCTGTCCTCAGCAACCCTGATGGCTTCGCTCAGTGTCACACCAGTCCATTCTCGATTGTTGTCCTCCCACCTCTTTTTCGGTCCACCTCTTATTCTACCTCCTTGCACCTGGCCTTGCAGGATGGTCTTTGCAAGGCCGGACGATCTGGTGACGTAACCATACCATCGGAGTTTTCATTTCTTCACCACTGTGAGCAGGTCATCGGGTTGTCCAATGGCTTTTGTGATGGTTTGTCGGACTTCGTCGTTGGTGATGTGCTGGGTATAGGAAATGCCCAGAAGTCTTCTGTAGCACCTCATCTCCATGCTTTGTATTTTTCGTTACAACGAAGTACTCCTTTCACACTTTAAAACTATTTGTTTATCTAACTTAATATCATGTTCTAGAAGTTCAAAGAAGTTTCTGTCCCTGCCCTACCCTTCCACGAAAACTAGATATCTATCATAATGGATTCTAAGTAATCACTTCGCCTGATATTATTTATGTGATTGCTGATATATTCGTCACGGGAGCGGCCGAAAATCCAGCTGGCTTCTTAGTGAAAGTACGACAACCACAGGCCACCGTCACCCAGGGCCGAGGTGGACTAGATCCTAACAACCCAAATCCATTCCTAATAGATCCTAACAACCCAAATCCATTCCTAATAGATCCTAAAAACCCAAATCCATTCTTAATCTTGAGCTAACCCCACCCAAAGAATATTGTTTGCAGGATTTCTTTATCTGACGCTCATCCTTCTAGGACATGAGCTTCAGGATCTTTAAAATCCATGCGATAGAATGCATGCATGTACAGACAAGTCCTCAGAGCAAAGCTGGAAGAGGCAATAAAACTTAGCCCTAGTCTCCATTTTACAAATAATAATAATAATAACAACAACATTACATTACATTACATAATTGTTGCTTTAGGTCCAGTGGACTCTTCCGAGCCAAATCAGGACCGGACAACCCCCAATCCGCATAAAAGATCTGCTGAAACAACCCTAGTGGGAAAACTGAATGCCCTCCACCAGCCAGTCACTTTACAATAAAAACATCCCATGCAGGGGACGGCTGAGGCTTCACCCCAACTTATCGAACCCCCGTTTACAAAAACAAATTAGAATACAAACATCATTATAAATTATCAACAAAACACGTACATATAAAATGCCTACATTGCTAAATAATAACATCATAGGAAGCCCTAGTGACCACCTGGCAGAAAGCGTCTAATATTCCCAAGCTGATCCAACAGACCTCATACACAAATAAGGAGTCTTGTCCCGGAAGAGTTTTCAAGAAAAAAGGTAGGAGACTGGTCTAGCGAAGAAGACGATAGTATAGCAGATTGATAGAACAGAGCAAAAATGAGAAAGAGCAAATGAGAAAGACAGCGACAGTGGGAATTTAAAGCACTAAATATCCAGAAAGTGGGGATACTATTTATACTGAAACCCCCGGCACTCCAATGGGGGTAATAATAACAACAACAATAATAATAACAACAACAACAATAATAACAACAATAATAATAATAATAATAATAATAATAACAATAATAACTATAATAATAATAACAATAATAATAATAATAATAACAACAATAACAACAACAACAACAATAATAATAATAATAATAATAACAATAATAACAATATAATAATAATAATAATAATAATAATAATAATAATAATAATAATAATAATAATAATAATAATATTTAGGTTTTTCTTCTAATGATAGATCAGTTCAAAGCGCAGTTCTGAGGCATTCACACTAAAGGTTAACATCCAAGTACAGTACAAGTAAATATAAAAAGAAATCAGATCAAACAAGACACGAATGAATTACTCAAAGACGTAATACAGACATGCAATAAAAATATTTACAAGTGAAATATAAAAGACGAGAAGATTTGTAATTGTTTTTGTGTCATTAATGTTTGTAATATATATACTACTCAAAATAATACAAGGGCCACTTGGACATATGGGTCTCTCTTTAAATCAGAAACACGAATTCAATTTATTAGTTCATCATATTTTATTGCAATCATGTCTGCATCAATAACAAAAAAGATTTTAGACATCAGTCGCTTAAAATTCGAGTAAATTCAATTTAACTGGACATACCCCTCATTTACAAAATCAAAACCTTAGAAAACAAAATTCTATAGAGTCAGTATCGGGTGTGGCCACCGTTTGCATCAATGCAGTCTTGGCATCGTTGTCTCTTGGACCTATCAGATTATGGAGGATGTTTCCTGGGATGGCCTACCACTCTTGCTGGAGAACTTGGGCCCGAACTTCAAGGTTAGCTCCTGGAGGGAGGTTTGCCCATGTCTGTCGACCCAAGACATCCCACAGATGTTCTATGGGGTTAATCGGTTGATCGAGCCGGCCAATCCATCCTTATGACGTGCTGTTGCTGCAGGAAGTCAATGACGATACGCGCTCGGTGGGGTCTGGCATTATCGTCCTGTAGTATGGCACCTTCTCCAATGGCCCGTAGAGCTGGGAGAACCCTAGGTTGAAGGACGTCATCCCTGTAGCAAATACCGTTTAAGTTGCCATGAATTTGGAGCAGGGGTGTTCTGAATTTTAATGCGAAGCCACCTCACATCATGACAGATCCACCACCAAAGCGGTCATGCTCGCGCACCGCCGCATCAGCAAAACGCTCGACGGTCGTTGAAAGACAAGGAGAACCGAGACTCGTCTGTAAAGAGCACCCTTGACCAATGTTGCCTAGTCCACACCAAATGACGCTGAGCCCAGGCCAAACGCGCTGTACGGTGAGCTGGGGTGAGCAAAGGCCGTAGCTCTGTATATCATGGCAAAATTGGTGATTTTATAATATATATATATACAGTGCTCCATTTTGGCAAAAGCGTGAGTAAAGCGGGAGAGTAGGCAGGTCTGTTATGTGGCTCATGTATCCAGATGCCAAGGTTTGACATACTATTCAACAACATCATAACTAAAATGCAAATTTTAGAACTGATTGATTGATTGATTTATTATTGCTTTAGGTCCAGCGGACTCTTCCGAGCCAAATCAGGACCGGACAACCCCCGATCCGCATAAAAGATCTGTTGAAACAACCCCAGTGGGAAAATTGAATGCCCTCCACCGGCCAGTCACTTTACAATAAAGACATCCCACGCGAGGGACGGTTGAGGGTTGACCTCAACTACGCGAACTCCCCGATTACAAAAACAAAATAGAATACAAACATCATTATAAATCATCAACAAAAAAACATACATATAAAATGCCTATAGTGCTAAATAGTACATTCATAGGAAGCCCTAGTGACCACCCGGCAGAAAGCGTCCAACATTCCCAAGCTGATCCAACAGACCTCATACACAAACAAGAGTCTTGTCCAGGAAGAGTTTTCAAGAAAAAAGGTAGGTCATTGATCTAGCGAAGAAGAATATAGTATAGCAGAGTGGTAGGACAGATCGGGAATGGGAAAGAGCAAATGAGGAAGACAGCGACAGTGGGAATTTAAAGCACTAAATTTCCAGAAAGTGGGGATACTATTTATACTGAAACCCCCGGCACTCCAACGGGGGGAACTGTTGCCGCAGTTAATTTGTCATGCCTACAAAGGCAAGACAGGTTTTCAACTGGGGCTTTCACTGTACCCTTTATAGGTTAGAACAATCTACAGTGGCAAGATTGCTCATGACCCCAAGGGGTAATTTTAGAACTACACATATTATGACATAATTTGATTTCATTGCATTTTTATGACACTTCTATGGAGATGCAGAAATAATACTGTTTCTCGATCAGATCCTGAACCTTTCGACAAAACCTTCAGGAATTTGAGAAACCTTAATTGGTCAAAACTCAAATGAATTAACATTTAACGCCTACACTCACCATTGGCGATTTGGCAGAAAGGGGGATAACCATCCCAGGGAACAAAGAATAGGGATTTAAACACTGAACCACCAGAGCAATCAGACAACTAAAATCTAAATTAAACAATTTAAATCGTAAACCGGATCTAGATATGCTTCTGTCAAAAAAGTTTGGGATCTGAAAACATCCATTTAAAAAAGCCAATTTAAGATTTATAAAGGCATTTTTATTTTTCCACAAATTTAATAAAAATAAACAAACAAATGTGGATTTCATTAAAAAAAAAAAAAAAAGCATTCTCAATACTTAACAAATTTTGTTAACATTTCAAAACCATCCTTCCAGCGATTCTTTTTTTTTACACACCATCATCACTCCTGCAACCAAAAAAATATACGTTTATATAATCAACCACTATACACTTCATATATGATCTGCAATGCCTGCTGCTCAACGATAGCTCATTGTTTAGTATAGGTACTTAGGATCAATTCAAATTCACTTATCCTAATTCATTTTGGACAGCTCCACGCAGTGATCTTTGTGAGGTTGACCAAATTTGAAGAATATGGGTGTTTCATTGGTATCTATCATGCATCAAAGACTCAAAAGTTCAATATTAATAGTGAAATAATAAATGAGGTGAAGTCATTCATTCACTGATCATTCATGAGGTGAAATAATAACATTTGTTGAAATTAAATCCTTCATTCACTGATCATTTATGAGGTTTCATGGGTATACATTACCAAGTTTGATTGTGACAGTTGAAATAGGTTCCGACATATTTTTGGAATATTTTGGACTCATCTTGCACAGATTTGCAAAAATCTTGATTTTTTTTTTTTAAGGGGGCAGGGGGAGGGGAGGTGAGTACATTGAGTGCATTGCTGTGCATGCGAGTCAAAAAAGTAGTAATAAAACGGAACTGCTAGCATTCAACCCTCACTCAAAATGAAATGATGTTATTTAGAAATAAGGGGGCAAGGAAAAGAACATCCTCGTTTCATATTTGGAGTATTGTTGTTGGGAAGTACTATTCCCTATTTCTTCTGTCTGTCAAACATTAGCATTGTCCATTCACTTCTATTACTACAACTACATTATTATTATTATGATTACTACAAAAAGCGAGAAAGATTGAAGTATTTACCTCGCAACTTACATTACGTTACATGATTATTGCTTTAGGTCCAGCGGACTCTTCCGAGCCAAATCAGGACCGGACAACCCCTGATCCGCATAAAAAGATCTGCTGAAACAACCCTAGTGGTAAAACTGAAAGCTCTCCACCAGCCAGTCACTTTAGAATAAATACATCCCACGCAGGGGACGCTGAGGCTGTACTCTAATTTATCGAACCCCCGTTTGCAAAAACAAAATAGAATACAATCATCATTATAAATTATCAACAAAACACATACATATAAAATGCCTACATTGCTAAATAATAACATCATAGGAAGCCATAGCGACCACCTGGCAGAAAGCGTCCAATATTCCCAAGCTGATCCAACAGACCTCACTATTTCAAAAATTCTAATGTTCTAAGTATTTGTTTACTGCATTGTATTATATAATTGATTGTTGACTGTCTATGTATAGGTAAATGTAGAATGTTCTAGTCATGCCTCTACCTTTTAAGCACTGCCATTATAATCATGTTTAGGCTGCAATATGTATAGTTTAAGACAACACTTAACTTGTGCTGTCATTAGGTTATTGTGTGTGTGGGTGTGTGTGCGTGTGCTTTTTCTGCATGAATGTAAAATTATTAGTTATTAATGATGTGGAATTTAGGTTGTGAATGTCTGTATTTGATTGGAATTTAAGGTTGCTGCTGTGTCATTAGAAATGAATGTGTCTCTGCTAGTTGTGTACAATGGATATATTGCATGCTTCTTGCGGACGACGGGCCAAAGACAAATTTCTGTATGTGATGAACATCAGACAATAAAGTTATATTGTATTGTTTTGTATTGTATTGTATTGTATTGTATGCAGTCCTTTGTTGAAGTAGGCCCCTCTCTCTGGTGCACATGTCACACAATCGCCATTTCACAATCCTTTACCAAAAAAAAAAACCCATTTCACTGATGTGTGTATATATATATATATATATATATATATATATATATATATATGCTATGAGTATTAAACTTTCATTATAAAATAAAACAGTAAAATATCTGTGGAACAAAAACAACAGACTACGACACAAACCAACTATTACCAGCTCAAGCTACAAACTATACACTTCACTGGCCCGTTACTAGCAACAACTCTGTTCAAAGCCACTTTTAATAACTCCACATTGATATCAACGTGGATTTGAGGCATCCACTCCAAATGCTGGGCAGACACAGCTGAGAAAGAATTAATACTATAAGCTAGTACCTCCAAAAATATCATATGAAGCGTGTGGTTGCTTTTACATGAAACATATGCATGGTTGGTATTACCTGAAACATGTGGTTGCTGAGGGCATCACAGTTCTTGTAAGAAGTGGAACGTGTCACAGGGCATGTCCACATCCCTGTGGATCTGCACATGTCGATTCAGTGATGTTCAGCACACAAACCCCACACCGCATACTTCACAGAAATGTAATTTGACGCCTTTGTGTGCCAAAGTTTCACATCTGTTGAAAGTTTTGAGCTGAGCCCCTAAAATGTGGCAGAATTTTGCAGCACTGTGGCTATGAGACTGATGATTGTGCATATGGACATCACAGGGCAGGGTTTCGCCACACTTGCTTGTGCAGTGTGAGAACCTATTGTGCTGGTATAGCACAGGCAGACGGCTGCACTGCTTCAGGAACTGATTGCAGTGAAACGTCTCTTGTTCTTCTTTGTGGTCATTCTTCACATAGCGACACAGTTCCCTGGCCATTTTGTATCATATGCCAAACAACTTGCATTTAACAAAATTCTCTTTGGTGTGAAAACAAGCATAGTGACATTCAAGCGCTGAGTTTTTCCAGACTTCAAACAAAATCTGTATGTAAAATTTACATTAGCAAAGTCAACTTGTCGTCTACTCTAAATTTCAACAGACTGCAGTGCGTACCTCTGGTTTACCCATTTTCAGTTTCTGTTTTGCAGGTTTGAAATCAGCAAAGTCAAGCACAAGAGACAGCTGCTGCTTTGTATGGTCTGCACATTTCTTACAGATTTTCTACTTCATCTAGGCTGCAAAGATTTTGTCATACATTCCTCTTCCTCTGATAAAACAATGACAAATATAAGCTAATAGTAATGCAATAGCAAATCAGCACTTCAGTAATGTACAAACATGGTCCATTCAAAAATATATTCAATCACAGACCCTGTAAGTACAACAGAAATAATATAACCAGGACAGCAGTCAAACCCCATAGATAAATATTAAATCTGTTAAACTCCAAAATTCACATAAATATGTTCACGCACACATGATCTTCATACAAATCATAATTTTCCAGCGTGCTTTAGAAAGTATCACCATCATCAAAAGTTTATAAAATGGACGCCCAGTAAGTAAAAATATTAGGCAAATAAAACTGTAAAATTCAGCATTGACCTACACAGGTATATTAGACAGATCAGTGTATTGCACCCGAGTACAATAAAATTATTACAGAACACACACTAACTAAATAAATAAAAACTCTCATATAATATTTCAGTATAGTATGCTGAACATTTTCATTAGCAAAAAGTACTGTAGCAAATCATCTGATTATACAGTGGATTTTCATTCAGGTTGTTACTCATGTATGAAAACAGCATAAAATAAGTCCACATAACAAACCAAGGTTGGAAGCACATCACTTTAGGAAACAGCAATCCAATCAATAGAATTTTGTCAGCAAATCAATCAGCAGTTTAAAATCCACTATATAACAGCCATCCCAGCAAACTAGCCCGATCGGGGCCACACTCGGGCCGCATAGGGCATCCCGACTTTTGTCGGCTTTTAGTAGGGACCCACATAGCCCTACAAAACCCCAATGCGTAGCGGAGTCGAGAAATGTGGATGCGTAACGATTCGCCCTCCCGTGTGCCGCCCGATTCTGCCCCACCACAAAGTTACGCTGCGCACATGCTAACATAGGCCTACTCTCGCTTCTCATTGGCTAAACTGTCTGTGGAATGTTTCGTCTGCTTCACATATGCCGCAGCGCATGTATGTGAAAAATATTTATACAAAATCAATTCAGCAAGATATTATTATTTAATTGTGCTTATAATTCTTAATTTTTATCATACAATATGTAAAATATTGTTAAAGTGTTTCTTTTAACTATTGTATTTATTTATACATTATAAGTCAAGGGTAAATTTCCATGCCCATTACTGCTTGTCTTTTCCGGTTGTACTTAGGCGCAAATTTTCTACTTTTTTCTTCTACAGTTGCATGTGCTCGGATATTGTGTTTGCCTGCGAAAACCTATTTCACTGTGGTTGTTTTTTTGGGGCTTTGCCTTTCGTTTATGTATTTACACACGATTTCGATAGCGACGAAGATCACATTAATATAGGCTATATCGTTATCGAAATGGTGTGTAAATACTTAAGTGGGGACACACAAAGGACTTCCGAAAACAAAAACGCCTGTGCCGACAGTCCCTATTAGCACCAGACATCTCAATTCTTTCTTCATGCAATCACATTATCATAAACAATATGTGGGATATGATTTTAGGGTAAATCAGCATTGGCAGACCTGCCTACCTACAATTCTTTAAATCAGTAGCAAAAGGTCCAGTTTTCAGTAGCGAAGCCAGGTTTTCAGTAGCATTCACAACCGTCGATGTAGGACGCCACGACAAGTTAATTGTGTACTTAAAATATAGTCTATATTTTAACACTGAAAACGTTTTGAGAAAGCACAAAATCAGTCTCTACCTGCCTCAGCACACATGATAAGAAATACAATACTTGGTGTCGGGGTTTACTGTTTACTTTCGCAGAGTCAGCATAACAGCTCTTGAGTTTAACAAGGTCTTCTTTGGTCAGATGCCTGTTTAAAATGCCATCTGGCTGACTCTTCACCACCATCAGAGCCTCCATAGTGTCCTCTCCCAAGCTTGCTCTTTGGTCAGTTCTGTTCTTCCTCACACATTAGAAAACTCTTTCGCAGTGAGCACTTGAGTGTGGAATTGTGAGGATGGACACCACGTTTTAACAAAGGGAAATAGAAACAGAGCCTTCTGATTGGTCACGCCCTGGCTGCATCGTGTACGATGGACTTTAGACATGGCGGAAGTTCTACTTTCTACGCGCACAATTGGCTTGAGACCAACCCCAAACAAAAAAAACAAAAAACCCTTTACTGGGCACACGTTTGTCTATTTTTTTTAGCTCTAAACAGGCAAGAAGTCTTATAATTTTAGAGATATTTCGGAGTACGTTAGTAAAAACACCACATCTTAGGTATTAGTGCATAGATTTAAATGAAATAAAATGCAAAGTGAACAGAAATAAATTCTCTTTTGATTATATACTTTTTTATTCATCTCTTGTCATGTCTTGTTTTTTATTACTCCATGTGTTTACAAAAATTGAAATTTTTTCTTTTTAAAGTCTAAACAAGCCTCCTCCTCTTCTTCACTTCCCTGCCCATCTGAAAGATCTGATGAATGCATGCTACTGTCAGTACTGACACTAATGTCAGTACCGATCTCTTCCTCCGACTCAAAGTCCATTTCTCTCACTTTAATGTCTAATAAATGGAAGCCTGTAAACTCTCCTTCATCAGTCGAACAATCCAAAACATCCATTCTAGACACTTGCACACAAAAAATTGGAAAAAATCTAAAAAATGAACGCATCAAAGAGAAAACTTGTGGAAATGCAGTCGATTGTTTTCACAACAGAATAAACCGGAAGTCAATTGCCGGAAGTCTCGCATTATTTCAAACAACGCGAGAATATAACAGTGGTTGATACGGACGCTTTTGGGCGTTTTGCCTGTTTAGACCTTCGGCCGCTACGCCCGATAAAGGGTAAAAAAAAAAAAAAAAGTCGGATTTTTTTTTTCCCGTAGCAATTTTATGTTTGCGGTAGCATTGTAGCAGAGCTTTCTTTTTCGTAGCTGCTACGGCAAAATCGTAGCAGTAGGCAGGTCTGCATTGGCCAGGGATGGGGCATTATCGGGGTTGTTTCTGGTTTAAGTTGGGTTACAATAGGGTTGGTGTTGGGTATCCTGACGTATGCCCGATCATTGCCGGAATCGGGTTACCGTTCGGCAAAGGTTGGGTTACGGTCGGGTAAGTTTTGGGTACCCCGACGATCGCCCAATCTTTATAGAAAGTCGGGTAGCACATCGGGCCCCGAAATTGTGGTTAGCTGGGATGCTTATTTTTTCAGCAAGATTATTGTTTTCAATTGGAATTGTAACCAACTCTGCAGCATCCGGAGTTTGCATGTAAATTGTAATAGATGATCTATACAACTGTTGCAAGTTTTCTAATAGCTCACTGCCATTATATGATATATGTGTACGTTACAGTTTGTGTAACATGGGAGTGTTTATGTTGGTACAGATCGCTGTGCTTTGATCCAGATTACCGATTTAGAAAAAAAAAAGCCTATATAACATCCAGTATTGTTATTAGTGTTATTAATAACATCCAGTATTGTTCACAGTATTATTAATATAAGGTAGAATCACTAGTAATCAACTGGTGGTTCCTGACGGGATCGTGATGGTTTGGGAGCAACTTGAGGCTCAGGTTTCCTGCCTGCGTGAGCTATGACATCTTTGTCTCGAGAACGATATCTCCTGTCTCCCAGCACAACTGGTCCCCTAAAGGGGGAAGTGTTGTGTGGTGTTCCCAGAGTCTCTGTGCTAAGCGTCAAGCGCATCGGAGAGGAACGGCGAGGTTGTATATGGTAAGGTACTTGTTGTGCTGGATTCCAAGCCTGAGCAACATACTGCGGTTCCTGCTGTTGGTGATGGCGATGAGATGCTTGCTGTTGTTTTTGAGGATTTCTTGACTTAGGGCCATTTTGCTGTGAAGGCCGTACTAAGCGGTCTGCAGGTCCAGTAACCTGTTGCAACAAAGAATTTGTGTTTATATGAAGCTTGAATGACAGATTAACAAGAACCACAAAAGGTAACATACACAAAGTTATTGTACTTTGGGAAATAACTAACACTGATTATGATTAGGAAACAGCAAGACACTGATAACAAAATAACTAATACTACAACTCCTGATTCAAACAGAACTTCAAATCCATTAAGAAACAGCAAGACACTGATAACAAAATGACTACAACTCCTGATTGAAAAAGAACTCCAAATCCAACAACAAGAATACAATGATCCATTCACACCATTTGGTTGATTTACAATACAACTGTGCCTGAACTTATATAATTACACACACAGAAATAAGTTAATGAGGGAAATGCACCCATTATTACTACAAAGAAATAAGATACTGATGAGATTGCACCCCTTATTATATATAAACTCATAAGATAATTGAGTGATTGCACCCATTATTACATACAAATTAATAAAATATTAATGAGACAATTGCACCCATGATTACACACACACTAAATGTAACTAGTAAAATAATGAGCAGATTGCACCCACAGACCTACCTACCCCAAATTTATTCTTTCAGTGACAAACATTACAAAAATCAGAGACTCACTCTAACTTTCAGAGACACACTAAGACCTCGAAGCAGTTTTTACTTCTGAAACAAATGTCGAGGGGTAAAACTGAATACTCTAGGTTCATCAGAATTTGCTCTTGTGGTCCTGATCTATTTACTTTTCTGTTGCTGTTCATAAATTGTAGTGTTTTTCAAATATTTTTATGTCTCCATGTGTCTCTGACAATTATCCTTTCCACCAGATTTGACAGAAAAATCACAAGCACAAAGTTCACAAAATGCAAAAGTGTTGCCCTTCTCATTGGCTAAACTGTTTGGAATGTTTCGTCTGCTTCACATTTGCTGCGGCGTACGTATGTGAAAAATATTTATACAAAATCAATTCAGCAAGATATCATTATTTAATTATGCTTATAATTCTTAATTTTTATCATACAATATGTAAAATATTGTTAAAGTGTTTCTTTTAACTATTGTATTTATTAATACATTATAAGCCAAGGGTAAATTTCCGTGTCCATTACTGCTGGTCTTTTCCGGTTGTCCTTAGGCGCCAATTTTCTACAGTTTTCTTCTACAGTTGCATGTGCTCGGATATTGTGTTTGCCTGCGAAAACCTATTCCGATGTGGTTGTTTTTTGGGGGCTTTGCCTTTCTTTTATGTATTTACACACAATTTCGATAGCGACGAAGATCACGTTAATATATATTGTTATCGAAATGGTGTGTAAATACGTAAGTGGGGACACACCAAGGACTTCCGAAAACAAAAACGCCTGTGCCGACAGTCCCTATTAACACCAGACATCCCCATCGGGCCCCGAAATTGTGGTTAGCTGGGTCATTATTACGCACAAAGGAATGAGATAATAAAGAGATTGCAAACACAACAAACCACAGCTAGCATACCTCAGGGTCATGGTAAAGCAGGTTCCTCGGAGCAGAACTGGACACATCGTCCAATCCAGAAGAGCTGTGGGAGAGACGATGCCCTCCCTTGCTTTTGGGCCAGGCTGCTGGGTCCCCCTGTCAACAACAATGAAAATCGCTGTATTCTTACTGTACACAACAACCTTTCATTGTGCATGACAACTTTTCCTTTGTTCCTAACAACTTTTCACATTGCGTAATATGTATGTGGTGATCTATACAAATGTCCAGCTAAATGTGACTGTCAACAATAAATATATGTTCCTTGACTCGCCTCTATGAAATTATACATCTGGCATTGTTCAATTGTGAAAAATATTAAGTTCCTCCACTTTCCAGTCATAAAAAACACAATTCTCATGCTCTATAAGACAAGTGGGCACTTGACAAATGAATAGAACTAAAGGTTAAACTATTGAATTACTACTACCTGATTACTTTGGTACTTTGACATTGCTGTGTTAATAATATTTATTTTATATAGCACAAATTCAAACACACACACTCTCATTCGCAAGTTATTCTATCCTATTCTATCCCGTAACTCAAAGGGCGTTGGGGCTTAACAGATGATCGTTTAACCAGCGTACTCGATCTTTCTCTGTCCTCAGCCTCATGGCTTCGCTCAGTGCCAAGCCAGTCCATTCTCGAATGTTGTCATCCAACCTCTTTTTGTCTCCCTCTTCTTCTGCCTCCTTGAACCGTGCCTTTCAGCATGGTCTCTGCAAGGCCTGATGCTCTGGTGACGCGGCCATACCACCAGAGTTTCTGTTTATTCACCACTGTGAGCATATCATCATCTCGTTCAATGGCATGTGTGATGGTCTGTCGGACTTTGTTGTTGGTGATGTGCTGGGTATAGGAAATGCCCAGAAGTCTTCTGTAGCATCTTATGTGCAAGTTGAACAAGATAAAAATAAATTTGTTTAAGAAGACATTACAGTATAAAAATATAGATAAATATAGTATAGATAATAAAATACATTTGACATTACAGATACTAATTTACCATTCTGACATAATACACACCCTGTTGAAACTAGCGAGTGCATCACCAGGAATCCTTGAACCATGACCATACACCAGGTCCAGTCTTCTCTGCTCATTATCCTGTTCACAAAACATAAAAATAACCTTGTAACCTTGTACAGACCACATATTCTCTCATACATCCACTATACACATATATATGAAGCTATAATCCCCAACATCCAGTTATTGTTGCATGTGAGTGCAGTTTCCCATAAGTGAAAACACGAGTCATTGCTAAGGAATATGCAGTCATTTGTGTCATATATAATTCAATAACAAAAACCACATAAAAGTAATGACTGAAAAAGACTAGAAATTGCAAAACACATGACATAAGTTAAAGTACTCCATTATCTCTACACAAAATAGGTGGGATTCCCATTTTAATAATCTTAATCAATAGTCTTGACTTACACATTTAAGTCCAGTATTATAATAATACAAAATTCAATCAGTTTAAAAGTATGCAAAAATGCTTAATAAAAGCACCATATGGCAAATAATCTGCTATTGTTCAATACACTCACTGCTGCACATTGCCACCTTTAGCGGGTTAGATTTTATCACAGTCCATGATCTTAGAATGTTAACTGCTTTATTTTATTATTCAAACAGTGTACAACACTGCATTATAAACTGCTTCATGCAGATAATCTTTGACTCAGGAATCACTCACTGTATTATCAGAAACATCATTGGGGATGTTCATGAGCACTGACGGACGACTGCCCTTGCCAATGACCAAAGGTTTCTTGAGGTCAAAATCCTTGGGTAGATCATTAGACGTTAGCATGTTGAGACCCTCCATCCGCCCAACTCTACTAGCCATTTGCTGCATCTGTAGATCAGCCTGAAGGAAAGAATTGCTCGGTGCTGAAGAAAAGAAACATAATACTGACAGAAATGGTATCCCAATTATTTAACCCTTAGACTGCTGACATGTTTTTCCTGCTCTGTGCTAAAGAAAATTTTGACTTACAATTAAAAACACAAATGCCTTATTATATATGCCATTGTTGCTAAACTATTACACCTAGATATATAAAAGTATATTTCAAATGAAAGGAAATTGAATAAAGATTCCAAAGAACAGACACAAACAAGCGTAAGATTGTTGGTTTGTACAATTATGAGATGGAAAGTTAGGGGCATGAGCAAACAAATTCACTCTCACTCAACTGCACACCCATTCTTGAAGTCATACGCAAAGAATTGCAAAATAGAAATAAGATTTATTACCAAAAATTATGAGAACCAAAATAGACTGTAATCAAAGCCTGATAAATACAGAAATAGTCTGTGTAAAAGACAAATAATATTATTATAGATCTAGTGAAAATAACAAAGTTTTTAACAAAAAAACATGTGCAACTTACTTTTGGGCTGGCTCAGATCAGAATCAGAAAGGCCAGATTCACTGGTGACTTTCTGTAAAAGAAAAATAACATATAAATTGTTTAAACACTTCCTTTCTATGTTACCCTATCCCGTAACTCGAAAGGCGTTGGGGCACCACAGATGATTGTTTAACCAGCATGCTCCATCTTTCTCTGTCCTCAGCAACCTCATGGCTTCGCTCAGTGTCAAGCCAGTCCATTCTCGAATGTTGTCCTCCCACCTCTTTTTCTGTCCCCCTTCTTTTGCCTCCTTGAACTGTGCTTTTCAGGATGGTCTTTGCACGGCCTTTTGCTCTGGTGACGTGGCCATACCATCTGAGTTTCAGTTTCTTCCCCACTGTGAGCATGTCATAGTGTTGTCAAATGGGTTGTATGATGGTCTGTCTGTTCAAGTTCTTGTTTCTCTCCAGGCAATCCATCAATGTCATCCGAAAAAAGGAGGTTGGAGATTGCTATACCCCCTATGCTGACTGTGCCTTCATAACCTGCAAGGGCATCTGACATGATGTGCTCTAGGAAGATGTTGAAGAGTGTTGGAGAGAGTAGGCATCCTTGACGCACGCCAATAGTTGTTCTGAAACTGTTCCCAATGGCCCTGTTGTGGAGGACTGCACTGGTAGCCTTGTCATAGAGACCTTTGATGACTTCAAAAATGTTAGGGCTGATGTTGTACGCTCTCATGGTTGCCCACAAAGCTGCAGCCAGACTCGGTCAAATGCTTTCTTGAAGTCTACACACACATCATAAAGGTGTTGGTGCTGTAGGTATTTCTCACAGATTATTCTGAGGTTGAAAATCTGTTCAGTGGTACGTTGCCCTGCCATGAATCCTGCTTGTTCTTCAGCTATGATTTGTTCAGCTTGAGGTTTCAACCTGTTGAATATTATTTTCAGGAGGACTTTGCTGGGATGGCTGATAAGGCTGATGGTGCGGTAATTTTCACACTCCTGAAGGTTACCCTTTTTGGAGAGTGATGACAAGCGACTGGATCTAAAGTGTAGACCCCTCCTCACTCTGCCAGATCTTGTTACAGATGTTGGTCAGGGCACTTATTAATTTAAAATTTAAAAAATGGTATACAAACACAGAAAAACTGTCAAACATAGAGCAAAAAATAATTCTTTAAAAACCTTCACAAATTGCACAATTAACATTTTCAATCTAAATACATTATATTCGCCTAATGAATGAGCAAGCAATATTTAAATACATGCTATTCACCTAATAAACTTTGAGCAAGCAATGTCACCATTGACTTAGATGCATACAACATATCTCAACTGATTGATCAAACCTTATGATAACTTACATTTGTGATGATTTGTGGATTTGGAGGAAAATGATACAAAACACCGCTGTGTTCATAAACACAGTACAATACAAAAACCAACCTGACTATACTTGGAAGAGGAAAGCGTATCTTGTTTGCTGGCTTGGTAACGAGTCCATTTACCACGAATACTGTCTCGTACCTGTCAACATTTAATTAACAAATCATCCATTGCACAGACAAATTCAATCAATCGTCAACAAATCATCACACCTGTAAATACCAATATAAAAACTAACCATGATGAAATTTATTCATCTTTCAACCAGCAATCATTTGGTTACAGAAAAAAGTATCATAAATAACAATAAATAAAAATTTTATGAGGACACATTATTTAACAAACAAAAAAAAAAACTTCTATGAAAGTTTGAAATAAAGTTGTCCAGTGTTTACTTTGTTGGCGGTGGTGATGGTGATGTTGTGGTTGTTGAAGTTCCTGTTGATATCCAAGTTTATTTTGTAAAGTCACTGATAGCCTGATGCACTTCGCTATCATTTTTTATCCTTTTTAGATTAGATTCTGACACTTCTTTGACAATAAACCCCCTCTTTATCATCACTGGCGCCATTATCTAGCAACTCTCTCCAAAAATCCGTGTCATTACTCATTGTGAAAAAACTCAGATTTCCTTGTTAAAAACAGGGCTTGTAATGGTCTGGAGTTAAAAAAGAAGAAATTGGCTGGGTCCAGGGGTCGTCGCCTAATCAATCAATCTTTAATTTAATGTCTGTTCACACATTTAGGTGATATTAGACATTGAAAATACTTTAACTATTTAACAACATAATTTCAAAACAGTCTATAAAAGTCTACAGAATGTCCATATTCAGTTATGCAATGTCCATTTACTTTAAATATATCTCTTAAAACTGAGCATTCAAAGAGAAGGTGATGTACTGATAGACTTGTATTACATATACATTTAACATCAACTGAGTATTTAGTGCTCCATGCGTTCATTCTTAATTTATATATTAATTTAGAAAGTGGTCTTGAACAATTTAGTATAGATATATTTCATGATTACACATATTCAAATTTGTTACAGTTATAGAATCTGATGACCTTTGTGCTCCCTCCTTAGCTAATCTGTCACATACCTCATTCCAATGAATTCCGCAATGTGATGGAACCCAACAGAAATCAATATTTATTCCTCTAGAAATCACACAGTGCAGCATATGTTTAATTTCATAAATAAACTCCCATCTATCTTTACAGTTCCAATGTTTTAATGCATATAGAACCGCTTTTGAATCAACGCAAAATAATATACCAAATAATTTTAAAGGTGACGTCATGATGAAATTTAAAGCCATTAAAATAGCATAAAGCTCAGCTGTAAATATAGAAAATCCCTTTCCTAAATAATATGACCTTCTGATATTTATTTCAGGAATAATATATGCTGATCCACTATCCGAAGAATCTAAAACTGATCCATCAGTAAAAATCTGCATATGGTTTTTGTAATTACTTTCAATATGCTTTTTACCTCAGTAACTAATATAGTAGGATTATCCTCTTTTTTAGTTTGGCTATAGTCAATATCAATATTCAATATCAATATGTGCACATGTATGCTCCCATGGTGGAATCAATGGTGTTAATGGAAGAACTAAAACTGATGTGATATCAATGTTGCACTTTTCAAAAAGGTCTTTTGTATAGTTTCTAATTGGCTGCAAGTACTTCATAGCTTTTGTTTTTTTTGGATAATCTTGTTGAGCGTCAATATATAATATTTCATCATACACCGAATTTGGAACAGATAAACATCTTAACACATATTTGGAAGTAGCCAGTTGACGTTGTTGATTTAATGATAATATTCCAGCTTCTTGGTATATTTGTAGAGTGTTAGCATGAACTGGAACTCCTAATGCAATTTTAATAGCCCTGCTGTATTTTGTAATGTATTTAGTAATTAATTATTTGCTGAAAAGTATGCTTCCTGACCATAAATAAGCTTTGATCGAACTAGTGATATGGCTAAATGTAATAGGGATTTAGTGTTTTGACCCCATATTTGCATATTAATAATTTTCAATAAATTCAAGGGTTTTCTTGCTTTTGTTATTAAATGTTCAATATGTAAATTCCAGTTCAGCTTAGCTGTTGGGTAAACTCCGAGAAATTTTACCTGCTGCTTGTAAGCAAGAACTTCACAATTTAATTTCAAAACGGGTAATAATTTAGGATTATTTCCATTATTGAAAAGCATCAAATAAGTTTTCTCTGTAGACAGTTCAAGACCGTTATTTTTCAAAAATATAGAAAGATTATTCAGTTCTTCTTGGAAAAGTTTCTGTACATACATTACTACTCTCTGTTTAGTATGCTTTCTGAGAGATGTATTAATCCACATAGCAATGTCATCCGCATACTGAACTACATTTGCTGATTTAGAAATAACTGTGGGAAGATCATGAATGAGGATTGAAAACAATAAAGGGGCAAGAATAGACCCCTGAGGTATTCTCATATCGATGTTATAAAAAGATGAATAAACATTCCCCACTCTTGTGCATATAGATCTGCCACTTGAATAATTGTGTATGTAATGATACATTTGACCACTTATTCCAATATGCTTTAATTTATAAAGCAGTCTAGCATGCCAAACACTGTCATATGCTTTTTTGATATCAAAGAAAGCGGCAAGAGTACTTTTTCTATGAGCAAACTGTTTCTTAACATGACTGGTTAATTTGACAAGATGGTCAGTTGTACACCGACCCTTACTAAACCCTGCTTGATTTTTAGGGATTATATTATTTTTTTCACATATTATTTTTTTCACAAAATTGAGTTAACCTGTTTAAAATTATTTTTTCTAATAATTTTCCAACTTGAGACGTCAATGCAATTGGTCTATAATTATTTACTGATGCACGAGACTTACCTTGCTTATGTACTGGAATAACTACAGACTTCTTCCAGATAGTAGGGAGAATTCCACTTTGCCAACATCTTTGGCATAATGAATGTAGTAATTTTTTCCATGTAGCTGGCAAGTGATTCAGTAATTGATAAGAGATACCATCTAGACCAACAGCAGTTTTGTTTGATGAAAAAGATAGTAAGGTTTCTAAAAACTCTTCATAATTAATAGGAGCATTTAAATAATGCAAATTATCTGGTATAGGATCTTCATATTCTGCTTTGATTTCTTCTTCTTTTCTAAACATTTGTGTATGTAAATCAAGACTATTGGACCACGAATTTACTGAAAAATGTTTTGCAAATGCCTCTGCTTTATCCTCAGATGAGGGGAAAATATTGTCTTGCAATTTAACAGGATAAGACTGTAGAGTAAATCCATTTTTCATCTCTTTAACTTTTCTCCAAACTTTATACATATCTTTCGAATCGGTTATTTCTGACATGCAAAATTCTGACCAATAATGTTTCTTAGCACTGGCAATAATTCTGTTACAATGTATTTTAGCATGTTTCATGATTGTAAAATTTTCAACTGTTTTATTCCTAATCCAATTTTTATATGTGAACTTTTTATTGTTTACAGGAATTGTTGCATTTTAATTGCGCATTTGTGATCGGAAAAGGAAACTCCGATGGTATGGCCACGTCACCAGATCATCAGGCCTTGCAAAGACTATTCTGCAAGGCACAGTGCAAGGAGGTAGAAGAAGAGCGAGACCGAAAAAGAGGTGGGAGGACAACTTTTGAGAATGGACTGGTTTGACACTGAGCGAAGCCATCAGGGCTGCTGAGGACAGAGAAAGATGGGGTATGTTGGTTAAACGATCATCTGTGGTGCCCCTACGACCTCCGGGTTACGAGACAGGATAGAATAGGATAGGATTTGTGATGACCAAAAAAGCATAATGTAGTGAATGAAATACTTGCTTGCTTACACGCAGCTGAACTGTTTACGTTGCCTGTTTTTATCGATACATAGCTTACAGTTTAGTTATTATTCACCAACAAAGTTCAACTACAAATGTAAGTTTAAACACACACTGGTGCCCAACTGACAGTCCCTATTCACCAATAAAGTCCAAAATAAGCATGCATTCTGATGCACAACCCAAATCTTGAAACAGTGTTTTCACTGGCAATAGTTTTAGTTGGTATGTTTGAAGAATTTGAAGACATTGGTTTGTTTGTGACTAAATAGGTTTTTGAGGTGCTTTGCTAACACTGACTGAATGCTTGGGGCAGCACCCATTTGTTTTCCATCCCTTCCCACCTCGATGCGTTTTCCATGCCTTTATCATCAACTGCCTTGCTACGCTGAACAATGTGTAGCTTCATTTTACAGGCTACGATTTAGATATGCTCAAGAGCAGTTCTGTGTTTCCATTTGACTTGAGGACACGCACAAAACACTTTTTAACTGGAGGAAAATTGTTGTCAAACTTTTGTTCTTGGTGGAAATACTTTTTAAAATAGCGAAAATCCGCTGAACCGTGGAAAATTACAAGTCCTGCAAAAAGAGCAAACAATGCATGTGGAAGATCGATCGGTTTCCTGTGACCAAATGTGCATGTCTGGACATTTAAAAGAATATTAGCTAATGCTCTAAAAATAGCCCACAGCGAGCCAATATGTAGAGCATGTAGCAAGTGGGTTGACCAACCAGTGGGGTTACACGGAGTATTAGCGCTTGGAGGCTCTGACCGCCGACGGTACCAGCAGAATTCAAACTGATGGCAGCCACATGTTTAACAGACAAGCAATAAGCACAATACAATAGCCTGGATAAACTGGTGCCACACAAGTGTTCAACATTAACATCATCATCATCATGTAGAAGGGGAAGGGGAAAGAAAATTAAGCACTGTACACTCACTTGTTTGGAAAACAGGCAGTGGAACACAAAGATCATAAGTCCCTGAAACAGACAGCATCAATGAACCTGAAAGGTTTGGGAAGAGATTTTAAATACTGTCTCTTTAAAATCTCTTTCCTTACTTTATACACCCCCTTGCCCTCCCCCAAATAATGTCAAAATAAATTACAATTTTGACCAGCTTTGTTAATGTTAAAATTAGATTTACAAGTGGTTTATGTTTTTAATTTTGAGAAAATGAAAGTGGCATATAGCACACTTGGTTATAACCAATGTTGAAGGTTATGGGTTCAATAAATCCAAAAGAAACAAATCTTTACTTATGTTTAAGACTTTTCAGGTCAGATTCATTTTGCTGTGGATTTGCAAACATATGGAATCTTTAATTGCCTGAGTTAAAGAGAAAGAGAATGTATATAGCATACTGTATTATCATAACAATTTTTGTTAAATGTCAGATTTACTACTAAACTTATTTTTAAAATTTCATTGTGTGTGAGCTTGGGGACAGTTGTTAGTGTATAAGCACTTTGTGGTTACTACTAGTACACAATACCTGTAGAGAGTTGAAAATAACAAACAAGATCTGAAAGACCAGTGTATCCTCATTGATCCCCATGACCCCAAAAATCCATGCCAGACCCAGTACAGGTGTCATGACACAGATAGCCTTGACAATGGATTTTGCCTGCTCACGCTTGGACTTGGTCATAATGGTGGTCGATTGCAACAAGGCACGCATCAATAGCGCCACAAACACAAAGTTAGCCTGTAACATTAAAAAGTGGGTTCAATACAATGCAATACAACATGGTACAGCAAAAATACAAGTCCCAGAATGACAGTAATTGAGCAGACAAGAATATCCAATAATACAGGGTGTTCCAAAAGTCTTGGGCACATTTAAAATCCCCATATCTCAATTACTATGAATGGTAGTAATATAAAAGTTGTGCCATTTTAAAGCTAATTACATTAAGTTTTTTTGTAAACTGTTGATTTTTTAATTTCTTTTCAGACCCATTAATGGCGTTCACTCAACCAGAAAATGCTGGGACGCGTTTGGCAAGAATTTGACTATCGGCTTGATGTGTGTCGTGTGACCAATGGTGCTCACATTGAACATCTTTGAACATTCCATATAAAAATTGAGATTACAAGCTTTCTGTATTTACCAGATGCGTTTTTATATCCTTAATAGTTTCGGAAATATTCAATGTCAAAATGTGCCCAAGATTTTTGGAACACCCTGTATGTTAAAAGCTCATAATTTGTACACAGCCATGGTCCAAAAAATGATGCCTGTACAACTGAATGACATACAGCTGTACATGGTACCTGCAGTTACTATTTTATCGAATGGTTTTCTTGCTCAAACTTAAATTAACTGTGTAAAATACTGGAAGGACAAAGCCCCTATGACTCACATGCTCCTTATGGAACTTGCAATATTTCACATAAAAACGATTGCCCAGAAAAAAACACAAAATGAAACGATGCCATTAAAATGCAAAGTAATACTGACTTTGGTCTTTCTATGCTCTAGACCTTAAAGATGATACTGACCTCCAGCTTCAAATACACTCATAAACTACAACAAAAGTTGTATTATGCCAAAATAAAACAGAGACCTTGGAATGACCTTGACCTTGGGATGACCTTGACCTTCATTACATCCCACGCAGGGGACGCTGAGGCTATACTCTAATGTATTGAACCCCCGTTTACAAAAACAAAATAGAATACAAACATCATTATAAATTATGAACAAAACACATACATATAAAATGCCTACATTGCTAAATAATAACATCATAGGAAGCACTAGTGACCATCTGGCAGAAAGCGTCCAATATTCCCAAGCTGATCCAACAGACCTCACACACAAATAAGGAGTCTTGTCCCGGAAGAGTTTTCAAGAAAAAAGGTAGGTGACTGGTCTAGCGAAGAAGAAGATAGTATAGCAGATTGATAGAATAGAGCAGGAATGAGAAAGAACAAATGAGAAATACAGCGACAGTGGGAATTTAAAGCACTAAATTTCCAGAAAGTGGGCATACTATTTATACTGAAACCCCCAGCACCCCAACGGGGGTACCTTGACCTTCAAGTGACCTCTCATGCTCATTTATGACCAAATAACTCAATGATGTTGCAAATTATGGGTTAAATGTACAGCCATTCCATCCCACCATACACCAAATGGAGACCCATCAGTTCTAGCATGTCCCGAGAGCAGAGAAGAAGAAGAAATCCTCCCAATTCTCCGGGAAGAAGTTGAGGCAGCAGTGCAATCGCTGAAGAAAGGGAAGTCAGCGGGAGTGGACAACATACCAGCGGAACTGCTACAAGCAGGAGGAGAAGCGATGACTGATGCTCTCACCATTATCTGTAACAAGATCTGGCAGAGTGGGGAATGGCCTACACCATGGACCCAGTCGCTTGTCATCACTCTTCCCAAAAAAGGTAACCTTCAGGAGTGTGAAAATTACTGCACCATCAGCCTCATCAGCCATCCCAGCAAGGTCCTCCTGAAAATAATACTCAACAGGTTGAAACCACAAGCTGAACAAATCATAGCTGAAGAACAAGCAGGATTCATGGCAGGGCGAAGTACCACTGAACAGATTTTCAACCTCAGAATAATCTGTGAGAAATACCTACAGCACCAACAACATCTATATCATGTGTTCATAGACTTCAAGAAGGCATTTGACCGAGTCTGGCATGCAGCTCTATGGGCAACCATGAAAGTTTACAACATCAGCCCTAAAATTATAGAAGTCATCAAAAGCCTGTATGACAAGGCTACCAGTGCAGTCCTCCATAACAGCGTCATCGGGAACTGGTTCAGAACAACAATCGGTGTGCGTCAAGGATGCCTACTCTCTCCAACACTCTTCAACATCTTCCTAGAGCGCATCATGTCAGATGCTCTTGCAGATCACGAAGGCACAGTCAGCATAGGGGGCAGAGCAATCTCCAATCTTCGTTTTGCGGATGATATTGATGGATTGGCTGGAGAGGAACAAGAACTTGAACAGCTTGTACAGAGGCTTGACACCACCTCCAGAGCTTATGGAATGGAAATAAGTGCAGAGAAGACCAAAATGATGACCAACAACACCAATGGCATCAACACGGACATCAAAGTACAAGGCCAATCCCTCAACACAGTGCACAGCTTCAAATATTTAGGAGCCATTGTGTCAGACAATGGGTCTCGACAGGAAGTCCTCTCCAGGATCGCACAAACAACTGCTGCCCTGACAAGGTTGAAGCCCATTTGGAAAGACAGAACCATCAGTCTACATTCCAAAGTAAGACTGCTGCGCTCTCTGGTCATCTCCATCTTCCTATATGCTTGCGAAGCATGGACCCTCACAGCAGATCTCCAACGAAGAATACAAAGCATGGAGATGAGGTGCTACAGAAGACTTCTGTGCATTTCCTATACCCAACACATCACCAACATTGAAGTCCGACAGACCATCACACAAGCCATTGGACAACACGATGACCTGCTCACAGTGGTGAAGAAACGGAAACTCCGATGGTATGGCCACGTCACCAGATCATCAGGCCTTGCAAAGACCATTCTGCAAGGCACAGTGCAAGGAGGTAGAAGAAGGGGGAGACCGAAAAAGAGGTGGGAGGACAACATTCGAGAATGGACTGGTTTGACACTGAGCGAAGCCATGAGGGCTGCTGAGGACAGAGAAAGATGGAGTATGCTGGTTAAGCGATCATCTGTGGTGCCCCTACGACCTTCGGGTTATGGGACAGGACAGGATAGGATAGGATTCCACTGTACAATGACCTATTTTTTAAATGTTTTTGCAAGGCCTAAAATGACTTTGACCTTTAAGATCAACGAAAAAAATGGAGCATAATATTATATACAAGATCAATCTATAATTTCTAAATACAACAAGCTTGGACTTTCCATCTCTCATAGGATAGTGTCAAGGTCACTTTAAAGTAACTATACTAACTGGTTTTTAAAATAACTATACTAACTGGTTTTTGGACAGCTCCAGTGAACTTGACCTTGGAGTGAGGTTGACCAAATTTGCATAATATGTGTCTCATTGTTTTAACATAAATTTTATTCAACAAACAAACCAGACATTAATACAAGGCAAAACATCAGGGCGCACAAAAGCGCAAGGCTTAAATAAGTGCTACCCAAATAATAATAATGTGTCAAAATATCACTGGCGGACGACAGGAAACAACAGAACATTGATAAAAATACAAAAAATAGAAAATATAAATTTTTATAAAAGACAAGAAAAATGTGTCTCATTGATATCTATCATGTACTAAAGAATTATAAGTTTAAAACTAATAACAAAAAAAATGAAATTTTGTGAAAAAGTGTAATTTTTTTTACTAACATTTGTTGACTCTGCGACCTTGACCTTGAAGTCATTCATACACTGATCATTTATGAGGTCTCATGGATATACACCATATCACCAAGTTTGGTTGTGATAGTTGAAATAGGTTGTGAAATATGAGTCCACTTGAAGTTTTGCATAAGAGGGACAAAGTGATACCCCCCCCCCCCCCACCCCCCCCAAAAAAAAAAAAAAAAAAAAGTTTAATATCATTCTTGTTATGTGTGCAAGTTAATAATAAGATAAGAAAAAAAATATTCTCCCCACCATCTCCCACTCAAAACAATAAACAATTGTAAACTAGTAATGGAACAAATGAATTTGTTGTTACTGCCAGAGCATAAAATATAGACAGTAACATTACCAGAAGAGTTGCTAATGCCGGTCCAACAAAGGCCCAAAGAAGTCCACTGTCAACAGCCAACCAACAACTGAAAAACAAACATTAATACACTGAACTCACCATGCCTAATAATTTGCAATTATTTAAAGACTCAACTGACCAACCATTTAACAATAACAGCTATTATTGACCAAGTTAATATGTTATCTTTTCAATCATAATCAGATCAACCAATAGATACTCAACTGAACCCACAAAAAGTGTATGGATTATCATTGTTGCTGTCATTGTAATGCCTTAGAAACAATGAAGGTAATATTTTTTTGGTGCATTCAAATGCATCTCCACTTGAAGTGACTTCCTACATACAATTAAGTGTCCACAAATCAAAGTTAGGCAAACACTCACGATTCAGATCCACCATATCCATCAAGTTTTGTAACTCCCATTGACACACCCACGATGATTACTGGCACACCTGAAAATCAGACAGATTTTCAACCTCAGAATAATCGGCAAGAAATACCTACAGCACCAACAACATCTATAAGCATTTGACCGAGTCTGGCATGCAACCATGAGGGTGTACAACATCAGCCCTAAAATTATTGAAGTCATCAAAAGCCTGTATGACAAGGCTTCCAGTGCAGTCCTCTACAACAGCGCCATCAGAAACTGGTTCAGAACAACAATCGGTATGCGTCAAAGATGCCTACTCTCTCCAACACTCTTTAATATATTCCTAAAGCGCATCATGTCAGATGCCCTAACAGACCACGAAGGCACAGTCAGCATAGGGGATAGAGCAATCTCCAACCTCCGTTTTGAGGATGACATTGATTGATTCACTGGAGAAGAACAAGAACTTGAACAGCTTGTACAGAGGCTTGACACCTCCAGAGCCTATGGAATGGAAATAAATGCAGAGAAAACCAAAATGATGACCAACAACACCAATGGCATCAACATATATAAAATATATATATAACATATTAAATTGTATTGTATTGTATTGTATTGTATTGTATTGTATTGTATAAACATCAAAGTCCAAGGCCAATCCCTCAACACAATGCATAGCTTCAAATATTTAGGAGCCATTGTATCAGACAATGGATCCCGAACAGGAAGTCCTCTCCATGATCGCACAAAACTGCTGCCCTGACAAGGTTGAAGCCCATTTGGAAAGACAGGACCATCAGTCTACATTCCAAGTTAAGGCTGCTGCGCTCCCCTTTCATCTCCATCTTCCTATATGCTTGCGAAACATGGACCCTCACAGCAGATCTACAACGAAGAATACAAAGTATGGAGATGAGGTGCTACAGAAGACTTCTAGGCATTTCCTATACCCAGCACATCGCCAACAATGACAGACTATCACACAAGCCATTGGACAACACGATGACCTGCTCACAGTTGTGAAGAAACTACTACTCCAATGACATGGCCACGTCACCAGAGCATCAGGCCTTGCAAAAACCATCCTGCAAGGCATGGTGCAATGAGGCAGATGAAGACGTTGACAGGAAAAAAGGTGGGAGGACAACATTCAAGAATGGACTGGTTTGATACTGAGCGAAGCCATGAGGGTTGCCGAGAACAGGGAAAGATGGAGTACGCAGGTTAAACGATCATCTGTGGTGCCCCAACGATCTTCGAGTTACAGAATAGGATAGGATAGGATAGGAAATAACAATGTAAAGTCTGTAACCTGAATAACCCTGAACACAATAAATATCACTGCATGGAACCTCAAACGTCTGTGGCAGTTGGGACAATTACATCATATTTCAACATCTCTCACTAAAAATAGAAGTGCTCCTAAAATCTCAATGACCTGGGGAGATGTTTGTGCATAATTATTCACTGTATTATGTTATTAGATACACTGAAAGTAATATTTATTTTTTGACTCGACACACTTTAACAGTTAAGCCAAGTCACTTTGCAAAACTCGAGATCACAAAGGGATTAAGTCAAGATTATGCTACTGCTAACAACCCCACACATACCATAAGCCATAAGCAGGAGCCAGGGGAGAATGGACTTTTGAGGAAAAACCACAATAATGGAGATGAAGATGTCGATGCCTTCACACAGCATGAGGAAGAACACCACCAGCCATAAGTAATGCAGCAAGACTGCTACCACTGTACAACCCACCTACACAAAGCAACATAAAATTAAAAAAACAAAAGTACTCTTCTTTTCATAAACAAATACAAATGTATAAAGTGCATAAATGACCCACTCCAGAAACTAGAAAGACTGCTTCCTGGAGTATTTTGTTTTGAGCTCTTTACCATTCTGGAGGTCAATTATTTTTCTGCCGTTTTAACATGCACAATGGAGTATTTCAGAAGAAACTCACATTTTGCATTATTATCACCATTGAATTCTGCCAAATTATCCCCACTCTGTGTTACTTTGATTGCATTTTCTGTAAACTTCTCTCTTTCTCCATGTCTCAGACAAAACCACATTTTCTCAGAGGGTTGGGTAATTCTTGTATCAATAATAACTGCAGTGTTTTGACAATTGTCTGCAGTTAATATACGCTTGTTTATTCATGCATCCATTTGCAAACACATGCATAATTGTGATGTAACTACTTACCTCATGCTGTACTTGGTTGACACCAGCAAGGAAGGTAATGTAAGCTAGGATGAGGATAACACACAGGTTGACCAGGATCTTGCTACGTATGTTGCTCACATTATTGCGATCTCTGGTCAAGTTGCTACAACAGTGGCAGTTTTAACATTATATAAAAATATTGCTCAACCGGTTAGACTCACACTCTACAACAGAAGTCACATTAACATTTTCTCACTTTTCCACCCCTGTTTGCACGCATACATGAAAATGGCCTCTACTGTCAAGAAAATGTGTGTCCACAAGCATAACTATGCATAGCAAAATACCTAAACTGAAAAATGTTAGCGCTAGAGAACTAAAAAAATATTAAATGTCAACACTGTACTAACAAAATGAGCAATCTCTAGTGGTCAAATTGCAAATGAAAGCTAAACTTGGGTTCAACACCATAATCAAGGGTTCAAATTTGACAACTGAGTCATTGTTATAAAAGGCTAAATAAAAATAATAATAATTAAAAAAAAAAAACGTTTAAAAAATGATGTTCTGCTTAATGTAACATAAAATTAAAACCATTTAACTAAATAAAGAAATACAAAAATATAAAAGGAATTTTGTTTAAAATGAGAACATTACTTACTGCCAGAAGATGCAGTAAATTACCAAGGTGATGATAAGAAAGAAGATAGAAATGGCACATCCTATAATGGTGAGGTAGGTCAGGACATCTTTGATCACACCCGCCTGATCAACCACAAAAAAACACATAATGTACCATTACAGCATTTTTTAATATGTTATCTGTCTTCTATCGCTCATCAATTATTTTGCTTTGTTTTGGCTTTAAATGTGTTTACTAATTTGTTCTTTAAAATTTTTTCTTCTCAGAAAATGCCTTGTATGATTGTGTATAATTTATATATGTGAGCTTACTAAATGATCACTCATTCATACAATTAACACACATATATGCACACTGATTCTGTTTCAACAACCCTTATTGTAGCTATAAAATATTAGTTATTTCAGTAAATTATTTCATGTTCTAAAATAAACAATTATCCGGTGTTTATTAAGCTTTTGACCGCCAATGTAGGCAGAAGTTGCATTTTTGAGATAAGACTACCCATGGCAAGAGAACACAGACTTTAGTTACTAGTGTCCAAGGGTTGTCAGTCACAAAAACGCAACTTTGATGCACAGCCCTAGACAGATTCTAATTTGATTTTGTGTTGTGTTTAGGTGTGAGAACACTGTCCGTGATTCAAGACAGCTAGCGCTGTGAATGTCTGCGATTCCAGACAGCTGGTGATTAAATTAAGGTACATTTACTTTCAAATTGTCACAACTGTAGCTAACAAGTTTTTAACTACTTTTAAACCATAGAGGACTACAGTTTGATAGTTTCAACAGGGCAAGTGAAATTCCAGTATGTCAAATTGAACATTACTGTGCAAACTGCTAAGTAATAAACCAATCAATTATACATTTTTTGCCAATTAACCAATGAAATTCATTTGCTCACCAATATAGTTTAATCTAAATAATGATTCTATTCTATTATAAAAGGAAAGGTGAGCAATGATGACTACGTAAATGACTAACCGGTCTGTATGGACTCATGAGAACAGCGAAGTTGGTTAGATGATCGCATTCACAGACAGTTTTCTCCATGTCACTCTCTTCTTTTACAGGCCGACAGCCTTTGGTTGACCAGTAGACCTTGGTACTAGAAGGTCAAAAACCAAAAGTTTAATTACTTGGTACTTGAATTAAAGAAATGTTCAATATGCTGTAAATTATCCAATCTTTACTGTAAATAAATAATTGCATTTTACGCACACATAAATCAAATTATAGTCACACATACATAAATCAAATTAAAATCATTAAGAAAACAATTTTTACGTGGGTGAATCAATCAAAATGATTGTGCTGTTTTATTATTTCCAAATGCGTAAAACAAAATCTTCTGTGTAGAACATTTGAAGCGAATAAAAAAATCCTGTCTTATGTCCATTTTCTCGTCCATGTACGTACCTTTGAGAAAAATCCAGAAATTGGCAAAATCTTTCACTGAAGTTGTTCTGGAAATAAAAAACAACCTATAACAAATGCAATAAGCACAAATGAATGAGGCATTTTGAATTGAATTTTATTGGTCACCCATGTGGTGAGAATTCTGCCTGCCTTCTCAGTGAAAAGGCGGCAGATGCAAGAGTAGGGCAGAAGAGGACCTATAGGGTATTCTGGATGTATTGGTGTTTCTGGCATTCAGCCATCTAGCAGATGAATGTACTGACATTAATTACTAGTAAACAACATCCTTTCTCAACAATCTTAACATCCTTTCTCAAGAGACAATCTTTATTTTTAAACAAATTAAGCATTGCATAAACAGAATGCAATTTCGACAACTATAACTAAGAGTACTTCTGTAAACAATCTAAGAAGAAATATAGAACATCACATAAAATGCATGTCTCTGTAAGCTATACTTTAGTACTGATATGAGGTCTTCTATACTTTGCTTTGTCTGTTTTGTTGAAAGAAAAATATGGCAAAGGACTCACATCAATATGTGTAAATGTTAGCTTGACTTTCTCCTTGAGGTTAAGATTATCCAGCGCCAGACTGAGAGAGATGATGGGCGAGTTGATGAACAGTTTGTCTAGTTCTTTGCTTCTCGGGGTACTGTGTCAACCAGGATTTCAAATAAAACATGAAGATGTATTATTGTCACATAATGTACAAGGAATGAGAGTTGGAAATTTCTCAGACACTTGACTGACTACTAATATGTGTAACAGTTAATACGATTTATTTGAAACTCAATGATTTTGTACACTCCTTTCACTTTGCAATTTATAATTGTGAATCCAAGATTTTAAATATAATTATGCTTACAAGAAAAGGATGAACAAAAATCTAATGAGAATCGCCAAAAACTCACAGGTTATTCTCCAAAGAAGCAAAAACATTGGAGAGGTTTCTGTAGATGGCAGCACTGTAGCTCACTTTGCCAACTGTAAACAAAAATATATCAGATCATGATTTAATTCCTAAAATCTTTAATAGCATTCAAAAAAAGTGTTTACCCTAATGACAAGAGTTGTTCGAAGCATATATATACATAAAACAAATGAAAAGAAGAAACTAGAAGGGCAAACCAAGACATGCCTACCCCAAAAAGTCCCATTTTCCGGGAAACTAATACGTAAGAAAAGCACCTTGTATTTAAACTATGTACATGCTGAAATGTATTCTTCGTTTACTGTTGTTTCTGCTGGGATTCTTCAGATCTCTATAATCCTCTTCTTTACAGCTCCCTCGAGACATCTCCTGGCTTGGATTTGGCAATGAGTAGAGCTTCACATGAGGTGCAAAAACAAAACGTTTTCCCTTTGTTGCCCACCACAAGACATGGACACTTTCTGTGTGGTCCTGTTGAAACTTTTGCTTGTTTTTCTACGTCACTTTTGGACGTGTTCATTCTCTGTCCCTTCATCTTCTTCCACAGACACATGCCAGTTCGGCATTTGGTAGTCATCATCTTTGCCATTAGTAACTCTGGAAGTTTGGAGATGCTGCTTTGCATCCATTCTGAATTAGAACGCGCATGCACACAATGTGGGGAACCACTCCTCAGCAAACCAGTCGGAAAATGTGCTGTTTGTGCTCTGACTGACACACAAAATCAGTGTTTTTTGTTTTTATTTTGGGGAGGAGGGGGAGGGAATTTGCTGACCTGAACGGTCAAATAGAATCCATACTTTTGGAACATTTGGTATGGTAGGCATGTCTGCAAACTCCATATGACTCACATGCTCCTCATGGAACTCGCAATATTTAAAATGAAAATAAAAAAGAAATGGTGGCATTAAAATGCAAAGTAATACCGACTTTGATCTTTCTATGCTCTTGACCGTGAGATGACAATGACCTCCGGCTCCAAATACACTCATGTACTATCAAATAAACTACAGCTGAAGTGGTATTCTGCCAAAACTACGGTGACTTAGTGATGACCTTGACCTTGAGATGGCCTTGACATTCATGTGACCTTGACATTCATGTGACCTCTCATGCATATCTGATCAAATAACCCAATGTTGTTCACTACTTTGGGTTAAACAAACACTTATTCCACTGTACGATGACCTATATTTTGTATGGTTTCCAAGGCCTAAAAGGATTTTGACCAAGATCAATACAAAAACAGAACATAAATGAGGGATCAATCTATCATCTCTAAATATAAGTTTGGACTTTATATCTCTCATAGTTCAGGATCAAGTGACCTTGACTTTTTGTATGATATATGTCTCATATCTATCATGCCTCAAAGAAACATAAGTCCAATATTAATTTTAAAAGTGAAATTTTATTAACAATTTGTTGATCAAGTGACCTTGACCTTGAAGTAAAGTCATCCAATCATTAATTATTTATGAGATCTCACCATCTTACCAAGTTTGGTTGTGATAGTTGAAATAGGTTCGGAGATATTAATCCACTTGCAAGTTTTGCACAGACAGACGGCGAACTGTGGACAGTGAGAGAAGGAGGGAGGGGAATAAGTGCATAGACATACTGCTATGCATGCGACTCCAAAAAAAAAGGCTTACCAGAGTGATTAAATGCGTTCCTGGAGAGAAAAACAGAGTTGTTAACACTAGTGAGCCAGGCTGGATAGAACGTGTTGGGTTGGCCAGTGCTGTTTCGTCTTGGGAATTCAATGTCTGCTAAGCTATCAGACTTGCCTACTTCCACCACTGCAATAATATACAAATAAATCATTACCTGAAATGTATATAACGAACATGCTTTCAGCAAACAACACTTTTAACTAATGAAATAAAAATTCTCCGCCAGATTTGTTATTTATTACTTAGAATTTTCTGGATATAACAAACATGGTTACAACATAGCCTCACTTACTGTGCATGCCTATGAGTCAAGTGTGATCGATACATAGTTAGATACTTTTTTAACTTAATTATGGGCTATTGATCTAGGTAGAGAGAGAGAGAGTCTGTGTTATTTGTGATATCATGTACTTTCTTGGTGTGTAAAGTGTCCTCCGTTTATCTGTCATCTTTTTTTCTCCCCACTGCGTGTTGCTTTCTTCTTTCTATCGTTTTCTTTTGTTTGGTTTTATTGATTTTGACTGACAAGATGTATCATCACCTCATTGGCCAACCCGACGCATCCTTTTGGTTTTATGACTGGACTGTTATTTTTTCCTTTCATTTGATTTTCTTTGGTGCATGTCTTTCTTGCCCCTCTATTAACTGTGTTTCTTGTGCTTCTTCTCTCTGTGATTGTCGTGTTTCTCCCCCCTCTCTCTCACCCTCTCTCCGGATCTATTGCTCTCTCAAGTCAGTGGCAAAAGCGTGCCGAGTTTTGATATGGGTTCGAATATTAGTGGTGAACTGTGTTTCGTTTGTAAATTTTGTTTGTGTATTTTTTCTCATGAGATCGGGATTATGACGCAAGACTGAGTTTGGTAGTAACACATATGTATACGTTTGTTTCAGCTTTTTTCTGGTTAGTTAGATTGCTGGGTCTGAGAGAAGGTTGCGTCGTTTTTAGTTCTATATGATAAAAGGTTGTGCTTACCTGTTTTGAAAGAGATAGAGTTTAAATGTGGTGTTGACCCTTTGTAGAATTTTGTGGAAAGCTTTTATTTTTCCTGCCTTTGCTACCAGACGTTGTTGTCGCCTTTTGGATCTGTGTGGTTTCCAAACGTCTTACAGCAGTCATAAGGTACTTATAGTTATTTTGCGTTTGGCATATGTTTTTGTTGTTTTGTGCAAATGATTATAACCTTTATGATTTTTCTCGTTTTAGTGACTGATTTGATGCCTTTTCTGCAAATTCTTATTCACAATAGATAGATACTCAGTGCTTATAGGGTCCAGCGGACTGCCAAGAGCCGAATCAGGACCAAACAAAATTTAGTAATATCAGACTAAACTGTTAACATTTAAATATGATAAAAGATGTAAATAAAATTGTTCTCGCCAATAAAATCCATACCAAAAAAACTTATTATTCACAATGCCTCCACTAATTCTTTTGACATCTTACTATACATCGACATAGTTTTTCAAGTCCCCTATATGCTCTGTGTCTGAGGACGTAAATCTACTCAACAACTGATTATTTTGAAGGTCTCAAGGATATATATACACCATTCCATCAAGTTTGGTTGTGATACATGAAATAGGTCCTTAGTTTTGTACGAACGTGCAACAGGTTTTCTAAATAACATTTTTGGACTATTTAGTATTTAGGACTTATATTGCACAGATTTGCAAAAATCTCAAAAAAGAAGGGTGGGGATGAGTACACTGACTCACAACTTTCTTTCTTGATATGGAATACTTGTTCAAAGCCTTTTGCATTTTAAGAAGTCAATTTAAGAACCCACTTACCAATTTTGTTAGTACTGATGGGCTGAAAGGAAGAATCGTTACTACCCTTGCTTGTAGTTGTTGCCATGTTATCCAATGCTTTAATCAGATCAAAGGCTTTGAGCTGGAAAACAAACAACAAAATCAATATAAAGGAATGATAAAATCTACAATAATAAACTATCAGAATAACAGCATATCTGATTTAACTTCAAACTCACTCAAAATTAATGTAGATTTATATTAAATGCTGCCCCTACGCTGAGGAACAGTCTAAGATTCTTCTGAAAGCTGAAACCACCCAGGCCTTCAAGCAGCAGTAAAAATCATTTCGTACTAATATTCACCTCTAATATTTGTAGCCTTAACCCCAACACCCATCAGCAACCATCAACAGCAGAAGCTGCAATTCCATGGCAATATGACAAATGTTACTCACTGACTGCTGCTCCCAAACATCTGTGCCTGCATGAAGAATGTTGTCAGCAATCTGTACATAGTCCTAAAGGAGAGAAAGCACAACATAACATTAAACTGCTTTTGTTCTAAAACATGTTTGAATTTCAGCTACAGGTATCTCTTCGTGCAAGACCATAAAATGTTGCAATAAAATGGGGAAGCTTTTTGGGCTTGTTATCTATTACTATTCATAAACTAGAAGGGCGAAGCCCATACCTTGACTTCTGGCTTCCAAAATTAATCTACACTACTGTATGATCAAATAAACTACAGCAAAAGTTGTACTATGCAAATAAAACAGTGACCTTGGTATGACCTTGACCTTCATGTGACCTCTGATGCTCATATATATGCTCAAATAATCCACTGTTGACGCATACTATAGGTCAAATGTAGAGCCAATCCACTGTTTTTTGTAATGTTTGTGTAAGGCCTAAAAATGGCCTTGACCTTCAAAATAAATATATTACAAAATTTTTATCTCTCATAATCATAGTTCAAGATCATTCAAAGTACCCAAAGGAACTGACTTTGGACAGCTCCATTGACCTTGACCTTGGAGCAAGTTTGACCAAATTTGTGTGGCATGCATGTCTACGTCTCATTGGTATCTATCATGCCCCAAAGAATCATAGGTACAACATCAATAACTTGGGGAAAAAGTTAAAATTTTAAAAATTCTTTTTTATTCTTGGACTAACATTTGATGACTCTTTGACCTTGACATTGAATTGAAGTCATTCATCCACTGATAATTTTTGAGGTCTCATAGATATAAACCGTCCTACAAAGTTTGGTGGTGATACATGAAATAAGTCCTGAGGAGTTAGGCCACTTGCAGACGGACAGGACAGACATTTTTTTCAAAGTCCAAGGCCAATCCCTCAACACAATGCACAGTTTCAAATATTTAGGAGCAATTGTATCCAACAATAGGTCCCGATAGGAAGTCCTCTCCAGGGGTAGCTCAAACTGCTGCCCTGACAAGGTTGAAGCCTATTTGGAAAGAAAAGACAGTCTACACTCCAAGGTAAGGCTGATACGCTCCCTTATCATTTCCATCTTCCCATACTTTTGTGAAACATGGATCCTCACAGCAGACCTAAAATGAAGAATACAAAGCATGGAGATGAGGTGCTACAGAAGACTTTTGGGCATTCCTATACCCAGCACATCCAATGACAAGTCCGACAGACCATCACACAAGCCATTGGACAATACGATGACTTGCTCACAATGGTGAAGAAACGTAAACTCTGATGGTATGGCCACGTCAGCAGAGCATCAAGCCTTGCAAAGACCATCCTGCAAGGCACAGTGCAAAGAAGAAGTCAGAAAAAAGGTGGGAGGACAACACTCGGGAATGGACTGACTTGGCACTGAGCAAAAGGGTTGCTGAGGACAGAGAAAGATGGAGTACGCTGGTTAAAAGATCATTTGTGGTGCTCCAACGACTTTCAAGTTACGGGATAGGATAGGATAGGATAGAACAGGATATAGGACAGAATATGATGTGAGTACAAAATTCAGCTTTGATGACAAATTGTATGCATGCTGCAGGTATATCTTGACTCTCGTTCATACATTGGATTCCGCATTTTACTAGTGCCCAGAAAGTGTATTTCATACTGATACTCAACTAAATGTTTTTTCTCTTCATGAAGTGATAAATATACATGTCAAGTTACACAGAAATATCTCCAGGGCTGACCTTGAGTTCATCTTGAGATGGTGCCTGATTGGTGATGTTGACTGCACTGAACACGGACACCAAAATGTCTACCGTTGTACTGATGTCACCACTCAACAAACTGCTATAGTCACTGGTGACGTTAGACAGCTTGGTCACCACTTCGCTTGTGTGGATGCTGCTTGTCCCTTCTTTGATTTGATTGACCTGAACAGACAAGTGATACAAATCATCACCGATGTTTGAACAAGAAGAGTATTTTGGCCATAGCATTCACTTTTTCAAAAATGTAGAGCTACATGCCACCTACAACTCAAAAGTATCATGCTGATTTTTTACATTATAAAATTCTAATTTTGCAATTCTTTTACTCAAAACCAAACTTAACCAATAAAATATACCAGTTGTTTGTTGATCTGAATCAAAGTTACATTTGTTTGCCCGACATTCCAGAGAAATTTGCCAGACATGCGCATGTACTTGTGCAATTTATTGGTAAGGACTAGTTGACGTGCTACATGCTCATGCTTTTATTAGTTAATTTACTCACAAAACATGTCAAAATGAACACATGTACTGGGGCAGTGTAGAACTCTTATTTTATTTTTCAACAATATTCACAAGTACTCCAAGCAAACCAGCCCAATCTGGGCCCCATTCGTGGCGAATGGCACAGTACTTATCCCGACTTTTGTCTGGCTAGAGTAGGGACTGATATAGCCATACAAAAACCCGATGCGTAGCGGAGTCCAGAAATGTGGATGCGTAACGATTCGCGCTTCCGCGTGTCGCCCAATTCTGCCCACCACAAAGGCACGCTGCGCACAAGCTAACATAGGACTACTCTCGCTTCTCATTGGCTAAACTGTCTGTGGACTGTTTCGTCTGCTTCACATTTCCTGCGGCGTACGTATGTGAAAAATATTTATACAAAATCAATTCAGCAAGATATTATTTAATTGTTCTTATAATTCTTAATTTTTATCATACAATATGTAAAATATTGTTAAAGTGTTTCTTTAACTAATTGTATTTATTTATACATTATAAACCAAGGGTAAACTTCTTTGCCCATTACTGCTGGTCTGCGAAAAGTGTTCTATTCCGGTTGTCCCTTGCCTAAGGCGCCAATCTTCTACAGTTGCATGTGCTTGGATTTTTTTTTTTGCCTGCAAAAACCTATTCCGCTGTGGTTGTTTTTTGGGCTTTGCCCTTCGTTTATGTATTTACACACAATTTCGATAGCGATGAAGATCACTTTTAATATATATCATTATCAAAATGGTGTGTAAATACTTCAGTGGGGACACACCAAGGACTTCCGAAAACAAAAACGCCTGTGCCGACAGTCCCTATTAAAACCAGACACCTCAATTCTTTCTTCATGCAATCACATATCATAAACAATATGTGGGATATGATTTTAGGGTAAATCAGCATTGGCCAGGGACGGGGCATTATCGGGGTTGTTTCTGGTTTAAGATGGGTTACAATAGGGTGGGTTTGGGGCATCCTGATGTATACCCTATCTTTTCCGGAATCGAGTTACTGTTCGGCAAAGTCTGGGTAACGGTCGGGTAGGTTTTGGGTACCCCGACGATCGCGTGATCTTTACCGAAAATCGGGCTACTGTTCGGCGAACATGGGGTTACGATTGAGTAAGTTTTGGGTAGCCCGACGATCGCCCGAATCAGATCAAATTTCCATTTCGGGCCCCAAAAATGTGGTTAACTGGGGCTTGCTTCTCAGTATGCTTACACTTTCCCCAACACCTAACACAAATCCCTGATTGACTCAATAAATTGACTGACCTGCGTCTGAAGATCTTGAATTTCTTGCAGAAGACAGTTAGAGGAATTGACTAACATCCACTGCCCATCTCTATCACATCTTCTCTGTTGTTGACCTGAAACATAGCAGTATTTTTGTTCAGTACATCACCTTTTATCCAAACTTCCTGTCAATAAAATTACATAATCAACATGATGATGTATTATATTCGATATTCTTGCACACCTCTTCTTTCAGACTGTCGAAATGATGGCCTACTAAAACATTTTTTATGCCAACATCTTTTTGAATTGTGATCAGGTCAAAGAAGATTTTGTTGAAAAGCTACAGTCAAATTAAATATAAATACACTAGAAATAATTCAAAGGAAGAGGTCATAAAAGATACAAGCTATTATTACCACTAAGAATGAAACTACTGCAAACTCACTTCCGACAACATATCTGGAAGGACACTGCATTGTGAAAACGCTGTCAGCAGGTATTTCAGGCCATCCGTCTTGGGCAGGGCATGTCTTCCCCTCTTCTGTAAGCGTCAAGGACATAAATATATTCAAAATTCAATTAAATTCAGATAGAAAGATTAGTTAGTTGGTCATTGTTTATAGGGTCCAGCGGACTGCAAAGAGTCAAAATCAGGACCACAACTTGGATGAAAGATGACACCCCCCGATATGCATAAAAGAAATGCTAATGATAACACTGAAGGCACTTCATGCAGTCGGTCACTTTACAATAAAGGCGCAGGGGATGCTAGGCTTTACTCTAATTTATCTAACCCCCGTTTACCAAAACAAAATAAAATATAAACATCATTACCAAAACACATAGCCTACATATAAAATGCCTACCTTGCTCAAAACAAATACATATAAAATGCCTACATTGCTAAATAATAATACCATAAAAATACTATAAAAAAAACTAATATCAGAAATGTTGATGACAAAGATGTGGTAACTCAGCTTAAACAGATAGTATTGAACAAAACTTGACATTAATTTACCAGCTCTCTAGGGAATGTTGGCTGTTACTAAATTAACCTCTTTGAGATGTTCACTCCCGATACCATCAAGCAGAACTCGCTAGTAAGAATGTAAGTTAGCCCACTCAGACATCTGACCAGTGTCCCTTGATCGCTAAGTAGCCACACGAATCATATATGTCACTCATAGATCTACCCTGCGTTTCTCCTCTGACACACGAAGTTGAGATGTAACAGATAGTGTCCCAGAAGCAGGACAGGAGAACAAAGACGGCCGAGAAAAGATATACGTAGTCGCGAGAACAACATGATTGGTCAGAGATGACGTAGACCCCTTCATATCCCTGGTACACCCCACATTCACCAGGTAGTCACACACGAAGCTTAGAACCACGATGGTCAGCAAGGAGTGAACTGGAGTGAACAAAAATCCTCAGCCATCACCAATAGAGTGATAGACTAGAGACGATTTCATGATTCCCAGAGACTAGAAGTAAGTTAACACTAGTAGTTTCTAGTACTTGTATGTTTATATATTATATTGATTGCAATGTATTAGTATGTTCATGCTATATGTACTTACAGAAACCGATTATTGTTTCTGACATGTTGTACATATTGCTTGATATATCTTAGCCTTAAGATTCAGATATCATAGTGTGCTCATGGGAAACTCGGCAGGTGTCTGATGCTCTAGACTCCTTGCAGAGGGCACCACATATCAATATTATCTGAATAGAATAATATTGTAGCCAGAGTTCTGGATTTTCCAGCTCAGCTCTGGGACGGTTTGTGGAGCCAACACCTAAAGCTTGCTCCCGTGGAAAAGAATGCGATTGTGACGACACGAGTTTTCAGCACACGCTAATAGTAGCTGTGCGGATTTGTATATAGAGCAGAGTTGAATATCTCTAGCGCTGCAGTGTACAAAGTTTTGTATCAGTGTTCTTTACTGCTATGTAAGCTAAGTATGAGTGGGTTTCACGTGGATAACGCATAACGCATATGCATAGCTAGGAGTATTGGGAACTGAACGCAGCTTGATGCCTTGTACTGTGAACTGGGAAAAGATTTAGTCTAGCAGAGTCAAGTTGGTAGCTTTTGCAAGCAGACAGTTTTGGACAAAAAGTAACTTTGTGACAGTGTTGTCAGGATAAAGTAAAGTTGTTCTGTAAGGGTAGAGTATCGTTGATTCGAACCACCCAAGGTCTTGTGCCCTCGTCGGGACAAGAATGACCAAAAGACTGTAGTGGAAGGAGTATGACCGCCATTTATTCAGGAATATTAAGTGTAGGGTTTGCTCCTAAGGGTGTGTGTCCTTCGATTAGGAACCTCCCAAGCTTCAGTGACTGGTACTGAAATGTTCCAGCTAATTAGCAAAGCATTAGCGCATTAACGAACTTTCTACTCTCAAACAGATAACTATTGTGCATTGTGGTGTATTGTTTTGTGTTGTGTGGTGTAAGTGTATCCGTGCTTCAAAGGCTGAGAACTTGAAGGTGAATGTGAACCCAATAATTCTATTCCTTAGTGGCTATGCGCTATGAGCTTGCGTATGTGAACAAATGATGGTGAATGAGGGGGAAAGGGGGAGATTTTGCTAAATAGTATTTTTTATATGATCTTTATATGATTTTCTTGGTGAAATATGTAGAATGAATAATGTTGTTGAAGTTGTTGCTAAAATGGGATCAAGGGGGGATGATGAAGCATGTATGTTAGAACGAGAGAGAGAGGGTTGATGAATATGAGGGAAGGATGACGTTGTATTATAACATGCTAGAGAGAGACAAATGTGAATGAAGGGAGATAATGTACTATACAGTGGAGTCCACCTATTATGAACCTTGGAATAACGAACACCCGCGATTAGCGTACTACCATCCATTTCCCGACACACTCCCTTCTTTGTCTTACTATTTAATCCCTTCCTATAACGAACAAATCCAGCTAGGCAAATAACGAATCTCCGCTTGTAACGAACCCTTTGTGTATTCCCTTGGCCTACTTTGCCTCAATTGGCTCATCGCTAATAGCGAACAGCAGCAGAAGCATGCCAGTTCGTACATAGGTCAACCAGGCCTTGAAGTCATAACTGTCATTGGCTGCTATAAATAGCCTTGAATGAAGTCATTGTTGATAAACTTCGTAGGCCTAGATCGATCTACGTACTGTATGTTGTGATGTGTACTCATCACCAGTGTGTACTTCCGTTTACAGTACAAATCTCTACAGCGAATCCCGCTTGTATTTGTAACGAACCCGAAATTCCCCCCCTTGAGATTCGTTAAACCCGGACTCCACTGTAATGTGGAGAGGGGTGATGAAGATGAGAGTGAGGAAGAAGCAAGGTTGTTAGATTGAGAATGTAATTATGATGATGTATATGTGTACAAACAACGATGGTTATGGAAAGAAATATAAATTATTAGAACTAAGAATTGAAGTGAATTGTTATATATTGATGGCGGATGGCGGAAGGAGATATTTGTTTATGTAATGTTTACATTTTGTATGAAAATAGATTAGTAAGATCATTCATTTGTTGACCAGATTGGGCCTACTGTATTTCTACTATAATTCCACTATGATACTGTTCATCTACTATACCTACTGTTCCACCGTTGATACTTCAACTTCTACCGGTTTACTACCTGATCTACTACTACACTGCCACGTCTCCCTGTGGGACCTCTGCCTTTACCGCTGTGTGTGTGGGCTACGACGGACGTCGCTGCTACCACTGACACGTTTTCCTTTGTTGTTGGCGCTGCTCTGGGCGTTACCTCCATCACCGCCGGGACTCTTCGTCATACTACAGACAACTGGGACCCTTCCGTTGGGGTCTACAGGCTACCAGCTACATCGCACAATCACTCACACACATACTTGCATTTCAGTTCATTTAACACAATCGATTTTCTAAGATTTGCTGGCTTGTTTACTCTGCTTGTAATTGTATTCATTTGCAGTTTATCTTAGTTGTTGCTATTGTTACATATTGTTGTGGGCATTTCTTGTGTATAGTTTCTGGGGTTTTCAGATTAGACAAGGGGGGGGTAATTGTTCGTTAATTGTTGGGTCGTGGGTCCTGATAGGGGTTGAGGGTGGTTTAGACTTCCCATTGTCCTGTATATGTGTGGTTGTTGTTGAATAAAAGAGTGTGATTGTACTTCTGGCATTTTGTGTTAGTTTTTGTGTTTGAGTTTTATCCCCTCACTCGCTGTTTAAGCTGAATGATCACGTTACCCACTAGGGGGACATGACAGCGATCCTCCAGAATCTACCTCCCACTTCCGGCCCTGTAGCTACCAGACTCGCTCAATCATTCTGAGAGTGACCAGACTCCCTCAGAGTGACCACCCGACAAGCACACAGAAACTGAGAGCTAAGTCCCTCTCAACTGCAACTGATGTCAAAAATACTTGGAACAATATTAGACCATCATAATATAGAAATGCTTAGCACGTGATGAAGAAGAACTGCTAAAGAAATTCCCCAGCACATTAAACAGTCATAGTTATTAATTTACATTTAATTAAAATCATGTTAAAATTTGTGCTGAACATATGAAAGTTTAAATCACATACATACGGCTGGTGTCATTCTATTTGTATTGTTGTGTGTCCACTAGCTCTTCTTCTCTGGAGACCAAGTAGACTAGTCATTTGACTAGCAAAAAGCATTTCTTAAAGTGAGCCAATGATACTTTAAAACCCGAGAACAAAAATAAATTTTTATGTGACCAAGCCCGTGATCAAGTCTCTCACATCGCTTATGAATCTTGGTAAATAACGACTGATAGAGATAGCTAAACGCCTCATCTATCTACAGATCTTAATGCCCTTGTAAGATTATCATATCTTCTCCAGGATATCATCACAAAGCCCTAAGGACCATTTGGCAGAAAGCCTCCAATATCACCACGCTCATCCAATAGACCCTATAAACAAATGAGAAGTTTTTGGTAATTTAAAGCCCCAAATTTCCACACAGTGGGGATACTATTTATACAGAAACCCCCAGCACCCCCACAGGGGTTCAGAGAGAGAGAGAGAGAGAGAGAGAGAGAGAGAGGGAGAGGGAGAGAGAGAGGAGGAAGAGAGGGAGAGGGAGAGATTTTGACTTTAGACTTTAGAATGTTTTATTGACTGAAGCAAATTGCTCCTATCAGGTTACTGATGCTATCCTATCTTATCCTATCCCGTAACTCGAAAGTCGTTGGGGCACCACAGATGATCGTTTACCAGCGTACTCCATCTTTCTCTGTCCTAAGCAACCTTCAGCGATCATTTTTTCACAGTTTCTGAGCGCATACTAAAGTACATTCACTGAACACAAACTATAGGAATCCTCCACAATGTGAAGCAACAGAAATGTAAAAAATATTGTACCCGGTCGCTTGCCGTGAAAATTCGAAGGTGCGCCATGTTTAGCGATCGACCTTGACCTCCGAGAGAAAGAGAGAGAGAAAGAGAGAAAGAGAGAGAGAAAGAGAAAGTGAGAGTGAGTGATAATGACCATCAGATAGAAAGAGAAATTTGGGCCCTCTATCCTGAAGCTGACCTTCAATTAATATATACCTCCATGCCCATCGCTAAGAGGAAAGAAAGAAAACAGTGGGCAAAACCCAATACTCACGTGACTGTGTGACAATAACTGTGGCTATTTTACTGTCCATGGTTGTATAACTGTCATTGATGCTGCAGATGTAGCTACTGGTCTGGCTCACACTGACCATGAACACAGCTTGCCACTCTCCTACATTCTTAGCCAATGAATTCACTGAAAGCATCAAAAATAGTGCTGGTAAGAAAAAGTAAGGCAATGAATAATTTAAAATAACGAATTACATTAAGCAATCAGAGAATATATACATATAACACCGAATCCAGACAATTTGCTACTGAACACATGCTTTTTGTTTGCTTGAAATAAACAGTTTCTCAGCCAATACAATAATTTCAAATTCAAAGAATCTTCCAGACTGGTAAATGCATTTCTACCTGTCAAAGATGTATTCATTATCTTTTGTGACGAAGAAGCATTACATCAATACAACACAAAAATGCACTTGCACCTCAAATATTCAGTGTAATTTTCTGGCTTGCATACTGTACTCAACATCAATACAACACAAGCACTTACACTTCAAACATTCAAATATTCTGTGTTTTTCTCCGGCTTGAATACTGTACTCAACATCAATACAACACAAGCACTTACGAGGGTGGTCAAATAAGTACTTAGCCTACAAAAGAAAAACAAAAATTTTGAAAAAGTGGCGATTTATTTTTCAATATATTCTCCTTTTAGTTTAATACACTTGACCCAGCGATACTTCAACTTCTTTAACCCGTCTGACGTATGCAAAGTAGGCTCCGTGGCGGCGATGACCTCATTCGACTCAAATTTCTGCCCGGCGAGTGACTTTTTAAAGTTTGGAAACAAAAAGAAGTCGCACGGGGCCAAATCTGGAGAATACCATGGATGGGGCAGCAGTTCGTAGCCCAATTCGACCAATTTGGTTGTGGCGAGGGCGGAGGTGTGAGCCGGTGTGTTATCATGGTGGAAGAGCACTTTTTTCTTCGCCAAATGGGGCCCATTTTTTCTTCAATTGGGAGTCGAATCTGCCCAATAATTCGGCATAGTACAGCCCTGTGACCGTTTTGACTTTCTCCAGGTAGTCAATGTAGATCACACCTTGTGAATCCCAGAAAACAGTGGAGTGGCCATCACCTTTCCGGCCGATAGGACAGTCTTCGCCTTCTTCAGAGCACGTTCGCTGGGTGAAGTCCACTGTTTCAACGGTTCCTTGGTCTCTGGTGTGTACCAGTGGATCCATGTTTCGTCGACTGTCACGAAACGACGCAGAAACTCCTTTGGATTGCACTTAAACAGCGTCAAACACTGCTCTGAAGTGGTCTCCCGGTTGCGCTCACACCAGCTCGAGTCGAGCTCTTAAGCTATAAAGCGGGCAAGCTATAAATATCTTAGCCCACGATAAGAAAAAGGAGGGGAGAATTCTTTCCAAGCCCTGACCCAGCTACAGGCACCAGTAAAATTTTATAGCAGTAGAAAAGCATAGCACAGCAGGCCAGTACTTGCCACTATACGAGTATACTGACAAGTAAGGTCTTGTTGATAACATCCCAAGGTGTTTAGCCATCAAGTGCATAAACAACAACTGTGAGAAAAAGACTACTTTAATTGGTTTTATGAAGTAAAAAAAAAAAAAAAAGGAAAGAAACTGTGTTGAAAAGAAGAGTGATACAAAATACGTTTTACAGAAACACAATATTATACTGTAAAAACCTGTTTACAATGAAGAGTGGAAAACATGACTATCTCTGTGAAAGTGTTAAAAGACAATTGCAGGAACAATAATTTAGGTATAGAAAAGCACTTATGCCCATGCATGATAATATACATATATACAGCTACATACAAACACATACAGTTTTCATTTAAAAAAAATAAAAACAAACATGCGCATGATACAAGGCACGCTTGAACATGATAAACACATAACAAAGTAGAAGAAATCAGTGCGGAAAACGGATAAAATACAATAATGCAGAATTCACACATATGTTACAAAGACGATAAAGAAAGTAAAGAAATACTGATTATTGAAAACAAAACAAAACACATACAAAGTTTACAATCATTTCATGATCCATGCAGGACAAAGACCAATAATAAGCAAAATCATGCATTTGCATTGTATGTGCATGTGAGAAAAATAAGAACAAATACACAGACAGACAAAAAATGTGTCTGAGAAGGTGTTTTGTTCGTGTCTTGTTTGTGTGAATAAATAAATAGTACTCACAGATTATGATAATGGTGATGATGATGAGGATAGTTACGATGAGGACGTAGTTTTGTATAGTGCAGGTATCCATTGTGCTTCAGAAGGAACGAGAGAGTGGCCATCATATGTTTAAAAAGTTCAAATGTATGTATGCTACTATATGCATTGCACTTGAGAAGGAACGAGACAGTGGCCATCATATATTTAAAAAGTTCGAATGTATGTCGCTACTATAATAATGCAGCCTACCGAGTTCAGCATAAGGTTTTAAAGAAAAATGTCTTGAGAGACTTCCTGAAGCCAGTTGACAATTGACATTCATTCAAAGCAGCTAGTGTTCCAGCCGACCAGGTCAGGCAGTTGATCAGAAATGCAATTGTGTGTGTTTTCTCATCATTTTGATAAATATAGGACAGTGCAGTAAGCATGGTTGAGGACATTCCAAAACACATGGCAAATTTCTACATCAGAATGCAGATACAGATGTTTTATCCATTTTCATATTCCATATCTCACTATGACAAACAACTTCTGCTACAACATTCACTCCCACTATTACTACTACTACTACTACCACTTCTACTATTACTACTAATACGAGAATTTATAATGCACACATACCTCACTACATGCACAAGGTGCTATTGCTACTAGTAGTACTACCACTCCGGCTGTTGTTGCAAGCACTTACACTTCAAACATTCAAATATTCAGTGTAATTTTCTGGCTTGCATACTGTACTCTACCATCAACACAACACAAGCATTTACACCTCAAACATTCAGTGTAAATTTCTTGCTTACATGCTCTACTGTTACATCAATAAACAGAATACCACTTTCTTTACCTAGAGATTTGGCCCCAGTGCTGGAGATATTATACAATGTAGCAGTCCAGCTAACACTGTACCCAGCACTGCGTGTACAGGTCAAGTTGACCATGGCACCTTGGGCAGATGGAGTCACAATCTGTGTAGGTGGGGTCAAGGTCACCACCAAGTTTGCCACAACTTTAATAGAAAAACTGGGTAATGGCAACATCAAAGACTCAGCAGTAATTGTGCATACCAGTGGTCCTGTGCAAATAAACAGAAAAGACAAAGTCACAAAAATGTTCAATCTACAATCAGTTGGTGCAGTTACACCATCACTGTCAACACCACTACCATCATTGAAATCAAAATTAAGCTCTTACCATTTGTTATGAATGTCATCATCATCATCATCATCATCATCATCATCATCATCATCATCATCATCATCATCATCTGTCTGTGTGTCCAATCCATAGAAACTAAAAACCAATACAGCAACAGGAGAAAGGCTCCACAACTCTGAAATACACAAAAGAGTATAGCAGAATCCTAAATAAAATGGCAAAAAACATTAATGGCTAACCAAAACCAATGAATCTTCACACTGTACAAATTCATTACTTATCCCATCCTATCCCGTAACTCGAAGGTTGTTGGGCACCACAGATGATCATTTAACCAGCGTCCTCCATCTTTCTCTGTCCTCAGCAACCCCCATGGCTTCGCCCAGTGTCAAGCCAGTCCATTCTCGAATGTTGTCCTCCCACCTCTCTTTCGGTCTGCCTTTTCTTCTGCCTCCTTGCATTCATTACCAGTAACTGTAAAAACTAATTACTAGTAATACACATTAAACAGCAACACAGAAATACAAGCTTTCTAACGTACCACTCTCTGCTAGCAGAATACGTGTGATGATCAGTGTGGTTTGAAAATGAAAAAGGTCTGAAGCAGTGTCCACCAGGGAAGGAGCAGAGATGGAATATCGTGTAGACTGCGTCACAACTCGTCCATTCAAAGTCCATCTAAACTCGGGAGTTCTGTCCCCAGGCGTGCGAACGCTGCAGATGGCTGTGAGGTTTGAACCATCCACAACTTCTGTGTTAACACCAGTGCCCGGCAATGAACTGTAGGTGAGGATTCCATCCGCCACATAGAATTCTGTACATACAAATAAAAGACAAAGTTACAGTCATTTGCCACCTAAAAGAAGGAAATTTCAAGGGAGCTCCTATAAGCTTACAGGACCATCAATAATGACTACGATTACAAAACTCATTTCCATTAGCATCGTAGCCATTATTGCCATCCTCATCACAGCTATTGTCATTCATCTTTTGCAGCTACAAGTCCATGCAAGATGATGATTTCTATAGGCCATAGAGGTCAACAATCCAAATAATAACGGGCTTACACAAAAACACATACATCCACGCATAAACAAATTTACCTGGATACAAAGGGCAAGAGTATGTACTGTTGACTGCCAAATTGCCAATGGATCCGTTGTTCAAAACAGCCTGCAGCTCCCTTTGAAGGTCAATATCACTGGTTGACTGGTTTGTAGTGAATACTACATCTGCCAGCACACTGCCTTTTCTGCTCAAAACCAACAAATAATTTAAACATTAGTTCTTTTAACATGATCATCCAGTGTTTGGAAATGCTCTTTTGTTCTACAACAAAACAAAATAATTTTTTACTACTTTATGCTCCAATTCCAATGCTACAAAGCATTGCTCTTATACTGTCATTTGATAACATCCTATCCCACCCTATCCTATGCTATCCTACCCTGTAACTTGAAAGTCGTTAAAGCACTACAACTGATCGTTTAACCAGCGTACTCCATCTTTCTTTGCCCTCAACAATCCTCATTGCTTCGCTCAGTGTCAAGCCAGTCCTTTCTCGAATGTTGTCATCCCATCTCTCTTTCTCTCTCTTCATATGCCTCCTTACACCATATCTTGCAGGATGGTCTTTACAAGGCCTGATGCTCTCATGACGTGTCCATACCATTGGCGTTTCAGTTTCTTCACCACTGTGAGCAAGTCATCATATTGTACAATGGCTTGTGTGATGGTCTGTTGGACTTTATTGTTGGTGATGTGCTGGATATAGGAAATGCCCAGAAGTCTTCTGTAGCACCTCATCTCCATGCTTTGTATTCTTTGTTGTAGGTCTGCTGTAAGGGTCCATGTTTCACAAGAGCATAGGAAGAAGGAGATGACAAGGGAAGGCAGCGGACTTACCTTGGAGTGTAGACTAATGGTCCTGTCTTTCCAAATGGGCTTTAACCTTGTCAGCGCAGCAGTTGTTTGTACGATTCTGAAGAAGACTTCCTGTCGGGATGCATTGTCTGATACAATGGTTCTTAAATATTTGAAGCTATGCACCGTGTTGAGTCACTGACCTTGGACTTTGATGTCTGTGTTGATGCCATTGATGTTGATGGTCGTCAGTTTGGTCTTCTCTGCACTTATTTCCATTCCGTAGGCTCTGGAGGTGGTGTCAAGCCTCGATCTGTACCAGCTGTTCAAGTTCTTGTTCCTCTCCAGCCAATCCATCAATGTCATCCTCAAAAAGGAGGTTGGAGATTGCTCTACCCTCTATACTGACTGTGCCTTCATGATCTGCAAGGGCATCTGACATGATGCGCTCTAGGAAGATGTTGAAGAGTGTTGGAGAGAGTAGGCATCTTTGATGCACACCGTTTGTGGTTCTGAACCAGTTCCCGATGGTGCCGTTGTGGAGGACTGCACAGGTAGCCTTGTCATACAGGTTTCTGATGACTTCAATAATGTTATGGCTGACGTTGTACACTCTACAATCTTATGTTTTCCCACACAGCGGCATGCCAGACTCGGTCAAACACTTTCTTGAGTCTATAAACACATGATATAGATGTTGTTGGTGCTGTAGGTATCTCTCACAGATAATTCTGAGGTGGAAAATCTGTTCAATGGTACTTCGCCCTGCCCTGAATCCTGCTTGTTCTTCAGCTATGATTTGCTCAGCTTGGGGTTTCAACCCGTTGTGTATTATTTTCAGTAGGACTTTGTTGGGATGGCTGATGGTGCGGTAGTTTTGACACTCCTGAAGGTTACCCTTTTTGGGAAGAGTGACGACAAGCAGCTGGGTCCATGGTGTAGGTCACTCCCCCACTCTGCCAGATCTTGTTACAGATAATTGTGAGGGCGTCAATCATCACTTCTCCTCCTCTGGGTCCATGGTGTAGGTCACTCCCCCACTCTGCCAGATCTTGTTACAGATAATTGTGAGGGCGTCAATCATCACTTCTCCTCCTCTGGGTCCATGGTGTAGGTCACTCCCCCACTCTGCCAGATCTTGTTACAGATAATTGTGAGGGCGTCAATCATCACTTCTCCTCCTCTGGGTCCATGGTGTAGGTCACTCCCCCACTCTGCCAGATCTTGTTACAGATAATTGTGAGGGCGTCAATCATCACTTCTCCTCCTCTGGGTCCATGGTGTAGGTCACTCCCCCACTCTGCCAGATCTTGTTACAGATAATTGTGAGGGCGTCAATCATCACTTTGTAACAGCAGAAATATTGACGACAAACATGTAGGAAATTAGCTTAGCGAAACAGAGATACCATAAAACGAAACTGGACATTAATACAACAGTTAGCTAACAAGCAGCACACACATGGCAAATTAACTTCCTGGAAACAGTCACACCGCCGATAGCTACCGATACCATCAACAGACTTAGCGACCAAGAATTTTAAATAGCATACTTTAGTCAAAAACTAACCATAGCGTTGTCTTCGATTAAATAACTTACCCCACCATGAGACACTAAGTAGCTCACTCCAGCCAAAAGTTACCAAGATGATGTCACCAGTATTGGGCAGGCACCGCTTATCGTTATTGCATCTGTTCTCCACTCTATCCCTGACACTCCACTTGAAAGATAATTCTGCGTGTCCAGTGACAAGAGAGCGGGGGAGGAACTATTCAAATTAGAACCATAATTCTGTAGATGCGAGATTAAAGAAAACGAGAGCTAAAAACGATTGGTCAGAAGACTACTAGGGACTTTTGCATATCTTTGGGGACCAAATCTCAGCTGGTTAGTCGCAAAAGAAATACCAAGCTGTGAGGGTCGACCAAAGGAACAAACTGCAGTGTTCGTCTATCTCCATCTCATCAAGAGAGTGCTAGAGACGTAAAAGACGATTTCACGAGTCCCAGAGTCCACAAGTAAGATAACACTAATAGTTTTGATATGTGTGTGTTTATTGTATATTGATTGCCATGTATAAATAATATGTTCTTGATATATATAGTTACAGAAACAGATTATTGTTTCTGAGACAGTATGCATGTGGATTGATGTATCTTAGCCTTAAGATTCGAATTGAATTGTGCATATGGGAACCCTGCAGGTGTCTGATGCTATAGACCCTTTGCAGAGGAGACCGCACACTTATAGCTAACGAGAATACTGTAGCCAGAGCTCCGACTTTTACAGGTCGGACCTGGGATCATGTTTGTGGAGACGAACGCCTGACCGTCGCTCCCGTGGTACCAAAAGGAGAACAATCCAGAGTCTACCTGGCCACGTCCGAACCCCACAGCTACAAGGGCGACTCGACTCACTGTAGATAAGTCACCCGCAAAGGAACTGAGTCCTACCCTCGGGAAACGTATAGAAAACCACTCGAATTTATAAAACTACGAACAGTGAAAATCATAACTATAGTTAGCACAGGATGAATAAACCCTGCTAACGAACTCTCCCAGCACGTTGAACTATATTACTTATTAAATTACCGGTTAATGCAGAAATGTTAAAGTTTGTGTTGAATATATAAAAAGTGAAATTACATACATACGACTGGTGTCATTCTATTTGTATTGTTGTGTAGCTATTAGTTTTCTTCTCTCGAGACATAATAATCTAGTCTTTTGATTAGTAATTAACGGTTCTCAAGTTGAGCCAAATGATACTAAAATTCCCGAGAACAAATATAAATTTTATGTGACCAAAGTGCCGTGATCTGTCTCTCACACAACTTTAGGAATTCTGGTAAAAGAACGACCGATAGTGGTAGCACATTGCCCATCTATCAACAAGTCTTACCCCCTAGTAAGATAAACGTTTCCTCCCCAGAATATCATCACACACTTCTCCTCCTCTGGGTCCATGGTGTAGGTCACTCCCCCACTCTGCCAGATCTTGTTACAGATAATTGTGAGGGCGTCAATCATCACTTCTCCTCCTCTGGGTCCATGGTGTAGGTCACTCCCCCACTCTGCCAGATCTTGTTACAGATAATTGTGAGGGCGTCAATCATCACTTCTCCTCCTCTGGGTCCATGGTGTAGGTCACTCCCCCACTCTGCCAGATCTTGTTACAGATAATTGTGAGGGCGTCTATCATCACTTCTCCTCCTGCTTGAAGCAATTCTTCCCCTTCTTCAGCGATTGCACTGCTGCCTCAACTTCTTCTCAGAGAATTGGGAGGATTTCTTTACCATGATGTAGGCAATCTGGTTGTGATGCTCCCCGCTGGGACCGTGGTATGTCCATCGTCTGGATTTTTTGTGGAGACCAAGCTTGTTTGCCAGTATCAAATTGTTGTATATGGCAGACTCCAAAAGTCTCAGACCTTTGTCATTTGCCTCCTTGTTGCAGTGGGTTCCACATGTATCTCCCCAGTTGTGATATGCATCTTGGCCAACCTTGGCATTCCAGTCGCCTTGCAATATTGTAATAGAGTGACTGTTTATGCTAAAATTTTGTTGTGCAAATATTATCAAAACATATTAAAGATTAATGTATACATAACTTTTTATATCACATTTCTGTATCCATATTGTATCAGACATGTTTATAATTACTTTTTCTGTATAATTATATTAGTGATTAGTTTTCATTATTAAATACGCAAAACGTGTGATTTAAAATATTATTTGTAGTTCTGATTGGCTGAACTAGTAGGATATGGAAAATCCTATTGACCGATTTAATTTATAATAATATAATAAGGTCATATTTATATATTCAATCAAAAGAAAATGATCGTCAATGTACAAAATGTAATGTACAACTGCAAAAACATTACCATTTAATAAACTATTTAACCATTTTTACGGCAAGTCCGCGCATGTTGCCCGATTATATTTTTATTCAAGTTGCCCGATGTCCGCCGACAAAACACCTCAAATACATGCTCCACTAGGCTGCTTCCACTGCTGTATCTATAAATAGCATCATCTCGTGAATGGTCTCGTGTACGACATTTCCTGTTCTTTTCGGTGGTTTGCAAAACATCGGGGATCGTTTTTAAAATGTGCACTGCGAATTTTTTAACATTGATAATTGTTAAGACAATGTTTCAAAGAACGAAAGAGGGTATACTAGCAGCCATTATGGACAGTGATGACTTGGACAGTGTTTTTGAGGGATTTGATGAAGGCAATCTTGTGCAAATTAATCCAAGCAAGCAAAGCGACTTGGATATTGATTTTGAAGCATTGGAGAGTGCTTTGAGTGATAGTGATGTGGACACATTGATTTCTAGTCCATAATACTGTGCCACTGTGTTTGTTTATTTTTCTTCTGTTTTTCTAATGTTTGGATTTTTAAAAAAATGGATTTATGTGCAAGACACTTACAACAAATCATGCACCCCTTGAAAGAAAAATTCATCTTGAATGTAATAAAAATTGTTTTCAGTTCAATATTTGTTATTTTAGATTTATTTAAAAATATGTGTATTGGATGATGCATTATGCTGAGTTGCCTCTCTTCAGCTACCTCTTTCTCATTAGGCAATGTGAGGGTGGTCTGCCTGAAAAAGGGTTAAAGAGTTAATTTACTTAATTTATTTAGTTGACGATTCAGGGTGGAGAACAACTGAATCAAGAAATCTCTTAAATCCGGCCGGGGCCCAGGGGCCAAGCCCCGGTATTCGCCCCCTGGAAGAAAATGAATTTATGCAATTTTGAAAGTAATTTAGGGCCTCTCCTGAAAGCAAAAAGTAAACATGAATAGAAACAAACAAAAAAAAAAGAATGTTTTATGCACATATCTTTCAAAAAAGTTAAGAATCTTGATTTGTAGGCCTAACAAAGTTTGAGGTCCACCACTGTTACACACAAACTCCACATTTCCAATTTTACTGGGCACACGTTTGTCTATCTTTTAGCTGTAAACAGGCAAGAGTTTTTATAATTTTAGAGATATATAGTAAAAACACCACATCTTAGCTTAGGTATTAGTGACTAGTGTATAGATTTAATGCAAAATGAACAGAAATAAAGTCTATTTTGATTATCTACCTTTTTATACTTCTCTTGTCATGTCTTGTTTTTAATTACTCCATGTGTATAAAAAAAAAATTTTTTTTTACAGTCCAAACAAGCCCCCTCTTCTTCACTTTCATGCCAGTCTGAAAGATCGTATGCATGCACACTACTCACAGTGACACTAATTGTCTAATGTCAGTACCGATCTCTTCCTCCGACTCCAAGTCCATTTCTCTCACTTTAATGTCTGATAAATCAAATGGAAGCCTGTAAACTCCCCTTCATCAGTCGAAGAATCCAAACCATCCATTTTAAACACACACACAAGAAAATTTGAAGAAAAAAAATCGAAAAAACGAAAGCATCACAGACAAAACTTGTGGAAATGCAGTCGAATGTTTTCACAACATAATAAACCGGAAGTCAATTGCCGGAAGTCTCGCAATCTTTCAAACAACGCGAGAATATAACCACATGGTTGATACGGACGCTTTTGGACGTTTTGCCTGTTTAGACCTTTTGCCGCTTTTGGCCGTTATGCCCAGTAAAGGGTAGCCCCTCAGCTTCTCACACTCGGAACTCAATATTTTTTTCTCGGAAATGCATATGCCTTCCGCGGAAATCCGCGGATTCGCGGAAAATTCTCCACCCTGACGATTGTTGTTTAATGTTCTTGCCATAAATTCAGTCTAACTTGAAATGATCTCAGGTTAAGCAGTGATGAACAATTCCATTGACTCCCACACCCTCCAATCCTCCCACTGATTCTGCATAAAACTTTGCCTAGTTCAATCTACAGAATTGTATGTCATGCCGATTCCTTTTGCCGCACTGTTCTGACAGTACACTATTTTACATCTTTGCAAAACTTAACAATGAAACTGACCATGTTGTGCTGAACTGATGGAAAACAATTCTGATAGACTTTTATGTGCGCTGTACATATTTCTGGTTTTAAAATTACCGGTCCTCATCTTCAAGTGAGTTCAGTGATTACCTATTGATGATAATATAACATACAACAATGTACAAATGAAAAAAAACAATTGGAGGTATTAAAACTGCAGATTTGCAAGCTGACTTACCTGAAACCTCTGACAGTTGAGCCTACATATCCTGTCAAACGTGATCCTAGGACCAAATCAAGCTGAAACAGGGATATGTCATCAATCACAAAACATCAAAAAACATCTCCAGTTCCTGAATGTTTGTGCTACTTCAGTTAGTTCAATTTTAATTAGTAGCATAGCTAACTTGCTATCTGCAGCTACAATCTTCAAAACAAGTTTGTTTTTTGTGAGAGTAATTGTTGCTTTTGTTTTTTATCCTTGAGCTCTTGCGCATCTATTAACATGAAATTATTAATGCAGGAAATAAGCAGAGGATAACATATATCTTGGAGTCACACAGTGGCAGAACTATGTTAATCCAAATCAAAACACTCACAGGCTGTCAACAAGATGAAATAGTCATGCTCCCCACACCCCAAAAAACAAAAAGAAACCAACAACGAAAGACTGTCAAAAGTGTCAGAAATAAACTCACCGCATTAGCAAGTTCAGTCTTCAAGTCATTGAAGAAAGTAGATACATTGTTCAAGTACTCTGCTGTCCAATTCCTATTGAGGATGTGGATCTCTGTGCTATTCCTCTTCAGAACTGTTAGAATAAGTTTGCACAAAATTCATATAAATTTAGAACTGTCATCATTAACTTGCATGAAAACAAAAAAACATTATGGTCAAGTTGAGAATCTCAACCATCCTATCTAAATCCTATCCTATCCCGTAAATCGAAAGCCTTTGGGGCACCAAAGATGATCGTTTTAACCAGCGTATTATATCTTTCTCTGTCCTCAGCAACCCTCATGGCTTCACTCAGTGCCAAGCCAGCCCATTCTCGAATATTGTCCTACCACCTCTATTTCTGTCTCCCTCTTCTTCTGCCTCCTTGCACCGTTCTTTGCAGGATGGTCTTTGCAAGTCTTGATGCTTTGCTGACGTGGCCATGATCATCGGAGTTTCCATTAACAAAATACAAGATGCAAATGCCTACAGTTGCATCTTGGTGCATTTGCAGCATTTTACCGCTGCATGTCAATATTTTGAGACCTTCCAGTACAGGTGCTATCACAAAAAGCCTGTGATCAACTACTACACTACATGTTCCCTTCTTACAGTTTTGATTCTCGTTATATTTTCAGTATCACTGATCAACGTTTCCACTTACCAGCAGTGACAAACTGAACAGGAACTGAAGACTTTGAGGCAACGTTTGGCAAACTGTTGACTGTGACAAAAACAGTGTATTGTGTTCCTGGCGTGAGACCAGTGATTCCATAACCCGTCATGTTCTTTGTGACAGTATAGTTGTTGTTGTTCACAGAAACTGTGAAGTCCTGAATGACAGATATGTACTTGGAGTTGAAAGTCCATGAAACATTGGCACTGGAATCGGATGTACTTATGTATGTCACTGTAGGTATTGGAGGGGTTCCTAAAAAAAAAAAAGAAACAACAAGAAAACATAATGTAATTAATCAATAAATCAAAAGTTTTAAAAATTACCAACATAAACAAATAAACAAAAAAGTAAATCATGAGTACTTCCAAAATACCTTCAATTAAAACAACATACAAAATTAGGAGTACAGTGGGTTTTTTTTAGTCCAAGTTAAACAGATGTCACTGTGTGGCAAAATGACTTTAACATGTTATTTGAATACATTCCTAATCATTCAATAATTCTTATCTATTATATACACATAAATGACAGTACATAGGTAAAATATCAGAAGGGAAAAAAAGTGTCAGTTTCCTCTTTAGCATTGTAGAATAAAAAACAGTCGTTGTGCCCCTACCCCTTTCCCCAAATTATTTACTACAATAACGGACAATAAATTTGTTTTGTACTGTAAAGACCAGGAATTTGCCTTTGGTTCATCATCCATGCATCCAACAATTGAACAATATCTTAAAACAGACAATAAATTGTAAAAAAACTGTTTATAAATAATGCATTGTATATGCCTATGTACACAGACTCAAATGCTCCTCATGGAGCTCTCAATATTTAACATTAAAATGAGTTCCCAGAAAAGACAAATTTAAACAGTGGCTTTAAAATGCCTTTGATCTTTCTATGCTATTGACCTTGAGAGGACCTTAACTTCGGGCTCTAAAAACACTCATGTACTATCAAATAAACTACAGCAAAAGTTGTATTATGCCAAAAAAATGGTTATCTTGGGACGAACTTGACCTTCAGTGACCTTGTCCTTGGAATTACCTTGACCCTCACATGACCGCTCATGCATTTCTGATCAAATAACCCAATGAAACATAAAAAGACACACAAGCAGAGAACAGAAGAAATAGGATAATGGGATAATGCTTGAGTGGATTGAGAAATAAGGAAAAGCAACTCACGATCCAAGTTAACAGTGACAGTGGCAGTGGTATTCAGTGAACCATCGCTGACGTCAACCAGAACCATGTAAGAAGCTCTGCTAGAATTCTGTTCCATCTGGTGTCTGTTGGACAGCGCAAGATACGATTCATTTGCTATGCTCCACACCTGACCATCATCTGGAACTGCAAACCGCACACAAAAAGCAACTATAAAGTGAATCTGCAGTGTGAAAATGGAGGGATAGAAAGAACAATGCATTCTGATGAGTGAGCGAATAAATTATATTTAAGAATAAACATTGAATCAATGGCTGTTAAGTATGTCTAACATAAACTCATCTTATCACCCAAAGCATCCTTACAAAACAAATGTCACTAGTGTACATGCTAATAAATCTTATAAAGCAATCCCACTACAGTATTTACTGACAGTCACTTTTAGTTTACATGAATATTGGCATGGTAAACAATAGTAAACAACAACAGAACAAACACATTTTCAAAATAATTAACAAAATGGTAACATTTCTGCACTACTGCTATCACTAAATAAGTTGTTGCCAAGACAATAAAGCAAACAATTACAAACAAAACTAAATCATCAAAGGGTGCCAGTATCCACAATTCAGCGTGACAGATCCTTTTAAAATTCACACCTACTATTGTCCCACTAAATAAATAAGCTTACGACAAAAAAATTATCTCTTCCAGATTTTATATAAATCAATACATTCCCTTTCTTTATGTTATGTGTATCTCTTTCTTTATGTGTATCAATCAACAAAATCTTGCCCTGTGGGTTTGGGCACTGAATAGAATAGAGTAGACTCAACGTTCCAGGCATGTCTAAGAGGTGGCTAACCAGGTTGAAGTCAGCACGGCATCACTGGGCAAATGTCTTCTACACAGAAGTCACCTGCCAGGATGGAAGAACCTCACGGTACCACTGGTTCAAAGACCATGTGCTCGGAGCCAAGGCGAGCCACACTGTACTTGTGGATTTTGGCTGGCCTTTGGCCACCAGGACAGAGGTGATAAGTGTGCTACTGATGGACAACTTAGCAAGATCCGCACGAGAGACAATATCTTCATAGCAGCCTGGAATTTCAGGACCCTAACTGCGGAGGGAATATTAGAAAAACTGGCCCACAAGCTGGAACACTATCGATGGAACATTTTAGGTTTCAGCAAACTGCGCTGGAAAGGCTTATAGGTGAAACAATGACCGACAAAGGCCACAAGCTTTATTTCAGTGGGAGAGATGACAGGCATGAACATGGCGTTGGATTCTTGGTCCACAAAGACATTCTAGCCACTGTCTTGGGTTGCCGCCCAGTCTCAAGTAGACTCACTGAGAGCAGCCCCTTTCAACATCACCATCATCCAGGCCTATGCCCCAACATCATACTATGACGATAGCAAAGTCGAGGATTTCTATGAACATTTACAGGCTGTTATTTGACCAAGTGCAGAAGAACGACATTGTCATAGTGCAAGGTGACTGGAATGCCAAGGTTGGCCAAGATGCGCACCACAACTGGGGAGACATGTGGACCCCATTGCAACGAGACAAATGACAGGGGTCTGAGACTCTTCGAGTTTGCCAGACACAACAATCTGATACTGGCAAACACGCTTGGTCTCCACAAAAAATCCAGATGATGGACCTGGCACAGTCCCAGGGAGGAGCATCACAACCGGATTGACTACATCATGGTCAAGACATGCTTTAGATCAAGCATCAACATTGGCAGAACACGCACGGTTTCAGGAGCAGACATCGGAAGTGACCATGATCTCGTGATGATGTCCTTCCGGCTCCACTTGAAGAGAGTAAACACAGCAAAGTGCACCAGACTGAAGTTTGACCTGGACAAACTGCAAGATTCGGAGATGGCAGAAATATTCCAAGCCACAATTGGAGGGAAAATTTGCACCACTGCTCATTTTGGGAGCTGGTGAAGTAGATGTCAACACCATGACCACCACTTTCAATCCAGCTGTGACAGATGCCGCCACTGGGATCCTTAGCAAGCACCGCCCAAAGAAGAAAACGTGGATCACGTCTGAACTTTTGGACTTGTGTGACAAACAAAGAAAGATTAAAAAGAAAAAGATAACCTCATGGGGAGCTGATGCCTACTGAAAAATCAACAATGACATCCTAAAAGGTATGAGCACAGCAAAGGAGAAAAGGATAGAAGATCAATGCCAGGAAATAAAGAACAGTCTGAACAAGAACAACAGCAAGAAAGCTACCAGACTGTGAAATGGCTGACAAGTGATAAACAGCCCAAGATCTCCATGATCCAAAGCAAGAATGCCATATGCCTTACAGAAGAACAAGAAGTCTTGGATAGATGGATAGAGTATTGCTCTACACACCAAATGGAGACCCATCAATTATATCATGTCCCCAAAACAAGGTAGTAATCCTCCCAATTCTCCGAGAAGAAGCTGAGGCAGCAGGGCAATCGCTGGAAAGAAGGGGAAGTCAGCGGAAGTGGACAACTTACCAGCGGAATTGCTTCAAGCAGGAGGAAAAGCGATGACTGATGCCCTTACCATTATCTGTAAGATCTGGCAGAAAAGGGAGTGATCTACACCATGGACCCAGTCGCGTCGTGAAAATAATACTCAACAGGTTGAAACCCCAAGTTGAACAAATCATAGCTGAAAAACAAGCAGGACGAAGTACCACTGAACAGATTTTCAACCTCAGAATAATCTGCGAAAAATACCTACAGCACCACCAACATTTTTATCATGTGTTTGTAGACTTCAAGAAAGCGTTTGACCGAGTCTGGCATACAGCTCTGTGGGCAATTATGAGAGCGTACAATATCAGCCCTAAAATGATTGAAGTCTTTAAAAGTGTGTATGACAAGGTTACCAGTGCAGTCCTCCACAACAGCTCTATTGGGAACTTGTTCAGAATAAACCATCGGTGTGCGTCAAGGATGTCTACTCTCTCCAACACTCTTCAACATCCTCCTAGAGCTCACTTGTCATCTCCATCTTCCTATACACTTGTGAAACATGTATCCTCACAGCAGATCTACAACGAAGAACACAAAGCATGGAGATGAGGTGCTACAGAAGACTTCTGGGCATTTCCTATACTCAGCACATCACCAATGACGAAGTCAGAGGTGCCTACCCCCCAGTCTGACCATTTGTTTTAAAAATGCATGAAAAATGTGTATTTTGTGTAATGTTAGATTTCGCGCAACTCGCAACATTTGATCGTCATGAAAACTGGCACATTTGATTGTCATGAAAACTGCCACATTCACAAAACATTAATTCATACTAATTCCAGCTCACCATTTTAATCCTCATGAAACAAAATAATATAGAATTCAACAAGTTATGGTCACAAATGCACGCTAATATATTATTTTTTGTGTTGTATTATACTCCATAACCCCCCCCACCCCCCCCCCCCAAACAAAACAAAAAAAAAAAAAGAAAAAAAAAAGATCTTCATATTGTCGAACAATTAAGTAATATGAATTATGAATATATATAAGTGCATCATTATTTTCTTATATTCTGCTGAAACTGGCAAAACTTTTTGTTTTCTGAGCATACTAGAGTGTTCTGCATTTTGTTGTGTAAATACAGTGCCTTTTTATGCACTTTGTATTAATTTGACACCTGAGCCACTTTTGGGAAAAACGCGTTTTATTTTTATGTGAGGGTTAACCACTTTGAACAGTTAAGTGAGTGCCTTAATATTGACCGATTTTAACAATTTAATTTTTTTTAAGCTTCTAAAGGTTTGTACTATATAATAATAACAACAAAATAAAACATCCTGAACCAAAATAAAATTTTCGTCCGTAATACCTAATCTAAGTGTCCCTGAATTTCGTATGCACCGCTGTGAGCAATGCTGAACTCTATGTTGCGCCTAGTATGTAATTGAGGCGAGGCCTACGGACTTTACAGCCTGTGGTTGCACGTGACGCAGTGAGCATAATGAACTCCTTTTGAAGATTCGATTATTCCTCGAAAGCGTTCATGGTATTCGCGTAAGAAATGTTGTAGCGCTTTTTGCTTACTTGCAACCTTACCCCGCTTTTCTTCAGACTCGCTATCAGCGTCACTCTCATGTAAACGCTTTCGCGACGCCATATTTAGCATATCATAGCATGGCATAGTTCGGCGTGCAGGCTAAAAGCCTTTGGCCCTCATAATTAATCTTAATGAGGGTCCCAAGACCCACCCCCCTGGCATCAGTGCCTACCAATTTAGAATTTTTTAACCTCCAACTTGGTGGAGTAGATGCTATCCTTAAACAAATTGTCCAGACTATTTTTGAACACATTAAGTGATCCAGCATCCACAGCCTCGGCAGTGAGGTCATTCCAAGGGGTTACCACTCTATTAGTAAAATACTTACTTATATTTAGCAGCTTCCACAATGGCGGATAGATACAAAGTCTCGCACTACCTCTCACGCACGAGATTTCACTTTCGCGCATGCGCTTTAGGGTCAGCAAGTAAAGGAAATAGCAGATCGGAACATACATAATAAAATCAGTGCGAAATTTTTTTTTTTTCATACACCACGAAAATGCGTATTTTTAAGGAATTGCTGTATTGTCATATTTTATGTTGAAAATTCGTAAAAAAATACGCTCTAGCGCAAACAGTAGACACCTCTACGAAGTCGGACAGACAATTGGACAACATGATGACATGCTCACAGTGGTGAAGAAACTCCGGGTGGTATGGCCACGTCACCAGGCCTTGCAAAGACCATCCTGCAAGGCACAGTGCAAGGAGGCAGGAGAAGAGGGGGACAGAAAAAGAGGTGGGAGGACAACATTCGAGAATGGACTGGCTCGCCACTGAGTGAAGCCATGATCGGGTTGCTAAGGACAGAGAAAGATGGAACACGCTGGTTCCAACGACCTTCGAGTTACGGGATAGGATAGGATAGGATAAGATCACCACAACCAATAAATCAATACATTCTCTTTCTTTATGTGTCTAGAAAAAGCTTCCATAGTTGCAATATGTGGCTAAAAACAGCATTACCGTGAACTATGCATAGCACATCAAGTGTCGTTTCTATGTCATAGCATTATAAAACATTTTAAAAGAAACCACCGATCAGCTTGAGGTGCTTTACAACATTACATGTACAAAATATAAAAAAGTTTCAAACAAATGCTTCGTTGGAATGTAATCGAGGAAACTTATTGAGTGACGTGCATCAACCAGCATCTATATAATAGCCACAGGTCACTGGCTGGCCTTGCGCTGGCATTTTGTAAACAGAAACGGTGATTCCATACAACAGAACAGAGTTCACAGAATTCACACCTTCGAGGTGGGTTTCATGTGTTAATGCAATAACAATGCCAATTTTAGGGTACTCATTATCGCAAGAAATAAACAAATCCCTCAAAGTGGACAATTTCAAGAAAACAATATCACACCAGCGCAATTCCTATGTGAGCAGCACTGCATTTTGCATGCTGCTGGCTATTTATAGCTCGCCTGCACCCCCCTTCCAGTGAAAGGAAGCATCGGCAAAGCTATTTATAGCTAGACTGTGTAATGTGTTGAGTTTCATATTAATGAATATATGTACAAGGGAACTAACTCCTCACTAATCGCGCACTTACGCGATGCTAGAGTTATCGCTAGAGGCTGGCTACCAACATGGCGATCATCATCAACCCATATTTCTGTATGAATACAAAATCAGTCTGAGCACATCAATCAGTGTTGTTTACTCATTGTATGCTTGACATCCACGATTCACGCACCACCAACAGTACTCCAAACATTACATTGGCGACGAGGATTGCAGTAAGTCCAAGTTATCACTGACTTTTCTGTTCGACTACGTGCTAGATAAAAACTAGAAGATGGCCGCTCTACCAGCCTACCAGTCGTTTGACTGCGCCCCAGAGGGAAGAGCTGTGCGCTGGAGGAAGTGGGTTCAACGACTCAAAACATTCTTCACAGCCTACGGAATAGACGATGTCGATCGACAAAAAGCTCTTCTTCTTACCTTCGGCGGCGATGAACTGAATGACATTGTTGACACTTTCCCCGACGAAGCACTTCGTCCCGGTGCTAACGACACTGTTTTCTCGAAGCTAGTAGACACTATCACCGCTCATTTCAACCCGCAAACTAACGTGGAATACCAACGGTACGTCTTCCGAAAAACAGAACAAAAAACAGACAACATTGACGAGTACTACTCTGAGCTTAAACAGCTTGCTGAAACCTGTGGGTTTGCCGATGCATCGTCTGAAATCAAATCACAGCTGATTGCTGGATGCAAGTCGTCGAAAGTCCGAGAAAAAGGTCTATCAACCCCAGCCATGACCTTAGCTGATCTTCTTACATTTGCATGTACCCTGCAACTGACCACCCAGCACTCACGAGCCATGCATACTGAGATCAACAAACTTGATGCTCATCATCACCATGCCAGTGGCAGTCGTTTTCGCCATCAACAACCACGACAACAATCTCAGCAACCATCCAAGTGCAGAAACTGTGGTGGTGATTGGCCGCACAAAGGTGGACAGAAATCTTGCCCCGCCTTCAACAAACGTTGCAACTCCTGCACTAAACTACACCATTTTGCTTCAGTTTGTCGTTCACAGCCAGTTAAACAAACACAAGGATCGTCGAATGCATCGAAACACCAACCTGGTGGCTACCGTCATCGCAACAAGCCCAGATCTAATGTTCACCATCTTGACAACCCAGATGATGAAGCCAACATTATCAAGACTGAATCTGACAGCTCCAGCGAGACTGAATACATCTTCATGACCTCTAACATCAGCAGTCGACTTCCTCACTTCGTAGTGACAGTGCAAGGACATGGTTTTGAGTTTCTAGCAGACTCTGGTGCTACTATTGACATTCTATCAAAAGATGACTATGATCTGATCACACCCAAGCCTTCGCTACATCCATCGAACAAGAAGATTTCTGCGTATGGGAGCAAACATGCCATTCCTGTCATCGGTGCCTTCAACACTGTCCTCCAACACAAGGGAAACACAAAAAGACGACAATCCATGTTGTCCAACAAAAAGAAAAAGCCATCCTTGGCTGGAAGACCTGTCAAGAACTAGGCCTACTCGCTACCGTGCATCACATCAAGCCTGAACATGAAAAGCTGCAAGACGAATTTTCCGATCTTTTCGGTGGTGTAGGCAAACTGAATGACCAGAAAATCCAACTACATATCGACAAGATTGTCCAACCTGTAGCACAACAATACCGACGTGTTCCATTTCATGTGCGAAAAGACATTGAAGAGCAACTGCGGAAAGACGAAGAACTTGGCATCATTGAAAAAGCTACTGGACCAACACCATGGGTGTCTCCAGTTGTCGTCGTGCCCAAACCCAAACAGCCAGGAAAGGTGCGTGTCTGCGTCGACATGCGTGCGGCAAACAAGGCAATTCGTCGCGAACGTCATGCCACACCAACTCTCGCCGAACTAAAGACCATGTTTGCTGGGGCCACCGTCTTTAACAAACTTGATTTAACGCAAGGGTATAATCAACTAGAGTTAGACTCTTCTTCGCGATACATCACTACCTTTGCCACGCACATGGGGCTCTACAGATACCGTCGTCTGTTCTTTGGCATAAACTCTGCAAGTGAGATATTTCAAGAAACTATCCGTCAATGCCTAGCAGGACTCGATGGTGTTGTTAACATCAGTGACGATATCATGTGCTTTGGAACAAATCAAGCGTACCATGACCGCAACCTTCGTGCACTATTCGAACGTCTTCGCCAGAAAGGACTCACACTGAACAGTGAAAAGTGTGTGTACAACAAGGAATCCCTTGAGTTTCTTGGTCACATCTTCGGAAAGGAGGGAATCAAACCGAGCCAGGACAAGCTTAACACAATCCTCCATCTACCTACGCCAAGCAGCGCTTCCGAAGTCCGCAGCCTACTTGGGATGATGAACTTTTGTGGTGCTCACCACATCCCCAACTATGCAACGCTGACGCATGAACTACGCATCCTCACCAAGAAAACTACGCCATGGTCATGGACACAAGCACATGATGCAGCGCTCGCGAAGCTGAAAGCAGCCCTCAGTCAAGCTACCACGCTCGCATACTTCAACCCGCGTAAAGCCAGTGAAATCTACACTGATGGCAGCCCTGTGGGTATTTCAGCTGTTCTCACGCAAGATGGCCGTGTGATCCAGTTTGCAAGTCGACCCCTCACCCCAACAGAGCAACGATACTCTCAAACAGAACGAGAAGCTCTCGCAGTGACTTAGGCGTGTGAGTATTTCCACATTTACATCTATGGTGCACCATTCACCGTCCACACTGATCACAGACCCCTTGTCTCAATCTTCAACAACCCCAGCTCAAGGTTGTCAACGCGCATCGAACGATGGGCGATGAGACTTCAGCCATATCAGATCACTGTCAAGTACCGACCAGGTGCAGACAACCCTGCAGACTATCTCAGCCGTCACCCAGTTTCACAAGCCTCAAGTGACCGCGAAGAGAAAATTGCAGAAGAATATGTCAACTACGTCACCGAAAACTGCATCCCCAAAGCGATGACTGTTGATGACGTTGCTGCTGAAACCGCGTCTGACCCTACCCTCACCGCTGTAATCCATGGGCTTCTCACCAACCAGTGGCACAAGCATGAACAAAACATCGACATATCGACATTTAACACACTTCATCAGTGTCGCTTTGAGCTATCCGTAGCCTCAGATGGCCGAGTGATCTTGAAAGGCAACCAGGTCGTTCTCCCTACATCCCTCCAAGATCGAGCTGTGAAACTCGCCCACTCCGGTCATCAAGGCATAGTCAAAACAGTCGCCCTGCTACGCGAAAAAGTCTGGTTTAAAAACTTGCAACACCACGTCGAAGTGACTGTGAAAAACTGCATGAAATGCCAGATTTCAACTCCCACCCCTGCGAGTGAACCCTTGAAGATGTCACCCCTCCCTAGTGCACCATGGACTGAACTCTCTGCAGACTTTGGACATCTTCCCAACGGCAAGTACATCTTGGTCGTCATGGACGAATACTCCCGGTTCCCGGTCGTCGACATTATCGACTCGACGTCAGCTCGAAGCGTCATTCCCAAATTCGACAAGATCTTTGCAGAATTCGGCATTCCTGAGTCTCTTAAAACAGACAATGGTCCTCCTTTTAATAGCGCTGATTTTGCCACGTACTGTGCTCACATGGGTATCAAACACTGAAAAATCACCCCCTTGTGGCCCCGTGCAAATGCAGAAACTGAACGTTTCATGCGTTCCATCAAGAAAACCCTCAAAAATGCAACAACCCCCAACCTCAAGCAGGAAATGTATAGATTTCTCCTTGACTATCGCACTACCCCACACTCCACAACCGGTGTTCCCCCTGCTTACCTGCTCTTTGGCAGAAACCTCAGGTCTCGACTCCCTCAAGTCCCTCAATCCCAAGATGATCATGCTGTCAGACAGCGTGACGCTGCCCAGAAAGCCCTCATGAAAGAATTTGCTGACAACAAGGCCTATGTCAAACCATCTAACCTCCAGATTGGTGATCCTGTCCTCCTTAAGACTCATGACCCCACCAAGGCTGACACTCCATACCAACCGACTCCCCTGGTAATCACCAACAAGAAAGGGTCGATGATCACGGCTCAGCGAGGTCAACAAAAGATCACTCGAAACAGCAGCTTCTTCAAGAAGGCTCCTAGACCCCCTTCCGCTGCTGAACAGGAACCCGACTCATTCCCTGACCCAACAACGCCAAGTGGTCTTGACTGCACACCTCAGCCTCCAACCCCTGCAGCTTTACCCAGTCCCTATCATCCCAGAAGGTCTGCGCGTCAAGTTCAAATGCCAAAACGATTCGATGATTATATTTTGAATAAACCCTAAAAGACTCTGGTGAAAGACCCAGTAAGGCGCGACCAGCCTGTACCAATGTATTTTTTTTAATTTTCACAAAGACTCTGGTGAAAGACCCAGTAAGGCGCGACCAGCCTGTACCAATGTATTTTTTTTTTAATTTTAACAAAGACTCTGGTGAAAGACCCAGTAGGGCGCTTGCCCGCACTGTTGTGTTAGTTTTGTCTTCTTTTTACATTTATCACTTTAATTGTCTTACAGGATCATTCATCTTACTGAGAATGTAGTGTTCATTCCTTTAATAGTTTTAAGTACTAATTATAATCAGCAGTGATTAGTGAAATCTAGTCACATTTATTTTCTTTATAATCACAAACACTAAACCTATGTGTTCATGATAGCAATATTTTTCACCTTTTGTATCAGCCTCATTTATTTATGTTTGAGTTAACAACCTACTAACTAATGCAAGAATTCTTTGCCAATCCCAATTTATATTTGTTCTTTAATATTAAAACAAAGGGAAGGAAAAGAAAAAAGATTGTAATTTTGATCACATGTATTTTTCATCCAAGGAAGGAGGTGATGTAATGTGTTGAGTTTCATATTAATGAATATATGTACAAGGGAACTAACTCCTCACTAATCGCGCACTTACGCGATGCTAGAGTTATCGCTAGAGGCTGGCTACCAACATGGCGATCATCATCAACCCATATTTCTGTATGAATACAAAATCAGTCTGAGCACATCAATCAGTGTTGTTTACACATTGTATGCTTGACATCCACGATTCACGCACAGACATGCCTACCCTCAATTTGAAGTTTCCGTATTAGCTTTTTCAAATTTCAGTATCACTTTTACGATTTCCGTTTACTTTTACTACCTTGTTTTTGCACTCATCCTTTTTGATATTATGCGAAGAATCCAGTGATTGATTTGCTGCCACAATGATCTTTTTCTTCTCCAAAGCTTCGTAATTCTTCATATACTGTGGGCCTTCCGCGTGCCGCTTGATGTCGTTCATATCACCGGCGGAGATGCCAAACTGGTTGGCACAAATCGTACTTTTGAGTCAGTGCTGCCGCGAATAACGAAAGGACACTTTTCCGAATACGAGGCAAGAAATGTCTGCCCCTTGCGCGTTTTTTTTTAAAGATTCAGATTCACAATCACTTTGCTTAGCCATTCGTTTGAACGCCATGTTTTAAATTCACGAGCACCGATCTTTACTGCGACTGTGCAAAAACGGGTTCGGCAAACTTCTGTGCCTCTACCGGAAACTTCGATGTCACAGGTCTCCACTGCGACTGCGCATTGCGGCATTAAACCTTCGGGAAAAGGTCATGCGGTGCATTACCACAGGCCAACGACTTCGATTTTTTTTCTTTATCATTTTTTTAAATTTCCGTACCGTAAAACAAATATCCGTATTTTCTTGCCGAGGTTTTCAAATTTCCGGAAAAAATACGGAAATTCCGTACGGGTAGGCATGTCTGCACGCACCACCAACAGTATTCCAAACATTACAGACTGGCTGACCTAACCTCAAAATCTGAAAAGCTTTGGTTGAGTCGCTGTGAATGCAGCTAATTCTACAAGAACAAAATATTTCTGAATCAAGTTCAAACATGCTCACTTTCTGCTATATATTTAAGCTGGGAGTTTGCGAAAGATGGATCAGGGTCAGTGCAGTTTATGTCTGCCACAATGTCCCTGTTGTCAACACTCCATGGCACTGTCACGGACATAGCATAACACACTGGTGCCTCGTTCACATCAATTACGTGTATGATGAAGTCAGCAGTGCCGAAAAGAGTCGTCGTAGAATCCTTTGCCTGAGGAAAACAACATTTAATTGAAAGTTTAATTGGGTTCTTTCTGTGCTAGCAAATACAACGAGGAGGACAAATTCACATGCTCCTTATGGAACTCAAAATATTTAACATGAAAAAAACAAAATGAAAAGGGGACATTAAAATGCAAAGTAACACAGACTTTGATCTTTCTATACTCTTGACCTTAGAGATGACATTGACCTGCGGCTCCAAATACGCTATCAAATACTTTGTACTATCAAATAAACTACAGCAAAAGTTGTAATGCCAGAAAAATGGTCACATTGGGATGACCCTGACCTTCAGTGACCTTGACATTGGTGTGACCTTGACATTCATGTGACCTCTCAGGCCTGTCTGATCACCATTTGCACTGATCGGGATGTCATGGAACACACAATTAAAAGACACCGAATCTATTTTGGCACTTGTCACGCTTTGGTTCTTCACAAACAAATTCTGTCACATCATCACCAAGCTGAACGATTTCATTTTAGTACTCTTAGCATCTGTGCAACAACAATAATACAAAAAGAAAATAAGATCACGATTTCTCGATCCCTGCTAAGAATTTTCTTTTTCATTTTCTTCCTGCTCGCTACTAGCCTACCATCACAACTCATTTATGGAGAAGATGAAATAATTTCATCATCAACATGATTTCAGAATGTGTAGGAATGCTTTGCTTAATAACGTTGTGAAATATTTAATCCATTGCATTTGTCTGGGTGGAGAATTTAGATCTAAAGGTCAGCGATCGTTTACGGCTGCTTCACATAAGCCTATTCACCATGTTGTAATCGCGGGTTTTCGTGTTGACATTTACGCAAATGCTGATAAATACTTCCCAAAAGAATGTTTTGTGCAACAATTCGCCATATTCAAAAAGATTTCACTGTTATTTCTTTAGACTTAGACACGATGAAAAAACCTTTTGGATAACAATAACCGAGATGTGATGAACATTTGGATATAATTATGAATACCCAAAACGATGTGCGAATCGACGTACGCAACTACCCTACTGTCATTTTTGGACTATTTGCAGATTTGAAAAAATCTTGACTTTTTTTGGGAGAAGGGTGGGGGAGCTAGGTGGGTTGAGAGGGGGGGGGGGAGGGGTGAGTACATAGACTCACACTGCTATGCATATGAGTCAAAAAGATGTTAAAAATGTTGGCAACAAATGACATTAGCAACAGTTAATAAATGTGTGACTGCAATAACAATGTTCAGGACCCTAATGATACTGAAAATGGTACAGCCTGATAAATCATTGAAATATAAAATCATGATGGAAAAAAAGTCTAACAATGACTAAAATAATGTACAGCAGCACTCATGACCAAATTAGAAAATAGGTGATGTGAATAAAGCCCACACAAACCTTCACTTGCAAAGTAACTGTCAGGTCTGCTAGTGGTTTCAGAGGCATAGCTGTGCGGATGACACCAGTACTACTGTTTATGGAGAAGTAGTAGCTGAAGTTCCCTGTACTCTTGTCTACAAACAACAACCATTTATATTATGACAAATACTTTGATGATGATGATGATGATGATGATGATGATGATGATGATGATGATGATGATCATGAAGTCTTATACAGTGCAAGTTTTCACAATAACATTTTATGTTCACCGTTTTCAGAAAGGAAAATGTTTATGGCTATCAGATGTTAAATTAAAGACTAATATCATCAGTTACAGTCTATATATTAGATTCAGATTACTGAGTTACTAGCCCAGTGGGTGGGCTAAAATTTGGCTTTCAGCACCTCTGATTATTGCCTGTTATCTTGCAACACTACAACATTTACCAAGAGAACAAATATATTGTTCTAGAAATGCTGCCTTTTATATTATATATGAAATATCCATTAAGATGTAAGATAAAAAATGGAATAAACACATAAATATAAAAGTGGTTACCTGATAAGGTGTAGGCCAAAGGAACACTGTGGTTTTCAACCAAGGCTTGCATGGTGATTAGTACACTTCCTACAGCACCAGTTTCATTTACTGTTATGGAATACAGGCTCAAATTGAATGTTGGAGGTGCCTTCTGATACACTACACGGATCTCTTGCTGCCATGTGGTTGTCCCAACACCATTGCTGACATCAACTTGAATCTGAACAAATCAATAAAATTTTACAAAAAGGTCAATACAGAATCTTACAAATCATTTCATAGACTGACACTGGCCTAAAATTAATAACACCTTTAAATAGGCTGGTCAAAATATGACTATAAACAAAATAAAACGTACTTTAACCACCCAACAATACTTAAACGCCATACATAAATACATTGGGAAAGATAAGTATTATTGGGTAGTCCTTGACAAGATAGGATTTGGGTTTTAAATATAGTACACTTTTCAGCTTAATAGAGCTGATCAATGTACCAGCCATGAACTTCACCATGTACAAAATCCTTTGCTAAAGCCAGGATCAAACCCATAATTATAGTCCAAGACGAACATTTAATGCAAACTTGCAATGCGTTTTATACCATGGTTAGTTAGTTAGCTATTCATTTGTTTATAGGGTCCAGCGGACTGCAAAGAGCCGACTCAGGATCACAACTAATTGGTTGAAAGAGGACTCACCCCTAACCAGCATAAAAGATCTGCTGAAACAACCCTAATGGTAAAACTGAAGGCCTTCCACAAAAGCCGGTCACTTTACAATAAAGGCATCCCACAAATGGGATGCTGAGGCTATAGTCTAATTTATCGAACCCCCATTTATAAAAACAAAATAGAATATAAACATTATTATAAAATAACAAAACACATACATATAAAATGCCTATACATTACTAAATAATATAATAGAAAGCCCTAGTGACCAGACCTGCCTACTCTTCCGCATTATGCGGAAGTTCTACGCATTTGAACTCTGTTTTCCGCTTTTACACCTACCTTTAAAATTCTTCCGCTTTTTTCTTTTTTTACTAGATTTCGGTAGAAAGTCGTCTGTTTCCTCTTTCAACGAACACGCAAAGTAAAACCTTTTTTCCGATTGGTCAGTCTAAAATAAATAGAACCAATAGGCTTTAACCTCTTATTTATTCGACCGCCATCATTCTCATTGTGTGGAAGCAAGCTCTTTGGTGGAAGTTACTTTGTCAAATTTGTCCAGCAATCTCATCATGTCTCAAAGACCTTCATGCAAGCGAATATATGAAACGGATGTCGAAGATGCAAGTGCTAGTGGCAGTGCCAAACAAGTCAAAAAGAAAAAGAGATACTATCAGAAATGGAGAAAAGATTATTCGTCAGAATATCCTGATCTTAGTGAATCGACAAAGCATGGCCCCACACATGCCTTTTGCAGAGTTTGCAATCAGGATTTTTCTATCACGCATGGAGGCAAATTCGATTGCGATCATCATATTGAATCAATTTTGCACAAGAGCTTAGAAAAATCGTCAAGTTCCAGAAAAATATCATTTTTTGTACAACCTGAGCCATCTACATCATTTCACCAGTTCTGTCGTGTACTGTTTGTGTATAATTATTATTATGTTGTTGTTTTATTTTACGCTGCTCTCGATCTTCCTCGTCAGTTGGAAAATCTTCCTCATAACTTGCCTCTGTCTTCCTCTTGAGTTCAGCGGAGGGTAGGCAGGTCTGCTAGTGACCATTTGGCAGAAAGCGTCCAATATCCCCAAGCTGGCCCAACAGACCTTATACACAAATGAGGAGTTTTAGAAGATTTTTCAAGAAAAAAGTTAGATGACTTGGTCTAGCGAAGAAGACAGTATAGTAACAGAGTGGGAATGAGAAAGAACAAAGGGGAAAGACAGTGACAGTCGAAATGTAAAGCACTAAAATTCCAGAAGGTGGGGATACTATTTATACCGAAACCCCAGGCACCTCCACAGGGGGAGAGGAAGTAGGGGGAGGAGGTGGGTTTATACCATGGACCAATGAAAATATGTTCAAAATCTCTTTAATAACTGATACTGTCAACCTGATAAACTCCATCCTGATTGATGTGACTGTAGCAGTATTCATAGTAGCTGTTGGTATTGTTATAGGCTGCAACCTGTCCAAAACCTGAGGTCCAGTTGCCAGAGATATTGTATATCAAGTATGAGTTGTCTCCTGCTGAGGTAGTAGGGTCTGAGCAATTTGGGTAGACACGGAAACATGTGTTAAAAGACCATACACTTCTTGGTGGCACATACATGATTGCACAAACCGGTGGGTAGTTACCTGAAAACAAAACATCAACTGTATCATTTCTAAAATTCACAAGCACATTATTCAAATGACTGAGGTCTAGATCAAAACTGTGAGAGAAAATAAAAGTTAAATTCACACCAACAGATCAGTATTTGCTTATATTGTTTGAGTCTAATATTTAAGAAATTCGAAACTAAATGTTATGTTCAAGTTTCACATTGCTGCAAGCATGTGAGTAAATAAAAAGACAATAACATCAATCATCCAGGACATGTTAAAGGCATCAGTGTGAATAAACTCACGAGTAATGTTGAAGTTGATGGTGACATTGTCAGTCAGACCAGCAACATCTTTTACATATGCCTTCAAAATGATTTGTGTGACGTTGCGAGGAACTGCTTTTATTAACGTCACTTCGCCGCCTGATAACACACTGAAATAACCTGCAATATAAACAGACAAAATCCATAAACTATAAATGAATCGCATTACAAAACATTTTAAATAAGCAAGAAAACTGTAGTGTAAGAACCATAGGGCTCATTTATAACCTAAGTGCTAATTAAACTGAACTCCCCATTAACACCTAATGAATTCTTATTCTGCTCTCAATCGTAAAAATTCATTAATAATTTTCTGTAAAAATGCAGAAATACTAGGGTATTATATTCCAAGCAAATTTATGTAAAGCAAAGAATTCAATCAAAGTGATTCAGTAGTGAGTATGAGAAAACAAAATTCAACTCACCAAAGTCCTCCACGCTATACATAAAGTAGCTCAAGGAACGGAAAGTGATGTTGTAGTCATCATCGGCACAACCTAGAGTAAAAATGTGGCTTCCTACTCCAGCAAGAAGATCAAGATTCGCATGTTGTACATTGGGCTGACAATATGGGGGTTGGTTCACATCTCTGACATTCATTATCAATGTCGCATTGGCAGTGAGTCCTTGTCTGTCCATTGCCTGAAGTGAATGAATGTTAAAAAAATCTAAATTGGTACAACCAATTTTTCCTAAGATACAGAGCAAAACATGTTTGGCAAAAAACTGACTCCAATAACCTTAACCTTTGATACTGAAAGTGATAGCATGAGAGGTTTGAAAGTTTGGACGAAATCAAAGTGTTCCCAGATAAGCATCTGTATAATCATCAAGATTTTTCAGTAATTTTAGAGATAAATCAAAAGGATTGTTGGAAACAGAAAACCCACCGACTGACCAATCGGCAGATAGATATACCGACCAAGCTGTTGCCAATGATAGATAGGCCATGAGTTGAAGTAAGCTTACCTGTAAGCCAGAAATCATCAGCATTGATTCAGTCTTGATGTTGCCATGATGTTTGAACAAAATCTGTTCAGTGATCCTGCATGCTATTGAATGACTAACAGACCAACTGATCAAAGTGACTCAGATAAGTCTGGGAATACAAAAATCTTGAGTACTTTTATGTAAGTCAAACAGCTACCTATGAAACCAGGCTGAGCAAGCAACATAATTAATTCTGCTCTGTGATTTTTTTTTTAAAATAAATAAAAGAAATAAAATTAATAAATAAAAACCACTTACTGTGAGGTACAATATGTACACAACATCAGGCTGCAGAATGGCGCCGGTGCCAAAAATATACACCCCAGACCGAAGGCCGCCAACACTGAACGGACCCTGATTTATAATCACTGTTCCGTTGTCAAACTCCATCAACTGTTGAACTGAGAAGCACTTTATTTTATTAATAAAACTAGAAGGTCAAAGCCCATATGATTTACATGCTCCTTGGGGAATAAAGTCAAAATACTTTACATGAAAGTGAATGCCCAGCAAGGATGTTCTATAAAAAAAACTTGAAAGAAACAATCAAACTAAAAATGCAAAGTAATGTTGACATTGACCTAAAGATGATCTCTACCCCCACATGAACACTCACATATGATCTAATAACCTAAAGCAAAAGTTGTGTTATGTTTAAATACAAACAATGACCTTGAGGTGACCTTTGGGAGGACCATGACATGACCTCCGACGCTCATGTTAATATCAAATAAACCAATGTTGATGCATACAATGGGACAAACATACAGCCATCCAACAGGACAATAACAACTTTTCCACAGTTTTTATAAAGCCTAAGATGACATTATAAATCAATGCAAAAACATCAAAAATATTAAATATAAATCTATGATCTCTACATATACAAATCTGAACTTTGTATCTCATAGTTTAGGGTAAGGTCACATCAAAATACTCATATAAACTAATTTTGGACGGCACAAGTAACCTGTATCTAGAAGTGAGGTTGACCAAAGATGCATGGTGGGGCTCTGTCATGCATCACATAAATATGTATCAACTATTAATAACTTAGGAAAACCGTTAAATGTTTATGAAAATTTGTCATTTTCTGACTAACAATGTTTTACCCTGTGACCTTGACCTTGAAGAGGTCATTCAATAACAGATAAGTTTTTAGCTTGTACAGAATGTACACCATCCTACCAACGTTGGTTGCAACAGCTAAATTAGTATCCTAGTATTTGACACTGTTAGAGTTTTCCAACAAAGACAAATAGGCATTTTTTTGTTATATATATTATTGTTGGATTATTTAGTATTTAGGACTCTTCTCATGCAGACTGCCCAAAATCTTATTTTATTTTATTTTTGGATGAGTTTTTAATTTTATTTTTGGATGAGTACATAGACACATTGCTGCACGCATTTGAGTCAAAACTTATGTTTCAGGAAGATTTAGAGGTTATGTTATGTTTGTCTTTTGGGCTAGTCACGGGTCGCCACGAACAACCCGGACAAAGTGTCGGACCTCGTTGTTGAAGACCGCGACATTTCGGACCACTACTGCGTGTCGCTCGAGCTCTCGGTGCTCAGGCCTCCCCCAAAAAAAAGCCGCGTCGTCAGTTCTCGGAACTTGAGGAAAGTGGATGTCATCGCGTTTCGGGCCGATGTTTCCCACGCCGTTGCCGCGCTTGCTTCCGAGGGCGACGAAACAGCAGACGCCTACAACCAGCGCCTGGCGCAGGTTCTCGACCGGCATGCCCCTTGTGTCACGCGTCGTGTCTCCGAGAGGAAGTCCGTCCCATGGATGACAGCCGAAGTCATACAGGCCAAACGCGAACGGCGCCGAGCAGAGCGTGTGTGGAGGAAATCGGGGCTGACTGTCCACCGCGAGATTTTCTCCAACCACCGTAAGCGGGTCGCACGCCTTGTCCGTGGCGCCAAGACATCTTTTGTTCAGTTGAGGATCGCCGAGTCAAACAGCTCGCGTGAACTTTTCCGCTTGAGCAACGAACTGATGGGTGTGGCTGCGAGCGGGGCGCTTCCTTCAAACATCCCTCCTGAGAGTCTTCCAGAGAGGTTTGGCGAGTTTTTCGTAGGCAAAATTGAGGACATCCGAAAAAGTCTTGATGCCGTTCCTCATACTGCGGGTGCTGCCAACTTGCCGAGCTTCTCTGGGACTCCTCTCTGTGCATTTCAACCAGTCACCATTGACGAAGTCAAAAAAGTCATTCTCAACATGCCCAAGAAATCCTGCTCTCTCGACCCTCTGCCCTACAAGTTTTTCTTTGAATGTCTTGATGATCTCTTGCCTGTCATCACCTCCATCATGAACTCTTCACTCCAGTCTGGTTCTGTTCCTCCTTCGTTTAAACATGCTCTCATCATTCCTCTTCTGAAAAAAGCTACTCTCGATCCCGAAATACTGAAAAACTACCGACCTGTCTCCAACCTTCCGTTCCTCTCTAAAGTTCTTGAACGAATCGTTCTCTCTCAACTCCTTTCTCATCTCCAGACCCACAACCTGCTTGAGCCGTTTCAATCAGCCTACAAAAAGAGCCACAGCACTGAGACCGCGTTGCTGCTTGTAGTAAACGATCTGCTCATGGCGGCTGACCGAGGCCGGGTGTCCATTTTGACGCTGCTGGATTTATCCGCAGCCTTCGACACTATAGACCATAACATTCTTTGTGCACGTCTCCAGTCGGTGTTTGGCTGCACTGGGACGGCTCTGGCTTGGTTCCGTTCATACCTCTCTGACCGCACTCAATCTGTTCTTGTCAATGGCACTCAGTCTTCTTCTTTTCCTCTGAGGTTTGGAGTTCCACAGGGTTCTGTTCTTGGACCTATCCTCTTCACCATGTACACTCAACCTCTCAGCTCAATCATCAAAACTTTCGATCATCTGTACCATTTCTTTGCTGATGACTCTCCAATTCACAACTCCGCTCCTCCAGCTGACATCCCCAGCCTTGCTGGTGATTTGTCGCGCTGCATCAGCTCTGTCGCAGACTGGATGGCAGAAAACAAGCTGAAGATGAATGATGATAAAACTGAAGTCATCGCCATTGGTACCAACAGCAAGCTCCGCCAGCTCTCGACACACTCTCTGCAAGTCAATGATGACTCTATCGCTTTCTCAACTTCTGCTCGGAATCTGGGTGTACATCTAGATGAGAGTCTGTCCATGGAATCTCACATCAACAATCTCTGCAAATCTCTGAATTTCCATCTTCGTCGTATCAGCAAAATCCGCCAATATCTTTCTGTTGATTCTGCCAACAAGCTTGCTGTCTCCTTCATCCTTTCTAGGCTTGACTATTGCAACTCTCTCTTGGCTGGTCTTCCTAACAACAAACTTCAAAAACTTCAGCGCATTCAGAACCATGCCGCTCGGCTGGTGCTCCAACAATCCCGACGCGCTAGCGCCACTTCCGCTCTGACTGCTCTTCACTGGCTGCCAGTGAAAGCCAGAGTTGACTACAAAATTGCCTCTATTTGCTATCAGTCTCTTCATGACCAATATTTTCCTGTCTACCTCTCTGAACTTCTCAACCCTTACAAGCCAACCCGCACTCTTCGCTCTCAAGACGCTTCTCTTCTGACAGTTCCTCGCTACTCTCTTGGAACATTTGGCAAAAGAGCTTTTTCCGTCTATGCTCCTACCCTGTGGAACAAACTCCCATGCAGCCTTCGCCAATCTCCATCTCTTGACTCTTTCAGAGATGAGAATCATAAAATGACAAAAAGGAGGAAAAATTCCAAAGTCTGTCGAGTGGCGAAGCCACGAGTGCGCGTACCTGCGAAGCAGGTACGCGATGCTAGGGGGATCCGGGGGCATGCTCCCCCGGAAAATTTTTGAAAAGATGGTTAAAATCTATGCATTCTGAGCCTTATTTTATGGGGTCAGATCAGTTGTTTTTGTGGTACTAAAATGCTGTTGTTAGCTCTCCACAGTTCAACACATAGGCCTAATGAATTTATTTCAAACATCAGTTAAGCCTTGTATTAAACAAACATTCCTTGTGACTGCAGACAAGAATGGTTTAAATACCAATGACAAGACAAGGCTTTACCAATGCACATAATTACTGTCCAAAACAGAGTTGTACATTTATACATAGAATCAGTATGAAGCCTCACTGACACTCTTACGGTCACACCAAACAATAAAATCATAAATACCTCGATTGACTGTTCAAACAAGGTTTACAATTTCAAGATAATGTCTTGGAAAAACCACAACAAGGAAAGCAGAAATACGGATGGTTTCAGGCAGTCGTTCCTAAAACAGTTCTGATGCTATAATCATATATACATTATGAACAACTTCAGCCTTGAAGTCGTAGTCAGGCACTGAAGTCAGGCTGAAGTTTACAATTACGTCATGCACTAGGATTACAGTTTTTTGTGTATACAACATTCTCATGTTTTTTTGAAGAATTGTTAAAAGTATAAATAAAAACTGGCAGGTACCAACATGCTATACAGTCTGCACACACACAATTATTGAATGAACTATGTACATGTACATGTGCATGTATTTTATAACTGAAGCCAGGCAACTATCCAGTTCTTGCTTTCTTGGCTGGTGGCTTTTGACTTCTAATCTCACTTCTCTTCCTCACCAACACCTGAAGTCGGGCAGTCAGAGCTTTCTTATGAGCCAGTCTGGCTTGTTTCTCTGCCTCTGCATTCAACTCCACATTTCTTTCGATCTTTTTGTCCTTCAAACGAAGTAAGACTGTTGTGTTCAACTTTTCTTCTAACCACTTAAAAAAAGTTCCACTTGATTTTTACACCACTGTAGATGTGGGTAGCAAGAGCCTTTTCTCCAGGATTTAGTTTTTGAAGGATTTTACAAGTCGCGCTTTGTTCTAGACAATGGCTGATCAACCACGTGATGTTTTGGCTGTTCCATCGTTCGCACTACAACTCAGCGCATGAGAAAGGGCTTCAAGCGCCTATTTGAGTGACGTCACTATCAGCGGGAGTGTTTGGGAACAGCCGGAATCAGAAAAACGGGAGGCATAGATACGCAACGTCACTTCCGTAATGCGATGGCTAGTATCTACCACGTACGTTTACCAGGACACACGGAAGAAAGAAATCGGGTTATCTCGGCTTTTTACGGCAGCTTGGTGGATCGACGAAAACGAAGTGAGAGCGAACCAAATGACAACAATCCGCATGGGAATAACGAGTGGGAATAAGCTGCGAGATCGAAAATCAACAACTCACCCTAATCATATACACTAAAATTTTCTCACCGGATTTAAACCGATCTCAAAAGTGACCCTGGGACCTTCCGAAAGAGCGGATTTCCGCTAAAAAGCGGAAGATTCTCATCTCTGCTCTTTCAAAGCCCAAATGAAAACCTATCTCTTCCTCTTACACCTGTAGAACATCCTCCCTTGCGGACACCCTGTTGCGCTGATACCTGAAATGTGTGTGTGTAGGGGGGTGTGTGTGTGTGTGTGTGTGTGAATATGGGTGTGAATGTGTGTGTGTGTGAATGTGTGGGTGAATGCGTGTGTACGTGGATGCATGTGCGTATGCGTGTACTTGTCTTAAAATTGTTTTGCTTTTTTAAATGACATTTGATCCCTCTTAACTTGTTTTCACTGTAAATGAAATTAGAAACTGCTATTATTATTATTATTATTATTATTATTATTATTAGTATTAGTATTATTATTTATTATTATTGTTATTGGTGTTGTTACTATTATTATGTGAATCACAAATATGTTTTCTTTTTAAACCAGATTAATGCCATTACACAAGCTTTTATTCTCTTGTTAATAATTAACAAAAGATATGTAAATTATAAATGGAATTTGATCAATTGTTTTCAATGGCTGTAAAAGGGGAGTAATTCATAAATAACAATTAAATTTTTAGGATAAAGGGAAATAATTTGGGAAGTTCATTCGTTTTAATTATGTTAAAGGGAGGTAATTTATGAATGACCGTGATAATGGATAGAACGGAATGGGTAATAACGTGCACTGGGATGCAGAAGAGTATGTGGGTATTTTTCCTATGTTGGTTGATTAATAATGTAAGAATCTACTCTTGTGTATGTCTTAGTGTATTGGCATCTCCATCTTGGAGTGTGACGTGACTTGGCTTTGACCGGAACTACCAGGAGCCTATAAACAACCTGGCGCTCCAACTGATTTGAGCACCTAGTGAAACCACGCAGGTCGCTGACTGCCATCCAGCGAGACTCTTAACTTAGAAGTCTGTACAGGAAAAGTTGTAATTGTTCCCTAAAAAGTATCGCTCAAAAAATGAACTTTAAAGAATGTCAGTTGTCAGTTGTATAAAGCCACATCTGTAGATAGATCAGATAAAATAAGACATTATCTCTTTCAAGAAATTATATATACTTAGTTGGAGTGGCATTTCGCATAGTCAAGTATCCTGTATAATTTGTAGCCATTGAGAAATATTATTGCTGTTTAAAACATTGTTAAGCCTTTGTGTAATTAATACAGTGTACAAATTAGTTAAGAAATTTACTATTCTACAGCCACTTGTAATCTCATTTTAGGCTGTAGAAAGAAAGACTCTAAAGAAAACTTTTATCTCAATCATTTCTTATTATTGTTTGTTTACTAGTTTTGTTTTCATTATATTGTGGGTACTGGGGGGTTAATTAGTGATATAAATATATAGATTAGGAGTTTTGTATGAATAAAATTGTTGTAATTGTTTCCTCTGGTGTCTTATGTGTTAGATATTTGGGGTGATTGTTTCTCGTGTGGTTAGCACACACTGGTGTACCCACTACTGAGGCACTGAATGTGACACTAACTGACTTTGGACACCTTTAGTAACCTTGACCTTGGAGTGAGATTGACCGAATATGCATAGTATGTGTGTCTCATTTATATCTACCATGCATCAAACAATCATAAGTTCAATGTTAATAACCTAAACAAAAAGTGAAATTTTGTGAACAATTTTCATTTCTTGACCAACATTTGTTGACCCTATGACCCTGAAGTGAATTTATTCATTCACTAATCATTTATGAGGTCTCATGGGAATACACCATCTTACCAAGTTTGGTTGTGATCGATAGTTCAAATAGGTTTCCAGCACTTAGCCACTTTAAAGTTTTGCACAGACAGATGGTGGACAGATTGACTGAAATTTTTTTAAATGCAATTTTTGGACTATTTTTGACTTATCTCGCACAGATGTGCAAAAATCTAGATTTTTTTTTGGGGGGGGGGTGAGGGGGAGAGTGGGGCAGGGGGTATGTAGACTCACATTGCTATGCATGCGAGTCAAAAAATGAGGGGAAAAGTCTGCCTAAGTCAAGAAGAAAAGTCTGCCTAGGTCATGAAGCAAACTCCTGACATTTTAGTTGCGAGTCCAAAGCTATAACCACTAGACCAACAAAAATCTGTGATATAGATGGGTAAACTAAACTACTACTTGTATATTTTAGTTAGCCGAGAGCACTGTCAGAGCTTCACAATGCCAATTCAGCGAAGAATTGGTACAAGCAACCTTGACCTTTGAGGTACTGCAAATCTTATGGCACATGAGTCTGGTCACTAACCTAGGTAATTTTCTATGAGGTTTGGTCAAAATAGATTAAGCGGTTCTTGAACTATGGCATGCAACGGACCGACCAACAGACCAACACACTGACAGTAGGCTCATTCTTATTCCTGACTATTTCAAAGTATTTCCAGGTAGATCTGGAAATTAAAAAGCACAGCTTGTACAACCTACCTGCACGTAATCATAGATGCATCCATTGCTGGATTCCAAGTACATGCTGGTGAACTGCAGTGAGAGAGTGTAGGTTGCTGTGGTGTTGATGATCCAAGAGCAGTTCAGGTTGTGTAGATAGTCCTGAGGGTAGTTGGGTGATTCTATGAAGCCATCCTGAGCTGTTAGCACATTGTTGCAATCTGTCACATAGAACACAATGGTAAAAAATAGACAATGATAGCTTATTAATAACCAATGACGATATCAAAGTGTGGGTAGGGCAGAGGGTAGTGGTTTACTCCATCGCTCCAATGCCAGATGTGAGCACATTGTGACAGTCTGTCACATATAGCATAAGACCAAATTTACACAGTATTTGTGTCTCATTGATATTTATTATGCATCAAAGAATCATAAATTCAATATTAATAACCTAGAAAAAAAATTGAAATTTCGTTTAAAATTGTCTTTTTTTTTTTTTAAACTAACATTTGATAACTTTGTGACCTTGACCGGGAAATGAAGTAATTCATTTACTGATGATTTTTTTAGGTCTCATGGGTATAAACCATCTTACCAAGTTTGGATGTAATAGTTGAAATAGGTTCTGAGTACTCTGCCGCTTAAAGGTTTTGCACAGACGGAGGATGGCAGGCAGATAGATGGAGGAACTTTTTTTTTTTCAATATCAATTTTAAACTATTTAGGTTCCATCTTACACAGATTTGCAAAAAATATGGAAAAAATGTATAGAAGACGTGAGTCAAAAATTGCAGGATTATAATTTGCAAAGTCAAACAGTGCATGCATGCATACACACACACACACACACACCCACACACACACACACACACACATGTATGTACACACATACACAAACAAATATATTGGACAGCTGGTTGAATTCATTATCTGTTAATAAGACATACAGATTGTGGAATAAAACTGTTTTTAGTTCTCAAGGCACAAATCTTAGGCATTCAAAGCAAAAGGAAGTAGCTGGGAGTGATGAGCAAGCACATGACTTTCATCATGGATGGAGAAAAGAGCTTTTTGCTCAACATGCCTTTCATACAGCACATGCAGACTCTCTTGATTCACACCCACAGCCTTCCAGCAAACATTCACCTTTCGATCAAGCAATCTTCTGCTTTTCATGCACAAACTTCTAAACCAGCAAATAAAAAACTAGAAGGGCAAAGCCCATATGACTCACATGCTCCTTGTGCATGCCGTTCTGGTGTGCATTCACTTAATTTTGTTGTTTTGTTTTGATCCAAAGCTAAATATGTTTAATACCAACGTTTGCATCAGCGAGGACGCTGATGGGATAACGGTTGGGAGGAAAGGGGGGGGGGGGGGGGGGCCCCCATGTAACCAAGTTTGGAGGCTGATGCATCAGATATTAGGATGAAAATATTTGTGATGCCAAGATAGTAGGGATGGGAAAATGTATAAGGTGCGAGGAGCATAGCGTCCAGAGTTTTCTGGATCTGGTCGATGGGTGATGATTGACAAAATGATACAATAATACAGTGTGCATTGGTGGGGATGTCTGGCCCTATTGTTTTTGCCACAGGCGCTTGTATCAGGACAGGCGTGCGCCTATGCCTGTGACTCGTCTCCCTTTGGTTATCTATAATACTAGATAACCAAAGGGAGACGCGTCACAGGCATAGGCGCACGCCTGTCCTGATACAAGCGCCTGTGGTTTTTGCCTTTCAGCGTTGAAAGATTAAACCAGAAGATTAGTGGCTTCAGCGAATGATGGCATGCGCCTCGCAATTTGCAGAATATCTGCTGGTACTGTAGGATATGGGAGGGTTTGATGTTATTTCAAAGTAATTTGACAGACTGACAGTTTGTATAAACAATGTTGGTTTTATGCTCCTACTTAGATTTTAATTCAATTCAATTTAAGATTTTTTCGCCAAGTGACATATACATACCGTTATAGTATACATGACACAAAGAATGCTTTAGATCAGCGGCAGGCATGCACAAGATACATAACAAACAAAGCATAGGTCTAGTGCGACCTATGTAGCCACCAGTATAGACTAGACAGCAGACCCACACCTGACTAGAACACTCATGTAGTACATAGAAATACAGACATCAACAAACACAACCGAATTACAGATAACAAAACAGGTGTATGATTTTTAATGTACATCATCAGCCTATCCTATACTATCCTGTCCCGTAACCCGAAGGTCGTAGGGGCACCACAGATGATCATTTAAGCAGCATACTCCATCTTTCTCTGTCCTCAGCAGCCCTGATGGCTTCGCTCAGTGTCAAACCAGTCCATTCTCGAATGTTGTCCTCCCACCTCTTTTTCGGTCTCCCTCTTCTTCTACCTCCTTGCACTGTGCCTTGCAGAATAGTCTTTGCAAGGCCTGATGATCTGGTGACGTGGCCATACCATCGGAGTTTCCGTTTCTTCACCACTGTGAGCAGGTCATCGTGTTGTCCAATGGCTTGTGTGATGGTCTGTCGGACTTCGTCGTTGGTGATGTGCTGGGTATAGGAAATGCCCAGAAGTCTTCTGTAGCACCTCATCTCCATGCTTTGTATTCTTCGTTGGAGATCTGCTGTGAGGGTCCATGCTTTGCAAGCATATAGGAAGATGGAGATGACAAGGGAGCGCAGCAATCTTACTTTGGAATGTAGACTGATGGTCCTGTCTTTCCAAATGGCTTCAACCTTGTCAGGGCAGCAGTTGTTTGTGCAATCCTGGAGAGGACTTCCTGTCGGGACCCATTGTCTGATACAATGGCTCCTAAATATTTGAAGCTATGCACTGTGTTGAGGGATTGGCCTTGGACTTTGATGTCCGTGTTGATGCCATTGGTGTTGTTGGTCATCATTTTGGTCTTCTCTGCACTTATTTCCATTCCATAGGCTCTGGAGGTGGTGTCAAGCCTCTGTACCAGCTGTTCAAGTTGTTCCTCTCCAGCCAATCCATCAATGTCATCTGCAAAACGAAGATTGGAGATTGCTCTACCCCCTATGCTGACTGTGCCTTCATGATCTGCAAGAGCATCTGACATGATGCGCTCTAGGAAGATGTTGAAGAGTGTTGGAGAGAGTAGGCATCCTTGACGCACACCGATTGTTGTTCTGAACCAGTTCCCGATGGCGCTGTTGTGGAGGACTGCACTGGTAGCCTTGTCATACAGGCTTTTGATGACTTCAATAATTTTAGGGCTGATGTTGTACACTTTCATTGTTGCCCATAGAGCTGCATGCCAGACTCGGTCAAACGCCTTCTTGAAGTCTATGAACACATGATATAGATGTTGTTGGTGCTGTAGGTATTTCTCACAGATTATTCTGAGGTTGAAAATCTGCTCAGTGGTACTTCGCCCTGCCCTGAATCCTGCTTGTTCTTCAGCTATGATTTGTTCAGCTTGGGGTTTCAACCTGTTGAGTATTATTTTCAGGAGGACCTTGCTGGGATGGCTGATGAGGCTGATGGTGCGGTAATTTTCACACTCCTGAAGGTTACCTTTTTGGGGAAGAGTGATGACAAGCGACTGGGTCCATGGTATAGGCCACTCCCCACTCTGCCAGATCTTGTTACAGATAATGGTGAGGGCATCAATCATCGCTTCTCCTCCTGCTTGTAGCAGTTCCGCGGGTATTTCGTCCACTCCCGGTGACTTCCCTTTCTTTAGCGATTGCACTGCTGCCTCAACTTCTTCCCGGAGAATTGAGAGGATTTCTTCTTCTTCTCTGTTCTCGGGACATGCTAGAACTGATGGGTCTCCATTTGGTGTATGGTTGTAAAGGTCAGAGCAGTACTCTGTCCATCTGTCCAAGACTTCTTGTTCTTCTGTAAGGCATATGCCAGACTTGCTTTGGATCGTGGAGACTTTGGGCTGTTTGACACTTGTCAGCCGCTTCACAGTCTGGTAGGCCTTCTTGCTGTTGTTCTTGTTCAGACTGTTCTCTATTTCCTGGCATTGATCTTCTATCCAGTTCTCCTTTGCTGTGCGCATGCCTTTTCGGATGTCATTGTTGATTTTTCGGTAGACGTCAGCTCCCTGTGAGGTGTTCTTTTCCTTTTTTTTATCTCTCTTCGTTTATCACACAGATCCAAAAGTTCAGGTGTGATCCACGGCTTCTTCTTTGGTCGGTGCTTGCCAAGGATCTCGGTGGCGGCATCTGTCACAGCTGAGTTGAAGTTGGTGGTCATGGTGTTGACATCTACTTCACCAGCCCCCAAAATGAGCAGTGGTGCAAATTTCCCTCCAATTGTGGCCTGAAATAGTTCTGCCACCTCCGGGTCTTGCAGTTTGTCCAGGTCGAACCTCAGTCTAGTGCACTTTACTGTATTTACTCTCTTCAAGTGGAGCCGGAAAGACATCATCACGAGATCGTGGTCACTTCCGATGTCTGCTCCTGGAAAAGTGCGTGTCCTGCCAATGTTGATGCTTGATCTGAAGCGTTTCTTGACCATGATGTAGTCTATTTGGTTGTGATGCTCCCCGCCGGGACTGTGCCATGTCCATCGTCTGGAGTTTTTGTGGAGACCAAGCGTGTTTGCCAGTACCAGATTGTTGTATCTGGCAAACTCCAAGAGTCTCAGACCCCTGTCATTTGTCTCGTTGTTGCAGTGGGGTCCACATGTGTCTCCCAAGTTGTGGTGCGCATCTTGGCCAACCTTGGCATTCCAGTCGCCTTGCACTATGACTATGTCCTTCTTCGGCACTTGGTCAAGGACTGCCTGTAAATTTGCATAAAAATCCTCCACTTCGCTGTCGTCATAGTCTGATGTTGGGGCATAGGCCATCATCAGACTGAGCAAATATACAGATGACCAAGCACACAATAAGGAGCAGCCTAAATAATTCTTATATATTTGATTTAAGTGTCTGATAGACCACGGGAAAAAGCCATTCAGTGAGCGTGTGGTTTTGCTGGGGAGGGAACGGAGTATACGGCCTGAGGGGAGCATCTGGAAGAGCATGTGGGCGGGGTGGTACTCATCATGGATAATATGTTTGGCTCTGCGTGTGACACGTTGCGCGTGTAAAGCCTCGATGGACGGGAGGGCCCCACGAACGCATCTTGAAGCCTGGCGCACAACACGGTCTAAACGCTCTTTATCTTGGATGTTTGCGTTGGAATACCAAACAATGAAAGGAAAGGTCAAAATGCTTTCTACAGTGTAAAAGGTCTGAAGGATGCTGCTAGAGAGAGACTGCACATTGAGTGTCACATTACGTTATAAATAACGCGCTAGTCCTACTACAGAGCATGACTTGCTCGAGATGTAAGAAGCCCTGAAGCCACGATCAGAACGCCCAGAATCAGTAACGTATTTGATCCACACACGTTGAGAGTTGGACCATTATATAAACAATTACAAACATACAATTTTTAACAAAAATCTGGTCCAAAAAATAACACCTCACCGCCCAACTATTTCTGTCCTGCCTCAATGATTTTGACTAGGATGGAAATAAAGAGTCCATGATTATTGTATGCAGTGCCATTCTTTCAAGGATTCTTTCAAGCTGCCCCTGTATCACAAAAAGTGCAAGTTCTGTTTATGTTAGTCATTGCAAACTTGTGAGAAATGATGTGGGCTATTAACTTTACTGGCCACGTGTATGAAGTGACATTTTTTTCTTTCAGCATCCTTATAATCAGCTTTTAGTATCATCTGTCAGCAGAAGCTTTGAGCCCAATGTTTAGGAAATTGCACTTAGTAAAAGCATTGACCACTCGTCCACTGTATTATCATTATCATTATTATTATTATTATTATTATTATTATTATTATTATTATTACTATATTCTGCTATATTACTTACCAGTGCTGCTTGATGCAGGCAAGATTGTCAACAGAAAAATTATTTGCCAAATGACAAACGTTACGGTTCTGTTTGGTGACATATTCCTCTTCCTCATAAACAGTCAGCACCGAAATCTGAAATAAATTAAAAAGAATAATGCAGTAGATTGATGTGTAAATGTAGGACAAGTATGATCATAGACATAAGAGAGAAGACAAGACGACCATCCATTGGCATTGTCTTCCCATACTCTGGATCTGGATTTTCGTTTATATTTTTTTTGCTTTGCATTGCTTTTGAAATTGACTATTTTTGCTTTGCATTGCTATTCATTTTTACTAACAGGTTGAAACCCCAAGCTGAACAAATCATAGCTGAAGAACAAGCTAGATTCAAGGCAGGGCGAAGTACCATTGAGCAGATTTTCAACCTCAGAATAATCTGCGAGAGATACCTACAGCACCAACAACATAAAATATTATTTGTTTGTGGACTTCAAAAAAGCATGCAGATCTGTGGGCAACCATGAGGGTGTACAACATCAGCCCCAACATTACTGAAGTCATCAAAAGCCTGTTTTTCAAGGCTACCAGTCCTCCACTACAGCACCATTGGGAACTGATTTAGAACAACAATCGCTCAACATGGTGCAATGCTTCAAATATTTAGGAGCAAATGTATCAGACAATATGGGTCCCGACAGGAAGTCCTCTCCAAGATAGCACAAACAACTGCTACCCTGACAAGGGTGAAGCCCATTTGGAAAGACAGGACCATCAGTCTACACTTCAAGATAAGGTTGCTGCGCTCCTCGTCATCTCCATCTTCCTATACTCTTGCAAACCACGGACCCTCACAGCAGACCAACAACGAAGAATACTAAGTACGCAGATCAAGTGCTACAAAAGACTTTTGGTCATTTCCTATACCCAACACATCACCACAGTGGAGAAGAAACTGAAACTGCGATCTTATGGACATGTCACCACATCATAAGGCCTTGCAAAGACCATTTTGCAAGGCATGGTTGCAAGGAGAGAGAGACTCAGACAGAAGAAAATGTGGGAGGACAACATTCCAGAATGGGTTGGTTTGACACTGAGCGAAGCCCATGAGGGCTGCGGACAGAGAAATATGGAGTACGCTGGTTAAACAATCATCTGTGGTGCCCCAACTGCTTTAGAGTTATGGGATATGCCATATGGTGAGATAGAATCAATAGGAAAGCTATTCATACAAGCACGCAGATGACCTTAGCATAGCATAGCATAGCATAGTTCGGCATGCAGGCTAAAAGCCTTTGGCCCTCATAATTAATCTTAATGAGGGTCCCAAGACCCACCCCCCTGGCATCAGTGCCTACCAATTTAGAATTTTTTAACCTCCAACTTGGTGGAGTAGATGCTAGATCCTTAAACAATTTGTCCAGACTATTTTTGAAAGCATTAAGTGATCCAGCATCCACAGCCTCGGCAGTCAAGTCATTCCAAGGGGTTACCACTCTATTAGTAAAATACTTATTAAATTTGCGAGTATTATTAAAAGGTTTAGTAAGTTTAAATTTGTGACCTCGTGTTAAACCAACATCATTAAAATTTAAAAGAGAACAAGTGGTTAAAGGATCATACAATTTGTGCACAATTTTAAAAATTTCGATTAAATCACCCCGCTGTCTCCTATATTCTAAACTGGGTAACCTCAGTGACTTCAGTCTCTCCTCGTAGGAGAGCCCTGACATTCCACAGATCTTCCTGGTGATCTGCGCTGGACACCCTCGATCAAGTCAACATGCCTCCTTAAATATGGGCACCAGACAGGGTTAGCGTACTCCAATATGGGACGCATAAGGGCCTTAAAGAGGGGGACCATTATGTCCTTGGATTTGTTACTTATAGTTCTTACAAGCAGGGCTGATATTTTGTTGGCTTTCTTAACAGTACTCTCAATGTGATTCTCAAAGCTGAGCTCTGTAGTCTGTATCCACTATCACTCCAAGATCCCTCTCTGCACCAGTCGTCTCAATCTTACACCTTTCTTTACCATCATTCATAAAGTACTCATGCTGGAGATTATTTTTGCCCAAATGTAACACCTTACATTTTTCACTGTTAAATTTAAGTAGCCATGTCTCCGTCCATTCAACCAATTTGTCAATGCATTGCTGCATTCTCTCCTTAGACGCCTCACTTTCATCAACCTCTGCATATGCCTTTGTGTCATCAGCAAATATCTTTATGTCACACTCTACATTCTCTGGCATGTCGTTTATGAAATATATAAATAATGTCGGCCCCAACACGCTCCCCTGAGGGACACCGCTTGTAACACTTAATTACTTTGATTTTCTTATTAATTCCGTCTTTGTTTACAATTTGATTCTCTGATGTTGTGATCTAAGGTCCACAGCATTTACTCGTAGACCTCACTTACTATTATAAGTACGAAGTTACAAAGACGAAAGAAGAGACTTCCGAGCCTGTGGATGTGATCAGCATCACCATCATGATGCTCCACGTTGTTTGTTGATGATCCAAGATCAACATGTTTCAATGCAACACAAACTAAGAAGTGCATTGACGTCATGACACTGCACAAAACTGCAATTATCCATTTGGCACCCATATCTCTTGGCAATAAGAAAATGTAAGAACAGCAAAAAAAACCATTTAACCGGATTTCGTCTGCTTAAGTGCTTGTTTCGTTTTCACGTACTGCGGTCATGTGACCGTGCGAAGGACCAATCAACGAACTTTGTCCACGGATTCCAGCAAAAAGGATTTTTTGTAAGGAATAAAATTAATAATACACGGAGTGCGTGTCTGTCGCTTTATGATTTTTTTAAACATTTTAAATATGCCTTTGTTCTTTTTAAAATAAAAATTGATTATAACCTATTTTTACCATACCATCCTTACTTTACTTTTACTTGCATAGATTAAAGTCCCCGGACACATGGCGGGCTCACCACCCCCACCCCTGTCTCCTCCCTACACATTGTTTGGTTTTCAGTGCTCTGCGCCTTTTTTTTTTCTCCGCCTTATTTTTTGGATGTTTCTTTTGTAATGAACACCTTTAGGGGATTGAACGACTACTTGAGACCCCGTTTTCTCCACAACTTTATACGGTTCAGTTTCGTATGTTGGAGTCAACACTTCATCACCTCTTCTTCTTCTCTTCTTCTTGTTGACTACCACCTTCATCGTTGTGAAGATTACGTAGACATAATGGGGTTTTGCGCTTAGGTATATTGGCTATTGAACTTGAAATTTGAGAAAACGCTGCCCGGGTGACCAGCTTGTGGGGTCAGGGATAGGGGGTTTGGGGTGGAGGAGGGGAGGAGGAGGGCTAGATCCGGGATTTAAACTCTTCCAGAGTTTGGCTGCAAACAGCTTCTTCTGGGAGAGCATTCCACTCGGGAATGGTGCGTGGAAAAAAGGTTTGTTGCCTGTATGCAGTTCTGCAGGAAGGCAGCAGGTACTGCTCAGCGTGCGTCTGACGGGTATTCTTCAGGGGCGGGGCAGGTGTGGGTTTCCTTGAGGATGTGATTACTGTTAAACCTTTGTGCTGCTTGTAGAACAGGCAGAGTCTGGCTTGGCGGCGGCGATCCTGGAGTGTGGGCCATTGTAGATTTTCAAGCATTTCAGCCACACTTGAAGTCTGGCGATAGCGACGCACAACCCATCTGGCGGCACGGCGCTGTACCGCTTCAATGCGCTGGATATCCTTGCTGGTATGAGGGTCCCACACTGGGCACGCGTATTCCAGGATGGGGCGGATGAGTGAGATGTACGCTTGGCGCTTGATCTTCTGGCAGCCGATTTTGAGATTTCTTCTAAAAAAACCAAGTGTTTTGTTGGCCTTGTTGATTACGCTGGTGATATGGGTGTCCCACTGTAGATTGCTCTCAATGGTGACCCCCAGGTACTTGGCTTTGTCAACTGTAGGTAGAGTGCGGCCGTGGAGGTGGTATGCACAAGGCAGAGGCTTCCTTTTCCTCGTGACACGGAGTGTCTGACACTTGTTAGGATGGAAGCACATAAGCCACCGTTGCTCCCACTCTGCCAGTTGGTTGAGGTCATCTTGTAGGATGGACTGATCAGCAGTGGAGTTGACCGTTTTATGGCACATAGTGTCGTCAGCGAATAGCCGGGTTGTTGATTTCACCTTTTCTGGGAGGTCGTTAATGTATAGTACAAAGAGGCTTGGGCCCAATACGGATCCCTGAGGCACTCCAGACTCCACAGGAACAGGACCTGAGACAGCCCCGTCCACCACTACGCGCTGCTGCCTATCAGCAAGGAAGGCCTCTATCCAGCCGAGCACTTTACCGGTGATGCCATAATGGCCGAGCTTGTGGATTAGGAGTGAGTGACACACCTTGTCAAAGGCCTTGGAGAAGTCCATTATTAGGGCGTCTGTTTGCTTCCCCCTTTCAAGGTCATCCGAAACTTCATCCACAAGCCCAACAAGTTGGCTCTCGCAGGAACGGCGTTGCCGGAAACCATGCTGCGCATCTGTGATGATGCCTTGGGCCTCTGCGAAGGACATGATGGAGCTGGTGATGATGTGTTCCATGATCTTACAGGGAACACTTGTTAGGGATATGGGGCGGTAATTTTCAGCTTTGTATCGTTCTCCCTTCTTGAAAACAGGTGTAACATTGGCAGTTTTCCAGTCTTGAGGAACTACTCCAGAGTGTAGGGAACTTCGGAAGAGGATAGTAAGTGCGGGGGCGAGTTCAGTAGCAAGTTCTTTGAGGACTCTGGGGCTGATGCCGTCAGGGCCAGGAGTTTTATTAAGGTCAAGGTCTTTGAGTAATTTCGAGACTCCTGGGACAGTGATGTCAATGAAGCTGCAGGTGGGGGAGTTTTCACTGGGGGGTTGAAGGTTGGTCCTCGCTATAAATTCTTGTGGAGTGCAGGAGATCTTGGGGCTGAAGGCCGAATGGAATTGATTGTTAAGGACTTCGGCGCGCTCCTTAGCGTCTGTTATCAGCTTGCCGTCAACTTTCAGCGGTGCGACTCCAGATGCTTCAGTTCGCTGTGCCTTAATGTATGTCCAGAATTGTTTGTTGTTTGTCCGTCTTGTTGGCTCCGACGGGTTGTCCTTAAACAGGTTTTCAGTGTAGGTCCAGTAAGAACGGCGCAGATTTCTCTGAACAGTCCGCTTTAGGGTCTTGATTTCTTCTCGCAACTTTTCTTCTCCTGTCTTTCTCCATCGCTTGTAGAGCCTGTTTCTCCTCTTAATTAGTCGTAGTGTGACAGGGTCGACCCATGGTTTATTGAACTTCCTTCCCAGGGTCTTGCGAGGAATATGTTCTTCTGTAATTGTTTCAATTCCGTCTTTTAGTGCTGCCCATAATTCTTCACCTACTTTTACGTCAGACATTGTTGCCTGACGCCGCGTATCTGCACATTCGTTTCCTTTTTCTTTTAGAATTTGGTCTCTATCGCGAACATGTTCTTCAACTTCGGACTTTGATGTTCTGTCAAGTTCGGGCAATTTCGTGCGGAATTTGCGTTTGAACATGAGTTCGGCAGGTGTGACACCGGTTGTTTGGTGTGGTGTGCTGCGATAAGCCATCAGAAACTTGTTCAGCTCGCGTTTCAGATTTTTTTTCCAGCGTGTGCGATTTTGAGTACTTTCAGCAAAGTTCGGTTTTGCCTTTCGACCTCTCCGTTTGCTTGCGGCCACAAGGGTGTTGTCAGTCTGTGTTCTATCCCGTTCAATTCCAGAAACGCTTCAAATTCCGCGGCAATGAATTGCGGCCCCTCGTCTGACCTGATTGATCGCGGCAAACCGTGTGTGGTGAATATTTCATCCAAAGCTTCAATGGCTTTAGCTGCGGTAGTAGATCGAAGTATTGCTGTCTCAAAGTAGCGGCTGAAATAATCGACAACGACGAGAATGGTTTCACCACTTGGCAACGGACCCAACAGATCTATCGCAAGATCTTTCCAAGGCGCCTCTGGAAATTTCGTACGGACCATTGGTTCAGGTGCCGCGGGTTGGCCTACAATCTGACACTGTGGGCATGATCGGACGCGGTGCTCCACATCCCTATCCATGTTTGGCCACCAGATCTTAGTGCGCAATCTTTGCTTTGTTTTGACAACTCCTTGGTGGCCTTCGTGTGCAATGTCTATTGTCTGCTCTCTCAGACTTTTGGACATGACTATTCTGGTTCCATGAAGAACAAGCTTTCCGAAAACAGTAAGCTCATTTTGTAGTGCTTTGTATGTTACGGGGCAGTGTTGTAGGCGTCCTTTCTTTAAGCCTTCTCTTACCGTTGCTAACTCTTCATCAGTGTCCGATTCTCTCGCTATTTCTTGTACTGTCATTGTTTTAGGAACGGACTCTTCTGCAGCGAAACAAACGTATTCCTCTGCACCATCTCTTGTCTGCGTGTTTGTTTCTGTGTTCTTTTTCACAAGACGAGACAATGAGTCAGCAATATTTTGACTGCGTGGCTTGTACTCAACACGGAAATTGTAACTTTGGAGCCGTAACACCCATCTTTCTATTCTAGCTGAGGGTTTTGATTTCTTTCCGTAGATTGATTGATTGATTGTTGCTTTAGGTCCAGCGGACTCTTCCGAGCCAAATCAGGACCGGACAACCCCCGATCCGCATAAAAGATCTGCTGAAACAACCCTAGTGGGAAAACTGAATGCCCTCCACCAGCCAGTCACTTTACAATAAAGACATCCCACGCAGGGGACGGCTGAGGCTTTACCCCAACTACTCGAACCCCCGGTTACAAAAACAAAATAGAATACAAACATCATTATAAATTATCAACAAAACATATACATATAAAATGCCTATATTGCTAAATAATAACATCATAGGAAGCCCTAGTGACCACCCGGCAGAAAGCATCCAACACTCCCAAGCTGATCCAACAGACCTCATACACAAACAAGGAGTCTTGTCCAGGAAGAGTTTTCAAGAAAAAAGGTAGGTCATTGATCTAGCGAAGAAGAAGATAGTATAGCAGAGTGATAGGACAGAGCAGGAATGGGAAAGAGTAAATGAGAAAGACAGCGACAGTGGGAATTTAAAGCACTAAATTTCCAGAAAGTGGGGATACTATTTATACTGAAACCCCCGGCACCCCAACGGGGGTCTTTCCGTAGATGAACTGCAATGGTTTATGGTCAGTTTCTAGAACAAAATCAATGCCAAACACGTATTGATGAAAACGTTCACACGCCCAGACCAGAGCCAGGGCTTCTTTTTCCGTTTGTGAATACCGACGTTCGACATCAGAAAGAGTTCTGCTTGCATAGTACAAAACTCTTCTTTCGCCATTTTGCGTTTGAGTTAGAACAGCGGCCAGACCGACTGGACTTGCATCGGCAATGATTCTGGTTTCACTTGCTTTAGCATCGAAATAAGCCAGAGTCTTTGCATTTGCCAAGTCTTGTTTGAGTGTATTGAATGCACGTTCTTGTTCTTCGGTCCATCGGAATGGCTCATTTTGTCTAGTGAGTTTTCTGAGTGGTTCAGATTTTGTTGCCAAGTCACTGATGAATCTGGCACTGAAATTCAACAGACCGAGAAAACTCCTGACTTCCTACGCACATGTCGGTCGTTGTGCATTTTCACGGCTTCAACTTTTGCTCCCGTTGGACCGATGCCTTTCTCAGACAGAAGGAACCCCATGAATTCTAACTCATTCATGCGGTACACGCATTTTTCAGGATTCAATGTGAGACCGTTTTCAAGCAAAGTACGGAGAACTTTGTCTAGCCGACGATCATGCTCTTCGACCGAATTTGCGTACACAATGATGTCGTCAGACAAATTTCTTTGACCCTCGCAATCTTTCAGAACCTGTTGAATTGTGTACTGGTAGATTTCAGGTGCTGATGTAACGCCAAACATCAGCCTTTTGTACCTGAACAAGCCCATGTGTGTTGCAAATGTTGTGATTGGTCGCGACTCTTCTGAGAGCTCAAGTTGATGAAACCCCCATTTTAGATCTAGCTTGGAAAAGACCTTACTGCCGTTCATCTCGATCAGAGTTTCCTCTACAGTAGGAATTGGAAATCTCTTTCAATGGCGTCGTTTGCTTGTTACACTCTGTTTGATGTTGGTGTTTTTCTATCAGTATTTGATTCAGCCCCAATGCTTGAATTCCTGATAGGTGTGTAACTCAGATTCGTTTATCCACGCAGCCTGCTCAATCAGCATACAAGTCACAGAGTCGACGTATGAAGTTTTCCACTTTTATTCAGCACACATCAACAACTGCATACAATCGCTCAATCGCTTTTCCACTCTCAAATTTTACTTTCCAACTCACTATCAACAACTATCCTCAAAATAGTGCAGCACATAATTATATAGTCTCTCTCTCTTTTCCCGAACAATTTAGAACACGGTAGATGACGCACTACCACCAATCAAAATAAAGATCGTCATCACTGACTTACGTCATACATCTCTCTACACATACCCGGAACGTTCTCTTACTTCGACATTTATTGGGAAATTTCTATCGAGAGTAAACAGGGAAATCTAGAGAATTCTCCAACAATATCGACCAACTAAAATTATCAACGTTATACAAAGCCTCCTCTAACCACAACGCAAACTCAAATCAAAGGTAAATAAACTCCATTATTGAATACTTTGCAAAACGAAACGATTAGATCTATCGTGCGCGTTTCAGACATACTACCAACCGCGTTTCAACGTAACACATGTCAACACAAAGCCTAATATCCCCTTTTGGTTTGGGCACAACAACGATGGGGCTAACAAAAGATGTAGGTCCTTCTACGCGTTCAATGATGTGAAGACTTTCAAGTTCCTCGATTTTCTTCTCAACTTTTTCGCGAAGACTGAACGGAATTCGGCGCGCCGCCTGTACAACGGGTTTCGCTTTATGATTTACGTGCAAAGTGATTTTTGTTTCTTTGAGTTTTCCGAGCCCAGTGTACAACGCGGGATATTGATTTTCCGGTTTTTCATCTGCATTGTGTGACCCAAATTGTTTTGCATCTGCCTTGTGTAGCCCAAATTGTACCTCACTCTTTGTGTTTGCAATTTCATGTACAGCCCCAGTGACGCTTACGGGAGGACCAATTCTGAGAATATGCAATTTCTCTGCTGTTTCCCCACTCAGCAGAGGAACAGCACCTTTTTCTTCAATGACAACGAATTCTGTCATGTGTTTCTCAGAATTGTCTGAAAGAGCAATTTCTGCCTGAAAGGTTCCCGCAATCGTTAGCGCATTTGCTTGCGCATACGCATACAACTGCCTCTGACTACCTGCTTTTCTATCAGTGCATGCGATGTTTTGTTTCTTCAATTCCTCCTATGTTTTCCTGTCTATAATGTTACAGCATGCTCCCGAATCAATCAACATTTTCATTGGTACATTTCCAACAACAACATCAACCATGTACTTTTTTTTCTTTTCTGCAACAATACAAAAGAAATCAACATGCTCACTCTGGCTAGTATTTTCTTCATTGACAGTATGTAAGCCAGATCTCAGCTTGCTCTTACACACGCTTGCAAAATGGTTCATTTTATGACAGTGTGAGCATTGTTTACCTTTAGCTGGGCACGCAGCATCTTTGGCCACATTTCCCTGTTTGCCACAGCAATAGCATGTCACTGTCTTACCTCCATGTCCCATTGTCACGGTTCGTTCTGGATCCAACAGCACTGACACTGTTCTTGCTGTCTTCTTGTTCGCGCATGTCCATCTGCTGTATCTGGGCAGCCGCCGTCTCGTATGCTCGGGCAATGTCTATCAGCTGTGGAAGTGTCAAATCACCCTTCTGCAAGAGCTTGGCCTTCAGATGACGGTCCGTCAGCTTGTCAATGATCTGGTCCCTGATGTTAGCGTCGACTGCGTCGCCGAAATTGCAGTGCGCGGCTTGTTGGCGTAGACGTGTGACGAACTGCAGCGTGGTTTCGCCGTCTTTCTGGCACATCTTGCGAAACTGGTGTCGCTCGAACGTTTCGTTCTTTCTGGGCATGAAGTATCCGTCAAGGCACGTCATCGCCGCGTCGTAGGTTGTGCCACGAGCATCCCCCATGGTGTCAAAAATGTGTTGTACCTCGGGTCCAGCACAATGAAGTAGCAGTGGTCGTTTCTGGGCATTCTCAACGTCGCCACGAGCAGCAATGTAAAGCTCAAAGCTTTTTTTCCACCTTGCCCACGCAGTAGCAACAGCAGAAGGATATCCATGCGGATCAAATGGCCCCACACAAGGAATAGAAACGGCCATCTTGCGTAGATCTAACGGTCACACAAAAACAACTTGTCGAAAATATCGCAAATTTAGAAGCAATGCACCTGACTCGTAGTCAAAACCTGTATCCTCGTCGCCAGTTTTTGTAGTGTCTATAGGTGTGGGTAAATGCACATCACTCAAACCCTTGCACGCAAAGTAAAAGCACACAGTGTGATTCGTTCTTCATGGTGTCCTATTCCGCCATACTCTTCCAACACGTCATAAAATGATGACGTCATTACATGTGTTGCATCAATTTTTATTCATCAGATTAACATAAGTTGTACTGATATACTGATATTACATGTGAAAACATTACGAAAACTAGTGGAGCATATATTGAGATGGGCTACCACATCTTGACCCAGTGCCACAAAAAATCCAGACGATGGACATGGTACAGTCTTAATGGTGAGCATCACTACCAGATCGACTACATCATGGTCAAGAAACGCTTCAGATCAAGCATCAACATTGGCAGGACACGCACTTTTCCAGCAGCAGACATCGAAAGTGACCACGATTTCGTGATGTCTTTCCGGCTCCATTTGAAGAGATACTCAGTGCTTATAGGGTCCAGCGGACTGCCAAGAACCGAATCAGGACCACAAAAAATTAAGTAAAATGAGATTAAACTGTTAACATTTAAATATTTTGAAAGATGTAAATAAAATCAGTTTCTTCAATAAAATCCAAACAAGAATACAAGACAAGACGACATGATTTAGATGCGATAAAACAAACCAACATCTTGTAAAAATTGAAACAGGTTCTGACCATTGCATACTTTAAAAACCTCATTAAAAGGTACTGAACCAAGATATCTTTCCCTTAAATCAACCAGATCAGCACATTCAGACATAAAATGACGAACGGAAAACGTTTTGTCACATGCAAAGCACCATGGTGGTTCCTCTCCTTTTAAAAGGAAATTATGGGTGACACAAGTGTGCCCAATATGAAGGCGAGCCAAAACAGTTTCCTCTTTGCGGGTGGACGCAAAGTTAGGCAAAGAAGCAGATAAATCCGGAAGAATTTCAAATAATTTGTTATTGATTTGCTTAGACCATTCAGTCTGCCACAGCCCTTTACAATAAACTCCAGTCATACAACGCAGGTCAGAGTATGGAACAAACTGGAAAATCTCTGAAGGGAAATCTAGATGCAGAGCTTCTTTAGCCGCTTTGTCCACTGCAATATTGCCGTGGATGCCCATGTGACTAGGTACCCACATAAAAACTATCTTTTTACCCTCAGAAACAAGTTCTGTGTGGAGGTTATGGATCTCTGCCAGAAAAGGGTGTGATATCTTTCTCGTGGAAAGAGCCTGAAGTGCTGACAGTGAATCAGACATGATTAAAAACGAGGTTCTCTTGGATTGATAAACCTGTTTCAGAGCTAGATGAATTGCCTTGAGCTCAGCTGTATAAACAGAACAAAAATCAGGTAGACGCTGTTGCAAATGCTGGTCTAGGTGTCTTCCTGAGACATTTGAAGAGAGAAAATACAGCAAAGTGCACTAGACTGAAGTTCGACCTGGACAAACTGCAAGACTCGTAGGTGGCAGAAATATTTCAGGCCACAATTGGAGGGAAATTTGCACCACTGCTCATTTTGGGAGCTAGTGAAGTATATGTCAACACCATGACCACCACCTTCAACTCAGCTGTGACAGATGCCGCCACTGAGATCCTTTGCAAACACCGGTCAAAGAAGAAGCCGTGGATTACACCTGAACTTTTGGACATGTGTGATAAACGAAGAGAGATGAAAAAGAAAAAGAACACCACACAGGGAGCTGGTGCCTACCGAAAAATCAACAATGACATCCGAAAAGATATGCGCACAGCAAAGGAGAACTGGATAGAAGATCAATGCCAGGAAATAGAGAACAGTCTGAACAAGAACAACAGGCCTACCAGACTGTGTTTAACAGTTTTAAACAGCCCAAGATCTCCACGATCCATAGAAAGTCTCGCATATGCCTTACAGAAGAAACAAGGTCTTGGATAGATGGACAGAGTACTGCTCTGATCTTTAGAACCACACACCAAACGGAGACCCCATCAGTTCTAGCATGTCCCGAGGACAGAGAAGGAGGAGAAATCCTCCCAATTCTCCGAGAAGAAGTTGAGGCAGCAGTGCAGTCGCTGAAGAAAGAGAGGTCAGCGGGAGTGGACAACATACCCGCGGAACTGCTTCAAGCAGGAGAAGCGATACTTGACGCCCTCACCATTATTAGTAACAAGATCTGGCAGAGTGGGGAGTGGCCTACACCATGGACCCAGTCGCTTGTCATCACTCTTCCCAAAAAAGGTAACCTTCAGGAGTGTGAAAATTACCGCACCCTCAGCTTCATCAGCCATCTCAGCAAGGTCCTCCTGAAAATAATACTCAACAGATTGAAACCCCAAGCTGAACAATTCATAGCTGAAGAACAAGCAGGATTCAGGGCACGGCAAAGTACCACTGAACAGATTTTTAACCTCGGAATAATTTGCGAGAAATACCTACAGCACCAATATCATCTATATCACGTGTTCGTGGACTTCAAGAAGGCGTTTGATCGAGCCTGGCATGCAGCTCTGTGGGCAACCATGAGAGTGTACAACATCAGCCCTTAAATTTTTGAAGTCATCAAAAGCCTTTATGACAAGGTTACCAGTGCAGTCCTCCATAACAGCGCCATCGGACACTGGTTCAGAACAACAATCGGTATGCGTCAAGGATGCCTACTCTCTCCAACACTTTTCAACATCTTCCTAGAGCGCATCATGTCGGATGCCCTTGCAGATCACGAGGCATAGTCAGCATAGGGGGTAGAGCAATCTCCAACCTTCGTTTTGCGGATGACATTGATGGATTGGCTGGAGAGGAACAAGAAATTAAACAGCTGGTACAGAGGCTTGACACCACCCCCAGAGGTTATGGAATGGAAATAAGTGCAGAGAAGACCAAAATGATGACCAACAAAACCAATGGCATCAACACGAACATCAAAGTCAAAGGCCAACCCTCAGCACAGTGTATACCTTGAAATATTTAGGAGCCATTGTATCAGACAATGTGTCTCGACAGGAAGTCCTCTTCAGGATCGCACAAACAACTGCTGCCCTGGCAAGGTTAAAGCTCATTTGGAAAGACAAGACCATCAATCTACATTCCAAGGTAAGGTTGCTGCGCTCCCTTGTCATCTCCATATTCCTATAGGCTTATGGACCCTCACAGCAGATCTACAACAAAGAATACAAAGCACGGAGATGAGGTGCTACAGAAGATTCTGGGCATTTCCTATACCCAGCACATCACCAACAACGAAGTCCGAAAGACCATCACACAAGCCATTGGACAACACTATGACCTGCTCACAGTAGTGAAAAAACGGAAACTCCGATGGTATGACCACGTCACCAGATCCTCAGGCCTTGCGAAGACCATCCTGCAAGGCACGGTGCAAGGAGGCAGAAGAAGAGGGAGGCAGAAGAAGAGGGAGACAGAAAAAGAGGTGGGAGGACAACATTCGAGAATAGACTGGTTTGACACTGAGCGAAGCCATGAGGGCTGCTGAGGACAGAGAAAGTTAGTTATTCATGGGTCCAGCGGACTGCAAATAGCCGAATCAGGACCACAAAATCAAGACAACTACTTTGCTGAAAGAGGACTCAACCGTAGTGGTAACACTGAAGGCACTGCTCCAGCCGGTCACTTTACAATGAAGACATCCCACGTAGGGGACGCTGAGGCTATACTCTAATTTATCCTACTCCCGTTTACGAAAACAAAATAAGCTACAAACATCATTATAAAATATCAATAAAACACATAATATAAAATGCCTGCATTGCCAAATAATATCATAGGAAGCCCCAGTACATTACATTACATTACATGACATGATTATTGCTTTAGGTCCAGCGGGCTCTTCCGAGCCAAATCAGGACCAGTACAGCCGAATCAGGACCACACAATCAATACCACAGCTTCGCCGAAAGAAGACTCACCCCTGATCCGCATGAAAGATCTGCCGAAACAACCCTAGTGGTAACACTGAAGGCACTCCGCCATCCGGTCCCTTTACAATAAAACATCCCACGCAGGGGACGCTGAGGCTATACTCCAATTTATCGAACCCCCGTTTACAAAAAACACAATTGAATATAAACATCACTATAAAATATCAACAAAACACATACATATAAAATGCCAACAGTGCCAAATAATATCATCATAGGAAGCCCCAGTGACCTTTTGGTTAAATGGTTTTTTTTGCTGTTCTTACATTTTCTTATGGCCAAGAGATATGGGGTGCCAAATGGATAATTGTAGTTTTGTGCAGTGTCATGACGTCAATGCACTTCTTAGTTTGTGTTGCATTGAAACATGTTGATCTTGGATCATCAACAAACAACGTGGAGCATCATGATGGTGATCATGGTGATCACATCCACAGGCTCGGAAGTCTCTTCTTTCGTCTTTGTAACTTCGTATTTATTATAGTAAGTGAGGTCTACGAGTAAATGCTGTGGACCTTAGATCACAACATCAGAGAATCAAATCGTAAACAAAGACGGAATTAATAAGAAAATCAAAGTAAGGTCATCTGCGTGCTTGTAAGAATAGCTATCCTATGCTATCTCACCATATCCCGTAAGCAGTTGGGGCACCACAGATGATTGTTTAACCAGCGTACTCCATCTTTCTCTGTCCGCAGCCCTCATGGGCTTCGCTCAGTGTCAAACCAACACATTCTCGAATGTTGTCCTCCCACATTTTCTTCTGTCTGAGTCTCTCTCTCCTTGCAACCATGCCTTGCAGAATGGTCTTTGCAAGGCCTTATGATGTGGTGACATGTCCATAAGATCGCAGTTTCAGTTTCTTCTCCACTGTGGTGATGTGTTGGGTATAGGAAATGACCAAAGGTCTTCTGTAGCACTTCATCTGCGTACTTTGTATTCTTCGTTGTAGGTCTGCTGTGAGGGTCCATGGTTTGCAAGAGTATAGGAAGATGGAGATGACGAGGAGCGCAGCAACCTTATCTTGGAGTGTAGACTGATGGTCCTGTCTTTCCAAATGGGCTTCAACCTTGTCAGGGTAGCAGTTGTTTGTGCTATCTTGGAGAGGACTTCCTGTCGGGACCCATATTGTCTGATACAGTTGCTCCTAAATATTTGATGCAATGCACCATGTTGAGCGATTGTTATTCTAAATCAGTTCCCAATGGTGCTGTAGTGGAGGACTGGTAGCCTTGAAAAACAGGCTTTTGATGACTTCAGTAATGTTGGGGCTGATGTTGTACACCCTCATGGTTACCCACAGATCTGCATGCTTTTTTGAAGTCCACAAACATATAATATAGATGTTGTTGGTGCTGTAGGTATTTCTCGCAGATTATTCTGAGGTTGAAAATCTGCTCAATGGTACTTCGCCCTGCCTTGAATCCAGCTTGTTCTTCAGCTATGATTTGTTCAGCTTGGGGTTTCAACCTGTTAGTAAAAATGAATAGCAATGCAAAAGCAAAAATAGTCAATTTCAAAAATTAACCCCTATAAACGAAAATCCAGATCCATAGTATGTGAGGAGTGAGGACAATGCCAATGGATGGCCGTCTTGTCTTCTCTCTTATTTCTATATTTCTACGATCATACTTGTCCTACATTTACACATACATCTACTGCTTTATTCTCCTTGCGTGTGGGGTGCATCGTTTTCTTCGTGCCCGGAGTACAGCAATAGTTCTCCTGTCATCAGTGGCCTTTGTCCAGCTTGAGTCCATCGTGTCTCGCTGATGCTTAACACGGTCAGGTCATTATTCCTCATCTCAGCTGCTACCTATGCCGTCTTTCCCGATTTGTACATGGTCCGAACATTCCATGTGCCGATGGTGGTTCTCCTGGTTGACAGAAGGATAGTCGGCTCTGTGGTTTCCTCTCGGCTTTTACCACAACGCGTCATAGGTCTTCTGGGACGAAGAAGATGTTCCGGCAGACTGGAAGGAAGGTTATCTGATCAAGCTTCCCAAGAAAGGTGACCTCAGCAACTGTAACAACTACAGGGGCATCACACTTCTATCTGTGCCTGGGAAGGTCTTTAACCGGGTCCTTTTGGAGAGGATGAAGGATACTCTCGACCCACAGTTATGAGATGAGCAGGCAGGCTTCCGACAGAATAGATCCTGCACGGACCAGATTGCAACGCTCCGCATCATAGTGGAGCAGTCCCTGGAATGGAACTCGCCGTTGTATATCAACTTCGTCGACTATGAGAAGGCGTTTGACAGCGTGGATCGAGATACCCTCTGGAAGCTCCTTCGACACTACGGCATCCCGGCCAAGATGGTCAATCTGTCAGGAACTCCTATGACGGCATGTCCTGCAGAGTTATCCATGGCGGACAGCTCACAGACAACTTCCAGTTGAAAACCGGAGTCCGACAAGGGTGCTTGTTGTCACCTTTCCTCTTCCTCATCGCCATAGATTGGGTTATGAAGATGTCCACCAGGGAAAGTAGGAACGGAATCCAATGGACTCTGTGGAACCAGCTCGAGGACCTGGACATCGCTGACGACCTTGCTCTTCTTTCCCATAGCCAACAGCAGATGCAAGAGAAGACAAATGCAATGGCGGCCACATCGTCGGAGGTCGGCCTCAACATCCACAAGGACAAGAGCAAGATCCTGAAGATCAACTCCATTAGTACTGAACCAGTCATCTTGAATGAAAGTCCCTTGGAAGAAGTGCAGTTCTTCACCTACCTGGGTAGCATCATTGATCCGCAGGGCGGCACAGATGCGGATGTCAAGGCTAGCATCGGCAAAGCAAGAGCTGTCTTCATTCAGCTCAAGAACATCTGGACCTCCAGAGAGCTGTCTTTGGCCACCAAGATGCGGGTATTGAACTCCAATGTGAAGTCAGTCTTACTGTATGGCGCAGAGACATTGAGGACAACCAAGACCACCATCAAAAAAGTCCAGTCCTTCATCAACAGTTGCCTCAGAAGGATTCTTCAGATCCGCTGGCCCGTCACCTTTTGGAAAGAACCCGCCAACTCCCTACTGAAGATGAAATCAGGAAAAGGAGATGGGGCTGGATAGGGCATACCCTACGCAAACCAACGACGAACGTCACCCGGCAGGCGCTGAAGTGGAACCCCCAGGGAAAGCGAAAGAGAGGCCGTCCAAGGAACGCCTGGCGACGCGACCTCGAGGCCGACACCACCAAGATGGGCTACACCTGGAGTCAGAAAGAATGGCACAGGACAGAGGACTCTGGAGAGCTGTTGTTGGCGGCCCATACCCTGGCAGGGGTGACGGGCATTAAGTAAGTAAGTTGCTACAGCCTATACAAGTTAACAAATGGTCAATTATTTTACTAATTTGTACAAAATATTAATTATACACTAAAGCTTGATAAGTATGTAAACAATAATAATCTTTCTCAGTGGCTACAAATTCTACAAGATGCTTGACCATAACAAATGCCACGCCAACTAACTATATATAATGTCTTGAAAGAGATAATAAAGTTGTCTTATCTTATGTTATCTATACATGTGGCTTTATACAACCGGCAAACGAAGACGGTTGCTGAGGACAGAGAAAGATGGTGTATGCTGGTTAAACGATCATCTGCGGTGCCCCAAAGCCCTTAGAGCTACGGGATAGGATAGGATAGGAACTGACGTATTCTTTTACAGTTCATTTTTTTAGCAAATTTATGAGGGAATGAAAGGTTGTAAAGGGCTCGCGTGTTGATACGGGCAAGGCCCAGCCACGTCACAGAACACCCAGCAATGATGGTGTAGTGCTGTGCAGATGCCAGTACCAGTACACTAAGACATACGCAAGAGTAAATTATAGCATTATTAACCAACCAACCTAGGAAAAATACCCTATTATCTCCTTTATCATAGTTGACATGAACGAACTTTTCCAAATTATTTCCCTTTATTATAATTGGAAACAATTTAATTGTAATGTATGAATTTTTTTCCTTTACAATAGTTGAATACATCTGATCAAATTCCATTTATAAATTATATATCTTTTCTTAACCATCGACAAAATATATTATTTTCATTTACATTTTACTTATCGTTACAACGTTGGCAAAGAATCCAAACTTTATTTCCCTGCATACAAAAATACTTTCATCAGCAATATTTCCTTTCATTCAAAATATAAAACATATACATGTTTATACAACTATGCTTGCACCCGAGCAAAATGGCCACCTAGGGATCGCGTGCAGGTTACATTACATTACATTATTATTGCTTTAGGTCCAGCGGACTCTTCCGAGCCAAATCAGGACCGGACAACCCCCGATCCGCATAAAATTGTTGATTGATTGATTGTTGCTATAGGTCCAGCGGACTCTTCCGAGCCAAATCAGGGCCGGACAACCCCCGATCCGCATAAAAGATCTGCTGAAACAACCCTAGTGGAAAAATTGAATGCCCTCCACCGGCCAGTCACTTTACAATAAAGACATCCCACGCAGGGGACGGCTGAGGCTTTACCCCAACTAATCAAACCCCCGGTTACAAAAACAAAATAGAATACAAACATCATTATAAATTATCAACAAAACACATACATATTAAATGCCTATATTGCTAAATAATAACATCATAGGAAGCCCTAGTGACCACCCGGCAGAAAGCGTCCAACATTCCCAAGCTGATCCAACAGACCTCATACACAAACAAGGAGTCTTGTCCAGGAAGAGTTTTCAAGAAAAAAGGTAGGTCACTGATCTAGCGAAGAAGAAGATAGTATAGCAGATTGATAGGACAGAGCAGGAATGAGAAAGAGCAAATGAGAAAGACAGCGACAGTGGGAATTTAAAGCACTAAATTTCCAGAAAGTGGGGTACTATTTATACTGAAACCCCCGTCACTCCAACGGGGGTACTGTTGCCGCAGTGAATCGGTCATGCCTATAAAGGAAAGACAGGTTTTCAACTGGGGCTTTCACTTTTCCCTGTATAGGTTAGAACAATCTACAGTGATTCGCATAAAAGATCTGCTGAAACAACCCTAGTGGTAAAACCGAAAGCTGTCCACCAGCCAGTCACTTTACAATAAAGACATCCCACGCAGGGGACGGCTGAGGCTTCACTCCAACTTATCGAACCCCCGTTTACAAAAACAAAATAGAATACAAACATCATTATAAATTATCAACAAAACTCATACATATAAAATGCCTACATTGCTAAATAATAACATCATAGGAAGCCCTAGTGACCACCTGGCAGAAAGCGTCCAATATTCCCAAGCTGATCCAACAGACCTCATACACAAACAAGGAGTCTTGTCCCTGAAGAGTTTTCAAGAAAAAAGGTAGGAGACTCGTCTAGCGAAGAAAACGATAGTATAGCAGATTGATAGAACAGAGCAGGAATGAGAAAGAGCAAATGAGAAAGACAGCGACAGTGGGAATTTAAAGCACTAAATTTCCAGAAAGTGGGGATACTATTTATACAGAAACCCCCGGCACCCCAACGTGGGTTACGCGTGCAGGTACTTACCTCGGTTTTTCCTCGGTCCGCACAAGACTAGACGACTCTACACAAAACGATACAGGTCCGAGTGGTCACGATATTGCATGCAGTCCCTCTTTTTTCCTTCAGGACATCAGTTCCAGGACAACTGGACACTGCATAGCAGGACGACAGTCTGCTTGAGATAGGCGGCAAATAGACAAACTACACCCACACAAATACCCTCGAAATCTCTGCATGCACTAGAGCAATAAGTCAAATTCCTCTCTGTGACCATGGAAGTACAAACTATACTTAAGAATCCATGACCAATTTAGCTTCGTACAGCAGTTGTATTTGCTTGCGCTCTCAAATTTAGTGCGCGCCTCGCTCACTGCAAAAACTTGCGCGGGACGTGAAAATACACGCCTGTCTCATACCCATAAAGCGGCAGTCTTGACCAGTTTAGGGTGGCGAAGCAAAATTAAAAATTTAAAACAATGCAAGTGCTCAAAATACACTACATGCAAACTTAGCAATGAACTGTAGTTTACTTTCTTTCCCTCACCTTCCACTCTCTATAACAGGCTTAGAAACCCTACTATCACAGGAAAACAGGAGACATGACACCGGTACTTGAAATACTATACACTGAGATAATACAGAATGAAAATCTAGCCTAATGCAATAAAACCGTTCAGGGTTTATCCTGCACTATCTGATATTCATCGTGAGTAACATGGAATGAAATTTCACTGCAATTTTTAAATACTTTACTACTCTCAACGTCAGTGTTGTAAGGCTATGAGACACTAACGAAAGTAATTAGCCTGGGAATTCACTTTCACTTGCGTGAAATGGAAACCGTTTAAAAGGCAAAGATGGCGTAAGGAAAACAGAGAAAGTAATTGAATGTCCTCTCAAAAACGTAAAGTAGGAAATGGTCACAGCAAATTAAAAATCGGTATTTATATACCCTGTGGGTTTAGGCACTGAATAGAATAGACCCAACGTTTCCCGGCGTGTCGTAAGAGGCAACTAACAGGGGTGATGTCAGCACGGCATCACTGGGCGAAAGTCTTCTACACAGAAGTCAACGGACAGGACGGAGGAACCTCATGTTACAACAGGTTCAACGGCCAAGGCGAGCCACATATCGTGGATATCGGCTGTGGCCAACAGCCTGGAGAGGATTGGGCCCTGCCAGGACTTTCTTGCCCAAGACACACTGCATGATGAATAAAACCATTCACTCCATGCCGGATCGGTCGTCGCCCGGGTAACCAAGGACCACGCCTTCCGTTGGCCACCAGGACGGAGGTGATAAGTGTGCTACTGATGGACAACTTAGCAAGATCCGCACCAGAAGCAAAATCGTCATAGGAACCCGGAATGTCACGACCCTAAATGCGGAGGGAAAATTAGAAGAATTGGCCCACGAGCTAGACCACTATCGATGGAATGTTTAAGGTATCAGTGGACTGCGCTCGAAAGGCCTAGGTGAAACAACGACCGACAAAGGTCACAAGCTTTATTTCAGCGGTAGAGATGACAGGCACGAACACGGCGTTGGATTCTTGGTCCACAAGAACATTCTAGCCACTGTCATGGGTTGCAGCCCAGTCTCCAGTAGATTCATTACCATCCGTCTGAGAGCAGCCCCTTTCAACGTCGCCATCATCCAGGTCTATGCCCCAACATCAGACTATGACGACAGCGAAGTGAGTGGAGGATATCTATGAAAATCTACAGGCTGTCCTTGACCAAGTGCCGAAGAAGGACATAGTCATAGTGCAAGGCGACTGGAATGCCAAGGTTGGCCAAGATGCGCACCACAACTGGGGAGACACATGTGGACCCACTGCAACAATGAGACAAATGACAGGGGTCTGAGACTCTTGGAGTTTGCAAGATACAACAATCTGATACTGGCAAACACGCTTGGTCTCCACAAAAAATCCAGACGATGGACATGGCACAGTCCTGGCTGGGAGCATTTCAACCAGATCGACTACATCATGGTCAAAAAACGCTTCATATCAAGCATCAACATTGGTAGGACACGCACATTTCCAGGAGCAGACATCGGAAGTGACCACGATCTCGTGATGATGTCTTTCCGGCTTCACTTGAAGAGAGTAAACACAGCAAAGTGCACTAGACTGAAGTTCGATCTGGACAAACTGCAAGTCCCGACAGGAAGTCCACTCCAGAATCGCACAAACAACTGCTGCCCTGGCGAGGTTGAAGCCAATTTGGAAAGATAGGAACATCAGCCTACATTCCAAGACTGCTGCGCTCCCTTGTCATCTCCATCTTCCTATACGCTTGCGAAACATGGACCCTCACAGCAGATCTACACAGAAGAATACAAAGCACGGAGATGAGGTGCCACAGAAGTCTTCTGAGCATTTCCTATACCCAGCACATCACCAAATCCGACAGATCATCACACAAGCCATTGAACAACACTATGATCTGCTCACAGTGGTGAAGAAACGGAAACTCCGATGGTATGGCCACGTCACCAGATCATCAGGTCTTGCAAAGACCATCCTGCAATGCCCAGTGCAAGGAGGTAGAAGAAGAGGGAGACCGAAAAAGAGGTGGGAGGACAACATTCGAGAATGGACTGGCTTGACACTGAGCGAAACCATCAGGGCTGCTGAGGACAGAAAAAGATGGAGTACGCTGGTTAAACGATCATCTGTGGAGCCCCTACGACCTCCGAGTTACGGGATAGGATAGGATAGGATTTATATAGGTTTATCATAGCAACACACAACAATGAACAATGTCTGGGGTTTAAAAGCACGCCATTTGGGTTCGATTCCCCATGCTGCCTGGAGAATTTACACATAGGAGTCGACTTTCCGCAATAGCTCTTTAGACGGTATTCCGTTTCTTATAGTGTCGCTTCATTGGTACGTTAAAGATCTTGACCATTCTGGTAAAGAGGAACAAGTGAAAGATCAAATAAAGCCGCATCAAAATGTGGGTGAAAACGGTAAGAACTTTATATTAAAAAAAAAACATATATACTACCAGCATGTCACGCAGAGGTAAAAACACTCAAGCAGAATAGTATGTTCGCAGTAGGTTATAACTAACACTTTAACCTAAGAATATGGACCAACCACTACTACAGTCCACTTATATTTATATAGGAGAATGAAAAAAAGTAAACCAATAATTTTATTAAAAATTTACTTGCACTGCGCACATATCCCAAAAGAGCTTGAAATAAAATGAATAAATTATTCTACGTAATGCAATTACCAGCCCAGCTGCACAAGGCGCTGGCCCACATCAGGATCTAATGAGAACATGCCAAGACGTCAACTGATAGCTTCAACCCCATTGTCAAGCACGCAATATCTAGTTGCAGTCGCAAACGACTTAATAGTTGGTCTTGGTTTGAGGAAGTAGATAATATTCCGAGTGTACCTTAAATGATGATACACATCTTTAATTGAATTCGAAATACTATCTACGTCCTCAAAACAAGACGAAGTATTAAGTCGTACGCGACTGCGTCTTAAAATTGTGTATCAACTTTAAGTTAGGCTTACATTGGGAATATTATCTACGTCCGCATAACAAGACAAGTATTCAGTGATGTAGACACTCAACCATGTACGATCAATTTTTGGCATCGCAAATACAAATGGTTCTTACTGCCTCACTCTGGACAGTGATAATTAAAAGCACGAAAGAAGAAAGACTCAGGCTCCTTCATGGGCAATTTCAACAAAATATTTACTCAACTAACATTCTAATGAATAAAATGGGCATGAAACATTTAACAATATGCTCGTTTTGTAACGATATAGATTACATAGAACTTTTTTTTTTTTTAGGGGGGGGGAGGGGGGTGAAGTGGAGAGAGGGAGCTGTGTCCTAAATGAAATAAAGTTTGGAAGCATTGCTCCGATTATATTTTTGAAAAAAAGGAAAGTCTAAGACATGATAGTAATATGGTGTAGTAATAATGACAATATTTAATTTGTTATATATCTATATAATCTATCTATCTATCTATCTATCTATATATATATATATATATATATATATATATATATATATATATATATATATATATATATATATATATATATATATATATATATATATATAAACACACACACACACAGGGAGTCCTCGAGTTACGACGCGTTGATCCGTTCGTTGGACGCGTCGTAACCCGAGTTCATCGTAAGTCGGAACGTAAGTTGAAACATAAAGAAAAATACCTGTACTGTACGTACACGGTACAGTGCTATATACTGCATGGTAACTGTTAATGACATAAACAAATATTAATATTATAATGTCCATTTTAACTTCCATGGTGATGGCCTTAATTTCTTTTCTTTGATGCACTACCATCAGAAGAGTCTGACTTACGTTTGGGAGCCATAACCAAGGGCAAAAAACGATAAAACACGTGAGAGAGATAGACGGCGTAAACAAACAAAATGGCGTATGTACAGTGACTAAGCGTATGAAGCGACGCCAGCGTAGGAAGCGACGCCGTCTTCCCCGCCGTATAACCACAACAAAGCGTATTCTTCCGCCGCTCGCCAGAAACTAGCTCCCGTTTGTTTACGTCGCTTATGACGCTAAACCGCGAAAGACGGAACGACGCGTAATATTATTTATTATATTTTTATGGGGAGGAGCGTCGTAACCACGAAACAGCGTAAGTCGAGACCGGCGTAACCCGAGACTGTATATTTATATATCTATATCTATATATCTATATATAATTTCTGTAGCAGAGGGTTTTTCCCCGGTTAATTAGTTATTCATTGCTTGCAGGGTCCAGCGGACTGCAAAGAGTCGAATCAGGACCACAAAATCAAGACCACAACTTGGCTGAAAGAGGACTCATCCCTGATCCGAATAAGAGATCTGCTGAAACAACCTCAGTGGTAACACTGAAGGCACTCCACCAGCCGGTCACTGACATGACAATAAAGGCATTCCACGCAAGGGACGCTGAGGCTAAACTCTGATTTAGTGAGCCCCCGTTTACAAAAACAAAATAGAACACAAACATACATATATGATGCCTACATTGCTAAATGATATTATCGTAGGAAACCCTAATGACCATTTGGCAGAAAGCGTCCAATATTCTCAAGCTTATACAACAGACCTCACACACAAATGATAGATAGATACTCAGTGTTTATAGGGTCCAGCGGACTGCCAAGAACCGAATCAGAGGAGTTTTGTCCCGGAAGAAGTTTCCAAGAAAAAATGTAGGCGACTGGTAGATGTATAGTATAGTAGATTGATAGAACAGAGTAGGAATGAAAAAGCGTTTCGTTTCGTTTCGTATTTAGATTTACTGTCCCCAGAAAACTGTAGCGTATAGGGGACTAAATTAGGAAATCCAACAACATAAGAAATCAAGATTTTGCAACCTAATGGACTGAAATTAGGTATCCACCGTGGGGGCGAATAGGATTATGCATCATTAAAGATGGTTATTGTTAAAAGTCTGACGCTGAGGCAAGAATTAAGGTGGGTCGGGCTCGCTCGACACTAAGCAGGAAGGTCGAAGGCAAATCGCAACAAGGAGGCAGGGGTCTCTTCTTCTTCTTCTACGAGGTAAGCTGCCTCCGGACACAGAAGCAAATGGGACAGTAAAATCAGATTAAAATTCCAGGACCACAATAAAATTTATTACGTAGGTATTATAAGACAAATATTAAGTTAAGAGATTACATGTAAAACCCCACACGGGGCTAGAAAAACAAGGGTATCGTTCACAGCGGCCATAAATAAAGCCGACAGACTATATAATAGCCAAATTGCATGTGGGGGAACATATAACCACACGCACTAGGCAGGCCAAACAAATAGTAAAAACCCCAATACAGGGGGCTACATTTAAGAAAGAGACACACCTATATATATATATATATATATATATATATATATATATATACAGTGATGTCCCGAGGCCTCGGACATCGGTCATGGTCCGATTCGTTTGGAAAATGACCGAATGCAAACACCTGTGTCCCGTCAAATGTCCGATTCTATTGCGAAATTAACGGTCATTGTCCGATAGTATTATGACTAGAGCGGTCACTGCAAGAAACATCTGTACAAACTGGAGTGTCAAAGCCGTTAAAACGAGTTTGAATAGTGGACAATGCTAGACTATTATCACTTTTTAGTACATTCCAACTCCGCAACTCTCTACACTTTTGAAAGGGAAATAACCGACACCATACTTCCTCTGCAACAATCTTACTACGCTCAAAATGCCGCCGAAGAAAAAGCTTTGTGTTGCTAAAGGGCAGTCTGTTTTGAGCTCGTTTTTGAAGAAAAAAGAAGCACCATTAATCGGTTCGATTCACAATCTGAATGTCCTATTGCTTTTATGTAGTCAGGACATGATGTCCGATTAGTTTTATGATTTAGGACATTTTGTCCTATTGCCCTCTAATCCTAGGAACACCACTGTATATATATATATATATATATATATATATATATATATATATATATATATATATATATATATATATATATATATATATATATATATATATATATATATATATATATATATATATATATATATATAGCATACCTGATCCACTATAGCCAAAGGTCGCTGGTTCGAATCCCGGATTGGTCAACGTGTGATCATATTATTTTCCCCTTTAGTGCTTTACCAACAACTGGCCCGCTGGTGTCAGTATAAATCGGTCCAGTAGTCACCTATATGCGAAAGTGTCGTGTGACTATAATCTACAAACAACTATAGCCAAAAGTCGACACAGTCTAAGTCACGCTTTGTGCAAAGGAGAAAGTTGTTCCAACTGGTTGGGGGCCAGGCAAGTAAGCTTACCCACACCCTGTAGCGAGTGCCGCCACCCTGCAAGCGTCACTACACGACTTAAGGCGCCATTTTAAAAGCACTTAAGCAGGCACCGAGTCCTTGCGGTTCGAGGGCTGTTTCAAAGCATTATATAAAGTTTGTTTTTTTATTGTGGAACTTGGAACTTTGGAACTTTGTCCTTTTATTAGCAAAATCACATAAAATTAAAGCATTAAACAAGGCTCATAGCCCAGGGGGCATTTTAGCCAAAAAAGGGGAAAAGGGGGGATGGGGAATTACAGACATTAAAAAACAAGGAACGGCACAAAAAAGCTGCTCCATAGGCATCACAAGATAAACCTCTGAAATGTCAAACACCCGTTTTAAGTTTTATGTTGGGTCAACATGGAAAGAAAAATGTACAGCATCGCATGGTTCACAAAATAAGACAAAAGGGAATGAACAATATATAAATAGTGACATAACTCAAACTCCAATAAAGCGGCTTAAATTTAGCAACCTGCTCTTTGATTCAATATTCGTCCAAACAAGAAAATAGAAGTTTGACATAAAATTAAAACAGAACTGTGCGTCACTATTGGAAAAGTGAAAAAATAATCCCTTTTTTGTTTTGTTTTTTTAAGATTCCTCCACCTCTCTCCTCCCCCCTCCAACCCCTCAAGTTTAATCAGACGGTGTGATTTGAAGGAGCTCAGGATGGATATTTTGAAAGCATATTAACGGTTTTACCTGCTGCAGAAAAAAATCAACTTTACACTACAGTTGTTTGCCCCAAACCGTTTTTATATTAAATTTTGGGATCTATTGGGAGATATTTCAACGCCAGTTGTCCTGCTTTCACACTTTAAACATTTATTTGTTTACCTATGGCAGGCGGAAAGGGCCAATTGATCGATACAAAGCATCGATGCAAAGTATCGATACTTTTCTTTTTAATTGTTGTTGTGTCATTAATGTTTGTAATATTTACAAGTGAAATATAAAAGACGAGAAGTTTTGTAATTGTTGTCGTGTCATTAATGTTTATTTATACTTACAAATTGCGCAACAATACAAGACTTGTTGGCCACAGCTGAAGCAAAAGTGATACAGCAGTATTATAAAAAATGCGATAAACTAAAGATATTCACAGAAAGCTATGTACGAGTATTTATCCCTAAATGATTTGCATTGCTGCATAAACTTTCAGCCATTTCTTCGTCTAGTGTTCCGTGTTCCTTTGCTTTGGAAGGACGGTCGGAGTGTATTCTCGTTTGCTGTCTCTGCTCTTTCTCTGTCCTATAGGCGAATAAGGACAGCCTTGAAAGGGGTGACACAGGGGTACCGTACCGGTGTCGGGTAATGGACCGCCCAGAGGTGATGGGCTCCCAGAGGGCTACTGATGGGCTTCCCAGGAGCTAATGGTTAGCCCGCCAGGCATCCAGAGGGCTACTGATGGGCTGCCCAGGAGTTCATGGTTAGCTCGCCAGGCTCCCATGGATTTACCAGCAGGAGGCCCATAAGGAACCCGTGGGCAAATGTGAAGGGGACCCGCCATGAGTCCGCCCATATGGGAATCCAACATGATTTTTTACAGCTAAAAAAATGGGGTGTCGGATAGCGCAGTGGTTGGAGCACTCGCTACTGTGTCGCAAGTTAAGCACCGTCCAGTGCGTTTAGCACTTGGATGGGTGACCGTGAAGCGACAAATAACAACGCCCCAAGTTGACTCAACTGTGACTGCGTACCTACTCTCTTAAGGATGGGGAAGGTAAAGCAGCGAGGGAGAGAGATGGGCATCACCCTCATTACGCTGGCCCAAGATAAGTGTGATCTCCAACATCACGCTCCCCTACGGCCACAAGGCTATGGGACTACCTTTACCTTTTTAAAAAAAATGTACGGACGTTTGTGTGGAAGGGGAGGGGGTGGATAGGAAGGGAGGGGGGAAGGAAGGGAGGGGAGGGGAAGGGAAAGAACCTAAATATTTTTTTAAAAAGCGCTTATTATCGTAAAAAGCGATTAAACAGGTAATAAATCAACTGAAATGAACTGATTCAAAAGATACTAACAAAAGGACGTTATCATTATTATAACCTGCGAGCTTATTTAACATACCAGAGCGGCAGAGGAATGTGGCTAAAATCAACAGGTTAACAGTTCATCGAGTTCTTATATTGTTCTTATAAACGTTATTTACAGCGCTTTTCCAGCACAAGATCGAGCTGGCCAGATATCAGTTAGATCCGCTTACAGTTTATTATTGAAATTACTCATGATGTGTCAGACCACTCCCTGAAAGTTTTTGAATAAGACAGTGGCTGAATCCAGATTATTGTGGTTTATAACAGAACCGACCAAAGAAAAACCAAAAACCAAAACTAAACACCGATTTTTTGCCATTTAATTATCAGGAGGCGCAACAGGTATTATTTAGAAATTATTTGTAGGACGGTTGTGACCAGTCCTGATATGATATTATGAAGTTGAACAGATATGTCACTTAAGAACTGTCGACCTTAGTTTGAAAAGGTTATTTGCACAAATTCTGCCGACAGGATCTTAGTATGTTTTAAAATGTGTGTAGGTGTATGCGCGTTTTAATAAAGAAGTGCATTACAGATTTTTTTTCTTTCAAGTACCAAAGTGTGATTAGCACAAATTCTGCTTACAGTATCTTAGTATGTTTTAAAATGTAGGTGTGTGTGTGTGTGTGTGTGTGTGTGTGTGTGTGTGTGTGTGTTTTAATAAAGAAGTGCATTAGAGAATTCTGTTTTTTTTCTCTCAAGTACCAATCATGGTGTAATAAATGTAAACCATAACACATTTGAGCTCATTCGTATCTATCTATCTATCTATCTATCTATCTATCTATCTATCTATCTATCTATCTATCTATCTATCTATCTATCTATCTATCTATCTATCTATCTATCTATCTATCTATCTATCTATCTATCTATCTATCTATCTATCTATCTATCTATCTAGGATAGAGTGTTTGTCAGTATCAGAATGTTGTATCTGGCAAACTCTTGTCATTTGTCTCGTAGTTGCAGTGGGGTCCACACATGTGTCTTCCCAGTTGTGGTACGCATCTTGGCATTCTAATGCCCCTTTTAATGACACATAATAGGATGTTAACTGAACAACTTTTCACATTTGGCCCTCACCTTAAAGAGGGACTATAGTCTACTGAAAGTAAATGTTCAAATATCACGAGGCAGCTGAAGTTAAAACACACACGGGCCGGGCTCGCATGGTCACTAACAGATACCTATCCTATCCTATCCCGTAACTCGAAGGTCGTTGGGGCACCACAGAGATCGTTTAACAGTGTACTCCACCTTTCTCTGTCCTCAGCAACTTTCATGGCTTCGCTCAGTATCAAGCAAGTCCATTCTCGAATGTCGTCCTCCCACCTCTTTTTCTGTCTCCCTCGTCTTCTGCCTCATTGCACCGTGCCGTGCAGGATAGTCTTTCCAAGGCCTGATGCTCTGGTCACGTGGCCATACCAGCAGAGTTTCAGTTTCTTCACCACTGTGAGCATGACATCGTATTGTCCAATGGCTTGTGTGATGGTTTGTCGGACTTAGTCGTTGGTGATGTGCTGGATATATAAATGCCCAGAAGTCTTCTGTAGCACCTCATCTTCATGCTTTATATTCTTTGTTGTAGGTCTGCTGTGAGAGTCCAAGCAACTAGGAAGATGGAGATGACAAGGGAGCGCAGCAGCCTTACCTTAGAATGTATAGACTGATGGTCTTGTCTTTCCAAATGGACTTCAACCTTGTAAGGGCAGCAGTTGTTTGTGCGATCTTGGAGAGGACTTCAGACCTTGTTGGGACCCATTGTCTGATATAATGGCTCCTAAATATTTGAAGCTAGGCATCATGTTGAGGGATTAGCCTTAAACTTTGGTGTTTCCATTCCAAAGGCTCTGGAAGTAGTGTCAAGCCTCTGTACAAGCTGTTCAAGTACTTGTTCCTCTCCGGCCAAGCCATCAATGTCATCCGCAAAACGGGAGTTGGAGATTGCTCCACCCCATATGCTGACTGTGCCTTCGTGATCTGCAAGGGCATCTGACATTATGATCCAGGAAGATGTTGAAGAGTGTTGGAGATAGTAGGCATCTATAAGATGCGTAGGTTTCACGTAAATAAAACCAACAGAGTCCAACAAGACAGGTTGATATTTAAGATGGCGTTTATTCAACCAACTGCGCATGTGTGAACGTTAGTTGTTATGGAGTTGTGGTGATTGCTATAGTGACTGAATGCATAGGCCTGTGATGTGTATTATCCTACATCTCCCTCCCAAGTTTTCCCTTGCTTGTTTGGATGTACTGTCAGGGTGTGCTGTAAATAAAACTATAAACTAAGAGTCTGGCAAATGATAGCCAGTCAAACAGGAATTCCACAGTGATAGTCATTCAGTCTCTGTCTAATCATGGGTAATAGTGAATTAGGCATTTAGCAAACTAGTCAGGATATTGTTCACAAAAACTACATAGGGCTACACGTATTTGTAATGTCTATTGTCACAGTTGTTGTCAGTTAATCATTCTGGAGTAGACAAGGTACAGGTCACAACGATCACTGCCTTCTGCCTGTCGTCAGCCTATAAGCGCCGTGCGGAGTGGGAACAGAAGACGGCCCAGGCTGTGGACTCATGGCAGTGTGGGTCGATGGACCATCGCAGAAGGTGGATGCTCCAGGAGATACAGTGCTCGGTAAGAGCACGAGTGTTGCGCGGTTACGTCGGACGTCGCCGTGGCGGGTACGGACGATGTAGGATCGTGGATGAACCTGTCTAGTCACGGTCCCCGGTCGGTCAAGGTCTCTAATCCATACCAAAACGCCGTTTTCTAGAGGAGGCAATGACCGAGCTTTGTGTCTGCGGTCATAGGTCATCTTCTGAGCACTTTTGTTCCTCTCTTCCTTCTGCTGTAAATCACGGAGAATGGGGGTCTGAGGCATGAGTCTTTGTTGCAGGACGGGGAGACATGTACGAAGTTGTCTTCCCATGAGGAGTTGACTCGGTGACAGACCGTTTTGCAGAGGCGCTGTACGATATGCTAGGACACCAAGGATAGGATCTTCACTTTTCTTCAGGATATTCTTCAGAGTTTGTATAGCGCGTTCAACTTCTCCATTTCCCTGAGGGTGCTTCGGTGAGCACGTGACGTGGTTGAACTTGTAGGACGTAGAGAAAGCTTTAAAGAGGCGGCCGCTGAACTGGGTGCCATTGTCAGACACGACAATATCGGGAATGCCGTGGCATGCAAAAATGGTCTTGAGTTTGTCGATGACGTGTGCGCAGGATAGATTGTCCAAACGTCTGAGTTCAGCCCACCTCGAGTAGTAGTCGACAGCTACAAGGTAGGTTTTTCCTTTCAATTCCATGATGTCAACTCCAATACGTGACCATGGACGTTCCGGAAAAGGGGATGGAACGAGGGGTTCTTTCCGTTCCGGTCTGCTTTTTGCACAAACTGCACACGTGGACACTTTGTTCGTGATACATGCCGTGATATTGGGCCACCAGACGGAATTCTGTGCGCTGGCGACACATATGTACTTAGTGACTCCCAAATGACCAACATGCAGTTGGTTGAGGATGTCGTCACGCATAGACTGAGGGATGACAAGACGATCGTCATAGAGTAGGAGGTCATCCACAATGGTGAAGTGTTGCCTATTGACCCAATACTGCTTGAGAACGACAGAACTAGGCGTGTCAGAGGGCCAGCCTCGAGTGCAGAAATTTCGGATTTGTGCGGTCTCGGCATCTTGTTTCTGCTTGGTTCGGATTTCAGCCAGTTGTTGCGAAGTTGTTGAAAGCGTGCTCATTGTGACCTTTACAGATGATTCGATTTCTTGGACCAGATCGTCTGTGCTGACGTCGTAAGGTGCAGGAGCGCGTGAGAACGCATCGGCTGTGATCTGATTCTTTCCAGGAACGTGGAGAACACTGGGGGAAAAGCGCATCATCCTCAGGCGAAACCTGAGGATTCGAGGGGGCATTTTTGATAAGTCTGTGGAGCTGAGTAGAGGAACTAACGGCTTGTGGTCAGTCTCCACCTGAAAATCAAGTCCAATGACATATTCGGAGAGTCTCTCACATGCCCACACAACAGCAAGGGCTTCCTTTTCGATAACTGCATAGTTTTTCTCTGTGTCTGTGAGACTGCGTGAGATGTAGCACACAGGGTGACGACTTCCGTCATCTTGATATTGGAACATGACTGCTCCGATGCCCACTGAGGACGCATCTGTTGATATCACAGTACGTCGGCGAGGGCTGTAGTGGGCTAGTACTGGTGTGGATGTCAATGAGTCTTTGATCTTTTGGAAAGCTTTTTGTTGAGGAGCGCCCCACATCCAGTTGCTGTCTTTCCTTAGAAGTTGTCGTAAGGGCTCATTGAGTTCGGCAAGATCAGGCATAAATTTTGCGAGCTGATTGACCATGCCCATGAATCTCTGCAACTCAGTCATATTGGTCGGAGCAGGGAACTGAGTAATGGCAGCCACTTTGTTTGGATCTGCTCTAATGCCCGAGGCATCAATGATGTGTCTCAAGAACTTGACAGAGCTCTTGGAAAACTCGCATTTCTCGTTTGATAATGTGATTCCTGCTCCCTGAAGGCGAGTCATGACAGCTCTAACACGTCGATCATGTTCTTGTGTAGTAGCGGCGTGAATGAGGATGTCGTCCATGTGACAGACGACACCGTCTATGCCTTCCAGTAACGATGACATGGTTCTCTGAAATATTTCCGGTGCGCTACTGATACCCATGGGGAGGCAATTGAAACAGTATCGACCGAAAGGAGTGATGAAGGTGGTGAACAGTTTCGATTCTTCGTCGAGAGGTATCTGATAAAAACCGCTGTTGGCGTCTAGCTTTGTAAACACCTTGCTGCCGCTGAGTTTCGCTAGACTTTCATCAACTGAAGCCATTGGATGAATCTCCCTCCTGACAGCTGTGTTAAGACGTGTGAGATCTACACACATTCTTACATCTCCGTCCTGCTTGGGTACCACAACAATGCCAGAACACCAATCTGTAGGGACTGTGACGGGAGAAATCACTCCTTGATCTAACATCTTATCAATAAATTCTTTCAATTTTGGCAGGAGTGGATGCGGAATCTTTCTGGCTGTGTACTCACACACTGGCTCAGCTTCTGCTGCCAGAGTGATGTGATACTCTTGTTGTAAGCGCCCGAGGCATGTGAAAAGCTGAGGAAACTCAGTCTTGAAGGAGTTGTGTGAGTTGACATTGTCGATGCGGGCAACGATTCCGAGTTTTTCCGAGGCATTTTTACTCAAAAGGGAGCATGGCTGATTTTTTAGAACATACACGTCCTCTGTTATTGATCGACCGTGATACTGTAGAGTAGCCTGGAAAGTTCCTTTATGTTCGAGTTTAATACCTCCAGCACCGCGTAATCGTCGTCCTTTCGGACTGAGTTTTACGTTCTTGAGCCAACCTTCACGATCGCTGACTACAGAAACAGCGGCTCCGGTATCGATCTTGAAAGCAGTGATGTGGCCATTCACTGCAATCTCTGCAGTCCAGAGATCAAGTTCGATATTTTAGTGTGTACCTGCTTGTAGGAGTCCCTGTCCTCGTTGATTTTCAGGATGTTAACTAGATCAGTTGAACTGTCTCCGATAACATAGAGAAGAGTTGTCACTTGGTCTCTCTGTGGCTTAGACTAGAGTGGAGGCCAGTGACAGTTCTAAAGCGGTCAAACCTCTGTACCCAGCGACTCCAGTCATCCTTCAATGCATTGAAGGGTGCTGGTGGAGGAAAGGAGAGAATAGGGTCCATCGCACCGCTGCCACCATATAAGATGCGTAGGTTTCACGTAAATAAAACCAACAGAGTCCAACAAGACAGGTTGATATTTAAGATGGCGTTTATTCAACCAACTGCGCATGTGTGAACGTTAGTTGTTATGGAGTTGTGGTGATTGCTATAGTGACTGAATGCATAGGCCTGTGATGTGTATTATCCTACAGCATCCTTGACGCACGCCCATTGTTGATCTGAACCAGTTCCCGATGACGCTGTTGTGGAGGACTGCACTGGTAGCCTTGTCATACAGGCTTTTGATGACTTCAATAATATGTTATGGCTGATGTTGTACACCCTCATGGTTGCCCACAGAGCTGCATGCCAGACTCAGTCAAACGCTTTCTTGAAGTCCACAAGCACATGATAATAGATGTTGTTGATGCTGTAGGTATTTCTCGCAAATTATTCCGAGGTTGAAAATCTCATCAGTTGTAGTTCGTTTTGCCCTGAATCCTGCTTGTTCTTCAGCTATGACTTTGCTGGGATGGCTGATGAGGCTGATGGTTCGATAATTTTCACACTCTTGAAGGTTACCCTTTTTTGGGAAGAGTGATGACAAGCGACTGGGTCCTTGGTATAGGCCACCCCCGACTCTACAAGATCTTGTTACATATAATGGTGAGGGCGTCAATCATCGCTTTTCCTCCTGCTTGAAGCAATTCTGCAGGTATGGTGTCCACTCCTGCTGACTTCCCCTTCTTCAGTTATTACACTGCTGCCTCAACTTCTTCTCCGAGAATTGGGAGGATTTCTTCTTCTATGTCCTGGGGACATGCTAGAACTGATGGGTCTCTGTTTGGTGTGTGGTTGTAAAGGTCAGAGCAGTACTTTGTCCATCTATCCAAGACTTCTAGTTCTGTAAGGCATATATGCCACACTTTGCTCTTGGTCATGGAGACCTTGGGCTGCTTAACACTTGTCAGCCGCTTCACAATCTGGTAGGCCTTCTTGCTGTTGTTTCTGATCAGACTGTTCTCTATTTCCTAACACACACACACATTTTTGTAAAAACGACATTCTGATGACTGTTGTGAAAAAAACAGGGATTATTTTGACACACTTTTCATTGTCTTGACATTATTTTGACATTTTCAAATTTTTGAAGCTATCCCCAACCCTAACCCAAACCCTAAGACAGATGTATCAGACCTGTTTATCCCCAAGAAATTCAAAATAGGGAGACTGAGGATTGAAATAGGGCGATTTCATTTAAAATAGGGAGAATTTATAAACACGCTCTATTAGCAAATTAATCTAATAAAATATAATCATACATCGTAACATGCAAAAAGACACTGACAAAGAACTCAGTAGAGTGATAGATCCAAACGTTTATTTCTAATAAATTTCTATCATACATGCACACTGACAAAAAACTCAGTGGAGATATAATCAATTTTTATAGGGTCCAGCAGACTACCAAGAGCCGAATCAGGATCTTTAAAAAAAAAATGTATCTGTCAATAATTATTTATGAACAAGAAACCATATAGACTCTGAGGATTACCCTTTGGCAGAAAACAAAACTGTTAACCTGTTGGTAATCGCTCATTTGTAAAAATCTGTTGGGCACAATGGTGAAACATGCTTAAACATTGATTTTTTTGTTTTGCCTCCCGGCAGCAATCATGAAGATGGAGATGATGATCAAGTCTACAGAGTTTGTGCACAGAAAATAATGCTGCGCAAGCAGTGCTGTGACGAAGATGAAAAGAATTACAACGTGACGCAGGAGGAGGAGGCAGAGGAAGCACAATGACAAACTGCATGGTCACGCCATGATTTGACTGGACGCTACCTATGGAAAGGTACAGTCCAGTGTCTGCTTGTATAAGCACACCAACCCATGTCGCAGAGATGTGCAGGCACACTTAAAGGTCTTCACACATCTTAAATACTCACAAGTGTCGCCTTCTCTCTGTGCTCACCGTTCGTAATAAATGGAGATGCAAGATCCGCCGCATTTTACCAGTGGAAGTGCTAAGTGTAAATCACGTTATTGTGATTATTGTTACTGTCATGCTTAGGGTGCTGAAATGACCTTTTGAATGACACTAAACTTCCATGTTCATTTTTTCTATAAGCTTATATATAATTCTATGCATTAGCTTTACACGACTTTTAGCAAGACAGAATTCTACATGCATGACTCATATGTTTTTCCTCAACAAAGAACAATGTTTTGATTGATTTGTCACTTCACAAACTACAAGGGCAATATTATAACTATACGACTATACTGCACTGACAGGCCTCCATACGTTCGTGACACAATATCTCACCCACACAGTTAGTAATTGTTTATAGGGTCCAGCTAATTGCAAAGAGCCGAATCAGGACCACAACTTGGTTGAAAATGAGGAGTTTTGGGCGTTTAAAAAAAATGAAGGTGACTAGTCTAGCGAAAAAGATCATAAATTGATAGAATAGATTAGGAACGAGAAAGAACAAATAAAAATGACAAACACTAAATTTTCACAACATAGGGATACTATCGCCCACATAGGGTTACAGATAATGCAATTCAGAGTGATTGAGATTGACCAAGCCCAGGAACGTGGTAATTATGTGGCTCATGTATCCAGATGCCAAGGTTTGACATAGTATTCAACAACATCATAAGTAAAATGCCTATGTCAGTACACTACAAATTTTAGAACTACACTTATGACATAATTTGATTTCATTGCATTTTTATGACACTTCTATGGAGATGCAGAAATCATAATGTTTCTCAGATCTCGAACCTTTTGACAAAACCTTCAGGAATTTGAGAAACCTTAATTGGTCAAAACTCGAATGAATGAACATTTAACGCCTACACTCACCATTGGCGATTTGGCAGAAAGGGGGATAACCATCCCAGGGAACAAAGAAAAGGGATTTAAACACAGAACCACCAGAGCAATCAGACAGCTAAAATCAAAATTAAACAATCTAAATCCTGAACCAGATCTAGATAGGCTTTTGTCAAAAAAGTTCGGGATCTGAAAATATCCATTTATAAAAGCCAATTTAAGATTTATAATGGCATTTTTTATTTTTCCAGAAATTCTATAAAAATAAACAAACGTGGATTCCATTTAAAAAAAAAATTCATTCTCAATACATAACAAAATTTTGTTAACATTTTAAAATCATCCTTCCAGCAATTCTTTTTTTACACACCATCATCACTCCTGCAACTAAAAAAAGTATACATTTATAATTATTATCAACCACTACACTTCATACATGATTTGGAATGCTTGCTGCTCACTGATAGCTCATAGTTTAGTATAGGTATTTAGGATCAATTCAAATTCACTTATCCTAATTCATTTTGAACAGCTCCAGTGATCTTTGAGTGAGGTTGACCAAATTTGTAGCATATGGGTGTTTCATTGGTATCTATCATGCATCAAAGACTCAAAAGTTCAATATTAATAGTGAAATAATAATAACATTTGCTGAGGTGGAGTCATTCATTCACTGATCATTCATGAGGTGAAATAATAACATTTGTTGAGATGAAATCATTCATTCACTGATCATTTATGAGGTTTCATGGGTATACAACATTACCAAGTTTGGTTGTGACAGTTGAAATAGGTTCTGACATATTTTAGGTTCTGACATATTTTTGGAATATTTAGGACTCATCTTGCACAGATTTGCAAAAATCTTGATTTTTTTGGGAGGGGTGGGAAGGGAAGGAGGGGAATAGGGAAGGGGGTGGGGGGAAGGTGAGTACATTTGAGTGCATTGCTATGCATGCGAGTCAAAAAAGAAGTAATAAAACGGAACTGCAAGCATTCAACCATCACTCAAAATGAAATTATGTTATTTACTAAAATCACAATGTGTAAAGATCTTAAATAAAATAAATGAATGAGTCTTCCTCTGATAAAACAATGACAATGACAAATGTAAGCTAATAGTAATGCAATGGCAAATCAGCACTTCAATAATGTACAAACATGGTCCAATCAAAATTATATTCAATCACAGACACAGTAAGTACAACCCCAGTTTTTTTTTTGTTTTTTTTTTTACTACAGTTTATTATAATTTTCTATCGAGAAACTCTGGGCTGCCTCCCCTGGGGAAGGCGTAGTCGCAGCCAGTGGCGCGCCCAAACCCAACCTACCTACCATTATTTGTGATTTTTAAAATTTTTGCTGGGGGAGCAAACCGGAGTACCCGGAGAAAACCCTCAAGACGTTGCCCGAGTTGAAAGTAAATAATATTCGGAGAAACATAACGCCCCTCGATCCGGCATCTGGGTGTTATGTTTCTCCGAATATTATTTACTTTCGACTCGGGCAACGTTTCGGGGGTTTTCTCCGGGTACTCCGGTTTGGCCCCCCAGCAAAAATTTTAAAAATCACAAATAATGTTAGGTAGGTAGGGTTTGGGCGCGCCACAGGCTGCGACTACGCCTTCCCCAGGAAGGCGGCCCAGAATTTCCCAATAGAAACGGATAATAAACTGTAGTAAAAAAAATATTTAAAAAAAATAAAAAAAGTTAGCTACAATTTTGGGACCCGATCGAGCCCGGATCGGGCTACCGATCGGAACCGACTCGGGCTTGATTCGGGCAAAGATCGGGCGATCGTCGGGCTATCCAAAACTTACCCAATTGTAACCCCACGTTCGCCGAACAGTAGCCAGATTTTCTATAAAAATTGGCCGATCGTCGGGGTACTCAAAACTTACTTGACCGTAACCCAACCTTTGCTGAACGATAACCCGATTCCGGCAAAGATCGGGCATACGTCAGGATACCCAAAACCAACCCTATTGTAACCCATCTTAAACCAGAAACAACCCCGATAATGCCCCATCCCTGGCCAATGTTGATTTACCCTAAAATCATATCCCACATATTGTTAAGTTATGTGATTGCATGAAGAAAGAATTGAGATGTCTGGTGTTAATAGGGACTATCGGCACAGGCGTTTTTGTTTTCGGAAGTCCTTGGTGTGTCCCCACTGAAGTATTTCCACACCATTTCAATAACAATATATATTAACATGATTTTCATCGCTATCAAAATCATGTGTAAAGATATAAATGAAATGCAAAGTAAAAAAAACAACCACAGCGGAATAGGTTTTCGCAGGCAAACAAAATATCAGAGCACATGCAACTGTAGAAGAAGACAACTGTAGAAGATTTGGCGTCTTATGCTAAGGACAACCGGAAAAGACCAGCAGTAATGGGCACGGAAGTTTACCCTTGGCTTATAATGTATAAATAAATACAATAGTTAAAAGAAACACTTTAACATTACAGGGCTCGAAATTAGCGGGGGCCCGGGGCAAAAAACCTGCAAAGTTGATTTCGGGCTCGGAAAGTTGTAAAACGAAGGGCCCGCTTGGCCCGCAAAATAATTCGTCTGCTACAGCTAGCTCTACTCAGCAGTTTCGTATTTGGGCCAAGGGAAGCAACCCACACCGTTGCCCTAAATTTGGACAGAAAAAAAACAACAACAGAGAAAAGAAGCGAAAACCCTTTAATTTTGCACTCAAAAGTTTAATATACACTTCAATATCTTTTTAATATAATAGACAAAAGGCTATGGCACAACATAAGCGCAAAATGTCCATCTTTGCAAGTACGAAAGTATGGCTACATATCGTCGCCATACAGTTGCTAAAACAATCGGCGATGGCGTATTTTCCAATTTTGGGGAAGCGAAAGACGCCAGAAGAAAACGTTGACGAAAGGAAAGAACAAAAAAAAGAGAAAAAAGAAGTATGAAGAGGAAAAAAGATCAAGGAACTACAATGAAGGGTGGAAAAAAAGATTTCCATGGCATGGCCTTGAAGTGAACGAGGAAGAGTACTGTTAAGTTTAGTTCCCTTTCATGGTTTTGTTTTGAACTTTTGTGCATTGAGGTCAGATTTTTTGTTAGGTTACTCATATTAAAAATTTAATGATGTGTATTGTGCAATACTCAGTCACAAAACTGAAAAGTATTATACAAGAGACTCACTTGATTTTTTTCTATTTTGTTTAATGGCCATTTCAGGCTCACTAGTCACTGGAATGGGTGTGTCAATGAATGTGTGTGTGTGTGTTTTTTCCAATTTTTTGTTGGTAATGTTTGAAAGTGAAAGAAAAGGCAAATAAAAATGACATCACTCAGCAACATTAGAAATTCAATTGTTTTTATTTTAGATTATCAGACAAATTGTACTTTCTACTTATTATATTGTCAATAATTCTTTTGTTTTTTGTTTGCATTATTTTTCAAGTTGGGCCCCGAAAATTGCTTGTGGGCCCTCAAATTTTTCAATCAAGGGGCCCGGTGGCCCCCAAAGAAAAAAGTTAATTTCTAGGCCTGCAATATTTTACATATTGTATGATAAAAATTAAGAATTATAAGCACAATTAAATAATGATATTTTGCTGAATTGATTTTGTATAAATATTTTTCACATGCATACGCCGCAGCAAATGTGAAGCAGACGAAACAGTCCACAGACAGTTTAGCCAATGAGAAGTGAGAGTAGGCCTATGTTAGCTTGTGCGCAGCGTGCCTTTGTGGTGGGCCGAATTCGGGCGACACGCTGGAGCGTGAATCATTACTCATTCACATTTCTGGACTCCGCTACGCATTGGGTTTTTGTCAGGCTATATCCGTCCCTACTCTAGCCAGACAAAAGTCAGGATAAGTACTGTGCCCTACACGCCGCGAGTGGGGACCAGATCGGGCTGGTTTGCTGGAACAGAAATAATATAACCAGGACAGCAGTCAAACCCCATAGATAAATATTACATCTTTTAAACTCCATAATTCACATCAATACGTTCACGCATACATGATCTTCACACAAATCACAATTTTCCTGCGTGCGAGTATCATCAAAAGTTTATAAAATCGACGCCCAGTAAATAAAAATATTAGGCAAAGAAATCTGTAAAATTCAGCATTGACCTACCCAGGTATATTAGACAGATCAGCGTATTGCACCCGAGTACAATAAAATTACTACAGAACACACACTAAATAAATAAATAAAAACTTTCATATAATATATCAGTATAGTGTACTGAACATGTTCATTAGCAAATATTACTGTAGCAAATCGTTTGATTATACAGTGGATTTTCATTCAGGTTGTTACTCAATGTATGAAAAAAAGCACAAAACAAGTCCACGTAACAAACAAAGGTTGGAAGCACATCACTTTAGGAAACAGCAATCCATTCAATAGAATTTTGTCAGCAAATCAACCAGCAGTTTAACATCTTCTATATAACAGCCATGCTTATTTTTTCCACAAGCTTATTGTTTTCAATTGGAACTGTAACCAACTTTGTAGCATCTGGAGTTTGCATGTAAATTGTAATAGATGATCTATACAACTGTTGCAAGTTTTCTAATAGCTCCCTGCCATTATATGATATATGTGTACGTAACAATTTGTGTAACGTGGGAGTGTTTATGTTGGTACAGATCGCTGTGCTTTGATCCAGATTACCGATTTAGAAAAAAAAAAGCCTATATAACATCCAGTATTGTTATTAGTGTTATTAATAACATCCAGTATTGTTCACAGTATTATTAATATAAGGTAGAATCACTAGTAATCAACTGGTGGTTCCTGACGGGACCGTGATGGTTTGGGAGCAACTTGAGGCCCAGGTTTCCTGCCTGCATGAGCTATGACAGCTTTGTCTCGAGACCGATATCTCCTGTCTCCCAGCACAACTGGTCCCTTAAAGGGGGAAGTGTTGTGTGGTGTTCCCAGAGTCTCTGTGCTAAGCGTCAAGCGCATCGGAGAGGAACGGCGAGGTTGTATATGGTAAGGTACTTGTGCTGGATTCCAAGCCTGAGCAACATACTGCGGTTCCTGCTGTTGGTGATGGCGATGAGATGCTTGCTGTTGTTTTTGAGGATTTCTTGGCTCAGGGCCATGCTTCTGTGAAGTCCGTAGTAAGCGGTCTGCAGGTCCAATAACCTGTTGCAACAAAGAATTTATGTTTATATGAAGCTTGAATAACAGATTAACAAGAACCACAGGGTAACATACACAAAGTTTTTGTACTTTGGAAAATAACTAACACTGATAATGATTAGGAAACAGCAAGACACTGATAACAAAATAACTAATACTACAACTCCTGATTCAAACAGAACTTCAAATCCATTAAGAAACAGCAAGACACTGATAACAAAATGACTACAACTCCTGATTGAAAAAGAACTCCAAATCCAACAACAAGAATACAATGATCCATTCACACCATTTGGTTGATTTTTAATACTGAACTTATATAATTACACACAGAAATAAGATAATGAGGGAAATGCACCCATTATTACTACAAAGAAAATAGGATACTGATGAGATTGCACCCCTTATTACATATAAACTCATAAGATAATTGAGTGATTGCACCCATTATTACATACAGATTAATAAAATATTAATGAGACAATTGCACCCATGATTACACACACACTAAATGTGACTAGTAAAATAATGAGAAGATTGCACCCACAGACCTATCTACCCCAAATTTATTCTTTCAGTGACAAACATTACAAAAATCAGAGACACACTCTAACTTTCAGAGACACACTAAAAAGACACCGAAGTAGTTTTTACTTCTGAAACAAATGAAACAAAAAAAAACACTGAATACTTTAGGTTCATCAGAATTTGCTCCTGTGGTCCTGAGCTTTTTATTTTTCTGTTGCTGTTCATAAATTGTAGTATTTTTCAAATGTCTTATGTTTCCATGTGTCTCTGACAATCATCCTTTCCTCCAGATTTGACAGAAAAATCACAAGCACAAAGTTCACAAAATGCAAAAGTGTTGCCCTTTTTGCCATGTTTAATGAACGGCCACTTCCCCATGTACTCTGTTTTAAATGCTGTGCAACGTTCCTTTGCCGAAGTACAGGACAAAGTAGACGCTAAACTATCATCGCACGCTGCTTTTGTTTTATACGACGCCATCGTAAGTTTTCATGAAGCGCTTGAAAGGACTGCGCATGACTATTAACACAAAAAGAATGCATTGCATTAGCATGCACACACTTGGTACTGTGATCTCAGCAAATTTCGGAAAAGCAGAAATGGCTCTACGGTGTACTGAGAGTACACTTGCACCAAAACTTTCTCACATATGCGAAACAACATTTTTCTGGGACACGCCAATGAAAATCGGGATTCCTGGAAACTCAGTGTATATATGCCATTTTCAGGGACAAATACATACTCCTCCTGAACAATAGGCAGGCCTGCACCATTATTACATACAAACAATAAGATGAGGAGGTGATTACTATCTAAACTCATAATGATGAAACTATACCCATTATTACACACAAACTAATGAGATTAGGTGGTGATTATTACCTAAATACATAATGACGAGATTACATTCATTATTACGCACAAAGAAATGAGATAATAAAGAGATTGCAAACACAACAAACCACAGCTAGCATACCTCAGGGTCATTGTAAAGCAGGTTCCTCGGAGCAGAACTGGACACATCGTCCAATCCAGAAGAGCTGTGGGAGAGACGATGGCCTCCCTTGCTTTTGGGCCAGGCTGCTGGGTCCCCCTGTCAACAACAATGAAAATCGCTGTATTCTTACTGTACACAACAACCTTTCATTGTGCATGACAACTTTTCCTTTGTTCCTAACAACTTTTCACATTGCGTAATATGTATGTGGTGATCTATACAAATGTCCAGCTAAATGTGACTGTCAACAATAAATATGTGTTCCTTGACTTGCCTCTATGAAATTATACATCTGGCATTGTTCAATTGTGAAAAATATTAAGTTCCTCCACTCTCCAGTCATAAAAAACACAATTCTCATGCTCTATAAGACAAGTGGGCACTTGACAAATGAATAGAACTAAAGGTTAAACTATTGAATTACTACTACCTGATTACTTTGGTACTTTGACATTGCTGTGTTAATAATATTTATTTTATATAGCACAAATTCAAACACACACACTCTCATGCGCAAGTTATCCTATCCTATTCTATCCCATAACTCAAAGGTCGTTGGGGCTTAACAGATGATTGTTTAACCAGCGTACTCCATCTTTCTCTGTCCTCAGCCTCATGGCTTCGCTCAGTGTCAAGCCAGCCCATTCTCGAATGTTGTCATCCAACCTCTTTTTGTCTCCCTCTTCTTCTGCCTCCTTGAACCGTGCCTTTCAGCATGGTCTCTGCATGGCCTGATGCTCTGGTGACGTGGCCATACCACCAGAGTTTCTGTTTATTCACCACTGTGAGCATATCATCATGTCGATCAATGGCTTGTGTGATGGTCTGTCGGACTTTGTCGTTGGTGATGTGCTGGGTATAGGAAATGCCCAGAAGTCTTCTGTAGCATCTCACGTGCAAGTTGAACAAGATAAAAATACATTTGTTTAAGAAGACATTACAGTATAAAAATATAGATAAATATAGTATAGATAATAAAATACATTTGACATTGCAGATACTAATTTACCATTCTGACATAATACACACCCTGTTGAAACTAGTGAGTGCATCACCAGGAATCCTTGAACCATGACCATACACCAAGTCCAGTCTTCTCTGCTCATTATCCTGTTCACAAAACATAAAAATAACCTTGTAACCTTGTACAGACCACATATTCTCTCATACATCCACTATGAGATGTTAAAACCAGAAGAAAATGAAACAATTGCAGCTTGGTCTGCCAATATCACTTAACGTCATGTCATGTCCAGCCTTTACCTCTATGACAGAACCCATGGGAGTAATCCATTCCTTGTCTCTGTCATGGACTTTTTTGCTTTTTCTCTTGTGTTGACTGCCATCACTGCCACTGCTGTCACCAGTTCCTTGTCCATGCTGACCCTTTTTCATTGGACAAATAAATTGGAGAACTGATGAAAAATCATAAATATGTGCACACAATTCCAAAGTTGGTAGGTATATAGTTAGTGATCATGCCGAGATAAAATTTTCTTTCTACAAAAGAGCGATAAAATACAAGTAAACAGACGTAACAACAAGCTCTTTGGCACACTTAAAGACCTGCTCCCAAGCACTCCGTTACACATATGAACATTCTGTTACAGCTGAAATCTATCTTGAAATGTATCTTGTTCTTGCAATAATGTTTTTTAACTCATGATATACAGACACATTAGCAAAGACCACAGATTCACAAGCACATACACTCTGAAAGACAAAATCACTGAAAAACACAAAGACAAGCACTATACATGGATAAAGCTCTTTTGTTTGCACACTAGACCCAAGCTTTTAAGCCACTACTGACCTGCCTACTGCCATTGTTACCAGCAGAACCTTCGCCACTAGCACTACTCTTGTCAGTTGACTTCATGAATTCCATGTACGAGGTTAAAGGCAACGGCTCCCCTGACTTGCCTGCCACCACAGGCTATAAGAAACACATGAGACCATGGTAAATGAGACAGCATTCCATACTCACTTACATTCTACTCCAAGCCACACCACCATCATCCAACAAAATAAACTGTGTTAGTTAGTTATTAATTGCTTAAAGGGTCCAGTGCACTGCAAAGAGCCAAATCAGGACCACAAAATCAGGACCACAACTTGGTTGAAAGAGGACTCACCCCTGATCCATTTAAAAGACCTGCTGAAACAACTATATAGTGGTAATACTGAAGACACTCCACCAGCCAATCACTTTACAATAAAGGCCTCCCATGCAGGGGACACTGAGGCTGTACTGTAATTTATCGAACCCCCGTTTACAAAAACAAAATAGAATATAAATATCATTATAAAATATTAACAAAGCACATACATATAAAATGCCTACATTGCAATACATAACATCTAGAAAGACCTATTGTGACTATTTGGCAGAAAGCGTCCAATATTCCCGATTTGACCCAAAAGACCTTATACACAATTATAAATGAGGATAGATAGATATATATTAAGTGTTTATAAGGTCAAGCGGACTGCCAAGAGCCGAATCAGGATCACACAAAACTAAGTAAAATCAGACTAACTGCTAACATTTAAATATGATTAAAGATATAAATAAAACCAGTCTTACTAATAAAATTTAACCAAGAATATAAACAAGACTTGTATGCGATAAAACAAACCAACATCTTGTAAAAATTCAAAACAGATGTTTACTATTGCAAACTTTTAAAATGTCATTAAAAATATTTTTCTCTTTCATCAACCAGATCATCATTACATTCAGACAAAAAATGGCGGACGGAATAGGATTTGTCACATGGTGATTCTTCTCCTTTTAAAAGTGAACTACGGGTGACAGAAGTATGCCCAATATGATGGCGAGCCAAAACAGTTTCTAGTTAGGCAAAGAAGCAGACAAATCTGGAAGAATTTGAAATAATTTGTTATTGATTTGATTAGACTATTCAATCTGCCAGAGCCGTTTACAATAGGAGACAGTCATACAATGCAGGTCAGAGTATGTAACAAATTGGAAAATCTCTGAAGGGAAATCTAGATGCAGAGCTTCTTTAGCCACTTTGTCCTCTGCAATGTTGCCGTGGATGCCCATGTGACTACGTACCCACATAAAAACTACCTTTTTACCCTTAGAAACAAGTTGTGTGTGGAAGTCATGGATCTCTGCCAGAAAGGGTGCGATAATTTTTCTCATGAAAAGAGCCTGAAATGCTGACAGTAAATCAGACATGATTAAAAATGAGGATCTTTTGAAATGATAAACCTGTTTGAAAGCTAAATGAATTGCCTTGAGCTCAGCTGTATAAACAGAACAAAAATCAAGTATATGCTGTTGCAAAGGCTGGTCGAGGTGTCTCAGAGACCGACGCAGCAGCAACTGAGTCTCCTTTATTCGACCCGTCCGTAAAAACATTTCCTTATTCTTTATACAATGAACATTATTTTAATTATTTTTCAGACTGTTTTGGAAGAGGCTTTGGTACGAAGTTTGGAACAGAAGGTTTTCCAGGAGTGACGCCATTTTTGTTTAAAGAGATACCTAGTTTTGGCTCGCAGCTTCTGGTAATTAAGTTTATTTACACAAATAAGGAGTTTTGGAAGAGTTTTCAAGAAAAAAAAGGTATGTGACTGGTCTAGAAAAGAGGATAGTAAAATAGATTGATGAGAACAGAGTTGGAATAAGAAAGAACAAAGGGGAAAGACAGCGACCATGGAATTTAAAGCACCAAATTTCCAGAAAGTGGTGATACTATTTACACAGAAACTGTGAGTTATATTTAGCTCATACAATCAAGCTGTACTAAAAGCAATCTACAACACGTACCCAATACAACTGTTCCACAATCAATCATAACTAGCCCATATGACTCACATGCTCCTTTTGGAACTCGCAATATTTTAACATGAAAATGAGTGCCCAGAAAAAACAAAAATGAAACGGTGGCATTAAAATGCAAAGTAATACAGGTTTTGATCTTTCTATGCTCTTGACCTTGACCTTTGGCTCCAAGTACACTCATGCACTATCAAATAAACTACAGCAAAAGTTTTATGCCAAGACCTGTTTTTATGTCAAAAACCTGCATTTTGGGGGGAGAGGGTGGAAGGAGTGGGAGGGGTGGGGGTGATGGTGGGGAGGTAGGATGAGTGCATAGGACATTGTTATGCATGTGAATAAAACATTGAAATAAAATAAAATACTTTTTAAAAATTAATAAAAAGCTTGAAGGGAGGGGGGGCCCCCAAAGTAGTTCTTATTACCCACTCAACCATATTGTTTTCCTTGTTATGTCTTATAGTTGAAAAGTTCTGCAGTTATTAAAGTGCCTAGGAAATGTAAGTGTTTATAACTGTGTCTAAATAAGGTGGATAAATATTCATAATAACAAATACTCCAAAAGAAACAATACCTGCTACATGTACTCTATTTTACTGTCTTTTCAGCCCTTTGTTCTTCTCCCATAGCCTCTCCCAATCTCTTCTTTCAACTCTTTATTTTTTTTCCTTCACTAGTTCATTGGTGATCTTGGCCAATAACTTTTCTTCTTGGAATTGTCTGTGTACCACTGCAGCAATTTTCCTTTTTTATGTTGAATAAAGATTTGCTGACTCGACATCCTTTTTGATTCTGGTTCATTCGTTTGCATGTTCTCTCTGAAATATTTCCTTCCAAATGTTTAATTCTTGTTATTGCGTCTTCCTTATTACGCCTCACGCCTGCTTTAATTGGATTCACGGTTAGACTACCATACCACCCTATTCTGCCTGCTGAACATCATGCCCAACTGTTAATATATGCAATACAAATGAACAAAACCATTCTAAAAAGTCTTCTTTGCTGCTGCTCATTGTGTTAGGAAGCATCAAACCTTAGCCTCAAGCCTGGACGTTCATTGTTTTTTATTCAAAATAACTATGTTTCACCTGGTAGCTATCGTCCTCCACACTGCTCTTGTTGCTGACAGCCTTTGTAGTTTCAGTGGGTTTAGCATAGGAATGCTGAACTGCAGTAGTGGGTGCATTACTGCTTGTGAATGTGGAGAGATTGCCTGCCTCAAATTTTAAGTCTATGTCCAAGTCTGTGAGACTGGATGGCTTAACCTGTGATAGTCAAAATGACTTTTAAGTATAGATCACTTCAAACTGTGAACAGAACATTAGAAAATATGATACAAGCAGCTGTTCACACGCACACATATATGAAGCTATAATCCCCAACATCCAGTTATTATTGCATGTGAGTGCAGTTTCCCATCAGTGAAAACACGAGTCATTGTTAAGGAATATGCAGTCATTTGCATCATATATAATGCAATAACAAAAACCACATAAAAGTAATGACTGAAAAAGATAGAAATTGCAAAACACATGACTTATAAGTTAAAGTACTCCATTATCTCTACACAAAGTAGGTGGGATCCCCATTTTAATAATCTTAATAGTCTTGACTTACACATGTATTTAAGTCCAGTATATAATAATACAAAATTCAATCAGTTTAAAAATATGCAAAAATGCTTAATAAAAGCACCATATGGCAAATAATCTGCTATTGTTCAATACACTCACTGCTGCACATTGCCACCTTTAGTGGGTTAGATTGTTACCTTGGGTAGATCATTAGACGTTAGCATGTTGAGACCCTCCATCCGCCCAACTCTACTAGCAATTTGCTGCATCTGTAGATCAGCCTGAAGGAAAGGATTGCTCGGTGCTGAAGAAAACAAACACAATATTGACAGAAATGGTATCCAATTATTTAACAGGCAGCAACTGTCATCCATTGATGATTTGAAAATATAACAAAAAAGCATGTGCAACTTACTTTTGGGCTGGCTCAGATCAGAGTCAGAAAGGCCAGATTCACTGGTGACTTTCTGTAAAAGAAAAATAACATATAAATTGTTTAAACACTTCCTTTCTATGTTACCCTATCCCGTAACTCGAAAGGCGTTGAGGCACCACAGATGATCGTTTAACCAGCATGCTCCATCTTTCTCTGTCCTCAGCAACCTCATGGCTTCGCTCAGTGTCAAGCCAGTCCATTCTCGAATGTTGTCCTCCCACCTCTTTTTCTGTCCCCCTTCTTTTGCCTCCTTGAACTGTGCCTTTCAGGATGGTCTTTGCAAGGTCTTTTGCTCTGGTGACGTGGCCATACCATCTGAGTTTCCGTTTCTTCCCCACTGTGAGCATGTCATCGTGTTGTCAAATGGCTTGTATGATGGTCTGTCTGTTCAAGTTCTTGTTTCTCTACAGGCAATCCATCAATGTCATCCGCAAAAAGGAGGTTGGAGATTGCTCTAGGAAGATGTTGAAGAGTGTTGAAGAGAGTAGGCATCCTTGACGCATGCAAATAGTTATTCTGAAACTGTTCCCAATGGCACTGTTGTGGAGGACTGCACTGGTAGCCTTGTCATACAGACCTTTTATGACTTCAATGATGTTAGGGCTGATGTTGTACGCTCTCATGGTTGACCACAAAGCTGCAGCCAGACTCGGTCAAATGCTTTCTTGAAGTCTACACACACATGATAAAGGTGTTGGTGCTGTAGGTATTTCTCACAGATTATTCTGAGGTTGAAAATCTGTTCAGTGGTACGTTGCCCTGCCATGAATCCTGCTTGTTCTTCAGCTATGATTTGTTCAGCTTGGGGTTTCAACCTGTTGAATAATATTTTCAGGAGGACTTTATTGGGATGGCTGATAAGGCTGATGGTGCGGTAATTTTCAAACTCCTGAAGGTTACCCTTTTTGGAGAGTGATGACAAGCGACTGGGTCTAAGGTGTAGACCCTTCCCCACTCTGCCAGATCTTGTTACAGATAATGGTCAGGGCACTTATTAATTTAAAATTTAAAAATCGTACTACAAACACAGAAAAACTGTCAAACATAGAGCAAAAATTAATTCTTTAAAAACCTTCACAAATTGCACAATTAACATTTTCAATCTAAATACATTATATTCGCCTATTGAATGAGCAAGCAATATTTAAATACATGCTATTCACCTAATAAACTTTGAGCAAGCAATGTCACCATTGACTTAGATGCATACAATATATCTCAACTGATTGATCAAACCTTATGATAACTTACATTTGTGATGATTTGTGGATTTGGAGGAAAATTATACAAAACACTGCTGTGTTCATAAACACAGTACAATACAAAAACCAACCTGACTATACTTGGAAGAGGAAAGCGTATCTTGTTTGCTGGCTTGGTAACGACTCCATTTACCACGGATACTGTCTCGTACCTGTCAACATTTAATCAACAAATCATCCATTGCACAGACAAATTCAATCAATCGTCAACAAATCATCACACCTGTAAATACCAAATTAAAAACTAACCATGATGAAATTTATTCATCTTTCAACCAGCAATCAGTTGGTTACAGAAAAAAGTCTCATAAATAACAATAAATAAAAATTTTATGAGGACACCTTATTTAACCAAAAAAAAAACTTCTATGAAAGTTTGAAATAAAGTGTCCAGTGTTTACTTTGTTGGCAGTGGTGATGGTGATGTTGTGGTTGTTGAATTTGATGTTGATATCCAAGTTTATTTTGTAAAGTCACTGATAGCCTGATGCACTTCATGATCTTTTTTTAATCCTTTTTAGATTAGATTCTGACACTTCTTCGACAGTAAACCCCCTCAAAAGCTTTATCATCACTGGCGCCATTATCTAGCAACTCTCTCCAAAAATCTGTGTCATTACTCATTGTGAAAAAACTCAGATTTCCTTGTTAAAAACAGGGCTTGTAATGGTCTGGAGTTAAAAAAGAAAAAATTGGCCGGGTCCAGGGGTCGTCGCCTAAGCGCTTATAGAGAGTGCAGGGTAAGCAGCCCCCTACCCCCAACCCCCCTCCTCACTCCCACCCAGCGAATAGGAATTGTTGCATTTTAATTGTGCATTTGTGATCGGAAACGGAAACTCCGATGGTATGGCCACGTCACCAGATCATCATTACATTACATTACATGAATATTGCTTTAGGTCCAGCGGACTCATCCGAGCCAAATCAGGACCGGACAACCCCTGATCCGCATAAAAGATCTGCTGAAACAACCCTAGTGGTAAAACTGAATACTCTCCACCAGCCAGTCACTTTACAATAAAAACATCCCACGCAGGGGACGCTGAGGCTATACTCTAATTTATCGAACCCCCGTTTACAAACACAAAATAGAATACAAACATCATTATAAATTATCAACAAAACACATACATATAAAATGCCTACATTGCTAAATAATAACATCATAGGAAGCCCTAGCGACCACCTGGCAGAAAGTGTCCAATATTCCCAAGCTGATCCAACAGACCTCACACACAAATAAGGAGTCTTGTCCCGGAAGAGTTTTCAAGAAAAAAGGTAGGTGACTGGTATAGCGAAGAAGAAGATAGTATAGCAGTTTGATAGAACAGAGCAGGAATGAGAAAGAGCAAATGAGAAAGACAGCGACAGTGGGAATTTAAAGCACTAAATTTCCAGAAAGTGGGGATACTATTTATACTGAAATCCCCGGCACCCCAACGGGGACCAGATCATCAGGCCTTGCAAAGACTATTCTGCAAGGCACAGTGCAAGGAGGTAGAAGAAGAGCGAGACCGAAAAAGAGGTGGGAGGACAACATTCGAGAATGGACTGGTATGACACTGAGCGAAGCCATCAGGGCTGCTGAGGACAGAGAAAGATGGAGTATGCTGGTTAAATGATCATCTGTGGTGCCCCTACGACCTCCGGGTTACGGGAAAGGATAGGATAGGATAGGATTTGTGATGACCAAAAAAGCATAATGTAGTGAATGAAATACTTGCTTGCTTACACGCAGCTGAACTGTTGAAGTTGCCTGTCTTTATCGATGCATAGCTTACAGTTATTATTCACCAACAAAGTTCAACTACAAATGTAAGTTTAAACACACACTGGTGCCCAACTGACAGTCCCTATTCACCAATAAAGTCCAAAATGTGCATGCATTCTGATGCACAACCCAAATCTTGAAACAGTGTTTTTACTGGCAATGGTTTTAGTTGGTATGTTTGAAGAATTTGAAAACATTGGTTTGTTTGTGACTAAATAGGTGCTTTGCTAACACTGACTGAATGCTTGGGGCAGCACACTGGCTTCACAGATTGTGTATTAGCAACGCTGACTGAAGGTTGAAAGATGCACAGTGAATTCACAGATTGTGCAACAGCAACACTGGCCAGCGATAGAATTTGGCATGCACCTGATCGTTCGGGGAGTCTTAATTCCTGTTTGGGCACCCAGATCTTAGCAGACAGTGCGCCGTTGGGTACTGTATGTAAAATCCTTTAAAAAAGTGAACTCATTGAAGCTCCCTTCAAATAGCGTTGCTGAGGACAGGGAAAGATGGAATACGCTAGTTAAACGATCATCTGTGGTGCCCCTACGACCTCCGAGTTACGAGACAGGATAGGGTAGGATCAAATAGTCAACATTGAAATTAAAGATCGAAGGAAAACTTCAGAGATACAGCAACAAAAATGTTCCATTGCACATTGCATTCTTATTATCTCCATTCGCTTTTGGTTGCGATGGATCAGGCATAGTCTCCCTTTACGCATGAGACACGAGCTTTATGATTGGCCAGTAATTTATTCAATGACCAATCAGGGAGTCAGTTGCTATCTCACGCATGCAAAACAAAACATGAAGTTACTCTGAAATAAGCCATGTCGAGTAAAGTGTTTGACATCTTCAAAACAACTTCCATCGACTTTGCAAGAAAGTGACCAAGTACTGGAAAAGAAACCAAAGAAAACCTACAAAGAGGGTAGAAAAGAAAAAAGCTGGAAAAAAGTGTCTGGTTTTATTTGGCATTGCTTTTTCATTTTAATGTGAGTTCTTCTCAGGTACTGAGCATTGAACCTTTGTTATTGTTTGTATTGTTACTCTGATATTTTGTAACACTTTTTTTCATTTTCAGGTGTCAAAAATAATAAACACATTTTTTTGAGTCCAACCAAAAATACATTATTGATTTGTATTTTTAATTTTAGTCATTGTGTAACTGTTTGGTTATCTTTAACTAGAAGGAATCTCCTAGAAGGTCACTCGTGTATTTCAAGTTATTTGTCTTTGGGCACTCAAACCCAAAAGATTCAAGTAAGGCACCCAAAGGGCACCCTTGTAAAAAAAGTAATTCTGACCCTGCTGGCTGAAGGTTGAGTGCTGCACACTTGCCTTGGTTGCATGAGACTGCTTAGCTTTTTTTATCCTCAGACGCAGGCTGTAAGACTCTTCTTTTATAGGCCTCAATTACATACTATACATTTAGTATGTAACTGAGGCCTATGAGTTTACAAAGATGAAAGAAGAGACTTCACAGCCTGTGCCTCAAAAAGCAAGTTCTCCATTGCTCATATTTGATTTCCGAATGGCACACTGTACAAAAGGCTGTTCCATTTCTTGAGATCTTCCTCAAATGTTATCCTAGTCATTCATCACCCATTCTTTTTCCATCCCTTCCCACCTCGATGCGTTTTCCATGCCTTTATCATCAACTGCCTTGCTATGCTGAACAATGTGTAGCATTCATTTTACAGGCTACGATTTAGATATGCTCAAGAGCAGTTCTGTGTTTCCGTTTGACTTGAGGACACGCACAAAACACTTTTTAACTGGAGGAAAATTGTTGTCAAACTTTTGTTCTTGGTGGAAATACTTTTTAAAATAGCGGAAATCCGCTGAACCGTGGAAAATTACAAGTCCTGCAAAAAGAGCAAACAATGCATGTGGAAGATTTTTTCCTGTGACCAAATCTGCATGTCTGGACATCTAAAAGAATATTAGCTAATGCTCTAAAAATAGCCCACAGCGAGCCAATATGTAGAGCATGTAGCGAGGTGGGTTGACCAACCAGTGGGGTTACACGGAGTATTAGCGCTTGGAGGCTCTGACCGCCGACGGTACCAGCAGAATTCAAACTGATGGCAGCCACATGTTTAACAGACAAGCAATGAGCACAATACAATAGCCTGGATAAACTGGTGCTACACAAGTGTTCAACATTAACATCATCATCATCATGTAGAAGGGGAAGGGGAAAGAAAATTAAGCACTGTACACTCACCTGTTTGGATAACAGGCAGTGGAACACAAAGATCATAAGTCCCTGAAACAGACAGCATCAATGAACCTCAAAGCCTGAAAGGTTTGGGAAGAGATTTTAAATACAGTCTCTTTAAAATCTCTTTCCTTACTTTATACCCCCCCCCCTCCCCTCCCCCAAATAATGTCAAAATAAATTACAGTTTTGACCAGCTTTGTTAATGTTAAAATTAGATTTACAAGTGGTTTATGTTTTTAATTTTGAGAAAATGAAAGTGGCCTATAGCACACTTGGTTATAACCAATGTTGAAGGTTATGGGCTCAATAAATCCAAAAGAAACAAATCTTTACTTATGTTTAAGACTTTTCAGGTCAGATTCATTTTGCTGTGGATTTGCAAAAATATGGAATCTTTAATTGCCTGAGTTAAAGAGAAAGAGAATGTATATAGCATACTGTATTATCATAACAATTTTTGTTAAATGTCAGATTTACTACTAAACTTATTTTTAAAATTTCATTGTGTGTGAGCTTGGGTAAGGACAGTTGTTAGTGTATAAGCACTTTGTGGTTACTACTAGTACACAATACCTGTAGAGAGTTGAAAATAACAAACAGGATCTGAAAGACCAGTGTATCCTCATTGACCCCCATGACACCAAAAATCCATGCCAGACCCAGGACAGGTGTCATGACACAGATAGCTTTGACAATTGATTTTGCCTGCTGACGCTTGGACTTGGTCATAATGGTGGTCGATTGCAACAAGGCACGCATCACTAGCGCCACAAACACAAAGTTAGCCTGTAACATTAAAAAGTGGGTTCAATACAACGCAATACAACATGGTACAGCAAAAATACAAGTCCCAGAATGACAGTAATTGAGCAGACAAGAATATCCAATAATAAGTGAACAATGAAGGCTATCCAATAGTAAATGAGCAATCAACAGCAAATTAACAATCAAGAATATCAGTAGATTAAATGAAACAGTACTTCTGTAGGACTTTTCTGAACAAGCAGAACAGAGTTCATTTCTTCTCAAACTGCACCTTTGGGAAAGTTAAATATGTTAAAAGCTCATGATTTGTACACAGCCATGGTCCAAATAATGATGCCTGTACAACTGAATGACATACAGCTGTACATGGTACCTGCAGTTAATATTTTATCGAATGGTTTTCTCGCTCAAACTTAAATTAACTGTGTAAAATACTGGAAGGACAAAGCCCCTATGACTCACATGCTCCTTATGGAACTTGCAATATTTAACATAAAAACGACTGCCCAGAAAAAAACACAAAATGAAACTATGCCATTAAAATGCAAAGTAATACTGACTTTGGCCTTTCTATGCTCTTGACCTTAAAGATGATACTGACCTCCAGCTTCAAATACACTCATAAACTACAACAAAAGTTGTATTATGCCAAAATAAAACAGAGACCTTGGAATGACCTTGACCTTGGGATGACCTTGACCTTCATTACATGATTATTGCTTTAGGTCCAGCGGACTCTTCTGAGCCAAATCAGGACCGGACAACCCCCGATTTGCATAAAAGATCTGCTGAAACAACCCTAGTGGTAAAACTGAATGCTCTCCACCAGCCAGTCACTTTACAATAAAGACATCCCACGCAGGGGACGCTGAGGCTATACTCTAATTTATTGAACCCCCATTTACAAAAACAAAATAGAATACAAACATCATTATAAATTATGAACAAAACACATACATATAAAATGCCTACATTGCTAAATAATAACATCATAAGAAGCACTAGTGACCACCTGGCAGAAAGCGTCCAATATTCCCAAGCTGATCCAACAGACCTCATACACAAACAAGGAGTCTTGTCCCGGAAGAGTTTTCAAGAAAAAAGATAGGTGACTGGTCTAGCGAAGAAGAAGATAGTATAGCAGATTGATAGAACAGAGCAGGAATGAGAAAGAACAAATGAGAAAGACAGCGACAGTGGGAATTTAAAGCACTAAATTTCCAGAAAGTGGGGATACTATTTATACTGAAACCCCCGGCACCACAACGGGGGTACCTTGACCTTCAAGTGACCTCTCATGCTCATTTATGACCAAATAACTCAATGATGTTGCAAATTATGGGTTAAATGTACAGCCATTCCACTGTACAATGACCTATTTTTTAAATGTTTTTGCAAGGCCTAAAATGACCTTGACCTTTAAGATCAACGAAAAAAATGGAGCATATATACAAGATCAATCTATAATTTCTAAATACAACAAGCTTGGACTTTCCATCTCTCATAGGATAGTGTCAAGGTCACTTTAAAGTAACTATACTAACTGGTTTTTGGACAGCTCCAGTGAACTTGACCTTGGAGTGAGGTTGACCAAATTTGCATAATATGTGTCTCATTGTTTTAACATAAATTGTATTCAACAAACAAACCAGACATTAATACAAGGCAAAACATCAGGGAGCACAAAAGCGCAAGGCTTAAATAAGTGCTACCCAAATAATAATAATGTGTTAAAATATCACTGGCGGACGACAAGAAACAACAGAACATTGATAAAAATACAAAAAATAGAAAATATAAATTTTTATAAAAAGACAAGAAAAATGTGTCTCATTGATATCTATCATGTACTAAAGAATTATAAGTTTAAAATTAATAACTTCAAAACAAAAAAAGTGAAATTTTGTGAAAAATTGTCATTTTTTTTACTAACATTTGTTGACTCTGTGACCTTGACCTTGAAGTGAAGTCATTCATACACTGATCATTTATGAGGTCTCATAGATATACACCATATCACCAAGTTTGGTTGTGATAGTTGAAATAGGTTGTGAAATATGAGTCCTCTTGAAGTTTTGCATAAGAGGGATGAAATGCCACCCCCCCCCCCCCCCCCCCAAAAAAAAAAAAAAAAAAAAAAAAAAGAAATAAAAAAGTTTAATATTATTTTTGTTATGTGTGCAAGTTAATAATAAGATAAGAAAAAAATATTCTCCCCACCATCTCCCGCTCAAAACAATAAACAAATGTAAACTAGTAATGCAACAAATGAATTTGTTGTTACTGTCAGAGCATAAAATATAGACAGTAACATTACCAGAAGAGTTGTTAATGCTGGTCCAACAAAGGCCCAAAGAAGTCCATTGTCAACAGCCAACCAACAACTGAAAAACAAACATTAATACACTGAACTCACCATGCCTAATAATTTGCAATCATTTAAAGACTCAACTGACCAACCATTTAACAATAACAGCTATTATTGACCAAGTTAATATGCTATCTTTTCAATCATAATCAGATCAACCAATAGATACTCAACTGAACCCACAAAAAGTGTATGGATTCTCATTGTTGCTGTCATTGTAATGCCTTAGAAACAATGAAGGTAATATTTTTTGGTGCATTCAAATGCATCTCCACTTGAAGTGACTTCCTACATACAAGTGTCCACAAATCAAAGTTAGGCAAACACTCACGATTCAGATCCACCATATCCATCAAGTTTTGTAACTCCCATTGACACACCCACGATGATTACTGGCACACCTGAAAATCAAAGAAATCATTTATGGCAATTATTAGATAAAGTATGAATGACATTTAGGTCTGGAAAATAACAATTTGCCCTGTGGATAGAATAGACCCAACGTTTACCGGCGTGTCGTAAGAGGCGACTAACAAGGGTGATGTCAGCACGGCATCACTGGTCAAAAGTCTTCTACACAGAAGTCACTGGCCAGGGGGGAGGAACCTCACGTTACTACAGGTTCAACGACCATGTGCTTGGGGCCAAGGCGAGCAACACTGTATTCGTGGATATCGGCTGTGGCCAACAGCTTGGAGAAGATTGGGGCCTGCCAGGTCTTTCTTGCCCAATCTGGCAAACTCCAAGACATATTTTGAAAAGAACCATGCACTTATTCCACACTGGATCTGTCATCACCTAGGCAACCAAGGACCGCACCTTCCGTTGGCCACCAGGAAGGAGGTGGTAAGTGTGCTACTGATGGACAACTTAACAAGATCCGCAAGAGAGACAACATCGTCATAGGAACCTGGAATATCAGGACCCTGAATGCGGAGGGAAAATTAGAAGAACTGGCCTACGAGCTGGACCACTACTGATAGAACATTTTAGGTAGCAGTGAACTGGGCTGGAAAGGCCTAGGTGAAACAATGACCGACAAAGGCCACAAGCTTTATTTCAACGGGAGAGAAGACAGGCATGAACATGACGTTGGATTCTTGGTCCACAGACAGTGACATTCTAGCCATTGTCATGGGTTGCTGCCCAGTCTCCAGTAGACTCATTACCATCCGTCTGAGAGCAGTCCCTTTCAACATCATCATCATCCTGGCCTATCCCCAACATCAGACTATGACGACAGTGAAGATGAGGATTTCTTTGAAAATCTACAGGCTGTCCTTGACCAAGTGCCCAAGAAGGACATAGTCATAGTGCAAGGCAACTGGAATGCCAAGGTTGGCTAAGATGCGCATAACAACTGGGGAGACACATGTGGACTCCACTGCAACAACGAGACAAATGACAGAGGTCTGAGACTCTTGGAGTTTGCCAGATACAACAATCTGATACTGGCAAACATGCCTGGTCTCCACAAAAAATACAGATGATGGACATGGCACAGACCCGGCGAAGAACATCATAACCAGATCGACTACATCATGGTCAAGACACGCTTCAGATCACCACAATCTTGTGATGATGTCCTCCCGGCTCCACTTGAAGAGAGTAAATACAAAGTGCACTAGACTGAAGTTCGACCTGGACAAACTGCAAGACCCGGAAGTGGCAGAAATATTTCAAACCACAATTGGAGGGAAATTTTCACCACTGCTCATTTTGGGAGCTGAAGTATATATCCACACCATGACCACCGCCTTCAACTTAACTGTGACAGATCCTTGGCAAGCACTGCCCAAAGAAGAAACCAAGGATCACACCTGAACTTTTGGATCTGTGTGATAAACGAAGAGAGATGAAAAAGAAAAAGAACACCTCACAGGAGCTGACACCTACTGAAAAATCAACAAGGACATCCGAAAAGGCATGCTCACATCTAAGGAGAACTGGATAGAAGATCAATACCAGGAAATAGAGAACAGTCTGAACAATAACAATAGCAAGAAGGCCTACCAGTCTGTGAAGTGGCTGACAAGTGTTAAACAGCCCAAAGTATATGCCTAACAGAAGAACAGGAAGTCTTAGATTTATGGACATTGTACTGCTCTGACGATTGACGCCCTCACCATTATCTGTAATAAGATCTGGTAAAGTGCGGAGTGGCCTACACCATGGACCCAGTCGCTTGTCATCACTCTTCCAAAAAAAGGTAACCTTCAGGAGTGTGAAAATTACCGCACCATCAGCCTCATCAGCATCCCGGCAAGGTCCTCCTGAAAATAATGCTCAAACCCCAAGCTGAAAAAATCATAGCTGACGAACAAGCAGGATTCAGGGCGGGGCGAAGTACCACTGAACAGATTTTCAACCTCAGAATAATCGGCGAGAAATACCTACAGCACCAACAACATCTATAAGCATTTGACCGAGTCTGGCATGCAACCATGAGGGTGTACAACATCAGCCCTAAAATTATTGAAGTCATCAAAAGCCTGTATGACAAGGCTTCCAGTGCAGTCCTCTACAACAGCGCCATCAGAAACTGGTTCAGAACAACAATCGGTATGTGTCAAAGATGCCTACTCTCTCCAACACTCTTTAACATATTCCTAAAGCGCATCGTGTCAGATGCCCTAACAGACCATGAAGGCACAGTCAGCACAGGGGGTAGAGCAATCTCCAACCTCCGTTTTGAGGATGACATTGATTGATTCACTGGAGAGGAACAAGAACTTGAACAGCTTGTACAGAGGCCTGACACCTCCAGAGCCTATGGAATGGAAATAAATGCAGAGAAGACCAAAATGATGACCAACAACACCAATGGCATCAACATAAACATCAAAGTCCAAGGCCAATCCCTCAACACAATGCATAGCTTCAAATATTTATGAGCCATTGTATCAGACAATGGATCCTGAACAGGAAGTCCTCTCCATGATCGCACAAAACTGCTGCCCTGACAAGGTTGAAGCCCATTTGGAAAGACAGGACCATCAGTCTACATTCCAAGGTAAGGCTGCTGCACTCCCCTGTCATCTCCATCTTCCTATACGCTTGCGAAACATGGACCCTCACAGCAGATCTACAACGAAGAATACAAAGTATGGAGATGAGGTGCTACAGAAGACTTTTAGGCATTTCCTATACCCAGCACATCGCCAACAATGACAGACTATCACACAAGCCATTGGACAACATGATGACCTGCTCACAGTTGTGAAGAAACTACTACTCCGATGGCATGGCCACGTCACCAGAGCATCAGGCCTTGCAAAAACCATCCTGCAAGGCATGGTGCAAGGAGGCAGATGAAGACGTTGACAGGAAAAAAGGTGGGACGACAACATTCAAGAATGGACTGGTTTGATACTGAGCGAAGCCATGAGGGTTGCCGAGAACAGGGAAAGATGGAGTACGCAGGTTAAATGATCATCTGTGGTGCCCCAACGATCTTCGAGTTACGGAATAGGATAGGATAGGATAGGAAATAACAATGTAAAGACTGTAACCTGAATAACCCTGAACACAATAAATATCACTGCATGGAACCTCAAACATCTGTGGCAGTTGGGACAATTACATCATATTTCAACATCTCTCACTAAAAATAGAAGTGCTCCTAAAATCTCAATGACCTGGGGAGATGTTTGTGCATAATTATTCACTGTAATATGTTATTAGATACACTGAAAGTAATATTTATTTTTTTGACTCGACACACTTTAACAGTTAAGCCAAGCCACTTTGCAAACACTCGAGATCACAAAGGGATTAAGTCAAGATTATGCTACTGCTAACAACCCCACACATACCATAAGCCATAAGCAGGAGCCACGGGAGAATGGACTTTTGAGGAAAAACCACAATAATGGAGATGAAGATGTCGATGCCTTCACACAGCATGAGGAAGAACACCACCAGCCATAAGTAGTGCATCAAGACTGCTACCACTGTACAACCCACCTACACAAAGCAACATAAAATTAAAAATGACTGCTACCACTGTACAACCCACCTACACAAAGCAACATAAAATTTAAACTAAACAAATAAAAACGTATAAAGTGCATAAATGCGCCACTCCAGCTAACTAGAAAAACTGCTTCCTGGAGTATTATGTTTTGAGCTGTTTACCATTCTGGATGTCAATTATTTTTCTGCCGTTTTAACATGCACAGTGTAGTATTTCAGAAGAAACTCAAATGCACCTCCTGCATTATTATCACCATTGAATTCTGCCAAATTATCCCCTCTCTGTGTCACTTTGATTGCATTTTCTGTAAACTTCTCTCTTCCTCCATGTCTCAGACAAAACCAAATTTTTCCAGAAGGTTGGGAAATTCTTGAATCAATAATAACTGCAGTGTTTAGACAATTGTTCGTGGTTAATAAACACCTGTTTATTCATGCATCCATTTGCAAACACATGCATACTTGTGATGTGTCTACTTACCTCATGCTGTACTTGGTTGACACCAGCAAGGAAGGTAATGTAAGCCAGGATGAGGATAACACACAGGTTGACCAGGATCTTGCTACGTATGTTGCTCACATTATTGCGATCTTTGGTCAAGTTGCTACAACAGTGGCAGTTTTAACATTATGTAAAAATATTGCTCAACAGGTTAGACTCTCACTCTACAACAGAAGTCACATTAACATTTTTTCCCTTTTCCACCCCTGTTTGCAGGCATACATGAAAATGGCATCTATTGTCAAGAACATTTGTGTTTACAAACTATGCATAGCAAAGTACCTAAACTGAAAACAGTTAGTGCAAGAGAAGTAAAACAAAAGTAAATGTCAACACTGTAATAACAAAATGAGCAAACTGTAGTGGTTAAATTATAAATAAAAGCTATTAAACTTGGGATCAACAACAAAATCAAGGGTTCAAATTTGACAACAACTGAGTCCTTGTTATAAACAGGCAGTTATCAAAGACAGCCTCCACTTGAAGAATAGGGGAAAGTGATAGAGTTAAGTTGTATTAAATAATCATAGAACATACAGACATGCTTCTGTAGATGTGGTGTTTACAGAGATAGAGGCAGTTATAGTTTATTATTTTAAATAATGCATTGACTTTTACAAAGGCAAAATTCTAATCAAAAGTATTAAAGAAATGGAGTCCTGCTTAATGTAACATAAAATTAAATATTAAAGCCATTTAACTAACTAACTAAATAAATATAATAATAATTTAGGATACAATCAAACTCTCTTTGTTTAAATTGAGAACACTACTTACTGCCAGAAGATGCAGTAAATGACCAAAGTGATGATAAGGAAGAAGATAGAAATGGCACATCCGATAATAGTGAGGTAGGTCAGGACATCTTTGATCACACCCTCCTGATCAGCCACACAAAAAAACCACACAACACATACCATTATGCATTTCTTATATGTTATCTTTCACTACGGTTCATCTATTATTGTGCTTTGTTTTGACTTTAAATGTGTTTAGTAATTTGTTCTTTACAATTTTTTCCCCTCAGAAAATGCCTTGTATGATTGTGGACAATTTATATGAGTTTACTAAATTATCATTCATCCATACAATTAACACTGCACATATATGCATACTGATTATGTTTCAACAACCCTTATTGTAGCAATAAAATATGAAATATTTCAGTAAATTATTTCGTGTTCTAAAATAAACAATTATCTGGCGTTTGTTAAGCCTCTGACCGCCAATGTAGGGTGGAATTTCTGAGATAAGACGACCCAGAGCAAGAGAACGCAGACTTTAGCCACTAGCGTCTACGCTTTCTTCCATGGGCTGACTTTCACAGAAACGCGACTTTGGAGCTCAGCCCTACACAGATTCTAATGAATGTTTGATTTTTGTATTGTGTTTAGGTGTGCGAACACTGTCCGTGGTTTGAGACAGCTAGCGCTGTAAATGTCTGCGATTCCAGACAGCTGGTGATGAAAGGGTTAACCACATATACTTTTACATTGTCACAACTGTAGTACCAAGTTTTCAACTACTTTTAGATAATGAATATTCAATTTTAAAAGGAAAGGTGAGCAATGATGACTAGGTAAATGACTAACCGGTCTGTATGGACTCATGAGAACAGCGAAGTTGGTGAGATGATCACATTCACAGACAGTTTTCTCCATGTCACTCTCTTCTTTTACAGGCTGACAGCCTTTGGTTGACCAGTAGACCTTGGAACTAGAAAGTCAAAAACCAAAATTTTAATTATTTGGTACTCGAATTAAAAGAAAGACCAATTGGATATATTCAAGTCAATTCTATATGTCCAATCTGCTTTAACTTATCAAATCTTTACTGCAAATAAACAATAATTGCATTTCACACACAAATAAATCAAATTATAATCACACACACATAAATCAAATTAAAATCAGTAAGAGAACAATATTTACATGGGCGAATGGATGAAACTGATTTTGCTGTTTTATTATTTCCAAATGCTCAAAACAAATTCTTCTGTGTAGAACATTTGAAGCAAATAAAAAAATTCCGTCTTATGTCTACTTTCTCATCCATGTACCTACCTTTGAGAAAAATCCAGAAAGTGGCAAAATCTTTCACTGAAGTTTCTCTGGAAATAAAAATCAACATACAAGTGCAAAAATAAGCACAAACGAATGAGGCATTTTGAATTCTATTTTATTGGTCACCCACGCGGGCAGAACTCTGCCTGGCATCTCAGTGAAAGAATGTCAGCTGCAAGAGAAGTGACAACCCATAACAGGGGAGAAGGGGACCTGTAAAGTATACTGGGTGTATTGGTGTTTCTGGCACTCAATTGTCCAGCAGATGAGTGTACTGACATTAATTACAAGTAAAATCATCTTTCTCAAGAGACACTCTCTATTTTCAAACAAATTAAGCATTGCATAAACAGAATGCAATCTAGACACTTATAATGAAGAGTACTTCTGTTAACGATCTAAGAAGAAATAAAGAACATCACATAAAATGCATGTCTCTGTAAGCTATACTTTAGTATGGATGTGAGGTCTTCTATACTTTGTCTGTTCTGTTGAAAGAAAAATGTGGCAAAGGACTCACATCAATATGTGTAAATGTTAGCTTGACTTTCTCCATGATGTTAAGATTATCCAGCGCCAGACTGAGAGAGATGATGTGCGAGTTGATGAACAGTTTATCTAGCTCCTGGCTTCTCCGGGTCCTGTGTCAACCAGAATTTTAAATAAAACATGAAATCTATAACGTCAAGTCTGCATTACAGAAAACAGATATTTCACATGTCAAGTAAACCATGCACCAGGAAAACGTTTTAAAACATATGCCTTCGTTAAAAATACAAACTTAAGACTAAAGATGTATTACTACCACATAATGTACACAAAAATTGAGAGTTGAAAATTTCTCAGACTGTACAGACTATACTAATTTGTGTAACATTTAATACGATTTATCTGAAACTCAATGATTTTGTACACCCCTTTCACTTTGCAATTTATAACTGTGAATCCAGCATTTTAAATAAATGCTTACAAGAAAAGAATGAAAAAAAATCTAACGAGAATCGCCACAAACTCACAGGTTATTCTCCAAAGAAGCAAAAACATTGGAGAGGTTTCTGTAAATGGCAGCACTGTAGCTCACTTTGTCAACTGCAAACAAAAATATATCAGAACATGATTTAATTCCTTAAATCTGTAATATCATTCAGAAAAACTGTTTACTCCAATGATGAGAGATGAAAGAAACTAGAATGGCAAACACAGACATGCCTATCCCAAAAAGTGAGTTTCATAAACATATTTTTTTTTAAAGTAATAGGCCCCATTTTCATGGACACTAATATGTAAGAAAAGTATCTTGTATTTTACACTAAGAAAAGTACCTTGTATTTAAACTATCCTATCCCGTAACTCAAAGGTCGTAAAAGCATCATAAATGATCGTTTAACCTGCATACTCCATCTTTCTCTGTTCTCAGCAAGCCTCATGGCTTCGTTCAGTGTCAAGCCAGTCTAGTCTCGAATGATGTGCTCCCACCTCTTTTTCTGTCTCCCTCTTCTTCTGCCTCCTTGCACCATGCCTTGCAGGATGGTTTTTGCAAAGCCCAGACATGCCTACCCTCAATTTGAAGTTTCCGTATTAGCTTTTTCAAATTTCAGTATTACTATTACGATTTCCGTATTTACTTTTACTACCTATTGTTTTTGCACTCATCCTTTTAGATATTATGCGAAGAATCCAGTGATAGATTGATTTGCTGCCACAATGTTCTTTTTCTTCTCCAAAGCTTCGTAATTCTTCATATGCTGTGGGCCTTCCGCGTGCCGCTTGATGTCGTTCATATCACCGGCGGAGATGCCAAATTGGTTGGCACAAATCGTACTTTTGAGTCAGTGCTGCCGCGAATAACGAAAAGACACTTTTCCGAATACGAGGCAAGAAATATCTGCCCCTTGCGCGTTTTTTTTTTTTTTTTTAAAGATTCAGATTCACAATTACTTTGCTTAGCCATTCGTTTGAACGCCATGTTTTAATTCTGTCTCACGATCACCGATCTTTACTGCGACTGTGCAAAAATGGGTTCGGCAAACTTCGGTGCCTCTACCGGAAACTTCGATGCCACAGGTCTCCACTGTGACTGCGCATTGCGGCATTAAACCTTCGGAAAAAGGTCATGCGGTGCATTACCACAGGCCAACGATTTCGATTTTTTTTCTTTATCATTTTTTTAAATTTCCGTACCGTAAAACAAATATCCGTATTTTCCGTAGTGCTTGCCGAGTTTTTCAAATTTCTGGAAAAAATACGGAAATTCCGTACGGGTAGGCATGTCTGAAAGCCTGATGACCTAGTGACATGGTCATACCATCAGAGTTTCCGTTTCTTCACCACTTTGAGCATGTCATCATGTTGACCAATGGCTTGTGTGATGGTCTGTCGGACGTCGTTGTTGGTGATGTGCTGGTATAGGAAATGCCCAGAAGTCTTCTGTAGCTCCATGCTTTGTATTCTTCATTGTAGATCTGCTGTGAAGGTCCATGTTACGCAAGCGTATAGGAAGATTAAAAATGACAAAGGAGCGCAACAGCCTTACCTTGGAATGTAGACTGATAGTCCTGTCTTTCCAAATGGGCTTAAAACTTGTTGCAGGGCAGCAGTTGTTTGTGCAATCCTGGAGAGGACTTCCTGTCGGGACTCATTGTCCGATACAATGGCTCATAAATATTTGAAGCTATGCACTGTGTTGAGGGATTGGCCTTGGACTTTGATATCCATGTTGATGCCTTTGGTGTTGATGATCATCATTTTGGTCTTCTATGCACTTATTCCATTCCATAGGCTCTGGAGGTGGTGTCAAGCCTCTGCACAAGCTGTTCAAGTTTTTGTTCCTCTCGGTCGGATTTAAACTATGTACATGCTGAAATGTATTTTTCAGTTACTGTTGTTTCTGATGGGACCTATAGTAGGCACTCTTCAGATCTCTTTAATCCTCTTATTTCCAGCTCCCTAGAACGACATCTCCTGGCATGGATTTGGCATTAAGTAGAGCTTCATGTGAGGTGCAAACAACAAAAGGTTTCCACTTTGCTGTCCACCACCAGACATGCATGGCCACTTTCTGTGTAGTCCTGTTGAAACTTTTCAATCCTTCTCTTGTCTGTTGCTTCATCTTCTTCCACAGACACATGCTGTTTTGGTATTTGGTAGCCGCCATCTTTGCCACTACTAGGCCTACTCTGGAAGTTTTGAGAAGCCGCTTTGCACATGTTCATCCATTCTGAATTAGAACGCACAGGTGCATCAACTCGGATTAACTTCCACGAGAGGTGGGAAACAATTCCTCAGCAAACTGGTAGGGAAATGTGCTGTCTGTGTCTGACTGACATGCAAAATCAGTGATTTTCGTTATTATTCTGGGGGAGGGGGAAGAGGTGGGTGGGGGAGGGGGAATTTGCTGACTTAAATGTTTAAATAGAATCTGTACTTTTGGAACGTTCAGTTTATTTTATTGACTTTTAGTAATAAATACGGCTGTACCCCAACGGTAGGCATGCCTGCAAACCCATATGCCTCACCTGCTCCTTATGGAGCTCGCAATATTTTAAATGAAAATGAGTGCTCCCCCCCAAAAAAAAGAAACATTGGCATTAAAATGCAAATACAGACTTTGAACTTTCTATGCTCTTGACCGTGAGATGACAATGACCTTTGGTTCCAAATACACTCATGCACTACCAACTAAACTACAGCTGAAGTTGTATTATGCTAAAAAAACAACAGTGACCTTGGGATGACCTTGACCTTAAGAAGACCTTCATATGACCTATCATGCATGTCTGATCCAATAACCCAAGATCAATGCAAAAACAAAGTAAATGAGAGATCAATCTATCATCTCTAAATACAACAAGTTTGGACTTTATATCTCAGGTTCAAAGTCGCTTCAAAGTACCTATACTAACCGACTTTGGACAGCTCCAGTGACCTTGACCTTGGAGTGAGGTTGACCAAACTTGTATGTGTCTCATTGATATCTATCATACCTCAAAGAATCATAAAATTAATAACATTTTAAAAAGTGAAATTTTGGCAACAATTCATTGATTATGTGGCCTTGTACTTGAAGTGAAGTCATTCAATCACTAATCATTTATAAGGTCTAATGGGCATATACCATCTTACCAAGTTTGATTGTGATAGTTGAAATATGTTCTGAGATATTAATCCACTTGCAAGTTTTGCACAGACAGACGGCGAATGGTGGGCAGAAGGACATTTTTTTTGTAAAATCATATTTGTACTATTTGGACTCATATCACACAGATTTGAAAAAACCTTGATTTTTTGGAGGGGATGGGTGGGGAGGGGGGATGAGTACATAGACACACTGCTATGCATGCGACTTTAAAAAAAGAGAAGGCTTACCAGAAGAATTAAATGCGTCCTTGGAGAGAAAAACAGAGTTGTTAACACTAGTGAGCCAGTCTGGATAGAACGTGTTGGGTTGGCCAGTGCTGTTTCGTCTTGGGAATTCAATGTCTTTCAAGCTATCAGACTTGCCTACTTCCACCACTGCAATAATATACAAATAAATCATTACCTGAAATGTATATAATGAACATGCTTTCAGTGAACAACACTTTTAACTAATGAAATAAAAATTCCCTGCCAGAGTTGTTCTTATTTATTACTTTCTGGATATAACGAACACGGTTTCAACGTAGCTTCACTTACAATGAATGTATTTTCTCATCCCAGACACAAAATTTCGACGGCTATAGCGAAACCGAAGTAAGAAAATATCGTTAATGACTTAAATTCTCAGAAATGGCGTAAAATCTGCATAAAATTTTGACGTCATTCATGTGTCTATAAAAAGACTTCATTTCTGACACTGTGATCATGAAGCGAAGTAATTCATTCACCAATTCTTTTCAAGGTCTCATGAATATACACCATCCTACCAAGTTTGGTTATAAATGATATATGAAATAGGTCCTTAGGAAATAAGAAAGTTTTCCATGAACGTATTCCAAATAAAATGTTTGGACTATTTAGTATTTAGGACTTATATTGCACAGATTTGCACAAATCTGGAAAAAAAAGAAGGGTGGGGATGAGTACACAGACTCACAACTTATTTTATTGACATGGAATACTTGTTCAAAGACTTTAGTTTTACATTTTAAAAAGTCAATTTTAAGAACACACTTACCAATTTTGCTAGTGCTGATGGGCTGATAGGAAGAATCATTACTACCCTTGCTTGTAGTTGTTGCCATGTTATCCAATGCTTCAATCAGATCAAAAGCTTTGAGCTGGAAAGCAAACAACAAAATCAATATAAAAGAATGAGAAAATATACAATAATAAACTATCAGAATAACAAAATATCTGATTTAACTTCAATTCAAACTCACTCTAAATAAATGTAGATTTATATTAAATGCTGCCCCTACGCTGAGGAACAGTCTGTCCGAGATCCTTCTAAAAGCTGAAAGCATCCAGGCCTTCAAGCAGCAGTGAGAATCATACCCGTTTCACACTGATATTTTGTCATACTGCCACTATTTAACTCACCTCTAATGTTTATAGCCCTAACCCCAACCACAACACCCATCAGCAATTACCATCGCCTGCAACTATTTTTAGTTTAATTATATATTATCAACAGCAGAAGCTCCAATTCCATGTCAGTTACTCACTGTCTGGTGCTCCCAAACATCTGTGCCTGCATGAAGAATGTTGTCAGCACTCTGTACATAGTCCTAGAGGGGAGAAAGCACAGCATAACATTAAACTGCTTTTGTTTTAAAACTGTATCAGACATAAACCTGTGCACTCTGAAACATGTTTGATTGTCAGTTACAGCTATCCCTTCATGCAAGGCCATAAAATGTTACAATAAAATGGGGAAGCTTTTGGGCTTGTTGTCAGTTACTATTCATAAACAGACTAGACGGGCAAAGCCCATATGCATGACTGATTCACATGCTCCTTATGGAATTTGCAATATTCTACATCAAAATGAGTGCCTCGAACAACTTAAACGGTGGCATTAAATGCAAAGTAATACTGAATTTGATCTTGTGATGATCTTGAATTTGAGATGACCTTGACTTATGGCTTCCAAAAATAATGGACACTACTGTATGATCAAATAAACTACAGCAAAAGTTGTATTATGCAACAACAACAACAAAAAGTGACCTTGGGATGACTTTGATCTTCAATGATCTTGACATAAATATGACCTTGACCTTCATGTGACCTCTGATGCTCATGTATGATCAAACAATCCAATGTTGATAGGTCAAATGTAGAGCCATTCCACTATATTTTGTATGTTTTGTGTAAGGCCTAAAATGGCCTTGACCTTCAAGATAAACCCCCTTCCCCCATCTTTTTATCTCTCATATCATAGTTTATGGTCAAGGTCATTTAAAGTACCAAAGTGAACCGACTTTGGACAGCTAAAGTGACCTTGACCATGGAGCAAATGTGTGTGGCATGTGTGTCTCATTGATAAAAAAAAGAAAGAGAAAGAGATTTCTCTTACATAGCGCACTTACAAGCTCAGAGAGCTTCTCAAGGCATTGGCCCGTAATATCCAGCAATCACAAAATAGTTTGCTGAAGTCAGGATTCGAACCCATGTCGCCCAAGACTCACTCACACAAGTCGTGCGCTCTGACCTCTGAGCTATCCCTGCCGCCAATGATATCTATCATGCACCAAAGAATCATAGGTATAACATCAGTAACTTGGAGAAAAAGTTAACATTTTGTTAAAATTTGATATTTTTAGGGAACATTTGATGACTCTTTGACCTTTACCTTGACGTGAAGTCTTTCATCCACTGATAATTTTCGAGGTCTCATGGATATAAACCACCCAACTAAGTTTGGTTGTGATACATGAAATGGGTCCTAAGGAATTAAGCCACTTGCAAGTTTTGCACTGACGGCCAAGACAGACATTTTTTAAAATATTATGTTTGGATTATTTAGAACTCATCTTACACAGATTTGCAAAGCTCTAGGAAAAAAAACACTGTAAGAATGGGGTGAGGGGAAAGGGAAGGAGGGGGAAAAGAACATAAAGACTACCATTGCTACACGCATGTGAGTAAAAAAAAATCAGCTCTAATGACAAATTGTATGCATGCTGCAGGTATATGTTGACTCTCGTTCAAACATTGGATTCTGCATTTTACTAGTGCCCAGAAAGTGTACTGGCACTCTACAAAATGTTTTCTCTGTTCATGAAGTGATCGATATACATGTTAAAATACACAGAAATATCGCCAAGACTGACCTTGAGTTCATCTTGAGATGGTGCCTGATTGGAAATATTGACTGCACTGAACACGGACACCAAAATGTCTACCGTAGTACTGATGTCACCACCCAACAAACTGCTGTAGTCACTGGTGACGTTAGACAGCTTGGTCACCACTTCGCTTGTGTGGATGCTGCTTGTCCCTTCTTTGATTTGATTGACCTGAACAGCCAAGTGATACAAATCATCACCGATGTTTGAACAAGAAGAGCATTTAGGCCATAGCATTCACTTTCTCACAAATGCAGTGCTACATATCAACTACAACTCAAAAGTATCATGCTGATTCCTTTATATAATAAATTCTAATTTGGCAATTTTTTCACTCACAACTAAAGTGAATCAATTAAACATACCAGTTGTGTGTTGATCTGAATCAAAGTTACATTTGTTTGCCCGATATTCCAGAGAAATGTGCCAGACATGCGCATGTCATTGTGAAATTTATTTGAAAGGACTAGTTTACTTGCTACATACTCATGCTTTTATTAGTTGATTTACTCACAAAACAGGTCAAAATGAACACATGAACTGAGACAGTGTAGAACTCTTATTTTATTTTTGTACTTGCTTCTCAGTATGCTTATACTTTTCCCAACAAATCCCTGAATTAGCAATAGATCGATTGATTGACTCAATAATTATACTGACTGACCTGCATCTGAAGATCTTGAATTTCTTGCAGAACACAGTTGGACGAATTGACTGACATCCATTGCCCATCGCTATCACATCTTCTATGTTGTTGACCTGGAACAGTGTTTTTGTTCAGTAAATCACCTTTTGTCCAAACTTCCTGTCACTAATATTACATATTCAACATGATGGTGTATTATCTTCGATATTCTTGCAGACCTCTTCTTTCAGATGGTCAAAATGATGGCCTACTAAATCATGTTTTCCCGCCAGCACCTTCAAACTTGTGATGATCAGCTATCAAAGAAGAAGAAGATTGTGTTGAAAAGCTACAGTCAAATTAATATAAATACACTATAAATAATTCAAAGGAAGAGGTCATAAAAGATACAACCCATTCTTACCACTAAGAATAAACTACTGCAAACTCACCTCCGGCAACATATCTGGAAGGGCACTGCATTGTGAAAACGCTGTCAGCAGGTATTTCAGGCCATCCGTCTTGGGCAGGGCATATCTTCCCCTCCACTGTAAGTGCCAAGAACAGAAATACATTCATAATTCAGAGAGAGAGAGAGAGAGAGAGAGAGAGAGAGAGAGAGAGAGAGAGAGAGAGAGAGAGAGAGAGAGTGAGAGAGAGAGAGAGAGAGAGAGAGAGAGAGACAGAGAGAGAGAGAGAGAGAGAGAGAGAGAACTAGGAAGGGAGAGAGAGAGAAAAAGAGAGAGAGAGAGACTTTGACTTTAGACTTTTAGAATGTTTTACTGAATAAAGCAATTTGCTCATATCAAGGGGATGGCAGATACAATGGGAATATTAAGAATAAATAGATCAATCAAAACAATAAAGCCATCTATTTCGCATGTAGGTTATCAATTTAGATGTTCATAAAGACTGATAATTAAAATATATATCTAATACACATTACTATGCAGATCCAAACTCAATATTTATTATGTTATTTATCAATTTTTTGAACTCACTCCATGGCCAAATTCACGCTCACTTAGACTTATACAAATATGACTTCCAAACACAACAAAATATTTAATTTGAACAGCCTACTGCCTAATGCTCGTTGTTGTCTCTCATTTGGAAACATTTGTTAATGAACCAGGCAGTCTGCCATCATCTGAAAAAAATGTCTTTCCTGATTAAAAACATTCACCTCTTTAAAAGTGTTTGGACAAAATCTGTTATACATGTGACAAACAAACAAAACATGTGCAGCTCCGTTTCTTCAGCGCCAGGGCAAAAAGGGCAGTCATTTTATTCACATTGTGTGACTATCTTTTCTTGTGTGTTTTCAGGTTACCGATACCTAGCTTCAATCGTACAAACGAGTCTCTGAAACACTTTTGCTTAATACAGTACAAGTATTTTTTGGTCTTCAAATTGGTCTTAATCTGCCTCTACTGACTATATCCCACGCTAACCACAATTTTGGGGCCCGATGGGGCCCGGATCGGGCTACCGATCGGGGCCCGATCGGGCAAATGGAAATTGGAACCGACTCGGGCCCGATTCGGGCAAAGATCGGGCGATCGTCGGGCTACCCAAAACTTACCCGATCGTAACCCCACGTTTGCCAAACAGTAGCCCGACTTTCGATAATGATTGGGCGATCGTCGGGGTACCCAAAACTTACCCGACCGTAACCCAACCTTTGCCGAACGGTAACCTGATTCCGGCAAAGATCGGGCATACGTCAGGATACCCAACACCAACCCTATTGTAACCCAACTTAAACCAGAAACAACCCTGATAATGCCCCATCCCTGGCCAATGCTGATTTACCCTAAAATCATATCCCACATATTGTTTCTGATATGTGATTGCATGAAGAAAGAATTGAGATGTCTGGTGTTAATAGGGACTGTCGGCACAGGCGTTTTTGTTTTCGGAAGTCCTTGGTGTGTCCCCACTTAAGTATTTACACACCATTTCGATAACGATATAGCCTATATTACCGTGATCTTCGTCGCTATCGAAATCGTGTGTAAATACATAAACGAAAGGCAAAGCCCCAAAAAACAACCACAGCAGAATAGGTTTTCGCAGGCAAACACAATATCCGAGCACATGCAACTGTAGAAGAAAACTGTAGAAAATTGGCGCCTAAGTACAACCAGAAAAGACCAGCAGTAATGGGCACGGAAATTTACCCTTGGCTTATAATGTATAAATAAATACAATAGTTAAAAGAAACACTTTAACAATCTTTTACATATTGTATGATAAAAATTAAGAATTATATGCACAATTAAATAATGATATCTTGCTGAATTGATTTTGTATAAATATTTTTCACATACGTACGCCGCAGCATATGTGAAGCAGACGAAACATTCCAGACAGTTTAGCCAATTAGAAGCGAGAGTAGGCCTATGTTAGCGTGTGCGCAGCGTGGCTTTGTGGTGGGGCAGAATCGGGCGGCAGACGGGAAGGCGAATCGTTACGCATCCACATTTCTCGACTCCGCTACGCATCGGGTTTTTGTAGGGCTATGTGGGTCCCTACTAAAACTCGACAAAAGTCGGGATGCCCTATGTGGCCCGAGTGGGGCACCGATCGGGCTGGTTTGCTGGGTCTGTTAGTGTTACTATCTGTTTATCATTTAAGACTGCATTCCAGTGAAAGGAACAAACTGGATAGAAAGAGAAATTTAAGTCCTCTATCCTGAAGCTGGCCTTCCATTAATATATACCTCCATGCCCATCGCTAAGAGAAAAATTATCCCTTACAAGAAAGAAAACAGTGGGCAAAACCAAACACTCACGTGACTGTGTGACATTAACTGTGGCTATTTTACTGTCCATGGTTGTATAACTGTCATTGATGCTGCAGATGTAGCTACTGGTCTGGCTCACACTGACCATGAACACAGCTTGCCACTCTCCTACATTCTTAGCCGAAGAATTCACTGAAAGCATCAAACAATATGGCTGGTAAGAAAAAGTAAGGTAGTTAATAATTTAAACTAACAAATTACATTAATCAATCGGAGAATATATGCATATAACACTAAATCCTGGCAATTTCCTACTGAACACATGCTTTTTGTTGCACTAAAATAAACAGTTTCTCAGGCCATACAATAATTTCAAATTCAAATAATCTTTGAGACTGCCAAATGCATTTCTACTTGTCAAAGATGTATTCATTTTCTATTGTGAAAAAGAAGCATTTCATCAATACAACACAAACAAGCACTTGCACCTCAAATATTAAGTGTAATTTTCTTTCTTGCATACTGTACTCAACATCAATACAACACAAGCACTTGCACCTCAAATATTCAGTGTAATTTTCTGGTTTGCATACTGTACTCAAAATCAATACAATCAAGCACTTATACTTCAAGCATTCAAATATTCAGTGGAATTTTCTGGCTTGCATACTGTACTCAACATCAATACAACACAAGCATTTACACTTCAAACATTCAAATATTCAGTAATTTTTGGGCTTGCATATTGTACTCTACCATCAATACATCACAAACACTTACACTTCAAACATTCAAATATTCATGTAATTTTCTGGCTTGCATACTGTACTCTACCATCAATATAACACAAGCACTTACACCTCAAACATTCAGTGTAAATTTCTTGCTCACATGCTCTACTGTAATATCAATAAACAGAATATCACATTCTTTACCTAGAGATTTGGCCCCAGTGCTGGAGATATTATACAATGTAGCAGTCCAGCTAACATTGTACCCAGCACTGCGTGTACAGGTCAAGTTGACCATGGCACCTTGGGCAGATGGAGTCACAATCTGTGTAGGTGGGGTCAAGGTCACCACCAAGTTTGCCACAACTTTAATAGAAACACTGGGTAATGGCGATATCCAAGACTCGGCAGTAATTGTGCACACCAGTGATCCTGTGCAAATAAACAGAAAAGACAAAGTCACAAAAATGTTCAATCTACAATGAGTTGGTGCAGTTACACCATCACTGTCAACACCACCGCCATCATTCAAATCAAAAGCTCTTATCCATCATCATCATCATAATCATCGTCATCAATCCTCCTCTTCCTCATATCATCATCATCATCTGTCCAATCCATAGAAACTATAAAAAAAAAAAAAGAAAAAAAAAAAAGAAAGGAAAAAGGCTTTATAACACTGAAACACACACAAGAGTATAGCAGAATCCTAAATAAAATGGCGAAAAACATAAATGCATAACCAAAACCAATGAATCTTCACACTGTACAAATTCACTACCAGTAATTGTAAAAATTAATTACTAGTAATACACATTGAGCAGCAACACAAAAATACATGCTTTCTAACGTACCACTCTCTGCTAGCAGAATAGGTGAGATGATCAGTGTGGTTTGAAAATGAAAAAGGTCTGAAGTAGTGTCCACCAGGGAAGGAGCAGAGATGGAATATCGTGTAGACTGGGTCACAACTCGTCCATTCAAAGTCCATTTAAATTGTGGAGTTCTGTCCCCAGGCGTGCGTGCGCTGCAGATGGCTGTGAGATTTGAACCATCCACAACTTCTGTGTTAACATCAGTGCCTAGCAAAGAGCTGAAGGTGAGGATTCCACCCGCCACGTAGAATTCTGCACATGCATACAAAAGACATAAAGTCATTTCCACTTGAAATCTGCAAACTTCAAGTTTACTTCACAGCCTCAAAATCACCTTTAAATACATTGATAAGTTTAGCTCCTATCCTATTATGTACCTCGGAGGTCGTAGGGGCACCACAGATGATTGTTTAACCAGCGTACTCCATATTTCTCTGTCCTCAGCAACCCTCATTGCTTCGCTCAGTGTCAAATCAGTCCATTCTTGAATGTTGTCCTCTCACCTCTTTTTCAATCTTCATCTTCTTCAACCTCCTTGCACTGTGCCTTGCAGGATGGTCTTTGCACCTCATCTCCATGCTTTGTATTCTTCATTGTAGATCTGCTGTGAGGGCCCATGTTTCGCAAGCGTATAGGAAGATGGATCGAGATAACAAGGGAGCGCAGCAGTCTTACCTTGGAATGTAGGCTGATGGTCCTGTCTTTCCAAATGGGCTTCAACCTTGCCAGGGCAGCAGTTGTTTGTGCGATCCTGGAGAGGACTTCCTGTCGGGAACCATTGTCTGAAACAATGGCTCCTAAATATTTGAAGCTATGCCCTGTGTTGAGGAATTGGCCTTGGACTTTGACGTCCGTGTTGATGCCATTGGTGTTGTTGGTCATCATTTTGGTCTTCTCTGCACTTATTTCCATTCCATAGGCTCTGGAGGTGGTGTCAAGCCTCTGTACCAGATGTTCAAGTTCTTGTTCCTCTCCAGCCAATCCATCAATGTCATCCACAAAATGTAGGTTGGAGATTGCTCTACCCCCTATGCTGACTGTGCCTTCGTGATCTGCAAGGGGATCTGAAATGATGCGCTCTAGAAAGACGCTGAAGTGTGCTGGAGAGAGTAGGCATCTTTGACTCACACCAATTGTTGCTCTGAACCAATTTCAGATGGCACTGTTATGGAAGACTGCACTGGTAGCCTTGTCATACAGGCTTTTGATGACTTCAATAATTTTAGGGTTGATGTCTCATGGTTGCCCACAGAGCTACATTCCAGACTCAGTAAAACGCCTTCTTGAAGTCTACAAACACATGATATAGATGTTGTTGGTGTTGAGGTTGAAAATCTGTTCAGTGGTACCTCATCCTGCTTGTTCTTCAGCTATGATTTGTTCAGCGTGGGGTTTCAACCTGCTGATTATTATTTTCAGGAAGTCCTTGCTGGAATGCTGATGAGGCCGATGGTGCGGTAATTTTCACACTCTTGAAGGTTACCTTATTTTTGAAGAGTGATGGCAACTGACTGGGTCCAGGGTGTAGACCACTCTCCACTCTGCCAGATCTTGTTATAGATAATGGTGAGTGCGTCAATCATCACTTTTCCTCCTGCTTGAAGCAGTTCCGCGGGTATATTGTCCACTCCCGCTAACTTCCCTTTCTTCAGCGATTGCACTGCTGCCTCAACTTCGTCTCGGAGAATTAAGAGGATTTCTTCTGTTCTCTGGACATGCAAGAACTGATGGGTCTCCATTTGGTGTATGGTTGTAAAAGTCAGAGCAGTACTCTGTCCATCTGTCCAAGACTTCTTGTTCTTCTGTACGGCATATGCCAGATTTGCTTTGGATTGTGGAGACCTTGGGCAGTTTAACACTTGTCACAGTCTGATAGGCCTTCTTGCTGTTGTTCTTGTTCAGACTGTTCTCTATTTCCTGGCATTGATCTTCTATCCAGTTCTCCTTTGATAACAATAGGCCATAAATGTAAACAATCCAAATAGTAACGGGCTTATGCACAAACACACATATATCCGCACAGAAGCAAATTTACCTGGGTACAAAGGGCAAGAGTATGTACTGTTGACTGCCAAATTGTCGATGGATCCTGTGTTCAAAACAGCCTGCAGCTCCCTTCGTAGATCAATATCACTGGTTGACTGGTTTGTAGTGAATACTACATCTGCCAGCACACTGCCTTTTCTGTTCAAAACCAACAAATAACAAACATTAGTTTCTTTAACTAGATCATCCAGTGTTTGGAAATGCTCCATGTTAAACAACAAAAAACAAATTATTTTTACTATTTTATGCTCCTATTCAAACTCAACAAAGCATTGCTCATATAATGCCATTTAATAACATATAAAAATAATAAAACACAAATAAAATACAAAAGTAGAAATTGACTAGTTCTGATGAAGACTTGTTTTGCTTATTTCTGCAATATGCTTATTATAACCTGAATTTATTATAACCTGAATAATATCCTAACCAAAATGCAGATCATACTTATATTCAATGAAAATAAAATGATCGTCAATTTAGAAAATATAATGTACAACTGCAAAATCAATACTGTTTAATAAACTACTTAATTTACTTTAATTAATTAATTTACTTGTTTGTTGTTTAATGTTCTTGCCATAAATTCAGTTTAAACTAAAATGATCTTAGGTCAAGCAGTGATTAACAATTCCATTGACTTCCACACCCTCCAACCCTCCCAGTGATTCTGCATTTCAATCTACAGAATCGTATGTCGTGCCGATTCCTTTTGCCGCACTGTTATGACAGTATACTATTTTACATCTCCGCAAAACTTAACAAAAAAACTGGCCATGTTGTGCTGAAAAGATTAAAAAAACCAATTCTGACAAGACTTTCATGTGCGCTGCACATATTTCTGAGTTAAAATTACTAGTCCTCATCTTAAGTCCGTTCAGTGATTAGCTCTTGCTGATAATATAACATACAACAATGTACAAATGAACAAAACAATTGGAGGTATTGAAACTGCAGATTTGCAAGCTGACTTACCTGAAACTTCTGACAGTTGCGCCTATATATCCTGTCAAACGTGATCTTAGGACCAAATCAAGCTGAAACACCGATACGTCAATCACAGATGTCAATATTTGATACAAACATTCAAAAAAATCTCCAGTTTCTGAATGTTTGTGCTACTTCAGTTAGTTCCAGTTCAATTTTAATTAATTAGTAGTATAGCTAACTCGCTACCTGCAGCTACAATCTTTGAAACAAGTTTACTTTTTGTGAGAGTAATTGTTGTTTTTGCTTTTTATCCTTGAAAAAAGCAAAAGATAACACATTGGAGTCACACAGTGGCAGAACTATCCTATCCTATCCCGTAACTCAAAGGTCGTTGGGGCACCACAGTGATCGTTTAACCAGCGTATTCCATCTTTCTCTGTTCTCAGCAACCCTCATAGCTTCATTCAGTGTCAAACCAGTCCATTTTTAAATGTTGTCCTCCCACCTTTTTGTCTGTTTCCCTCTTCTTCTGCCTTCTTGCACCGTGCTTTGCACGATGGTCTTTGCAAGGTCTGATGAACTGGTGATGTGGCCATACCATCGGAGTTTCCATTTCTTCACCACTGTGAGCAGCTCATATTATTGTCCAATGGCTTGTGTGATGGTCTGTAGGACTTCGTTGTTGGTGATGTGCTGGGTATAGGAAATGCCCAGAAGTAGCACCTCATCTCCATGCTTTGTATTCTTCGTTGTAGGTCTGCTATGAGGGTCCATGGTTCGCAAGCGTATAGGAAGATCTATGATACACCAAATCAAAACACTTACGGACTGTCAACAAGATTAAATACTCATGCTCCCCACACTCCAAGAAACAAAAAGAAAGAAAGAAACAACTGTCAAAGGTGTCAGAAAGAGACTCACCTTACTAGCAAGTTCAGTTTTCAAGTCATTGAAGACAATAGCTGTATTGTTCAAGTACTCTGCTGTCCAATTCTTATTCAGGATGTGGATCTCTGTGCTATTCCTCTTCAGAACTGAAAGAATCAATTTGCACAGAATTCGTATTTAGAAGTTAGTAATTCATTGCTTACAGGGTCCAGCGGACTGCAAAGAGCCGAATCAGGATCACAAAATCAAGATCACAACTTGGATGAAAGAGGACTAACCCCTGATCCGAATAAAAGATCTGCTGAAACAACCCTAGTGGTAACACTGAAGGTACTCCACCACCCGGTCACTTTACAATAAAGACATCACACGCAGGGGATGCTGAGGCTATAACTCTAATTTATCGAACCCCCGTTTACAAAACCAAAATAGAATACAAATATCATTATAAAATATCAACAAAACACATACTTATAAAATGCCTACGTTTCCAAATAATAACATCATAGGAAGCCCCAGTGACCATTTGGCAGAAAGCGTCCAATATTCCCAAGCTGATCCAACAGACTTCACACACAAATGAGGAGTTTTGTTCCAGAAGAGTTTTCAAGAAAAAAAGGTAGGTGACTGGTCTAGTGAAGAAGAAGATAGTATAGCAGATTGATAGAACAGAGTAGGAATGAGAAAGAACAAAGGAGAACGACAGCAACAGTGGGAATTTAAAGCACTAAATTTCCAGAAAGTGGGGATACTATTTATACTGAAACCCCCGACACTCCCACGGTGGAGAAGGGAGAAGGAGGGGGAGGGGGGGTTTCGTATTTAGAACTGTCATCATTAACTTGCATGAAAACAAAAAGACATTAAGGTCAAGTTGAGAATCCAAACGATGTAAAGTATATTAATCACTGTGAGAAAACATGCAGGCTCGTTTGACTTTATTGTCTGCCCATTAAATTGTACCATGAAACTTTTTTTTTAAAAAAGAAGAAAACTTTAACATAAAAAAATACAGCTTATTAAATCATTATATTTTTTAGATGAGAGTATAAACCGAGGTTTAGGCTGTGCGCTCATGCATTCCCCAAACAGACTTAAGATCCTGCCTTATGTCCTATAGAGGGTGAGTGCCAGTTACATAACAAATGCTCAGTAAGCAAAAAGACGTCCCCCAATCCTCAGTCATCCAAGATTCGTCAAGGATTGTTCAGTTGGCTGGGGCTTTAGACGATGCACATCAAGCAGTGCCTTAGACAGCTTGAGTTAGATCAGGTTCAGCCAGTGCCTTGAGCAGCTCTTGAGCCAGTAAAGCGCTATATAAGAACAATAATAATAATACATTGGGTTTTAATAGTCACACTCGCCATTGTTCTATTTCTTCTACTACTAAGTAATCCGGTAATAACATACTATTCTACACCAAATAAATGTTTTGAAAAAGACCAATGTATGCACCAGTAGACCTTAAAAAAAACATCAAAAATACAAACGTTGATGGATCTGCATGAAATTTTATATGCTTGTGTAGATTTGAATAAAGTACATGGTAAGTTTAAAATAAAGTGTTCAGTTTACTTTGGTGGTGGTGGTGATGGTGATGTAGTGGCTGTTGCAGTTGAGGTTGATATCCAACTTTATTTTATAAGTCACTACCGATAACCTGATGCACTTCGCGATCTTTTTTGATCCTTCTTAGATTCTGACACTTCTTTGACAGTAAACACCCTCAAAAGCTTTGTCATCACTGGCGCCATTATCTAGCAACTCTCTCCAAAAATCCGTTTCATCACTCATCGTGAAAAATAAAGATTTCCTTCCTAAAAAGAGCAAACAAAGCATGTGGTAGATCCACCAGTTTCCTGTGACTAACTGTGCATTTCTGGACATCTAAAAGGATATGAGCTAATGCTCTAAAAATAGCCCGCAGCGAGCCATTATGTAGAGTGTGTAGCGAGGTGGGTTGAGCCACCGCTGGCGTTACATGAGTATTAGCGTTCGGCGGGTCTGACTAACGACAGCACCAGAAAAGTTAACCTTTAGGCTGCGCTGTCAACGTACGTAGCACGGGGTGTCTAGAGCCATCGTAATGCGATGTATCCGTACGTTGTACGGAAGGGAGGTAAAAGCGTTTATAAAATAAATCCTTGGTCATGATTATGAAACAAAAGTTGTTTCCCTTCAACTGTAATGTTTTGGAAAGAAAAATCTTTTGGTTTAGAGGTAATTTTCAAACAAAAAGCCACCGTCAAAGCACTTGTTGCTGGCGAAATTGTCCGCCTCGTTCGTCGCCATCATGGCACGCAGAACATAGATCTACACGGCAGAAGAGGTGGCGCAAATGTTTCAGGAAGAAAACTTTGATGATAATAGTGGGGATGAAGATTTTGATGCGGGTGATGATGTTTATTTGACGGAGGCTGGAGGGAGGGATTACGATCCGGACGAAGAAGAAGATCGCCGCCTAAAATCTTTAGCAGACGACGGTAGGTGAAAAAAACACTTTATTTTCACTAGATCTATAATAATATTATTTGCCTTTTACACAGACTATTTCTGTATTTATCAGGCTTTGATTACAGTCCATTTTGGTTCTCATAATTTTTGGTAATAAATCTTATTTCTATTCTGCAATTCTTTGCGTATGACTTCAAGAATGGGTGTGCAGTTGAGTGAGAGTGAATTTGTTTGCTCATGCCCCTAACTTTCCATCCCATAATTGTACAAACCAACAATCTTACACTTTTTTGTGTATGTTCTTTGGAATCTTTATTCAATTTCCTTTCATTTGTTATATACTTTTATATATATAGGTGTAATAGTTTAGCAACAATGGCATATATAATAAGGCATGTGTGTTTTTAATCGTAAGTCAAAATTTTCTTTAGCACAGAGCAGGAAAAACATGTCAGCAGGCTAAGGGTTGACTTAATACAAGAAGCAAATGCCTAGAGGTGCATCTTGGTGCATTTGCAGCATACTACCTCTGCATGTTAGTATTTTGAGACCTTCCAGTACAGGTGCTATCACAAAAAGCCTGTGATCAACTACCACACTACATGTTCCCTTCTTAAAGTTTTGATTCTCATTGTTTTGTCAGTATCACTGATCAACGTTTCCACTTACCAGCAGTGACAAACTGAACAGGAACTGAAGACTTTGAGGTAACGTTTGGCAAACTGTTGACTGTGACAAAAACAGTGTACTGTGTTCCTGGCATTAGACCAGTGATTACATAATCCGTCATGTTCTTTGTGACAGTGTAGTCGTTGTTGTTCACAGAAACTGTGAAGTCCTGAATGACAGATATGTACTTGGAGTTGAAAGTCCATGAAACAATGGCACTGGAATCGTATGTACTTATGTATGTCACTGTAGGTATTGGAGGGGTTCCTATAAAGAAAAAACAACACAAAACATAATGTAATTAAACAATAAATAAACAGTTTTAAAAAATACCAAAATAAACAAATAAACAAAAAAGTAAATCATGAGTACAGTGGAGCCTCCGGTATCCGTCTCTCTGGTATACGACTCCCTCCGTTATGTGACCTGAAAACTTCTGACGGATTCACTTCCAATAATAAATGACCTCTGGTATGCGACAACCTCATTTATGCGGCCAGCGACCGTGTCTTAAACCCTTTATACGACCGTCTTAGGGCAATTTAAAAGAGATATCAGTTAATTTGTTGTCTGTACCTTTCGTTTCTTCTCACATGTTAGTGTACGCCTGATGTTGTCTGCTATTTCCGGTTCGCAAATAAGGGACATTGCTCGCCTACACTGGCTTGTCAAAATGGCGTCGCGCAAGAGGAACGTTTTGAGTTTGGCAGAGAGAATGAAAGTGATTGAAAGAAGTGAAAATGGGGAGAGTTGTTCATCTATTGCAAGATGTTTAGACGTTGGGAAGACCCAAATTCAGCTCATCATAAAGGATAAGGAATCTGTGAAATACGATGGGAGAGTGGAGAAAGTGGCGAAAGGAAAACATCGAAACTGAGAGCTTCTGCACTGACAGACAGACTTGGATGAACGTGTCTGGCAGTGGTTCGACTGTTTTCTATTTTTGAAGTTGTGAATAAAAGACAAAGCTAAAAATGAAACATGTTTTACAGTTTCCTTTGTCAGAGAATACATGCTGGTGAGTGTGAAAATTATTACTACATACCCCTCCGATCCTGACCCTCCCCCCCCACCCCACCCCTTGTTTCCGGTATAAGACCACCTCTATTATAAGACCGTTTTTTTCTCAGATTTTGGACGGTCGTATACCGGAGGTTCCACTGTATTTCCTAAATACATTCAATTAAAACAGCATACAACATTTAGAGTACAGTGGGTATTTTTAGTTCAAGTTAAACAGATGTCACTCTGTGGCAAAACGACTTTAACATGTTATTTAAAAACATTCATAATCATTCACTAATTCTTATCTATTATATAAATATAAATGACAGTACATAGGTAAAATAACAGAATTAGAAAAGTGTCAGTTTTCTCTTTAGCATTGTAGAATACAGGCCCTGTGGGTTCGGGCACTGAATAGAATAGACCCAACGTTTCTCGGCGTGTCATAAGAGGCGACTAACAGGGGTGATGTCAGCACGGCATCACTGGGTGAAAGTCTTCTACACAGAAGTCACTGGCTAGGACAGAGGAACCTCATGTTACTATAGGTTCAATGACCACGTGCTCAGGGCCAAAGCGAGCCACAGTGTACTCATGGATTTCGGATGTGGCTAACAGCTTGGAGAGGATTGGGCCCCGCCAGGTCTTTCTTGCCCAGACACACTCAACTGACTTCAAATATGGCTCATTCTGATTCCCAACCATTTGAAAGTATTTCCAGATATCGTCCAGAAATACAAAAAGACACATCAACAGAGAATAGCAGAAATGGGATAATGCATGAGTGGATTGAGAAATAAGAGAAAACAATTAACTCACGATCCAAGTTAATAGTGACAGTGGCAGTGCTAGTCAGTGAACCATCACTGACGTCAACCAGAACCATGTAAACAGCTTTGCTAGGATTCTGTTCCATCTGGTGTCTGTTAGACAGCGCAAGATACGATTCATTTGCTATGCTCCACACCTGACCATCATCTGGAACTGCAAACCACATACAAAAAAACAACAACTATCAAATGAGTCTGCAGTGTGAAAATGCAGGAATAGAAAGAACAATACATTCTGATGAGTGAGCGAATAAATTATACTTAAGAATAAACATTGATCCATTAATTAAGGTACTGAATGATGACTGTAAGTATGTCTGACATAAACTCATCTTATCACCCAAACATCCTTACAAAACAAATGTCACTAGTGTACATGCTAATAAATCATATAAAGCAATCCTACTACAGTATTTAATGACAGTAACTTTTAGTTTAAATGAATATTTGCATCCTATCCTATCCTATCCCGTAACTCGGAGATCATAGGGGTATATTTGCATGGTAAACAATAATAATCAACAACAGAACAAACAAAACTTCAAAATAATGTACAAAATGGTAACATTTCTGCACCACTGCTATCACTAAATGAGTTGTTGAGAGTAACTTCATGTTTTGTTTTGCACGCACGAGATGGCAACTGATTCCCCGAATGGTCACTGAATAAATTACTGGTCAATCAAAACTCGTCTTTCATGCGTAAAGGGAGACTATTCTTGACCCATTGCAACCAAAAGCGAATGGAGAAAATAAGAATGCGATGTGCAACGGAATATTTCTGTTGCTGTCACTCTGAAGTTTTCCTCCAATCTTTAATTATGATGTCGATTATTCCAAGGGAGCTTCAATGAGTTAACTTTCCTTTAGAATTTTAAACGTGCTGTTGGCGCACTGTCAACTAAGATCTGGGTGCCAAAACAGGAATTAAGCCTTCCTGGGCACTCGGGCTCATGCCAAATTCTAATGCTGAGCTTGCAATATGTGGCTAAAAATAGCATCACCGTGAACTATGCATAGCACATCACAGTGCCGTTTCTATGTTGTAGCATTAAACAACATTCTCTAAGAAACCACCACCAATAAGCTTGAGGTGCTTTACAACATGTACATAATATAGAAACAAGTTTCAAACAAACGCTTCATTGGAATGTAAGCGAGGAAACTTATTGAGTGACGTGCATCAACCAGCATCGATATAATAGCTACAGGTCACTGGCTGGCCTTGCGCTGGCATTTTGTAAACAGAAACAGTGATTCATATAACAGAACAGAGTTCACAGAATTCACACCTTAGAGGTGGGTTTGAGCAATGTAAGCCCACTGTATCATGTGTTAATGCAATAACAATGCCAATTTTAGGGTACTCATTATCGCAAGAAATAAACAAATCCTTCAAACTGGGCAACTTCAAGAAAACAATATGCAGCTAATTCTAAAAGAAAAAAATATTTCTGAATCAAGTTCAAACATGCTCACTTTCTGCTAAATATTTAAGCTGGGAGTTTGTGAAAGATGGATCAGGGTCAGTGCAGTTTACGTGGGCCACAATGTCCCTGTTGTCAACGCTCCATGGCACCGTCACAGACACAGCATAACACACTGGTGCCTCGTTCACATCAACTATGTGTATGGTGATGTCGGCAGTGCCGAAAAGAGTTGTCATAGAATCCTCTGCCTGAAGAAAACAAAGTGTAATGAAAAGTTAAATTGTGTTCTTTCTGTGCTTGCAAATAAAACTAGAAGGGCAAAACCCCTATGACTCTCACACGCTCCTTATGAAACACAATATTTAACATGAAAATGAATGCACAGGAATAAAAAAAATGAAACTGTGACATTAAACGCAAAAAAACGACTTTGATCTTGACCTTGAAATGGCACTGACCTCTGGCTCCAATTATACTCATGTGCTATCAAATAAACTACAACAAAAGTTGTAGTATGCCAAAAAACGGTCACCTTGGAATGACCTAGACCTTCAGTGACCTTGACCCTGGGATAACCTTGACCTTCATGTGACCTCTCATGCATGTCTGTTCAAATAATCCAATGTTGTTGCATAATATGGGTTCAATAAACAGCCATTCCAATGACCTGTTTTTGGTATGTTTCTGTAAGGCCTAAATGACCTTGATTTCAAGATCAATGCAAAAACGGAACATATTGGAAAGATCAATCCATCATCTCTAAAAACAACAAGTTTGGACATTATATCTCTCATAGTTTAGGGTCAAGATCACTTCAAAGTACCTATACTAACTGACTTTGGACAGCTCCAGTGACCTTGACATGAGGTTGACCAAATTTGTGTAGTATATGTGTCTCATTTATATTTATCATGCATCAAAGAATCGTAAGTTCAATAATGATAACGTAGAAAAAAAAGAGTGAAATTTTGTGGAAAATTTTCATTTTTGGACTAACATTTGTTGACCCTGTGACCTTGACCTTGAAGTGATGCCATTAATTCACTGATCATTTATGAGGTCTCAGGGGTATACACCATTTTACCAAGTTTGGTTGTGGTAATTGAAATAGGTTCTGAGATATTAATCCACTTGCAAGTTTTGCACAGACAAACGGTGTGGTTCTGATTCGGCTCTTGGCAGTCCGCTGGACCCTATAAGCACTAAATATCTATCGATCTACTTTTGACCAGGTCATGTGACAGGGGTGAGCAAAAGCAAGAGAGGGAAGATCGTAAAAATCAAGAGAGAAGACTGGCAGAACCAGTCCAATAGCCAGCAGAACCAGACTGACAGCTAATCCAGTCCAACAGCTGGCATGCAGATGATTACAATTGAAATTTTGATTATATGTTCATTACTTATGTACGGTTTATTGAATTTCAATAGCGAAATAAGCGATACGAAATTTTTGCCTGTGGTTTTGTACGAGTGTATGGTGTATGTGGCTGTGTGTGTGTGTGCCATGTTAACTAATTCATTTTAACTCTTTCCCTGCCAGGCATGTTTCCATGTTTGTGCCAGACATTTCTCTGGCACCGGAAAGAAAGTTCAGTACCTTAGGCATTTAAGCTACTGTTCTTTCAATAATAGTTGTCAAATAGACATATTTCATATCAAATTAAAGGTAAAAGAGTGAAGAATAAGAAAACAAACCACAAAAATGTTAATTTGATTATGTTATTGAAATACGTGTTTTGAAAGCATGTTGATCTTTTTGAAATGATAAAATAAAATAAAAATATTTCTACATACCACAGTGATAAAACAAATCTGGAGGAATAATTCCAATCACTGAATCAGCTTCACACACCAGAAAGAAAATTTATTTAGGATCAAAATACACTTTACAGTTTGAAATTATATTGATTATTAGCACAGAGTTTGACACACTGTCGATTGTGCCCATCACTATGCTTAGTAAAATGCACAATAAACACTCTAAAAACGAATCAATTTGAAGAAAAAACGCGCCTGTCGATCGCGAACGAAAGTAGAAAGAGTTATCTCTTTTTGGTTAAAATAAAACTTGGATTGGACTGCGCAAAAAACCGGAACGAAACGGAATACTGAAATCGACGATATATCGTCGATTGGCACAAACATGGCGGCTCAGATCGACGATATATCGTCGATTGGCAGGGAAAGAGTTAAGTTAACATTCTCTTAAAAAGCTGTATACTTGAGAAACTTTATAAGGTGAAATTCTGCACCATGTGAGGCTTTGCAACTATCGCATTCAGAACAATGCAACCAGGTGTATGTCCTATATAGAGTGAAACAGAAAATGGAATACTGATCCCACTCCCCACCCCACAGGAACATTGTGCAATAAAACAACGCAAATAAAATGAATTTGGTAACGGTATCTGGAGCTTTATTGTAATTAGTGCTGATTGTACAGTTTATTGATGCAAAATAATAAGGAATAATTCGGGTATATTGTTACTGCAATATATTTTTTGTGTCTGAAGTTATAGAAAACAAATGCTCTAAAATACTTCATTTTTGAATAATTATTACTTGGTTGCTAATAAAACATTTTTTTACATTTTATTTGAGAAACTCATAAAATGTTTGAACTAATATAAAACCTGAAGTGTTCGTTATTTTGGTTGCTTTGTTCCATCAATTACATATGTTGGTGCACTATTCATTTTGATTTTCATTGGATTAAATGTTTCTCCTACTTCGATTCATTATTTATTGCTTTGTACTCTATAATAATGCATCGAAGTAGGAGAAACCTTTTATCAAATGAAAATCACAAATCAGATCAGTATTGAACCAACAAAGGAGCAATATTACACTGATAATGGATAGATATTGGAACCAATAAATAATGAAAATCACAAATCAGACAAATATTGAACCCACAAAGGAGCAATATTACACTGACATTGGCTAGATATTGGAACTTATGAATAATGAAAATCACAAATTATACCAATATTGAACCAACATTACACTGACATTGGCTAGATATTGGAACCAATGGATAATGAAAATCGCACATTAAACCAACATTGGAACAATATTACACTTACATTGGATAGATGTTGGAACCAATGAATAATGAAAATAACAAATCATACCAATATTGAACCAACATAAGAGCAACATTACCTTGACATTGGATAAATATTGGAATCAACACTAAATCCAATTCAAAAGCAATATTCAGCCTATATTAGAGCAATATTATTGCAGTGTAGAAGCAATATTGCACCAATATTGGGTATACATTGGGTACAATGTAAAATCCAATATTGCTGCAATAATAGGGCGATTTGCGCTTCCTACATTGCAGCAATGTTGTACTCCAATAATAGGGCAATGTTACTGTCAATGTTAGGGCAATGTTGCACCAATATTACCGTGCTGTCTGGGTTGTAAGGGCAATAGGCCTGTAGTTGTTTGGATCAGAGTGATCCTTACTCGGTTTAGGGATTGGAACAATAACTGTTTCCCACCAAGATGGGGGAAAGGAACCAAAAGACCAAATATGATTAAATACCGTAAGGAAAACTTGGAGGGAATCTATAGGTAGGTGCGAAATTAACTGATAATGAATATCATAAGGGCCGGAAGCAGAATTATTGGATTTAAGAATGGAATTGGTTAACTCTTCCATAGAAACAGGAAGGTTATATGTTTCAAAATAATTAGATTTAAAAAAAGCATGGTTCTTGTTTTTATTTTAAATCTTTTGATGTTTTGTAATTTTTGGCAATAATGAGCAGATGATGAATTGTGGTGGATGGTAGAGGCCAACAAATCAGCCACCTGCTTTCTGTCAGTGATTGTCCATGTTTTTTCAGGCCTTGGATCACAGCTTTGGAGTTTTTTTTTCTTTAATTTTTTTTATTATTTTCCAGATTGTTTTGGAGAAAGGTTTTGGTATGAAGTTTAGAACAAAATATCTCCCAGGATTGACGCCATTTTTTGTTTAAAGAGATATCTAGTTTGGGCTCGCAGCTTCTGGTGATTAAGTTTATTTTTAGCAGTAGGATTTTGCAAGAAACTTTGTTGGGATTGTTTCCTTTGGTGATGAAAAATCTTGCATTCTTCATCAAACCAAGGGGTCTTTGGAGCACTGCTTTTAATAGATGTTTTGAGTATATTTTACGAAGCACATTCTATTTGGATATTAGAAAACTCCAAAGCTGGATTTTCGGATTTCAGAATGTCATTGGTAATTCGACAAGATGCGGATTGTCCAAATTTGTCCCAATCTACTTTTGTGAAATTTCAGCATCGATGGGGTTCTTCAGACTGATCTTATAGAAATTTTAGGAAAATAGGAAAATGGTTACTCTCGCAGAGGTCCAAATGGGGTTTCCAATCCAGGTCCCAAAAAAAGAGAAGAGTCACAGATGGCCAGATATAAATTAGAAAATGTTCCTAAAGGGCTACAATATATAGGAGAATCTGACAACATTCTCCAACAACATTCTCCAAAATGTTGCCTTGGGATTCTGATGGTCACTTCCCCGTTTGGGGAGATGAAAAGAAAGGCTAACAATGACTCAAACACTAATGTACAGCAGCACTCATGACCAAATTAGAAAATAGGTGATGTGAATAAAGCCCACACAAACCTTCACTTGCAAAGTAACTGTCCGGTCTGCTAGTGGTTTCAGAGACATAGCTGTGCGGATGACACCATTACTACTGTTTATGGAGAAGTAGTAGCTGAAGTTCCCTGTACTCTTGTCTACAAACAACAACCATTTATTATGACAAATACTTTGATGATGATGATGATGATGATGATGATGATGATGATGATGATGATGATGATGATGATGATGATGATGATGATGATGAAGATGATGAAGATGATGACGAAGTCTTATACAGTGCAGGTTTCCACAAGCTAAATTAAAGATTAATGAATGCAAGTTACAGATGAATCTATATGTTAGATACAGATTATTGAGTGACTAGCTCAGTGGGTGGGCTAAAATTCGGCTTTCAGCACCTCTGATTATTGCCTGTTATCTTGCAACACTACAGCAATTACCAAGTGAACAAATATATTGTTCTAGAAATGCTGCCTTTCATATTATATATAAAATATACCATTAAGATGTAAGAAAAAAATGGAATGAACACATAAATATAAAAGTGGTTACCTGATAAGGTGTAGGTCAAAGGAACACTGTGGTTTTCAACCAAGGCTTGCATGGTGATTAGTACACTTCCTACAGCACCAGTTTCGTCTACTGTTATGGAATACATGCTCAAATTGAATGCTGGAGGTGCCTTCTGATACACTACACGGATCTCTTGCTGCCATCTGGTTGTCCCAAAACCATTGCTGACGTCAACTTGAATCTGAAAAAAATAAAAAATAAAATTTCTCTAGAAGGTCAATGCACAACCTTACAAATCATTACATAGATTGACACTGGCCTAAACTTTGTAACACCTTTAACTAGGCTGATAAAAAAAAAAGACTATAAATAATAGAATTTCATACAACCAACAGACGGCAGATAAGATTTGCTTCATAGTGTGGAAGCTGAAATTTCAAACTTAAAAAAAAACACAATATTTATCTTTCCCAATTTATTTATTTATGGCACTAAAGTAATTGACTTCAAGAGGAGAGGAGGACAAGATAGGATTTAGGTGGTCTATGACTTGTTTAGATATATAGGTACATTTTTCAGCTTAATAGAGCTTATCAAGGTACCGCGCCACGAACTTCGTGTAATAAATCCTTTGCTGAAGCCAGGAACCCATATAGTTCAAGACGAACATTTCATGGACCAATGAAAATATATTCAAAATCTCTTTAACAGCTGATACTGTCAACCTGATACACTCCATCCTGATTGATGTGACTGTAGCAGTATTCATAGTAGCTGTTGGTATTGTTGTAGGCTGCAACCTGTCCAAAACCTGAGGTCCAGTTGCCAGAGATATTGTATATCAAGTATGAATTGTCTCCTGCTGAGGTAGTAGGATCTGAGCAACTTGGGTAGACACGGAAACATGTGTTAAAAGACCATACACTACTTGGTGGCACATACATGATTGTGCAATTCGGTGGGTGGTCACCTGAAATCAAAACGAGACATCATCTGTATCATTTCTAAAATTCACAAGAGCATAATTCACATTTGTCTGAGGTCCAGATCAAAACTGTGAGGGAAAATAAAGTTTATTCCCACCAACAGATGAGTATTTACTGATATATTGATAATATATTGTGTTAAGTCTAATATTTGGGAAATTTGAAACTAAACGTCATGTTCAAGTTTCACAAGCATGTGAGTAAATAAAAAGACAATAACATCAACCATCCAGGGCATGTTATAGGAATCAGTGTGAATAAACTCACGAGTAATGTTAAAGTTGATGGTAACATTGTCAGTCAGACCAGCAACATCTTTTACATAAGCCTTCAAAATGATTTGGGTGACGTTGCGAGGAACTGCTTTTGTTAACGTCACTTCGCCGCTTGCTAAAATACTGAAGTAACCTGCAATATAAACAGACTGTTACGATTGAGACTGTTACACTCTGTTTGATGTTGGTATTTTCCTATCAGTATCTGATTCAGCCCCGATGCTTGAATTCCTGATAGTTGTGTAACTCAGATTCGTTTATTCACACAGCCTGCTCAATCAGCTTACAAGTCACAAAGTCGACGTATGAAGTTTTCCACTTTTATTCAGCACACATCAACAACTGCATACAATTCTCAATTCAACTCAACAACTTTCACAGCAACTTTCCAAATCACTATCAACAACTTTTCTCTCTCTACAACAATCTCGGCACACGATTAAATAACCTCTCTCTCTTCCGGAAGAATTTCGAATAATGTAGAAATGACGCACTGCCACCAATCGAATAAAAGATCGTCATCACTGACTTACGTCATACATTATTATTTCTCCTTCTGGAACGACCTCTTGCTTCGACATGTATCGGGAAATTTCTATAGAAAGTAAACACTCAGATCCAGAAACTTCTACAGTACTATCGACCAAAGCAAATTATCAACGTTATACAAAGCCTCTCCTAACAACAATGCAAACTCAAATCAAAGGTAAATAAACTCCATTATTGAATACTTTACAAAACGAAACGATTAGATCTATCTTGCGCGTTTCTGACGTACTACCATTCGCGTTTCAACGTAACATAACCCCCCACTCAAGAAGAAATTTACCCAATTTCTTTCAACAACGTTGAAACGTAATGCACAAACAAAGTTCAGAATTAAAACTTACTTCAGACTGTCTCATTTACTGTCAATGTTCTCAGTTTATATACACAGAGTCCATGTTTTTCATCCGCAAGTCTTTCTGGATACTGTCAATGTTCACAATTTATTCACACAAGGTCAATGTTTCTCATCTGCAAGTCTGTTTAGATATTGCCAATGTTCTCCACACAGTCAATGTTCCTTCAACCGCAAGGAAACGTCGCCCTCGTCAGTTGCGGTCGTCATCGGCCCAGGGTCAAAGACAGTGATCTCGTGGGCTTTCCTGGAGTCAGTGCATCCTCCGTTGTCTTCCTCTCCCGTCGGATGTCCGACGCAGTCGACGTTGTCAGCTCCCAGAATGCATTTGCTGGGTCTCACGGTCAGGTTGGCTTCTGCGAGACGGTGGAACAGCTCCCTCAAGGTCTGCAGATGCGCCTTCCAGGTCTGGGTGTGGACTTCATGTTCGACCAAAGTCGTAGAGCCTGGGACATCGCTGAAGCTATGGGGAAATTCGCCCATAAGGTCCTTGAGCTCCAACTTCTGACCTTCCGTCAAGCCTGGTCCTAGCTTAACGTCATTGATGCCTTCTTTGCTGTGGAGGTCTCCCAGTTCCAACAGTTCTTCGCTGTCAAAGCTGTCGTCGGTCACAGCTGCTGTAGCTGCGTGCACAGTCTCTGATGGCCTTTCCACGTACAGCTTAAGGAGGTTGGCGTGGTATATCTTGGAATGCTGGCCGACCTTCACCTTATAGTCGTTGATCCCCACCACGGTCTCCACTTCGTACGGGCCTTTCCACTGCATCAGCAACTTATTATGATCGGTAGGTAGCAGCACCAGCACTTTGTTGCCAGGTTTAAACTTCCTGTTCACAGCCCTACGATCATAGTAGTGCTTTCCACAGTCCTGGGACTTCTTCAGGTTTTCTCTGGCTATCTCGAGAGTCTGCTCCAGCTTCTCCCGTAGCTCAAACACGTACTGGTAGCTGTTCTTCACCTCTGGGGTGTCTACTTCTTTCGTCCACAGTTCTTTTAGGATGTGCATCGGCCCTCGGATGGTTCTTCCGTACAGCAGCTCGAACGGAGAAAAGCCGGTGGACTCCTGCGGTACTTCTCTGTAGGCGAAAAGTAAGGCGTTGATATAGCGATGCCATTGTCTGGGCTGCTCGCTGCACAGTTTCTTCAGGGTGGACTTCAGCGTAGCATTGAACTTCTCGACAAGCCCGTTGCACATTGGATGGTAGGGTGTCGTAGTTAAATGCCGGATGCTCAGCAGTCTGTTGACCTCCTTCATGCAGTCAGAGACGAACTGCGTCCCGAGGTCTGTCAGAATTTCTTCAGGCACTCCAAGCCTACTGAACATGTCCACCAGTGCCTCTGCTACAGTTTCAGTGTCAATCTTCTTCAGTGGCACTGCTTCTGGGTACCGAGTCGCATAGTCCACTAAAGTCAGTACCCACCGATGACCTTCTTCACTCGGAGGTCTTATTTCGCCGATTAAGTCTAAGGCCACCCTCTTGAAAGGTCGGTCGATTAAAGGCATCCTCTGCATAGGTACTTTCGGGACCCTTCCTCGAGGTATGGTCTTCTGGCAAATGTCACATGATCGGCAGAAACGGCTAACGTCCGCATGAAGTCCTGGCCAGTAGAACACCGCCTGGATTCTATCCGACGTCTTCTTGATACCCAGGTGACCTCCCATGATCGAGTCATGCGCTACTTCCATCACCTGGCGCCTTAGCGGTAACGGTACCAATACTTGAGGTAGTGGTTTCCCTCCGTTGACCCTCGGGTGCTGGAAGATTCGGTACAGGATCTTGGCCTTCACCTCAAAATGGACCGTACCACTGCCTTTGGTCACGTGGTCTTGGCGGTTCCTGTACTTGTTTAAAGTGCTATCAGCTTCCTGGAGCTGGATCAGCTTATCTCTGTCCACGATGGCAGCTTTGGAGTTGTCGGCGACCTTCAGTGGCGTAGACGTCTTGTCTCTCTTGGCCTGGGCCCTGGTAGTAACAGCACCGACGATCTCTGGTCGGCGGGGCTGAGCCGGAGTAACCACATTGTCCCGTAGCAGCTCTGTAAGGTCTCCATCGGGAAACGGCAATGGATCCTCCTCCACAACTTCGACGTGTTGAGTTGAGGCAGGACTCCACTCTGGATCGGGGTCGTCGGGTCGTCTCGCGCCGTCGATATTCCCGATCATCAAATCATACAGCGGCTTCTTCAGGCAAACCGCTTCGACTTCGCCTATGTAGAAAGGGGTGTTGACATGAATCTTCGCAACTGGCGCTCTCACACATTTGCTGTCGGCCATAAGTGTCCATTTTGAATCGCCAGTGAACTGTTCTTTAGCGATTAGGTCTTCTCTGACGATGACCCCACTGCAGCCAGAGTCTCTTAAGACAGTCACTTCATGATTTCCGACGCGTCCCTTTGAAACAGGCATGTTCTGGACGGTCACAGCTGCGCTGGCGACGACGGGGATGGATTTTCCGTTGGCAAGGAGAAGTTGGCCATCAGTTATGCACTCTTGCACGTCCGCGGGAGTAGCTGCGCGCTCGGTCTCACTCGGAAGAATGACGCTCCCGCCGCACACTTGATGGTCAGATCTACTGGTTTGCCGTAGATTGGAGAACCGCATCTGCCGGTTGCCCGCCGCTGAATTGTCCGTACTGCTCCGCTGTCCGCTACTTTTGTTTTGAGGACAGTTAGCCGCCCTGTGGTCTGTAGCGTTGCAGGTAAAACAGCCTCTTGGATGCCCTTCCCTGGGAGGAGGCGTGGAGACCGTCTGTCTCTGGCTCGTCTGGCTCCCTTGGATCGGGTTCCCATGGTTTGCAGTCTTCTGAAAATGTTTCGTCGCGCTGGGTGGCCCCAACGTTTTCTCATGAGCGATGAGATACCTTTCAGCAGCCTCAGCAACGTCTTTTAGCGTCTGCAACTTTTGTATTTCCAAGTGGATCGCGAGGTCCTTAGGGCAGGCGTTGAGTAATTGTTCCCTCACGATCAGCTCATGGAGACTCTCGTAAGTCTTCCCTTTGCCTGATAATTCCACCCACTTGTGTAGATATGATGACAGGCGCTCCACAAATTGCTTTGGTGTCTCGTCTGACAAAGGCCGGCATTCACGAAAGCGTTGACGGTAGCCCTTTTCTGTAAAGTTGTAGCACTGCAATAGAGCCGCTTTCAAAACGTCGTAGTCTTTGGCGTCATTATTCGACAGTCTACTGTAGACATCGAGCGCCTTCCCCGTCAGTAGTGCGCTGAGTATGATCGCCCAGTCTTGACGTTGCCATTTAGCGCTTTCGGCGAACCTTTCAAACCTCGCTAGATAGCTGTCGATCTGGTCCTTTTCGTCGACGAACACTGGCAATTTTGGAGCCTTGAAGTCACTGATAACTTGTGGCGCACGCTGCTGTTGCTGGATGCGCGCCAACTCTAGTTGGTGCTGACGCTCAGCTTCTCTTTCTTGCCGCTGCTCTTTTCTTTCTTCACGGCGACGTTGCTCCTCTATTTCTAGACGCTTCTCTTCTAATTCTCTTTCTTCACGGCGACGCTGCTCTTCTAATTCTCATTCTTCACGGCGACGCTGCTCTTCTAATTCTCGTTCTTCGCGCCGTCGCTGTTCTTCTCTTTCTTCACGCAATATTCTCTCCTGGCATTTGACGTACTCCGTCAGCTGTTTGCCTTTTAGATTTAGTTCAACCCCTTTCTGCCAGAAGTCAGCCATCTTGATGCTTCTGGAAAGTTCTTTTTCTAGAAGGTTCTTGACTGTAGAGTTCTTTTTCTGGAAAGTTCTTGACTGTGCTGTACCTTTCTAGACTGTTCTAGAACAGCACGCTTTCTGCAGTAGCGCTGATGCTTGTCACTAGTCGCCTTCGCTGACGCAGGCCCCGCTGTCCTCGTCGTATGCGACGCTGCACCACGCTGGTGTTGATGTACACGCTCCTGTGCTGAAGTAGACGCGACGTCCGCTCGTCGCTCTCTCTAATACTGGCGATGTAGCTCCGAGACTGTCCCTCGACGTAGTCTAACGGCAGCAACGTAGTCCCGATCTGTTGTTCGCTCACGAAGCAACTCTTCAGCGACTACACGCCCTTGCAGTCAACCCGAATCTATTGGATGTAGTCCCAGTGTGTTGGCCCCTCTCGACGCAACTCGTTGGCGGCTACCCTCGATGACTGCCTCTCGTAACGTTGACTCGCTTGTTGTAGCAGTTGAACCCTTGGCTATGGCGTGAATCCCGGCTTGGCCCCCAAAATGTTACACTCTGTTTGATGTTGGTATTTTCCTATCAGTATCTGATTCAGCCTCGATGCTTGAATTCCTGATAGTTGTGTAACTCAGATTCGTTTATTCACACAGCCTGCTCAATCAGCTTACAAGTCACAAAGTCGACGTATGAAGTTTTCCACTTTTATTCAGCACACATCAACAACTGCATACAATTCTCAATTCAACTCAACAACTTTCACAGCAACTTTCCAAATCACTATCAACAACTTTTCTCTCTCTACAACAATCTCGGCACACGATTAAATAACCTCTCTCTCTTCCGGAAGAATTTCGAATAATGTAGAAATGACGCACTGCCACCAATCGAATAAAAGATCGTCATCACTGACTTACGTCATACATTATTATTTCTCCTTCTGGAACGACCTCTTGCTTCGACATGTATCGGGAAATTTCTATAGAAAGTAAACACTCAGATCCAGAAACTTCTACAGTACTATCGACCAAAGCAAATTATCAACGTTATACAAAGCCTCTCCTAACAACAATGCAAACTCAAATCAAAGGTAAATAAACTCCATTATTGAATACTTTACAAAACGAAACGATTAGATCTATCTTGCGCGTTTCTGACGTACTACCATTCGCGTTTCAACGTAACAGAGACACTCACGATAGATCCGATCATTCTGATTTGCAAAGCATGCAATACTAGAGTGTATTTACCTTTGATTTGATTTCGCGTTGTTGCTAGAAAAGCTTTGTATAATGTTGATAATTTTAATCGGTCGATATTGTTGAGAATTTTCTGGAATTGCTTGTTTATTATCAATCAAAGCTTTAAGATATTTCGGGTAAAAGCTGGTTGAATCATGTAGATTCGTAAACATTATGTGATGTAAGACAGTGCATAGTTCAGGCGACAAGTTTAATTTTGATTGGGTGTTATTGTGTTATGCTGGAATGTTTGTATTTGTTCTCGATTGCATAGAGGCTATATAAGTAATGCACTGTCTGCTTGTGATGGTGATCTTTGTAGTGATTTTTGGAAAGTGATCTTGTATGCAGTTGTTGGTGTTTGCTAAATAAAGTTGGAAAATTTTATACGATGACTCCTGCCTTGTTGCCGAGAGAACAGCAGGAGTAGATAAACGAATTTGAGTTACACTTATCAAGATTCAAGCATCGGGGATGAATCAACTATTGATAAATAATAGTGTAACACAGACAACATCCATAAATTATAAATGTATCACATTACAGAACATTTTAATTAAGCAAGAAAACTGTGGTGAAAAAACCATAGGGCTCATTCACAGTCCAAGTGCTAATTGAAATGAACTCTCCATTAATCCCTAATAAAATCTTATTGTTCTCTCAATCATAAAAATTAATTAATAATTTTCTGTAAAAATGCAGAAACACTAGGCTATTATATTCTGAATTCACCAAGTAATTCCAAATTTTAAGTAAGATTAAGAGATGGGAGAGACAGTGAGAGAGAGAGAGAGAGAGAGAGAGAGAGAGAGAGAGAGAGAGAGAGAGAGAGAGAGAGAGAGAGAGAGAGAGAGAGAGAGAGAGAGAGAGAGAGAAAGCAAAAGACAGAGAGTATAGATGCATGCTAAGGTTGTACATGAGGATGTGGTTCTGAACTGCTTTAGTTTAGTAATTAAAATTTCATGCAAAATACCATATTTTTGTTACAAAAACAAAAAGGAGTAAACACATATTCCAAGCAAATTAATGTAAAGCAAAGAATTCAATCAAAGCGATTCCTTAGTAGTGAGCATAAGAAAACAAAATTCAACTCACCAAAGTCCTCCACACTGTACATAAAGTAGCTTAAGGAACGAAAAGTGATGTTGTAGTCATCATCTGCACAACCTAGAGTGAAAATGCGGCTTCCTACTGTGGCAAGAAGATCCAGATTCGCATATTGTACATTGGGCTGACAATATGGGGGCTGGTTCACATCTGTGACATTCATTATTAATGTCGCATTGGCAGTGAGTCCTTGTCTGTCCATTGCCTGAAGCGAATGAATGTTAAAAAGATTAAGGCGAATTCATCAAAATTGGTACAGCCAGTTTTTCTAAGACATAGAGAAAAACATGTTTAGCAAAGAATTGACTCCAGCAACCTTAACCTTTGATACTAAAAGCAATAACATGGCAAATTAAAAAGTTTGGATAGCAATAGCATGGGAGGTTTGAAAGTTTGGACGAAATCTAAGTGTTTCCAGATAAGCATCTGTATATTAAAATCATCAAGATTGGTTCGGTAATTTTAGAGATAAAGCAAAAGGATTGTTGGAAACAGAAAACGAACCGACTGACCAATCGGCTGATAGATATACCGACCAAGCTGCTGCCAATGACAGATAGGCCATGAGTTGAACTAAGCTTACCTATAAGCCAGAAACCAGAGATCATCAGCAACTGATTCAGTCTTGATGTTACCATGATGTTTGAACAAAATCTGTTCAGTGGTCCTAAAGATATGGCATGCAATGACTAACAGACCAACTGATCAAAGTGACCCAGAAAAGTCTGGGAATACAAAAATCTTGAGAACTTTTATGTAAGTCAAACAGCAATGAAACCAGGCTGAGAAAGCAACATGATTCATTCTGCAGTGTGATATATAAAAAATAAAATAAAATAAAAATTAATAAATAAAAACCGCTTACAGTGAGGTGTAATATGTACACAACATCAGGCTGTAAAGTGGAGTTGGTGCCAAAAATATACACCCCAGACCGAAGGCCGCCAACACTGAACGGACCTTGATTTATAATCACTGTTCCGTTGTTAAATTTCATCAACTGTTGACCTGTAAAGCACTTTATTTTATTAATAAAATTAGAAGGTTAAAGCCCATATGATTCACATGCTTCTTATGGAACCAAGTCAAAATATTTTACATGAAAGTGAGTACTAAAAAAGACTTGAAAGAAACAATTGCACTAAAACACAAAGTAATGTTGACACTGACCTAGAGATGATCTTGACCTCCACATGAACACTCACATACTATCAAATAAACTAAAGCAAAAGTTGTGTTTTGTTTAAAAACAACAATGACCTTGAGATGACCTTTGCAAAGACCATGACATGACCTCTGATGCTCATGTTAATATCAAATAAACTAATGTTGATGCATACAATGGGACAAACATACAGCCATCCAACAGTCCTATCCTATCCTATCCCGTAACTCGGAGGTCGTAGGGGCACCACAGATGATCGTTTAACCAGCATACTTTATCTTTCCCTGTCCTCAGCAACCATGATGGTTTCGCTCAGGGTCAAACCAGTCCATTCTCGAATGTTGTCCTCCCACCTCTTTTTCGGTCTCCCTCTTCTTCTACCTCCTTGCACGGTACCTTGCAGGATGGTCTTTGCAAGATTTGATGATCTGGTGACGTGGCCACACCATCGGAGTTTCCGTTTCTTCACCACTGTGAGCAGGTCATCATGTTGTCCAATAGCTTGTGTGATGGTCTGTCGGACTTTGGTGATATGCTGGGTATAGGAAATGCCCAGAAGTCTTCTGTAGCACCTCCCCATGCTTTGTACTCTTTGTTGTAGATCTGCTGTGACGGTCCATGTTTCGCAAGCATATAAGAAGATGGAGATGACAAGGGAGCGCAGCAGTCTTACCCTGGAATGTAGGCTGATGGTCCTATCTTTCCAAATTGGCTTCAACCTCGCCAGGGCAGCAGTTGTTTGTGCGATCCTGGAGAGGACTTCCTGTCGGGACCCATTGTCTGATACAATGGCTCCTAAATATTTGAAGCTATGCACTGTGTTGAGGGATTGGCCTTGGACTTTGATGTCTGTGTTGATGCCATTGGTGTTGTTGGTCATCATTTTGTTCTTCTCTGCACTTATTTCCATTCCATAGGCTCTGGAGGTGGTGTCAAGCCTCTGTACCAGCTGCTCACGTTCTTGTTCCTCTCCAGCCAATCCATCAATGTCATCCGCAAAACGAAGGTTGGAGATTGCTTTTCCAACTATGCTGACTGTGCCTTCGTGATCTGCAAGGGCATCTGACATGATGTGCTCTATGAAGATATTGAAGAGTGTTGGAGCAAGTAGTGTGAAGCGGCTGACAAGTGTTAAACAGCCCAAGGTCTCCGCGATCTAAAGCAAGTCTGGCATATGCCTTACAGAAGAACAAGAAGTCTTGGACAGATGGACAGAGTACTGCTCTGACAATTGCTAAACAGCCCAAGGTCTCCACGATCCAAAGCAAGTCTGGCATATGCCTTACAGAAGAACAAGAGGTCTTGGACAGATGGACAGGGTACTGCTTTGACCTTTACAACCACACACCAAACAGAGACCCATCAGTTCTAGCATGTCCTGAGAACAGAGAACAAACAACTGCTGCCCTGACAAGCTTGAAGCCCATATCGAAAGAGAGGACCATCAGTCTACATTCTAAAGTAAGACTGCTGCGCTCCCTTGTCATCTCCATCTTCCTATATGCTTGCGAAACATGGACCCTCACAGCAGATCTCCAACGAAGAATACAAAGCATGGAGATGAGGTTCTATAGAAGACTTCTTGGCATTTTCTATACCCAGCACATCACCAACGACGAAGTCCGACAAATCATCACACAAGCCATTGGACAACACGATGACATGCTCACAGTGGTGAAAAAACGGAAACTCCGATGGTATGGCCAGGTCACCAGATTATCAGGTCTTGCAAAGACCATCCTGCAAGGCACAATGCAAGGAGGTAGAAGAAGAGGGAGACCGAAAAAGAGGTGGGAGGACAACATTCGAGAATGGACTGGTTTGACACTGAGCGAAACAATCAGGGTTGCTGAGGACAGGGAAAGATGGAGTACGCTGGTTAAACGATCATCTGTGGTGCCCCTACGACCTCCGAGTTATGGGATAGGTTTGAATAGGATAGGATAGGACTACCTATGTTTCAAAGCTGTGTGAAAGCTAGTGTGTCAGTGAATCTTTTACCATTTTCTCGCTATCTCTATAACTCCAGCTTAACACAGACCGAATTAAACTTATAAATGTATTAAGATTAGTCACCGGGAGATTAACTAGCGATCCCCACAGACGAAAGACGAGTGGGTAATAGCATTCAATTGTGCAGAACACAACATCAGCCCTAAAATTATTGAAGTCATCAAAAGCCTGTATGACAAGGCTACCAGTACAGTCCTCCACAACAGCGCCATCGGAAACTGGTTCAGAACAACAATCGGTGTGCATCAGGGATGCCTACTCTAAAGTGTTTGTCAATTAAGTAAATATATACCCAGATACAACACAAAACAGAGGAACCATGAATTTTATCAATGAATTACTGGGAAGGTTAATTTCTACTCAATTGCACAAAAAAGCAGTTAACATACAGGAAAAATTAATTTCGCATTAAACAAGAATAATAAGACTCTCCTTATGGAACTTGCAAAAAATGTAGCTTAAAAATGAGTGCCCAGAAGGAAAAAAAAAGGTGGAAATAAAATGCAAAGCAATATTAATACCGACTTTGAACTTTCTATTCTCTTGGCCTTGAGATGACATTGAAATCCGGCTCCAAATACACTCATGTACTATCAAATAAAGTACAACAACAGTTGTATTGTGTCAACAACAACAAAAAAACAATGACCTTGACCCTCATGTGATCTCTCATGTATGTCTGATCAAATAACTGAATGTTGTTGCACACTATAGGTTAAATAAACAGCCATTCTACTGTACGATGACCTATTCTTTGTATATTTTTGCAAGTCCTAAAATGACCTTAACCTTCAAGATCAACGCAAAAACGGAACATATTAAAGATCAATCTATCATCTCTAAACAAAACAAGTTTGGACTTGGTCACTTCAAAATACCTATACAAATCCACTTTGGACAGCTCCAGTGACCTTCACCTTGGAGTGAGGTCGACCAAATTTGCATAGTATGTGTGTCTCATAGATATAATAATAATAATAATAATAATAATAATAATAATGTTCGTCATTTGTAAGGCGCCTTAGCCTAAGAGATCAAGGAGCTGGCCGATACAGGATCTAACTCAAACCGACTGAGACGCCCACCCGCAACCTTTGGGCGCATGGTCCGACGCCCGGACAACTGAGCACAATCCTGGGCAGCCAGGGATGGGGGAGAAGGACCAAGTGCATGCTGGGTGTGTTCTTGTTACCGGCATTCACCAGTTTAGGACATGAGCGTCAGGATCTTTAAAGTCCGTTATGATGGAATGTATGCGACACAAAGACTAGACCTCGGTTTATACTCTCATCCGAAGGAGTAGGAAAACAGGAGTAAAGTGTCTTTCCCAGGGATACAACACAATGGCCCGGCCAGGGCTCGAGCCCGGGACCTTCAGATCCGCAAGCCGAAGCACTACCATTAGACCACAGTGCCTCCATAATATCTATCTATCTATCTATCTATCTATCTATCTATCTATCTATCTATCTATCTATCTATCTATCTATCTATCTATCTATCTATCTATATATATATATATATATATATATATATATATATATATATATATATATATATATATATATATATATATATGTATTTATATATATATATATGTGTGTGTGTCGCCGCATGACAAAACCCGGCTAAAGACGCCAGGATTGATTCGCTGCTACAGCCGTAGAACACTAAAAATAGGCTACCCCATCAATTTTAAGATTGTTGCCTCTTTGTCTTTATTTAAGACTTTTCTTTAATATCCCAAACGGATTTTGTTAAAAAATTACTAAAACATTGTTTATTTTGTTGATTTTGATAAGGGTGTTGATCACACCTTGCTAAAACAATGGCACTAATTGACCTCCGATACCCCAACTTTTCTTGTCCGACTATGAAGGGAAATCCCCAATGTGGATTGATATATAACGTCTGGGGAGTGAAAAGTCCCTATTGGTACTACTTTTTGGTACATAAAAGTGTGTGGCGTATGAATTTTTCATGAAATTCCTTGTTCTGAAGCTTGCTTGTGACACAAGTTGTGTTCGAATGCGTCTCTAGCCGGGTCATGAAAAACGGAAGTGTTTCCTATAGATTTTCGACGATTTTTAGTTCAAAGTGAATTTTTTAATGTAGATAAACTCATCTTACATCTATTTCAAGTGCTTTCTTGCAATATTTATGTTGCATTTGTTAGAAACAATTTGTCAAAGTAAGTGACCGATTCTTTTTGGAAACCGGAAGTGATGGCTTCGTCTCCAGCGTCAGTAGATGTGTCGTCTGCTAGAGTAGCTAGGGCCTTGAATCGACCCGGTTTTGCTTCTGAAGAGCTCCAAGACCTGCTTTCGGACTATTTTTATGATGGTGCCGGTGGGAACTGTGATGAGGATTATGATTCTGACGAGCAGAAGCTTGATCCCGTTATTAAACGATACTGTTTGTTTTCATTCAATGATTCATGTTTTGTAGGCCTCTTCGCTATAGGCGTGTCTTTAATAATCCGTCATTCTACTTGCATAGATTTAGGTAAAGGTTGAAAAGGCGATATCAGTGAAAGAATTACACTAGGAGTGTGGAAAATATTTCAGTAGTATATTTTGTTGGGTGGGGTGGGGAGGGTTGAAAAGGTAAGTAGTCTGGCCTGCATTCAATATTACTAGCATGACAAGTTGACTATGTTCTCAGTATTTATTATTGTTGGTTTGTCTGTTTTAGGAAATGAACATGAGGACTATTTACCAAATTACTAGTAATTAGTATTTGCTTTGATATTTGTGTTTATTTAAACCAGGGTTCGTACTGAATCAACAAAACAAAATTCCCAACCTTTTCCCAACCTTTTCCCAACCCATGAGTAAAATTTCCCAACCATAGTCGGCATATAATAAAGATCAGATATCGAAACAAATTAATTTTTAAAAAAAGCTTTAGGAAAATTCTTTTTTTTATTTGCAGTAAGCTTAAAATACACCAAACTTTCACTTAATGAGTTAATCCAAAACGTTCAAACAAATTTTTTTTTAAAAATTATAAAAATGTCTAGTTTTATATACTGTAAGCTTAAAATTTACAAGATCACAATCACAATGAAAGTCATGGTTATATTAGATAGAAACTTTCACTTAATCCAAAACATTATTGATTTAAAAAAATCTTTTTAAAAAAGCTTAAGAAAAATGTCTTGTGTTATTTGCAGTAAGCTTAAAATTATAAAAACAATTTACATAGTCAACATCATACTCATCACAGACATTGTAGGAGAGCCTGGCTCTTTTCCGCTATGTCTTTATTTACACTGGCTATTTCAGCCTTCTTTTTAGTTGCCCTTCGTCTCAGGGCATTAGATTGAGAGAGCAGAGATAGAGCACTAAGTCGTTCCGCTTCATCAGCCCTAGCTGCAGCCTCCAAACTAGTGATGTCCTCTTGAAGGCGCTGTCTCTTAGCCTTAAGCATATCCACCTCCTCAGTCGCAGCCTTTCTTTTTTGTGCTCTCATCTCTGTGGCATGTTTCTCCCTCTCGTCCTCCAGATAGGCATGGTACTTACTCCTAGATGAAGATGCATATACCAGCATCTCTTTAGTTACTGCAACTTTGTCAGGGCCACCAGCTCTTCTTATTTTATTTAACACCAGCTGCCTGGCAACTAGATTATTTTTCTTTAGGTTCTCCACCATGGTCATCTTGTTAATGCTGAACCCCCTCTCTACTGTCGCCTGGCCATGGCTGAGGATCACCAGCTGCTGGACTACATCCCAGAGAAGAGAGAACTCCTTTCGACCAGCCAGATGTTTGAAAAACAGTTCATCTACTCGGTCATTGCTTGGGTCGAAGTTTTGAAACTGTAGTATGCTGTTTTCTGACAGCACACTTTCACGAAATCGCCTGAACTGGGACTTGATTTGATCGCAGTTGACTTCTTTTACTCTTCCAGCATCACAGAGAATTCTTAGTGACAGCTCCAGTTGTTTCAAATTCAGACAAGCCTTCTTCTGACAGAAGCAGCTTAGGACTCATCCATGCTAAATTTCTAACAATTTGATATTTAATTGGGGCTTTGTCCATGATCTTTTTAACTATAGTCTATAGCCAGGAGAAAATCACGGCATTCCATCTTAAAAGTTTGACAAGCCTTTTCAGTTGCCCCATTCTTGATGGTGGTTTTTGAGCATGTAATTGTAAATGAGACATTAAAGATTCCGAGAGAATAAGAAAAAAAATATTTAAAAGCTTTAAATTTAAGAAACTAAATAAAATATTATTTTAAAAAATTTTAAAAATATTAAAATCTTTAAAGGTCTTTAGGAAGATAACTGAAAAAAACAATCTGCCAGAAAAGGGAGGTAATTCAAAAACCGTTCCCTAAAAAAATTAAGATTTCAAAGATAGTTTTCTTTATTTTCAAAATTGTATGCTATAATAAATTGAATAATGAATGTTAACAAATAATTATAACAATTTTAAAAAAGGTCAAAACTAAGTATTATGAAAATTTCTTATGGATTTGGATAGAAAAATACGTTTTTCTTTATGCAAAATTTTATGGTCAGTGCATGTGTTTGACATGTATGAAAAAACCAAAATCCCTTGTTGCCAGCCAAAAAGCCCTCATCATACATATTTACCAGACCATTTGGTCTGGCTCTGCGTTTTGGCTGAACTGAACTGAACTGATAAATCTCCAAGTTTTTCAGTTCAGTTCAGTTCAGCCAAAACGCAGAGCCAGACCAAATGGTCTGGTAAATATGTATGATGAGGGCTTTTTAGCCCAATTTTATTGTCCTTAACGCTCATGCAATAGGATGTTAAGCATCGTTTTTCGTTCGTTCAGCCAAAACGAATTTTCCTATACTTTCCCAACCTGATGCCATTTTTCCCAGACTTTCCCAACTGGGAAAAGGGTACCTCAGTTTTCCCAAACTTTCCCAACTTTCCCAACCGCATACGAACCCTGTAAACTTTATAGAGCAAAATGACATGTTATTTTGATTTACACCTGTGACGCGACAGATTTATTCGACGTGCGGAAGGGAGTGGAGAATCGGGGAATTATTAAAGCTTGATTATTAGGACTGAAAACTACCTAATGAAACTTTTGTTTTAGGTTTGTAATCTTTGACTATTTGAACTGAGCTGATGTAGCTGCTTGCAATTAAACAAAAGATTACTTGACGGACGAGGGATTTAAGGATGGCATTATGATAGGGTTTATTTTAGAAAAATTATTGATTCAGGCCATGTTCTTGATACATTATTATGTGTTTGAGTTATTATAGACTTGCTAAACACTTGTTTGATTTCTAATATGTTTAAAAACACTATGCATTATGGATGGGTACAGAATAAAATTGTGCGTAGTGTTTTAATTTGTTTATGTTCAGTATTGTGTGGATGGTGTATAATGTGAATTTTCTCATCTTATCTCAACTCACTGCCATACTGCTGCCATCTTCCTGATTGTTTTGATACCAAATACATGCATGGGAAAATTCTGGTTGTGAAGTAATGATCATTTTACAATTTAAAACTTTGAAGGCAATTTCTGGAAATTAGCCCCCGAGAAAATAAAATATTAAAAAAAATCATAAAACATCAACCAATAAAGATAAAACAATTTGTTTTTTTGCATTTTGAAGATTATTTTTAGTACTTTGTTAATAAATAAATAAGTAATTTTTCATATTTTGACACTTTAGCCTGGTTTTCTCATGCTGCAACACATATCATGCATAAAAGAATCATGTTCAATATTAATAACTAATATTTCAAACAGTGAAATTTTGCGAAAAATTGTAATTTTTTTTAACCAACAAGTAACATTTGATGAACCTGTGACCTTGACATGAAGTCATTCATTCTCTGATCATTTTTGAGGTCTCGTGGGTATATATATCACCTTACCAAGTTTGGTTGTGATAGTTGAAATAGGCTGGATACTTAGCCACTTTCAAGTTTATGCACAGACAGACGGACGGATGTACATTTTTTCTATATTATTTTTAAACTATTTAGAACTCATAGCGCACAGATTTGTAAACAAAATCTGGAAATTTTTTTTTGGGTGGGCTGAGCACATAGACTTAAACATTGCTAGCCATGCGAGTCAAAAAAAAAAGATACTCTGAATACAGCTGCCTTTAGTTTATTGCAATAAAACATCAACAGTAGGCTCTACTGACTTTGAGTAACGTTGGCCAGAGAAAAGTCCGGGTTCTGGATGTCAGGGTCATCTACTACTATATCCGTGGCTGCGATGTAATTGTCTGTTGAAGTCCTATAGAGAGAAAAAAGCCAGTCAGTATTAACAAAAATGCACACAACAACAACAACAATAATAATGGATGCTATATACATGCCTTTTCCCCAATTAACCATTGAGGGTCAATGCACAGAGATCTGTACGAATGTACACACTCGCATGTTACCCACATCTTCACACACAACAAACTCACATTCACACACCACATCAGTCCAGGAAAATGTGTTGTATTTCAGAAATAAATTCAACCCTAAGTTAATACAATAACTACTTTTTTTGCAGTAACAATAACTTTAATTTGCTAATGCACTATCAATAACATTAACTGAATAGTTTTGCAGTCTTGAATGCTTGAATAGGCTTGAAGTACACATTTGATCTTGTAGGTAAAAGCAACAAGTCCTTGTGGAAGATAAAACAAAATTGAGTCAAATGTTTTCTTTACTCTGTAAAACGGCATTATGAGATAACTGCTTCTTCGTTTTCTCTCTCTTTAAAATTGCTTGCCCACCCACGTGTGGCAGAGTCATGTGTCAGTTTAAACATCAATCTTTATCTAAATCAGAAGTTCCATTACCTTAGAAATGTGCTACAGATGCATTGCTTAATAAAAATTTTAAACCTGATATAGGCCACTTGATAAGTAGGGTTAACAGTGACATTTTCATCAACAGTGAGACTGTATGTCTGCTGTGCAAAGTATGGTGGCTGGTTGATATCAGTGATGTTGATGGTGAACTGAAGACTTGTTGCTGCCAGGCTGGTGTTCACTGCAACTGTCATCTGCAACAGAATACAAATCACACCTGATATTGTTTCTACAGTACAAGTCAGTTTCAGTGTTAGTTGTTATGTATGTGTGTGTACATTGACGCAAATAAACATTACAGTTTTCTTTTTTTTTTCTGGTACTACCATTTCTGACAGAAACATCAAATCTATTTGATTTCTGAAGACATAAAACACGCTTGATCTGTTCATGTATCTTTATTTTTGCAGGAACTAATATCTTAAGAACTCAAATTGTGATATCATAGCAATCATTTTCAAGAAGTGCCAGCAAAATCACCTGCAGCAACCTCATATTAATAGTCAAGATGTCTAAGGATAAAAGTACTAAGCATTCTACCCACAGCGCTATACTTGTCGCTCTTTAGGTCAGCCATCACTATTGCATAATCGGCTGTAAACCATGCATGCCAAACACATACCCTTCTTAAAATATCTTCTCTAAAATTTTTCCATCATTGTTAACATATTCTGAAAGAAAAATTATTTTGCTGAACACCACAGCCAAACACAACTAAATGTTTTTATAAAATGTGTTGCTTGTATGTCTGTTTAAAATGAAGTGCAAAACCAAACACTTTGTGAGCTTGTATACATTCACATGCAAATACAGCCTCTTTTTTTTTTAAAACATAACACTGCTCAAAATCCTAAATTTTTCCAACAACATGCCACCAATGCCAAGCATATGTGTGCTTGCAGCAACAACTATTAGTTTTGATGTAGCCTGTTTTAAGGGAGATAGAAGGCTGTAAAGTACACTACCCTTTGACGCTCTGTAAACCTTACATTACATTACATTATTATTGCTTTAGGTCCAGCGGACTCTTCCGAGCCAAATCAGGACCGGACAACCCCCGATCCACATAAAAGATCTGCTGAAACAACCCTAGTGGGAAAACCGAAAGCTCTCCACCAGCCAGTCACTTTACAATAAAGACATCCCACGCAGGGGACGGCTGAGGCTTCACCCCAACTTTTCGAACCCCCGTTTACAAAAACAAAATAGAATACAAACATCATTATAAATTATCAACAAAACACATACATATAAAATGCCTACATTGCTAAATAATAACATCATAGGAAGCCCTAGTGACCACCTGGCAGAAAGCGTCCAATATTCCCAAGCTGATCCAACAGACCTCATACACAAACAAGGAGTCTTGTCCCGGAAGAGTTTTCAAGAAAAAAGGTAGGAGACTGGTCTACCGAAGAAGACGATAGTATAGCAATTGATAGAAAAGAGCAGGAATAAGAAAGAGCAAATGAGAAAGACAGCGACAGTGGGAATTTAAAGCACTAAATTTCCAGAAAGTGGGGATACTATTTATACTGAAACTCCCGGCACCCCAACGGGGGTCCTCTGTAAACCAGAAATGGGCACATTGACAACTTGACTGCATTGCGATATGTTATCACTCCATTTATGAAGAGGATTTCAATGGAATAGTATTGTAATAATGTATTAGGTTCCTTCCACCAACTCACCCTACCCCCACCAACACTCACGCATCAGTTTTCAGGAAGTTAAGCATAACCTAAATTGTTACATTCACCGAATTTCCTATGTGAAACTCAAGACTCCCCAGATATTGGAAAAGTCACATTTTGGCGGAGGGTTAAGCAGATCTCAAGTGTCTTTGACAGTAACTGCAATTAAGGCCTGCTGTGGGCGGCAAAGGCATAGCAAGTTTAGAATAACAGACAATTACCTCCCCCCCCCACCCATCTTCCTCCTCTCCCCCCACATAATGCGTGTCACACTCCGTAGCTATAGGAAAAGTCACGTTCTGGCAGCGGGTTAAGATTTGAAGTGTCTTTGAGGCGATAAAGACCAGCTTGGTGATAGCTTAGCAATTTCAGAAAAAGCAGACAAGTGCAAGTGCTTATCAGTATTGACCTTTTGAAATTGCCTTTGATGCGCGTGAAAAGTTTGCCACTCTAATGGAAAAAAAAAAGCAATGATCACCATTACTACTAAAATCATTTCTGCATACAACACACACACAAGCAGAGAGAGAGAGAGAGAGAGAGAGAGAGAGAGAGAGAGAGAGAGAGAGAGAGAGAGAGAGAGAGAAAGAGAGAGAGAGAGAGAGAGAGAGAGAGAGAGAGAGAGAGAGAACAGCATGTGGGATAGTGCCTTTAAGCAAAGAAAGTACAGCTACGCAAAGAAGGTTCATTTCGACTCTTACTGCGAAACGGAAGTTGCGAGCGCCAACTAGCGGAATAAGTGATAACTCGCTTCGGCCTTAGCGCTTAGCAATGGAGGAAAGCGTATCAAATCAAGTAAACAAACCTAGAATCCGTCCTGGTGGGCAACACTGCAGCGCTTTTAACTGCACAAATGGACGATACAAGTGCCCTGGACTTTCGTTTTTTAATTTTCCAAAGGAAGAATCAAACATAATTATAACCAAATCTAACAACGTTGATCTAGATCTACCACTCGATGTAAACTGTATTTTCTTTGTTGATACTGAAATTTATCATATCCCAATTTCTTACAAATGGAAGATGAGGGGAGGGGGGAGGGGAAGGCGTAGTTTTAATTGCTGCTTAAGAGTAATTTAAAAAAAAAAAAAAAAAAAATAGTAGGCCTAATGAAATATTATTGCATGACTCATTGACTGGATGTGTTGTCTTGTAAAGAAAAACTATTAAAAAAAAAGAAGTAATTTTTAAGCAAATAATTCTTCATAAATGCATCTAAGAATAAAAATCCAAGAGCAAAAACTATTAATTATTATCCTTTTAATGTATAATGCTACTAGTTAATTGTCTAGTATTATCAGATTTTGTTGTTGTTGTTGCATGTGAAATGTATGCAGAAAAAATACCAAATGTGATTTTTTAAATCTTTCAAATGTAAAATACCATTTTCTGTGTGACTGTATTCCCTTTCCATTACATTTGGTTTAAGCAGACAGGAAAAGGGTTAATTGTATTTGTTTTGTCTTGCAAAACTTCTGTTTCTTTGTAGGTATGTCTTAATCTTGCTAAACAAAAAGTAAACAACAGATTTAATTATAAAAACCTAACATTCTTACCCTTTTCATTATTTTAAACATACATTTATTGAGATGACAGTACTTTACAAAAAATGATAATTGCTGAAGTTTCCTTTATATGAGAGAGAGAGAGAGAGAGAGAGAGAGAGAGAGAGAGAGAGAGAGAGAGAGAGAGAGAGAGAGAGAGAGAGAGAGAGAGAGAGAGAGAGAGAGAGAGAGAGCGTCATCATTGTTGCTTTTTGTTGCTATAATATTCATATTAAATGTCAGAAAAAGAAACACAAATGTTTGAAGCTATTTTTTTCAGCTTTTATAAATGCATGATGGTTTAACAATAAAGTAACATAATTGATGCAGCCTGCTGCAATGTACAGATCTAATATTATAAATGACTACAAATATTTCTTATTTGACTATTTTTATTGTTGCACTTTTTGGTCTTATCTAGGTGCAATTTCCAATGTAATGATTCATGCAAAAAAAATAATGCTTTTAAACGTTAAATGTGTTTTCTTTAAAAGCTTCACTGTTCACTCTTCTTGTTGCATTGCTTTATTTCTCTACTTCTATAGTCTTGATGTCTGTTGGTTTATATATTATTTATTTCTTCAGAATACATATAAAATATATACATCACAAGCAGCAGGGACAAGCAACAAGCATGCTTATATAAGCCTATCCCTGTGCGAGTAAATTTCAGAGTTAAATTTGGCAGAAGAATATTAACATTGTGCAATATATACATATACACATACACACACATGTCTGTTCTTTTTCTTTAGTCTATCTTAACCTATCAAATTTCCTTTTGCAACTACAGTTCTATTATAGAGATAGCCTATATTAAACCATAATGATGATGATGATGATGATGAAAATGATGATGATAAACAGTAGGCCTAATAATTTATAGGCTTATTTACACAGTTGATCGAAACGAAAGCAGTAAATATAATTTTAAGATGAGAGCCTAACAGTAGGTTAGCAGCGATTAAAATCAGAAGTGCAGTGTAAATGAGATAAACAGTAGATTGGAACACAGTTATTAACTGGAAATGCTAAATCAAGCAATGTTCAGAAAAGCTATTACCGGTATTCAAGCTTACTTTTGGGTTTGAGTTTTGACGGATCTAGGATGAGTACAGGCCGAGTACAGGCCTACTGAATCATCAGCATTGGTACGGTAATTTAATCGGCTGAATGCATAATTCAAGCAACTTGTTGGCAAGCTGTATTTACATTATTAAAATCAGACACGTATTAACTTACTTTCAAAAAAAAAGCAGAATCGCTTGTTAATTTAAGCAAGCGAGTGTCCGGAACATAATCTACTGAAGCGGTTTGTTTACATAGCGCTAAGAACAAATTATCGCCCTTGGAATCATTTATCACGAGAATCGCTGGGGGGCGCTACGAGTGGCTACGTTTTGTAACTTTATATAGGCACTCGCCGAGATGAACCTTCTTTGCGTAGCTGTACTTTCTTTGCTTTAAGTTACAAAAATGACCCTGAAAGTCATATCATAAACGGTGTTCTTCCTTCAAACAGCGGCTGCATTTAAACTACTATACCAGTAAAAAGCACCATCTTTCTTCTATATATTGTCAGACATGAGACCACAGAAAGTTCAAAATACTGAAACTTTTGTTCGGAGTCACGCATTGCGAGGCCCGAAGGGCCGAAGCACCTTGCGGTCTAGGGGGTCTGGGGGAGCGCCGTAAGCTCCCACACCGGGGTCCGGGGCTCCGCCCCGGCCGCCAACACATTTCCTGCATTCTGAGACACAAATCTGGCCTCTCCTAGTGCCTTTAAAGTGTTAATATGTTGGACAAGAACTTCTAATTTTACAGATTACACATTGATTATTCTGTCACTTTGGGCACTTACTGGAAAAGCTGGAAATGCAGCAAGTTACTGAAGTTTAGATTTCTTCAAGAAAGACCTGATGTCTGCATTGTTCTTTCTCTTGCTGCCAACTTTGACTGTTCTTCCCACAGTTAAACCTGAAGGCTGCCCTTGCTGTCCTGGCAAACACACGACAAAATGATTGGGCTTCCATTAGCTGGTGGCGCATTTTTTCCCTCTATGTGAGTGCACATTGTTGATTATACCAACAGACTTTGCAGATGACACAATCTTGCTGCCTGGAGAAAGCTTCTTGTTCAAGAGATGCCGTACTGTATGTCCTCCATACTCAGGATAAACAGAAAATATTTCGTATTTTATGACATCTTCACACAGAGAGCGCACTGCTTTTCCAGGCTCGTTGATCTTTGAAATTGTGTTACCAAGTGACTTCGTTTTCTCCTTCTCGCTCCACTTCAATTGTACCGTCTCTTGTAACCACGAAAAATTCCAGCTGTTCTTGACTCCAGCGTCTTTGTCGATTTTCTTGGCAAGAACTGAGTCTTTCTCGTTTAGACGATGCATTTTAAGCTGTTTTTTGTTGTTGTAGTTGTTGTTGTTGAAACAGAATTAGAACCATGTGTTGTATTGAGTGCAACGGATACAAGATGGCGGCTACGAAAACTTAAAGTATCTGCAAACGGCTCGTTCAAAACTGCGCCAAATGAACTGCGTTCTCAATAGCGCATTGGTTATAAATGAACTAAGAGAGATTTTGTGTCTGATACGGTTTGACATATATATATAATTGTCAAAAAATAGGAACAGGGTGAAGAGAAGATTTTACCATTTGGAGATCGATGAAGAATAAAGCTCCGATGGTTGCCGAAACGGCGTGAACAACCTATCACACCACTAATATACCCTAATATTTTCTTAACGGATTTGCACGAATCTCGAGAATGACCCCTGAGACATTAAAAAAAACGGAATTCCGTATAAATACGGAAAAGTCTCATGTCTGATTGTGCAAACATGGTATTCAGAAAAATTCACATTTCACTTACTAGAGAACAAAATGTAAATCAACTGAAAGCCAATTTTTAATACTTTTTTATAAGGAGGGTCTCTTGACCCCCGCCGGCCAAGTGAAGCACAGCTATATGAAGCGTTGGGCACAGAGATGCCATGGCTCACTCAGACTGCAGCTAAAGAACGACTTTAAGAGTAGTGGCCAGTAGCTGTATTCCAAAGAACAGTTTTACAACAATAACACCTTCAGAAAACTTGTCATTCTGCAAATAAAACCAGCAAACTATATATCAAAATATATTTTAAATACTATCTGCAGGACTTACCTTGAACTGCCCTACAGTCAATAAAGACTGATTAGGATGTGGACCTGCTATGCACACCTCCAGTCTCTGTCCCCCAAGGATATCTCTAGCATTTTTCACCACCACCTGACCTCTTGTGGTATCATTTATCACAGTCATGGTCACGTTCAGGCCCAAACCAGATGTATCACTGCATGTGATCACGGTGGGCCAGCATGAGCCTTTTGGGTCAGTTTCCTGGAATTGGATCTGAACAGGGGAGGCAGTGACAGAGCAGTTGGGTGGGAAGTTATCTGAAATAACAGGTGTAATTCGTATAAAAACTTAATGTTTCTTCATATTTTCATGAAGTTTCAACAACATTCATATAAAATAAGAGTTATCTTATTACAAATAGTGTACTGCATTCTCAGCTGCATTTTTTTTAATAGCTTTGTACTTAGTGGAAAGACAGGGTAAAAACAACGGTGTAGTTAAATTTAAAAAGTTAAAATGCATACGTTCTGATTTGTTCTCAAATAACAAGAAAACCTGATATGGACCAGAATCTATTAATCAAATGTGCACTTACAATTGATTTGGAAAACAAGACTGATATTTTTCACAAGTCCACCACCATCTTGCACAAACACTTCATATGTCATGGAGTTGACATTATACGGCAACTGTGAAGTCAGAGACACAATACCATTCGTTGAATTGATGCTGAAGTAATCTGAAGAGGGCAACAGAAACACATAATCAACAACACGACTAGCGCTAAGTAAGCTGAATACCACAAAAGGACAAAACACCATGTGCCAGTTTTAATTTAAAACACTGGAATGAATATTTGGGAGGGGACATATCAACACTTTTGCCACTTTCCATTACATGTCTCAGTGCCAAAATGCATGGACAGTGCAAGTTACTGAGGACTGTTGCAAATGAACTTTTATTATATTTTTAAAACAACCGACATGGGCAATGTTCTGTTGTATGCATTGAAAAACGGCTGAAGTTAGTATGAAGCTGTTTTCAAGTTATCACTATTAAGTATAAATATCAACCCCAAAAAGACTGCCAAAAAAAGGACATGGCTGACTCTGAACTAAACAGTAGTGATCACATGATGCCACAACACTGCAAATAAGTGATTGTCAGGTACTGTCAATACAGCGTGAATGGACCCGTGTCATCTTTCATATTCTCTGAACCAGGAATTTAGGTTGCTCAGTGGTCAGATGCATCGAAATATATAATGAGAAACATCTGACAACTGAACATGCTGCATTTCCTAAATACTGTGAACTAGAGTATGAGAACAACAGCAGAGGTCATGATAGTAGTTCATACTGCAGTATGCCAAGTTCAGTGTCCCACTGCATTCACTAGGGTTAAATGTCGTTGAAGGCGTCTATAAAAAGTGTTGCAATATCTGATGACAGATGCATTGCCTAACCACTGACTTACTACAAATTTTTACTTTTAAATGTAACATTCACAGAAAAACACTGAAGTTATTATTTTTTGCTAGGAGAAAGTAACACTGAATATATATGACAGCACACACAAAAAATTGCTAGCAAAATGTAGTAATTGTGGTTTTTTTTTAATTGACCCTTTGTCTAATTTGTACATACCTTTAGAATCTGCCCTTGGATCTGCCTTGGCTTAAAAAAAATTCTTTATGGGATTGTAGCTGCTTTTTCCCATCACACAAACTTTCCCAAATGTTAATACAAGTTTGTTTGATGAATGCAAGTGTATCCAACATTACAGAATAGTGTCAAACCAACGAAACACATTCAGATCAACCTCTACATTGACAATGCTGTTTACAAAACACCCAACAGTGTGTATATGTGTGTAATTTTCATAATCTACTAAAAACTGTGACTACATATCTTCTGCATTTATTTATGCCTCTCCTGACAGTATTAATGTTTCTTTGGATCTGGACAACTGTAAAGAGGAGAGCAACTCACCGAAATTAAGCAATGGATATTCTCCGTATGTCAGCATGTTAAATGGAGCAGTGACATCGGGATCAGAGCAGTTCAAACCAGAATAGAGAACTGTCCCTACAGGTGTCGACACAGGTATTGTGTGCAAAGTGGGAAGAGTGCATGAAGGGGGTCCATTAATGTCATTAACATTAAAGATGACTGCACATGTGGCTGACAGTCTTCCATTGTCTGTAGCCTGAAACAGAAAGAAGATTCTAGTAATAAAATAAAATTATATAGGGAGGAACAGAAGGAGGTCATAAGACTTATTTACAAAACATAAAAAATGACACTTGTTCACAATTGTCATCAAACAATAAACCTCGTAAGATTTAATGAAAACGAAGTAACAAGACATATGAATATTACCGAAACAGTTATTTAATGGTTCTTTATATAGCACTTTCCAGCTCAACAAATGCTAAGGCACTGTCCGATCCAAGACCTAACTCAAGTCACCCAAGGCACTCACTTGCTGCCTTTGGTGCACTGTCCAACACCCAGATGACTGAGCACAATCCTGTGCCACTGGGGATGTAGGAGAAGTGACCTTTAGTGCTTGCTGGGTTATTTGTGTAGCTGCATGGCACTCACCCATCTAGGATATGAGCGCCAGGAACTTTAAAGTCTGTGCAATGGAATGTGTGCATGCACAGGCTAGACCTCATTTGAATAATTCGGCATAACAAACATGATTTATAATAATAATAATAATAATAATAATAATAATAATAATAATAATAATAACGACCGTATCCATTTCTCTAGTCTACTTTCTCTTGCAGAATCTTAATACAGAACGTTGGAGCTAAAAAATAGTGCACAGTAAAAGATATATTATGTCCCAAAAAATGATGACCTTGGGATGACCTTCACATTGTTACCTTGACTTTGGGATGACCTTGACCATCATGTGATCTCTCATGCTCATGTATGATCAAATAACCCAATGTTGTTGCATACTATGGGTTAAATAAGCAGCCATTCCAATGTATGAAGACCTATTTTTTAAAATGTTTTTGCAAGGCCTAAAATGACCTTGACCTTCAAGATCAACACACAAAAAAGGAACATCTATGAAAGATCAATCATCTCTAAATACAACAAGTTTGGACTTTATATCTCTCATAGTTTAGGGTCAAGGGCACTTCAAAGTACCTATACAAACTGACTTTGGACAGCTCCAGTGATCTTGGAGTGAAGTTGACCAAATTTGCGTAGTACGTGTATCTCATTAATATCTATCACGCACGCATCAAAGAATAATAAATTCAATATTAATAACTTAGGAATAAAGGTGAAATTTTGTGAAAAATTTTAATTTTTTGGCTAACATTTGTTGACTTTGTGGTCTTGACCTTGAAGTGAAGTCATTTATTCACTGATCACTTTTGAGGTCTCATGGGTATACACCATCTTACCAAGTTTGGTTGTGATAGTTGAAATAGGCTCCGAGTACTTATCCATTATAAAGTTTTTGCACAGACAGACAGTGGACGGCGGACGGTGGACAGACGGACGGACGGATGGATTTTTTTTTTTCGATATTAATTTAGAACTTTTCAGGACTCATCTCGCCCAAAATCTGGACAATTTGTGTGTGTGTGTGGGGGGGGGGGGGGGGAGGGGGAAGAAGGGGGGAGAAGTGGGGTGAGTACATAGATTCACATTCATTTTCTCGGCACTAACGATGAGAAATGAACTATATAATGGTGATAGTCTAGACATTTAACCTGTATGGTAAAGTTCATCAGAAGATTGGCAGTCAATGGTGCAGTGGTGGTGAAGTGCCATTCCCAAGGAGCAGAGGAAGTGACTGAAGTTTCATGGAGCTGAATAGGAAGCATGCCGGATTGTGTTGTTTCTGTTCTATCTGTACCATTCATCCACGTGGCATATCCTCCTGGTGACATTTAATAAACCCATAAATTTCTATGAACACTAGATAAACAGTCTGCAACTTCAAACATCCTAAAGCTTTCCTCTGTATCATAATAATTTTTATAAGTGTACATGTAGTCCAACCCATGGATAAGATTTAGCAAAACACAGAAATGACTAAGAATGAAAAGCAGTCTTTTTGACAGTGTTTACTTTTCTGAAAGTATTCCTTGTATTCTTATACAAAGTATATTTATGATTCCTATCCTATCCTATCCTATCCCGTAACTTGAAGGTCGTAGGGGCACCACAGATGATCGTTTAACCAGCGTACTCCATCTTTCTCTGTCCTCAGTAACCCTCATGGCTTCGCTCAGTGTCAAACCAGTCCATTCTAGAATGTTGTCCTCCCACCTCTTTTTTACTGTCTCCATCTTTTTCTGCCTCCTTGCACCGTGCCTTGCAGGATGGTCTTTACAAGGTTTGATGATCTGGTGATGTGGCCATACGATCAGAGTTTCCGTTCAATCATCAATATTATTTATGATTATGGTCCTCCAAATAAAATTTATTACATGCATAACTTACATTAGGAAAACAAAATATTGTGATTTGATATTAACAGATATGTTATCTGGCTGTGGACAAAATCTATAAAGAACCATTATTTAATAACTTAATAGGAAATCATGTAAGAATCTGAATTATTTTTAATGTTAATTATAGTTTTATAAAATTATCATTTATAAGAATGCATGTTTGTATTTCCAGATCAGGAAATACCTTGAAATAGTCGGAACCTGTTAGTTGGGCAATCTGTCCGTCTATTAGTCGGTGGGTCTGTTATATGCCATATCACAAGAACAGATTTTGTTCAAACTTTATATAAACATTACCTTGTTTAGCGGTCAGCTCTTTCTATGCCATCATATATCCTATCTTATCCTATCCCATAACTCAAAAGTCACTGGAATGATCATTTAATCAGCGTACTCCACCTTTCCTGTCCTCAGCAGTCCTCAATGTATCTCTCAGTGTCAAGAAAGTATATTCTTGAATGTTGTCTCTCGCCTCTTTTTCTGGCTCCTTGCACCATGCCTTGCAGGAGTCATTGCAAGACCTGATGCTCTGGTGATGTGCCCATACCATCAGAGTTTCTATTTTTACCACTGTCAGCAAGTCATCGTGTTGTCCAATGGCTTGTGCATTTGTGATGGTCTGTCAGACTTCGTCATTAGTGATGTGCGGAGTATAGGAAATGCCCAGAAGTCTTCTGTAGCACCTCATCTCCATGCTTTGTATTCTTCGTTGTAGTTCTGCTGTGAGGGTCCATGTTTTGCAAGAGCATATGAAGATGGAGATGACAAGGGAGTGCAGCAGCCTTACCTTGGAGTGTAGACTGATGGTCCCGTCTTTCCAAACGGGCTTCAAACCTTGTCAGGGCAGAAGTTGTATGTGCGATCCTGGAGAAGACTTCCTGTCAGGACCAATTGTCCGATATAATTTCTCCTAAATATTTTGTTGAGGGATTGGCCTGAGACTTTGATGTCCATGTTGATGCCATTGATGTTGTTGGTCATAATTTTGGTCTTCTCTGCACCAGCTAGTTGTTCAAGTTCTTGTTCCTCTCCAGCCAATCCATCATTGCTCTACCTCCTATGCTGACTATGCTTTCATGATCTGCAAGAGCATCTGACACTTAAGTGTTCTATTATCGGCTATGTAAACACGCTTCTTTGCGGGTGGACACAACTGAGTCTCCTTTCTTCTACCTGTCCGTAAATTTTTTTTCATATCCTTTATACAATGAAATTGTTCTAGGTAAAGTTGCTTATAAACAGCTTCGGAAGTTTCGGTCTTTTTGAAGGATGTAAGATTGAAGTTAATAATGGGGTTGATAAGGTTCCAAGGTGGCACAGTTTGCAATTTGTCATCATTAACAGAGTCAACATCTATGCCAGCAGTATTAAAGGACGTATTCTGATACCAAAAGGGGGAACTTCTGTTGGTTAATTGGAGTATATAAGCGTAAATAATGGGTTTAGAACACAATCATAAGCGGGATTTTCTGGGTTTGCTTTAAATTTGAGAAAATAGTTCATGGCGACCTGACGCCTACGGATCTCCAAGGGAGGTTTGCCAGCCTCAGCTTAGAGACTTTCCTTCGGGGAAAGTGCGAAACGCCCCCAGACAGATCCGAAGACCTTGATGATGGGTTGGATCCAAAGCTTTCAAATAGGCTTTCCTATAGTGGAACCATATACGATGCTACCATAATCTAATTTAGAGCGTACCAGAGAACGATGAGGAGGAGCAGAGTTTGCTTGTCTGCTCCCCAGTCTGTGTGGCTGATAATTTTCAAAACATTAAAACCTGGCAGCTTTCCCTCAGGTATTTAATATGTGGCAGAAAAATAAATTTGCTGTCAAAAATAATACCCACAAATTTTACTTGTTTAGAAACTTTGAAGGGTTGGTCATAAACATGGTGAGAAGGGTGCAAAACCTAGCTAGTTCTGTTTGCAATGAAAATGAATGCATTCGGTTTTAGAAAGTGAAAATTGGAAGCAGCTTACTTCTACCAACCCCCCTGAATTCTATCTATGCAAAGCTGAAGTTGACGCTCCAACCCTGCCAAGGTTTTACACTTAGCCGAGATGGAAAAATCATCAACAAACAAGGATTAATCTATGCCAGATTTGATGTTTTTAACTATGTTGTTGATCTTAATGTTAAACAAAAGAGGAAAAGGAATGTTACACCAAGGAACACCCATCTCCTGCTCAAAAGGATCTGATAAAGTGGAGCCAAGTTGGATCAGAAACTTTCTATCGGTTAAAAAATGTTCTATAAAAATGGGTAAGTTACATTTCATTACATTATTATTGCTTTAGGTCCAGTGGACTCTTCCGAGCCAAATCAGGACCGGGCAACCCCCGATCCGCATAAAAAATCTGCCGAAACAACCCTAGTGGTAAAACCAAAAGCTCTCCACCAGCTAGTCACTTTACAATAAAGACATCCCACGCAGGGGACGGCTGAGGCTTCACCCCAACTTATCGAACCCCCATTTACAAAAACAAAATAGAATACAAACATCATTATAAATTATCAACAAAACACATACATATAAAATGCCTACATTGCTAAATAATAACATCATAGGAAGCCCTAGTGACCACCTGGCAGAAAGCGTCCAATATTCCCAATCTGATCCAACAGACCTCATACACAAATAAGGAGTCTTATCCCGGAAGAGTTTTCAAGAAAAAAGGTAGGAGACTGGGCTAGCGAAGAAGACGATAATATAGCAGATTGATAGAACAGAGCAGGAATGAGAAAGAGCAAATGAGAAAGACAGCGACAGTGGGAATTTAAAGCACTAAATTTCCAGAAAGTGGGGATACTATTTATACTGAAACCCCCGGCACCCCAACGGGGGTAAATGGGTAAGTTCCCACAGAAGCCCAGGAGTTCTAGATCTTTTAGAATCCCGAACTTCCAAGTCGTGTCATACACCTTTTCTAGATCAAACACCACAGAAGCAACATGTTCACCGCTAACAAAGGTGTCTCTGACGAACAACTCGAAACAAGATGAGTGCTCCTATTTTTGCGGAAACTACAATGAGAGATATAAAAAGCGTTGATGGATTCTAACTGCCACATCAAACGTTCCAAGATCATTCTTTCCATAGTTTTGCACAAACAGCTTGTAAGGGCAATGGGCCTGTAGTTGTTTCGATCAGAGTGATCCTTATCAGGTTTAGGGATTGGAACAATAACTGCTTCCTGCCAAGATGGGGGAAAGGAACCAGAAGACCAGATATGACTAAACACAGCCGAGAGAATTTTAATGGAATCTTTAGGCAGGTGCGAAATTAACTGATAATGAATATCATCAGGACAGGAAGCAGAATTATTGGATTTCAGGATGGAATCTCAATTCTTCCATAGAAAAGAAAGGGTTACATGGTTCACAATTATTAGAGTCAAAAAAGCAGAGTTCTCGTTCTTTTTTAGTTTTGATGTTTTGGAATTTTTGGGAATAATGAGCGGACAACGAATTGTGATAAATGGCAGAGGCCAACAAATCAGCCACTTGTTTTTTTGTCAGTGATAATCTGTCCACGTTTTTTCAGACCTTGGATCACAGCCTTGGAGTTTTTTCCTTTAATTCTTTTTATTATTTGCTTTGGAGATTTTTCCTTTAAATCTTTTTATTATTTTCCAGACTGTTTTGGAAGAGGTTTTGGTATGAAGTTTGGAACAGAAGGTTTTCCAGGATTGACGCCGTTTTTGTTTAAAGAGATACCTTGTTTAAGCTCACAGCTTCTGGTGATTAAGTTTGTTTTCAGCAGTAGGATTTTGAAAGAAACTGTGTTGGGCTTGTTTCATTTGGTGATGAAGAGTCTTGAATTCTTCATCAAACCAAGGGGTCTTCAGAACACTGTTTTTAATAGATGTTTTAGATATATTTTCGGAAGCACAATCTATTAGGACATTAGAGAACTCCAAAGATGGATCTTCAGAATTTAAAATGTCATTAGTAATTCGACAAGCTGCGGAGTGTCAAAATTTGACCCAATCTACTTTTTTGAAATTCCAGCGCCGTTGGATCAGATTGATCTTATAGAAACTTTAGAAAATCGGAAAATGGTCACTCTCACATAGATTCCAATGAGGTTTCCAATCCAGGTCCAAAAAAAGAGAACTGTCACAGATGGCCAAGTCTAAATTCCAAAATGTTCCTAAATGGCGAGAATCTTGATCTGTCTGGACACTCCCTCAAACCACTTTTCCACGACAAATGGGGAAATGTTTTGGTTTTCGTTGGTCATCCTAACTATCAAGATGAAGAAGCGTGGCCATGTTTTGAATAGCCCAGATTCTTTGGCTATACGTCTATTTTCCATGTCGCTGTCAGAATTATGTCCATGAGTTTGGTCCAGTCCGACATAAGTTCTTTTCTGTTTTTTTGTTTTTGTTTGTGTGGTCATTGAAGCGTAGGCTCAACGATGGCAGAAATATACAGTCACCCTAGGAGAGCTGCCGTGCTAGGGAAGGGATAATGGATGTGGTCAATGACGTCCATAGACCAGGGGCCGGCCCTCATGCCAGACCCTCTGCATTCTCTGCATCTGCTATTGTGAAATTTTTAGACAGGCCACAACCATCCAGCCTCTGGCCATGTGGAACCAACGCATGCCTGCCTGTATGGGGGAGAATTTTGTGGAGAAAGAAGGGATAAAAAGAACCAGTAGAACAGAAGAAAGAAAATGGAAAAGCTGCCAAGTTAGTGGAAAGAGATTTAGGGTGAAATAGAAAATAGGTGAAAGGACGGGAAAGGCAGAAGTAAGACAACAGGGAAGGAAAAGGGTTTGGCTAGCTTAGTCACCCAGAGGCTGGGGTCCACCTCCAGCACGCGGAGCCGAGCCGGTAGGGACATGGGTGGGGGTGAGGGTAGGGGTGGGAAGTGATGGTAATAAGGAGTGGTGGGTGGTGCTGGTGGGTAGGGGTGGAGGTGGGGGTAGCTTAATAATCATAGATGAGTTTTGACGGTTGTGTGGGGGTGTAGGTGTTTGCGTGTGTGTAAGAAAGAGAGAGTGCTGTATTTATACGATTCCTTTTAATCACTTGTCGCCTGTGCAGTAGGTGCTTAAATTTGTGCAATGACGGCTGTTATGTAGGTTTTTAAAATATAAGTTCTCCCCTCTTTGTTTGTGTACTTATCTCTGTCATTAGAATTGATTTGTATGATCTTATATACATTTAAAATACAACATGAATGTCTTTTACTTTAATGTAATTAACTTTTTAATATAAGTTCTCCCCTCTTTCTTTGTGTAGTTATCTCTGTCATTAGAATTGATTTGTATGATCTTATTTCCATTTAAAAATACAACATGAATGTCTTTTACTTTAATGTAATTAACTTTTTAACTTGTTATCTGTACATTAATATAAGCGAGAAGGAGAATGATAATTTATATAGATGTCCAGTAAGAATGATATATAGATATATAGATGTATAAATGTCCAGTAAGAATGTAAAGTGCCAACTGTGTAGGGCACATGTGTTATGTTTTCTTTTTATTGATTGATGATTTTCTTTAACTGCCTGCAAAACATGTCTTAATTTCTCAGAGTGAGATAATAAAGTTTTCTTGTATCTTGTAGATTATAGTCACACCACACCTGAGCATACTAGTCACATTATTATAACACCAGAGAGCCAGTTGATGGCAAGGGGAAAATAATATGGCCAATCTGGGATTCGAACCAGGAACCTTTACTAGTAAGCTGCTCTACCAACTGTGCTACCTGACCCCAGTGGGTAACTTAAGGAGTGGTGCATAAATAAGCAGGCTAAGCTGGAGATACAATACTACTGACTAGACTCTTTTCAAGCTATGTGTTTAAAAGCGTGTTTACATAGGCGATGATAGAACACTTAAGTATTGAAATGTTTTTATTTAAAGAAAGATTGTGGGTGAAGGGGTGGGGAATGAGTGATTGGTGAAAATAGTTGTATTTTGTGAGGAGGGGTTTAAAAAACAGGATTTAAGACTTTTAAAATAGCATATTTTTTAAAAGAAATAGGGTTAGTCAAGGGAGAGATAGGGGGAAGGGGGGTGGGTGTGTTAAGTTCATTAAAAAGCCCCTATTTTAAGAGAAAAATGGAGTGGATAAAGATGGGGAGCGCTGATGTCCCACTTCTTGCATCTCTCGTAGGTAACTGCTCAGCCTTTTATATTATTTATAATTGCACTTTCTCGAAGGTCAAGGTAGGTGAGGTTTATCATTTTCTATACACGGTTTGAGCTGCATCTCTTATGTCATGCACAACTTTCTTCACTTTGAACAGATTGCTACTAACTTCCTTATTATCACCATCACCATTACTGCTGTCTGTCTTTTCATTATCATTATTGTTACTAAAATGACTTGAATCAAAGTCTGTATTTGGGTGGTACTGATGCAAATTTGACCATATCCACTCATAGAATATTGTTGATGAACAGAAACTAACACACCTTCTCAAAATCACAACACTTACTGATAAATGTGACACTCTGTCCTCCAAGCTGGAAATTCACTGTCACCCTATCGGGATCCAGAATATAGATGGTGTCTGGAGCTATCACTGCTGAAGCATTATCAGTAGATACTACCCGAGCCACTGTCTGATTTTTGGGTGTATTTTCAGACAGCTCAATGGTGTAAGATAACTGAAAAAACTGTGGAGCTTGGTTGGTGTCAGTAATCAACACTGGATAAGCCACAGAGAAGGATCCAGCCTGGCTGCTCACATTGAGAGTTGCCTGCACACAACGTAAAAAGCTCAAATGCATTCCTGATCAGGGACAACAGCAAATTTATTAAGTAAATTAAATTAGGAGGGTTGGTGGGCACCACAGCACCTAGATTGTGCACAAAATTTGGAGGTGTTGTGTTGTAAAAGTACATAACAGAAATCACTGTGATCACGCTATTTGTACATAATACATTTTAATTTGTTCAAAAAATGTAAGAAAGAAAATAATACAGCAAATCTGAGAACAAATCTGATGCTGACCCTCATCACTATTGTACTACTATACTTACATTATGTGATGATGGCACATAATTCCATAGGGGTCCTGTAGTACATAGATGAAACATCAGTACCCTTTGAAAATTTGCTATCAGCACCCACTGTACAGGCAAAGGCTGTTTGAGATCGCTACTGAAGGACAAAGTCTCATCTGGGCCATCCGTAGTGCAGGTAATATTGCTGCGACTGCAAGTGCCGTTGGATGCATCATCAGTAAAATCCAAAGTCAAACTTGCAGGATCAGTGCAGCTTGGAGGAGAATCTACAAGGACAACAAAAGATAAAATGCCAAATGCAGTATCTCTGCTTCTAAAATATATTAAAATAAATTAATGGTATTAGAAAGGTGTCAGTGAAAGCCAGTGTCAAAGTACGACTAGCCAAACATGCACTGATCTAGGGAGAAATAAAACAAGCTGGAGAGGCAGTGCTTTATTATCTGTAGGTGGGGTACAGCATGTTGAAAACGGAGCATATCAAAGAAAAAGTACAACTACACCAGTACCAAAAGCAATGAACCAGCGCCTTTTTTAAATTTTTATTTAATTCTGACGAAAGGACAAAAACGTTGGTGGAAACTTAAAACTACTGATTCAGCTAAAAAGTGATTACTGTTAAGAAGACTTTAAGCACAGCAGCTATATCAAAATGATTGTTGCAGAGCACCAAGGATGATGACCTTGGACCTGCTCTATACATGTTATAGTAATTCTGTATAATGACATCCATGGATCTCATTTGCATTTTCAAAACCATGTGTGGCTTACTCAAAGTCTACTCCAAAGTTGTCGAATGCCAAAATAATTTTTTGCCACAGCAACATAAACATAAATAATTACTTCAGGCTTCAGTGTTTTGGCTAGGGTCTCTGCACTTTCTGCATCTGTACATGATATCTGTTCCTCTCTCTCATCTCTTTGTATGGATGGACTCCGATATCAAGCTTCTTTGCTTCATCTTTTTATTGAAACTACTTCTTCAGAAAAGTGTGAGCAATTGTCAAACCAGAAGAGCAAAGCCCACATGACTCACATGCTCTTTATGGAACTTGCAATGTTCTACATGAAAATGAATGCACATAAAAACTGAAAAAATTGCATTCAAATGCTAATACTATCTTTGATCTCGTGATGATCTTGACCTTTGGCTCGAAATGGAAATTATTGTACAATCAAATAAACTACAGCAAAAAGTTGTATTATACCCAAAAAATGACCTTGGGATAACCTTTACCTTCAACAACGAACTTTACATGATCTCTGATGCTCACGTATGATCAAATAACCCAATGATGATGCATACAATGGGTCAAATATAGAACCATTCCACTATACGATGACCAGTTGTTTTATGTTTTTATAAGGCCTAAAATTACCTTGAATTTCAAGATCAACGCAAAAGTGGAACATATATGAAAGATCAATCTATTACCTCTATATACAACAAGTGTGGACTTTGTATCTCTCATTGTTTAGGTCAAGGACACTTCAAACCATACAAACCGACTTTGGACAGCTCCAGTGACCTAGACGTTTTAGCAAGGTTGGCCTCATTTGCATGGCATATGTCACACCAGCTCAATGCCTATGTGAGCAGACTGTTTAGTTCCTCCACATTTTGCTTGCTGCGGGCTATTTATAACTTGCCTGCACCCTCCCTTCCAGTGAAAGGAAAGGAAAGGAAGCATCGGCGAAGCTATTTATAGCTAGCGTGGCTGACCTAACCTCAAAACTAAAAAGCTTTGGTTGAGTCGCTGTGATGTGTCTCATTAATATCTGTCATGCATCAAAAATTCATAAGTTTAATATCAATAACTTAGGAAAATAGTAACATTTTGTTAAAAATTCTCATTTTGGACTAACATTTTGCTGACCCTGTGACCTTGACCTTGAAGTGAAGCCATTCATTCACTGATCACTTTTGAGGTCTTATAGATATATGCCATCCTAAGTTTGGTTGTGATGCATGAAATAGATTCAGAGTACTTAGCCACTTTAAAGTTTTGGCACAGAAGGACTCACATTGCTACATGCATGCGAGTCAACAATAATATCATTATAGATGTCTGTCATCAATAAAGTGGACCAACAGCTTATAGTCTGTTTCAATGATCGGATTGACAACTGAATATAGAGCGGAAGTGCATGTGGATGACACCGATTTATGAAAGACTTTATTTAACTGATCTGTATAAGTTTTGTTACAAATCCAACCGCGACTAGAGCAAAGCCGTTTCGTGCAAGCATCAAGCCCCGTCAAACCTGCCGATTTTCCTAAGGCTCAGCAATAATTAGACAACAAGCTTATGATAAAATATTATGTGATTCCATTGTAGATTCAGAGGACAGAACATGTCCTAATTCCTGTGATGAAATCATAAATCCAGACCAATCAGAACAAGTTGTGGTGTCCTTGCCATTGTGACAGAAGAAAATGGCAGATACTACAACATTCCAGTTGTCATCGGAACTAATCGGGCTTTTTGATCGAGTTGAGTCATGGACACCAAACACTGTCGGATGTCAACAAAACAGGACCTGGAAAAAAGCTTCTCAGGTGTCCATACAAACCAACGTGAGGGAGAAATTCAGCTTACTGCTCTCAATAAATTCACAAGGGAGAGCATACAGGAAAAATGAAAAAAGACTATTTCTGAATGAGCGAGCCACAGCGAAAAAAACCTTCAGTCTCTGATTAATTTTAGTGTTTGACCAGTTGCTTCGTGTGATCAGTCCTGAGATTATATAGCTTGTAACAAATTGTGTGATTTAATCAATAGGTCTGACTTGCGTAAATGTGTCAAATATGCATAAAATGTGTAAACGCTATCCCTGGACATCACAATTCACATCTTCTCCTTATAACATGCTCCAATTGTTACAAAAGTGAGTAACATCCAATCTGAATACACCTAGATAAAAATTAAACTAGAAGGGCAAAGCCCCTATGACTCGCATGCTCCTTTTGGAACTCGCAGTATTTAACATGAAAATGAGTGCTTCACCCCCTCACCCTTTCCTCTCTCACCCAAACAAAACAACAACAACAACAAAATTAAATATTGGCATAAAAATGCAAAGTAGTACTGACTTTGAGCTTTCTATGCTCTTAACCTTGAGATGACATTGACCTCCGGTTCCAAATACACTCACGTACTATCAAATGAACTACAGCATAAGTTGTATTATGCCAAAAAAACTATGACTTTGGGATGATCTTGACCTTGGGATGATCTTGACCTTCATGTGACCTCTGATCATATAACCCGATGTTGTTGCATACTATGGTTTAAATAAACAGCTGCACAATGACCTATTTTGTTATGTATCTCCCAGGCCTACAATGGCCTTGACCTTCAAGATCAACTGGAAAACTGAGCTTATATAACAGATCAATTTGTCATTTCTAAATACAACAAGTTTGGACTTTATATCTCTCATAGTTTAAGGTCAAGGTCACTGAAGTACCTATACAAACTGACTTTGGACAGCTCCAGTGACCTTGGAGTGAGGGTGACCAAATTCGTTTAGTATGTGTATCTCATTGATATCTATCATGCATCAAAGAATCATAGGTTCAATATTAATAACCTATGGGGAAAAAATGTTAAATTTTGTGAAAAATTGTCCTTTTTTGACTAACATTAGTTGACCCTGTGACCTTGACCTTGAAGTGAAGTCATTCATTCACTGATCATGTATGAGGTCTCATGGGTATACCCCATCTTACCAAGTTTGGTTGTTAATAGTTGAAATAGGTTCTGAGATATTAATCCACTTGCACGTTTTGCACAGAATGACGGCGGAGAGAAAGATGGTGGGACACTATTTTTTAATGTCTTTTTTGTACTATTAAAGCCTCATCTTGCACAGATTTGCAAAAGTCTAGATTTTTTGTTAATGGGTGAGTACATACAAATATTGTTATGCATGCGAGTAATAAAAAAAAAAACGACACATACTAAAAATGTTCAAATGCACAGAGACAACTGTCCCTATGGATGGATATCCTGGTGCAGAAACAGTGATGTTCTCAACAGAAGATTGTGAGACTCTTGTTATTTGTGATGTGTATGTAATGGTTCCATTCGCAGCAATGTTCAGAATACCTGGAAACACACATAAACCAAAACTCTGTAATTGATATGTTTCTGCTGTCATCTGGAGCAAAGGTAATATACTGGGAATACCAAAAACAAGTTTATAATCTCTCTGTTCCTCTGTATTCATATCTGCAACAATGGTCACAATATCTGAAATGCATGTAGGAGAAATCTCAATCTCTTCTTGTCCCAATGCAGTAAGGAATGGAAACCCTTGGAACTGAAAATAGCAAAGCTCTTTTATCTCTGGTCATTCTTGGCTATTTGTCATAGCTCGTACCGATTATTCTGAGCAGATAGTCATCACCATTATAAACACACCACATTATTATTTAGAAAACACAACTTTAGCATTCTCTAACAAAAGATATCACATTAAGGGGAAAATAGGAAAGAGAACAGCTAACTCAAGCCAAAAAACTTATACAGAGCAAATGTGTGTAAATCATACCAAAAGGATTGGAAGGGTTGTACTCAATGGAGCTATAGGACGGACTGACATCATAGTCACTGCAGTCCATTTGGCCTACCACTTTGTTGATGGGTGTGGCCAAGCTGATCTCCACTACCAGGGTATTATTGGAACACACTGGCGGGTCATTCTCATCTATAACAGTCACTGTGATAGTCTCGGTGCTGCTTAATCCACCTCCATCAGTTGCCTAAAACATAAACAAATCAGTAAATACCTTTCAAGTCACACCCTCTGAAAACAGAAAAATGGAAGAGACTGTGGGGAAATAGTGGTATGGAGAAGAAAACAAGTGTCCACTTATTTGCGGGGTGGTGGGATCTTCCTAGAGCGCATCCTGTCTGATGCCCTAGCAGATCACGAAGGCACAGTTAGTATAGGGATAGAGCAATATCCAACCTCCGCTTTGCAGATGACATTGATGGATTGGCTGGAGACAAACAAAAACTTGAACAGCTGGTACAGAGGCTTGACACTACATCCAGAGCCTTTGGAATGGAAATAAGTGCAGAGAAGACTGAAATAATGACCAACAACACCAATGGCATCAACACGGACATCAAAGTCCTAGGCCAATCCCTCAACACAGTGCATAGCTTCAAATATTTAGGAACCATTGTATCAGACAATGGGTCCCGACAGGAAGTCCTCTCCAGGATCGCACAAACAACTGCTGCCCTGACAAGATTGAAGCCCATTTGGAAAGACAGAACCATCAGTCTACACTCCAAGGTAAGGCTGCTGCTTGTCATCTCCATCTTCTTATATGCTTGCGAAACACGCCCCTTCACAGCAGACCTACAACAAAGAATGGAGATGAGGTGCTACAGAAAACTTCTGAGCTTTTCCTATACCCAGCACATCACCAACGACAAAGTCCGACAGACCATCATACAAACCACTTGACAACACGATGACATGCTAACAGTGGTGAAGAAATGGAAACTCCGATGGTATGGCCTCCATCACCAGAGCATCAGGCCTTGCAAAGACCATCCTGCAAGGCACAGTGCAAGGAGGCAGAAGAAGAGGGAGACATAAAAAGAGGTGAGAGGACAACATTCGAGAATGGATTGGCTTGACACTGAGCGAAGCCAAGAGGGTTGCTGAGGACAGAGAAAAATGGAGTATGCTGGTTAAACAATAATCCGTGGTGCACCAACGACTTTCGAGTTACGGGATAGGATACGATAAGATAGGAGTGGAGTGAAGATGTGGCTAATATACACCATCAAATGCAATATTTATGTGGCATAATTTCCACAATCATTCAACAAAAAAGAATAATTACACAATACATGAAAATCAGATCAGCATCAAGCAGCAACAATGTGCATCAAGTTGGCATCTTGAGTTAGATCCTGTTTTCAGTTAGCACCTTGAGCTGCTCTTTGACCTGGAAGTGCTATTATAGCACTTCCAGGTCAAAGAGCAGCTCAAGGTAAGCTATAGCCTATATAAGAACAATTAAACATAATTTTACAACGATGGGTATTCTGTTGATGTTAGCAATTAAGGTTCTATATTTATGCAGCAACAACAGTGCTATTTCAAATCTACAAAAGATAATCTCATAAGAGAATAATATGTTATTTTAAACAAAGAATTTACAATGGAGCATGCATCCCTAAGAAGTTAACGAGTGGAAAAACCAAAAAAGAGAGAGAGAGAGAGAGAGAGAGAGAGAGAGAGAGAGAGAGAGAGAGAGAGAGAGAGAGAGAGAGAGAGAGAGAGAGAGAAAGAGAGAGAGAGAGAGAGAGAGAGAGAGAGAGAGAGAGAGAGAGAGAGAGAGAGAGAGAGAGAGAGAGACTTTTGACACTTTTGACACTGTTTTTATTAGGCCTCCGGCCCATACAGTTTGGGGAGGGGGTTTACAATGGGAGGAATACACATAAATCAACACACACACACTCACACACACTCACACACACACACGCGCATACACATTTAATACAATTCAATTGCAGAAGTAACATTCAAGGACTTTCAAAATTTACGTTTACCTAATTTCCAACTTTTTCTTATCTTTTCTTTCCACAACTTTTCTTTTCACTTTGTATATACTTTTATAAATATATTGTAATTTCTTGCCTCTTGTTTCTTTTTACTTATTTATTTTTTTCCATTTTTTTCCCTTTGCTTAATGCTTTTTTCATTTCATTTCATCTCATTTTACCCACCATTTTTCTTGTGTTCTCATCATTAACATTTCCCTTCATTCACTTTTTAGCTATAATTTCCTTTATAACATCTATTTATGAGCAAACATACAAATGCTAGAGGCATATTTAGCAATCATAAAACGTCATATCCTTTTGGTAGCACTGAGAGATAGCACAAACACACCCAAAATTTTTATTTTATATAAAGCCGTTTACGTCAGTGAGGATTCTCTATGCTTTAAGCTGTAGAAAGTGTACATGGCAAGTTTCCTTTGAAATTCAGCAGAAGGATTTTGAAGAACAAAAACAGTTTTAACGTCAATAGCAGTGATGTATTTCTGCCTAATAGAATCGTACTTAGGACAGTCGAACAGGAAATGAACTTCGTCTTCAATGCAACCTGGACAAAAGGGACAATTACGGTTGACTACATTTCCAGTTTGATACCTTTTGTTTATTCCCAATTCATTTATGCCTGACGTAATCTGATCAAAGAATCACGAAAGCGTTTAATTGTGATGTCGTTTAGGTACAATTCGAATCTGTGTTCTGTTTTAAATATTCTGTAGATAAAGTACCTATCACTTGAGTTCAGTTTCATCTTCCAATCTTCATTAAACTTCTCGATCATTCTATTTTTTAGAGAACCCAAGAATGTATGTTCATTTCGTGTCCCACCTTCTATCCAGACGTCAAGGAAGCCATGTTGTACTAGACATGTCTTAATTTTACAAAGCCAATTTCTAGCCGAGTTATCTCTGTTCAAAGAATTTCTTAGCATTGTTTCCACTTGTCTGGGGATTCTGGCCGGTGACATTTTAGACAATTTTAACCAGTAGCGTACACATGAAATGGCGGATTCTATATAAAGAGGGTACCGACCCGTTTCCCCGTATACCATGTGGTTCGGAGTTTTACTAGACACACTAAGAAGTCTCTTGCAAGCAAATAAATGCGCTGACTCAATTACATCTAATTTAGATAAGCCCCATACTTCAGAAGCATACAATAACATCGGTTTTACCTGCGCATCAAAAAGCTGTAAAAACACTTTTGTATTAAGGTTACCGAGTGCCCACATAGTTTTCAAAATGTCTAGAATCTTGCCTTTTGCTTTACTGGCAAATTCGTCACAGGCTGTCGATTCTGACAACTTTGTAGTAAGAGTGAAGCCTAAATATTTATACTTATTAACAATATCAATAACTTTACCATCGTATGTCCAGCGTTCTCTAGAGGAAACATAACCACCCTTACGGAATATCATAATTTTTGTTTTATCAAGGTTTACTGTGAGACCTAACTCTTTTGATGCTTTTTCTAGATTATTTATTTGGTTTTGGAGGCCACCTGGCGTGGATGCGATTAAGACGATATCATCCGCAAAAAGCAAAGAATATATTTCCTCAAAGCCAGGCAAAATTTGTATACCATGTCTGCCATACTTTCTGACAAAATCTGCAACTTCTGAGATCAAAAGAGAGAAAATCACTGGACTAAGCAAGCAACCTTGCTTGACTCCTTGTGGACAATCAAAGAAATCCGTTAATTTGCCACCCCATCGAACACAAGCTGTTACAGAGTTGTACATAGATTTAAGGATTGTCATGAGTTTTGTTGATGTTTTTGCCTTTTCAAGAGTTTACCACAATTTGTCTCTATCCACTGTGTCAAAGGCTTTCCGGTAATCGACAAAAGCAGCATACACTTTGCCTCCCCTTCTGCTATCAAGCTTATTTCGAATTATTGAAGTCAAAGTAAAAATATGATCTATTGTGGAGTAATTTCTACGGAAACCTGCTTGCTCAAAGCTAATCTTACTCTCTTTCTCTGCCCAATTATATAATCTCTTATTTAATATTGCAGTAAACAGCTTTCCTACAACACTCAACAATGAAATACCTCTGTAATTATCCGGGTTATCTTGATCACCTTCTTGAATAATGGTACTATGATGGATTTACACCAACTTAAAGGGGAAGTAGCCTGTATCGTATAATTTATTAAACAAGTTTGTCAAAAACGGCGTCACCTGATCTTCAGCATACTTTAGAAATTCACCACTTACGTTGTCTAGGCCCGCAGCCTTTCCATGTTTTATTTTATTAATAGCATCGCGTACCTCCTTATCAGTAATAGGATTATCAAGCTCAGGACTAATAACTTTTTCTTCTACAAACGTGGATGAAGGTGCTGCACAGGACTGCCTAACTGCGACTCCCTCCCCAAGCACAGTTTCAAAGTGATTTTTCCATGTATTCAAGTCGATATCTGGTTGAACTCGTTTAGTAAATCTTGCTTTCCTTATTTGGTCCCAAAAACTGCTACTGTTTTTCTTGTTATTTAAAAGATTCTCTTGGACTGACTTGCGATATGCTTGTTTCTTCTCTCTAATTATGTTTTTGTAATGTGACCTGGCCGACTTATATGCAACTTTATCTGTTACCAACCCAGATTTACGAAAGGCTTCTAGTGCCTCCTTTGCCTCCCGTTTTTTCTGTAGACACTCTTTATCGTACCATCTGTTCGTGACTCGAACAGTAGAACCGTGCCAGACCCTTCGCCTCATACACTCGCCCGCCCTTAAAATATTTTCTGTAAAAGTTAGAAGAGCAGTCTCAATACAAGTGTTCAACTGCTCAATTGCTTGTTGAAATAGGTTTCGTGAAAACTCGCTGTTAACTTCTTGTACGTATTCTTCTTTTTTGTCGTTGTTCCATTTTAAGTCTGTTGTAATGATTTCTCTTTGTTTAAGATTTTTCCCACCACCACCAGACTTTTTGCAAGGCAATGAGAGGCAAATGGGCGAATGACTCGATTCTACCCGATTGTCAACTTTAAGAGAGAGAGAGAGAGAGAGAGAGAGAGAGAGAGAGAGAGAGAGAGAGAGAGAGAGAGAGAGAGAGAGAGAGAGAGAGAGAGAGAGAAACTTTCAATACTTACAGTAATGTTGATGTCATACTGATACGTTTTGCTAGCATTCAGCTTTGCAACAACTAACATTTGATGCAAAGTTTTATTTGGATTTAACTCATTAATGGATAGTTCAGCAGGAACTGAGCCATCTGCAAGCAAGAAAAGAAAAAAAATAGTATTATAATACATTGTAACATTAGCAACAGTTGCTTCCAGCACATATACAGGTTTACTGATTTAGTACAGCACTTTCAAATTATCCCCAAAGCTTTTGATGAAGGAGTTTATACATGCAGATTTCTATAAATATTTTTTTTTAATCTTGAACTCACACATTCACACTCAAACACAAACACACACAAACACACCCACCCACACCCACACATACTTGCGCAGACACCGTTATTTGGACTTTCCTCTATCGCCACATACGTTCTGTGGACAATGGGTCATGCTATGACCCCCTTTTTAAGTACTTTAAAGTGTTCTAACCCTAACCCTAACCCTCACGGATCATTAAATGGACGTCCCGACAAGGAGGTCTGTCCAAAGAACGTATGTAAACTTGCACTAGTTTGTCCCAATAACGCCGTGTAAACATCCTCACATACACACCACACACACACAAGCAATGCTTATTGTACTTTACAAGCTACCTTTCACATCCATTCAGACCCTTGCATCCCTTGCATCTCAAGTCCTGGGTAGCTTATGTATGGTTTCTTTAAAGTTTGTTGTTGACCCTAGTACATGCTTACTAATAAGTGAGAAGGTGGGGTGTGGCATATAATCAGCTACAGGTTTGGTCTTTCTTGGATTTTTGTTTTTAATTTGGAGGGTGTGGCTTCTATACCACAATGCCTTTTATTCCGGAAAGTAGAGTAAATGAACAAATATGCCAGATACATCAGCTGGCTTCCAAAAAAGATTCAAATATGCTTTGAAAAACACCTAAACAGTTTCTGAATAAACTGTGTGGTGGTTTTTGTCTTGATAATAAACTGAAAATCTAGAGGAGGGGGGTTACTTGTACTGAAATTCCCAACACTGCATACAAACATTACATTTGTCAACAAACATCTATCTCATAGTTAATGTTTTCAAAATTACAGATTCAAGAATCAAGATATATTTAATAATAAATTATCAACAATTTTTTAAGTAAAAAATGAATTATAATTATGAAACGATGCTACAATTAAATTCTATGTTATTTATAATTTACAGAGAAGTTTTGAGACAAGAGAGTTTCTCTATAGGATAGATTACACCTTCTGGAGTTTAGCGACATTAACTGACCTGCCAACGACCATGAAACATCAGCAATGGTCATGAAAGCAGATGACCAACTGGTTTGGGTGTCAGGGTCATAGACAGAGAAGTTAAAAATAGCAGACCCGCTGGGGGATTTCTCATAAATGTTGAAGGTGTAGGATAAAAACTTCAACACTGGGGCCTCATTAACATCTGTGACATTGAGGTTGATCTCCACAAAAGAGGTTTCAGCTTGCCCATTGATGTAATATGTGATCACAAGATCCACAATCTGAAACATAAAATACACTATATTTTACAGGCATAGCATCACTCGAACTGCTCTGATGAAGCAGGGAGTTGGGATGGTGGAATAGATGCCTGGAAATTAAAGTTGGTGAACACTGAAAATTGATAACCTTTCCACTTTCAACAAACCTATTGACACAACTTTTTTTCACAGTTTTTCCTGCAGAAAAGATTATAGGTACACTAACATGTGTATGAAGATCAAGGTTAATGCCAAAAGGAATGTTTTCTTTATCTTAACTTGTCAAAACAACTAACAGAAACACGTGCTTGAACTTGAAGCCTGGAACTCATCATCCACCTAGGACATGAGCATCATGATCTTTAATAACCGGGTGATGAAATGAATGGAGACTAGACCTCGGTTAAACTCTCATCCGAAAAAGAAGGGGCACTGCAGTTGCCCAAGTTTTAGGGTCATGTTATCAGTTTGCAAGGAAATTTGAACCACTGTCAGTGTGTTGGCCTTCTTTCTAGCTCTCTGTTCATCCAGCAGTTCTTTTATTGACACCATTTCTACAAGGGCTCCACAAAATAATACGAAGGGGTTTAGATTATTAGATATTTTTGTGGTGGTGGCAGTGGTGGTTGTTGTCCAAAACTGAAAACTTACATGAACGCCTGGAGCAAAGGAGAAGTTGGCACTGTTAATACAAACTTCTATGACATCCTGCGGCTGATATGAGGATTTGGTGCTTGGTGTATTAGTTGTGAAAAATTCACCTCCCACTGTGAAAGCTGAAAAACAAGGTATACATTACAAACCCATGTAGTCTAATTGAATGACAGTAGTATTGCACTTCTGGAAGATTAGCACTTAAAACCCTACATTGAAAGGCAAACAGAATGAGAGAGAGACAAACAAAAAAGAGTAAATAACCACATCATTCAACAGAGCACAACTTGACAGGATAAAAAATACCAAGCATTCTTTTACATATATAATAATATTATAGCATAAATTCAGAGATTTTTTTAAAAATAAGTGTTTTTTTTTTAAAGATTTATCTGCATTTAGATTTTTGTGTATAATTAATATTACCAAAAATATTAAAATAAATAAAATCTCATTAAAACTAAAAGATTATTTGTGTAAATATCATGTTACATTAATAATTTCAAGAACATAAATTACTAAAAGCAAAGAAGCAAACAATACCTGACCTGATACAAATGTGGCAGAAGACTTTGAATCCACAGAACAGACAATAAGGTTTCTGGGCTCAAGACAGGTTCCATTGACTGGATGTTCACTTGTTGTCCATGACACACTCTCTGGTTGGCATAGCAGGGATGCTGTCAAAGTAGAATTGTGAATTATACCACTATCTGTTTGTCTCACTGTAAAACTTTTCAACAAACTATGCAAGAACAAAACAAAAATAAAATGCCTGAGATCAAAAGCAAATTATTACAAAGTTCAACTTCCAACTCAATATTTCAATTATCAAGAACTCATAAGTGATAGGGTGATCTGAAATGTACACATTAAAGGATTGGAAAGAAAAAAATTGACAATGTATCATGCTAAAATATAGAATAATGATAATAGTTAAAATATAATCCTATCCTATCCTATCCCGTAACTCGAAGGTCGTTGGGGCACCACAGATGATTGTTTAACCAGCGTACTCCATCATTCTCTGTCCTCAGCAACCCTCATGGCTTCGCATAGTGTCAAGCCAGTCCATTCTCGAATGTTGTCCTCCCACCTCTTTTTCTGGCTCCCTCTTCTTCTGCCTCCTTGCACTGTGCCTTGCAGGATGGTCTTTGCAAGGCCTGATGATCTGGTGACGTGGCCACACCATAGAAGTTTCTGTTTCTTCACCAATGTGAGCATGTCATCGTGTTGTCCAATGGCTTGTGTGATGGTCTGTCAGACTTTATCGTTGGTGATGCGCTGGGTATAGGAAATGCCCATGTCTTCTGTAGCACCTCACCTCCATGCTTTGTATTCTTCGTTGTAGGTCTGCTGTGAGGATCCATGTTTCACAAGTGTATAGGAAGATGGAGATGACAAAGAAGTGCAGCAGCCTTACATTGGACTGATGGTCCTGTTTTTCCAAATGGGCTTAACCGCTTCAACCTTGTCAGGAAGCAGTTGTTTGTGAGATCCTGGAGAGGACTTCCTGTCGGGACCCATTGCCTGATACAATGGCTCCTAAATATATGAAGCTATGCACTGAAATGATGGACTTTGATGTTCGTGTTGATGCCATTGGTGTTGATGGTCATCATTTTGGCCTTCTCTGCACAGTTATTTCCATTCCATAGGCTCTGAAGGTGGTGTCAAGCCTCTGCACCAACTGTTCTTGTTCTTCTCCATCCAATCCATCAACGTCTTCCGCAAAACGGAGGTTGGGGATTGCTCTACCCCCCCCCATGCTGACTGAGCCTTCGTGATCTGCAAGGGCATCTGACATGATGCGTTCTAGGAAGATGTTAAAAAGTTTTGGAGAGAGTAGGCATCCTTTATGCACGCCGATTGTTGTTCTAAACCCGTTCCCGATGGTCTTGTGGAGGACTGCATTGGTAGCCTTGTCATACAGGCTTTTGAAGACTTCAATAATTTTAATTTTAGGGCTGATGTTGTACACTCTCACGGTTGCACACAGAGCTGCATGCCAGACTCGGTCTATCGCTTTCTTGAAGTCTACAAACACATGACATAGGTGTTGTTGGTGCTATAGGTATTTTTCGCAGATTATTCTGAGGTTGAAAATCTGTTCAGTGGTACCTCGCCCTGTCCTGAATCCTGTTTGTTCTTCAGATATTATTTGATCAGCTTGGGGTTTCAATCTGTTGAGTATTATTTTCAAGAGGACCTTGCTGGGATGGCTGATGTGGCTGATGGTTCGGTAATTTTCACACTCCTGAAGGTTACCTTTTTGGGGAAGAGTGGTGACAAGCGACTGGGTCCATGGTGTAGGCCACTCCCCCGCTCTGCCAGATCTTGTTACAGCAAATGGTGAGGGCCTCAATCATTGCTCCTCCTGCTTGAAGCAATTCTGCGGGTGTGTTGTTCACTCCTGCTGACTTCCCCTTCTTCAGCGATTACACTGCTGCCTCAATTTCTTTTAGGAGAATTGGAAGGATTTCTTCTTCTTCTCTGTTCTCAGGACATGCTAGAGCTGATGGGTCTCGGTTTAGTGTGTGGTTGTAAAGGTCAGAGCAATACTCTGTCCATCTATCCAAGACTTCTTGTTCTTCTGTAAAGCATATGCCAGACTTGCTTTCGATCGTGGAGACGTTGGGCTGTTTAACACTTGTTAGCCGCTTCACAGTCTGGTCTTGCTGTTGTTCTTGTTCAGAATATTCTTTATTTCCTGGCATTGATCTTCTATCCAGTTCTCCTTTGCTGTACGCATGCCTTTTCAGATGTCATTGTTGATTTTTTGGGAGGCATCAGCTCCCTGATAGGTGTTCTTTTTCTTTGTCATCTTAGTTCGTTTATCAAACAGGTCCAACAGTTCAGGTGTGATCCACGGTTTCTTCTTTGGGTAGTGTTTGCCAAGGATCTCAGTGGCAGCATCTGTTATAGCGGAGTTGAAGGTGGTGGTCATGGTGTTGACATCTACTTCACCAGCTCCCAAAATAAGCAGTGGTGCAAATTTCCCTCCAATTGTGGCTTGAAATATTTCTGCCCCCCTGGGTCTTGCAGTTTGTCCAGGTCGAACTTCAGTCTAGTGCACTTTGATGTGTTTACTCTCTTCAAGTGGAGTTGGAAGGACGTATATCACAATGAGATCGTGGTCACTTCCAACGTCTGCTCCTGGAAAAATGCGTGTCCTGCCAATGTTGATGCTTGATCTGAAGCATGTCTTAGCCATGATGTAGTTGATCTGGTTGTGATGCTCCCCATCAGGACTGTGCCTTGTCCAACGTCTGGATTTTTTGTGGAGACCAAGCGTGTTTGTCAGTATCAGATTGTTGTATCTGACAAACTCCAGGAGTTTCGTTGTTGCAGTAGGGTCCACATGTTTCTCCCCAGTTGTGGTGCGCATCTTGGCCAATCTTGACATTCCAGTCACCTTGCACTGTGAGTGTGACTATGTCCTTCTTTGGCACTTGGTCAAGGACAGCCTGTAGATTTACAAAGAAATCCTCCACTTCACTGTTGTCAAAGTCTGATGTTTGGGCATATGGTGATGTTGAAAGGGGCTGCTCTCAGACGGATGGTAATGAGTCTTCTGGAGACTGGGCAGCAACTCATGACAGTGGCTAGAACGTCTCTGTGGACCATGGACCAAGAATCCAACTCCGTGTTCATGCCTGTCATCTCTTCCACTGAAATAAAGCTCGTGGCCTTTGTCAGTCTTTGTTTCACCTAGGCCTTTCCAGCGCAGTTCGCTGACACCTAAAATGTTCCATCGATAGTGGTCCAGCTCAAGGGCCCGTTCTTCTAATTTTCCCTCCGCAGTTAGGGTTCTGACATTCCAGGTTCCTATGACGATGTTGTCCCTCATGGGGATCTTGCTAAGTTGTCCATCAGTAGCACACTTATCACCTCAGTCCTGGTGGCCAACTGAAGGCGCGGTTCTTAGTGACTCAGGTGACAACCGATCTGGTATGGAGGAAGTGGTTTTTTACAACTTGGGCAAAAAAGACCTGGCAGGGCCCAATCCTCTCCAGACTGTTGGCCACAGCTGATATCCACGAATACTCGCCTTGGCCCAGAGCAAGTGATTGTTGAACCTTTAGCAGCGTGAGGTTCAGTTCTTCCGTCTTGGCCGGTGACTTCTGTGTAGAAGACTTTCGTCTGGACAGTGTTGCTGGGCTGACATCACCCCTTGCCCTGTGGGTTCGAGCACTGAATAGAATAGAACCAACATTTTCCGGCATGTAAAATATAATATATTATACATTTGTGCAGTATAAAATGGGACTGTCAAATGCTGAAGTTGTACCTGCAGCTGACGTTGTTTCTTCATCATAAAATGTTCTATCACTTGTTGGAGTATCATCAGTAGTTGTATCAATTGCTGTTATATGACTTGTAGATGTTGGTGTTGATAGTGGTATCTTCGTTGCTGCAAGACAGAGGAACAGTGAGAAGTATAACATTTTTTTTTATAATCTGGTCCCAAAATAAACACCTCGTCTCCCAACTACTTGTGTCCTGCCTCAATGATTTTGACTAGGACAAAAATAGAGTGCATGGTCATTCCATGCAGTGCTATTCTTTTATCAAAGATTCTATCAAGCTGTCCCTGTATCACAAAAAGTGCATGTGTTCTGTTAATGTTAGTCATTACAAGCTTGTGAGAAATGATGTAGGCTATTAACTTTACTGTCCTGGTGGATATGGTAATATTTCTTTCTTTCAGTACCCCCTATAATCAGTTTTTGGTTTCACCTATCAGCAGAAGAGCCCAATGTTTAGGAAATTGCACTTTTAAAAGCATTGATCGAGTCGATTGACCACTCGTCCATTGTATTATTATTATTATTATTATTATTATTATTATTATTATACTCTGCTACATAGTCATTACTTACAAGTGCTGTTTGATGCAGGGAAGATTGTCAACAGAAAAATTATTTGCCAAATGACAAACGTTACAGTTCTGTTTGGTGACATATTCCTCTTCCTCATAAACAACCAGCACAGAAATCTGAAATAAATTTTTTATTTTTTTTAAAAATAGGAATAAATTTATATGTAAATGTAGTACGAGTATGATCGTAGGTGTATAAATATAAATGAGAAGACAAGATGACCATCCATTGGCTTTGTCCTCCCATACTCTGGATCTGGGTTCTCGTTTATATACTCAGGGGTTAATTTTTAAATTTACTATTTTTGCTTTGCATAGCTATTCATAAAGGCACACGGATGACCTTAGGCTGCTGGGCCATAGAACCTCACGCCTCACGCCACACGCCTCACGTTTCATGCTCTGGGCCATAGGACTTCATGCCACACGCTTCACGTTTCATGCGTCAGTTTTGTGTTGATTAATTGAGATTGAGAAATAAGATTAAAAGAAATGGAAAAGACAAGTTGTATTGAATTTTGTGCTTTTGAGATTAGATCTCGAAAAATGGATACATGTGTACAAGCCCTGAGATAAGTCTGCCACCTTTTGGTTGACTGTGCTATGAATTACAGTAAATAAATAAATAAATCGTATAAAAGTTACCTTTGGGTGTATAAGTTTTTTCAACTCCTCCCAAACTTGTGCTCTCTGGTCTTCATCTTTGTAATCCGAAACATGTGGGTCCCACAGCCCGGACCAACTCGATTAAATTTACTCTAAAGTCATCCATTTTACCATCCAGTTAGATCTAATTTCTTGTGTCTGACCACTTTGGTAAGGCTGCTGGGCCATAGAACCTCACGCCTCATGCCACACGCCTCACGCGTGAAGATAAAAATGAACAGACATGGTATCTCTTGGCGTGGGCCATACAACTTCACACACGCCACACGCCTCACGCTACACGTGTGAAGAGAAAAGTGAGCATGCCCACTTTTTTTGATGCGTGTAGTCACATTTTAGCTTACCAAAGTGGTCAGACACAAGAAATTAGATCTAACTGGATGGTAAATTTTAGAGTAAATTTAATCGAGTTGGTCAGGGCAAGGCCTCTTCTCTGGTACCCACATGTTTCGGATTACAAAGATGAAGACCAGAGAGCACAAGTTTGGGAGGAGTTGAAAAAACTTGTGAATACACCCAGAGGTAACTTTTAAAGTTTTATACGATTTATTTATTTATTTACTGTAATTCATAGCACAGTCAACCAAAAGGTGGCAGACTTATCTCATGGCTTGTACACGTGTATCCAATTTTCAAGATCTAATTTCAAAAGCACAAAATTCAATACAACTTGTATTTTCCATTTCTTTTAATCTTATTTCTCAATCTCAATTAATCAACACAAAACTGACGCATGAAACGTGAACTCGTATTTTCTTATTAATTTCTGGCTCCGTATTTGTTTTACGACTTGATTCTCTGATGTTGTGATCTAAGACCCAGAGCACTTACTTACTTGTAGACCTCACTTACTATTATAAGTACGAAGTTACACAGACGAAAGAAGAGACTTCCGAGCCTGTGGATGTGATCGCCATTAACATCATGATGCTCCACGTTTGTTGATGGTCCAAGATCGACATGTTTCAATGCAACACAAACTAAGAAGTAGTGCATTGGCGTCTTGAAACTGCACAAAACTGCAATTATCCCTTTGACACCCATATTTCTTGGCCATAAGAAAATGTAAGAACAGCGAAAAAGTTCAGTCATCGGAACACCGTTTAACAAGATGTCGTCTGCTTCAGTGCTTGTTTCGTTTTCACGTACAGCGGCCATGTGAACGGGCGAAGTACCAATCAACGAACGTTGTCCACGGATTCCAGCAAAAAGTTTTTTTTTTTTTTTTTTTTTTTTTTTTTTTTTTTTAATGGAATAAAACGGAGTGCGTGTCTGTCGTTTTATTTTATTTATTTTTTTAAATCAAATTTTGCCATTGTTCTTCTTTAAAAACAGAGTATAACCAAAGATCCAAAGATTTTTAATGTACCCTCTTTTAACCTATTTTTACCATACCATCCATTTTATCATCCGTGCTATATAGCTCCCCACCCCCACCCCTGCTTCCACCTACACATTGTTTTCTTTAAATGTAATGATCAGGCGCACTGCGATTTGTTTTTTTTTTTTTTTTTTTTTTTTTTTTTTTAATTGTGTAAACAAAATTTTTTTTACCATATGGAGAGAGAGAGAGAGAGAGAGAGAGAGAGAGAGAGAGAGAGAGAGAGAGAGAGAGAGAGAGAGAGAGAGAGAGAGAATTTAATTAGCCGAAGGTTTCAGAAACACCAATGCACCCAGCATTCAGAAACAGCAATACAATCTATAGAGAGAGAGAGAGAGAGAGAGAGAGAGAGAGAGAGAGAGAGAGAGAGAGAGAGAGAGAGAGAGAGAGAGAGAGAGAGAGAGAGAGAAGGAAAAAAAATTTTTTTTATGTATAATTGAAAATATATATATAACTGAACTCTCACAACTGATCGGGTTAGGCCTATGCATGGACATTAATCATGAAAGACTGCGATGGCAAATTTGAATGTAAACAGGCCCCCGGCGCCCTCGCATTAGTCTTTGACAGTGCATTGAATCGCATGTGGAATGTCCTATTCGATAGTCAATACAAGCTATTAACTATAGGCCTATGCACGTACCGCTTTGATAGGTGCATCCTTTCTTTGAAGATTACCAACAGTAGACCTAAATTACCAAACGCCCAACAGTGACGTCGGAACCGGGGAACAGGGAGGGAAGGCAGCCCGCCTTCCCCCTTGTACCTGGGGAGGGGGGAGGGAGGGGAGCCAAACACTGAGCTAGAAGGACTGTGCGATAGTCCACTCTTCCAGAAAAACGACCAGTAGGACAAAAAAAAAACTAATAGCCCAATGATGAGACAGTAGCAAATATCGAGAACAGTAGCTGCATAGACCCTTTAAGGAGCGAACTACTCGAAGTGAAATTTGGATTGTTAAGTTAATCCTAGTTATATTACGTTTTGTACATTTAAGTTAGTGTAGAGAATAGAAAGTATGTATAGAGTAGAGGAAATAAATGTGTGATATTTACTGTTAACAAGTGGCTGGACTACCTATGTTTCATAGCCATGCGAGAGCTAGTGTGTCAGTGAATCCGTACACGTTTCTCCCTATCTCTGTAATCCCATCCTCACACAGACCGGGCCAAACTTATAAATGTATTAAGATTAGTCATATGATGATTTAACTAGCTGATCCCCACAGACGAAAGATGAATGGGTAATAGCAATCCATTGTGCAGATCCCAGCAACATTAACAATAGACCCACCGACACATCTTAATTGGCGAGCCTTGCTAGGATCTGTTTATAATAGGATAGGAAAAATAATAGTGGTAGATTATAACTTAGAATAGTTGTTAGAACTATAGTTGTAAGTGTAGTAAGGAGACGGTGTTGATGCACCATATTTTTTAAAAACTGTTTTTTGCTTCAATTCTTTTTGTGCTTGTATGTTGAATGGTTCCTTTGCCGGTTTTGCTTAAGTAACTATTGTAAGCCATTTGACTTCTTGTTTTATTCTATAATTGATTACGAATGTGTGTTTTTGCATTATTTTTATTGACTTGCCATATTGCTAATGTGTTTGTATTCCGCGTGATTCAGAGGTTGGTCATACTCTTTTGACAATGTCAGACCCAGTAGCCTTGAGATTGCACTTCAAGGAATTAGGAACAGCATTACACTTAGCAGGAGCAGATTTAATTGCGTATTAGTAGAGAAGCAGGAGGCCAAGGCTGAGAGAGCAGCAGAGAGAGAACAGAAGAAAATGGAAGCAGAGACAGAAGAAAATAGAAATAGAAGCAGAGAGAGAACAGAAGAAAATAGAAGCAGAGAGAGAAACAGAAGTTAGGCGAATAGAAGCAGCAGAGATAGAAGCAGAGAGAGAGAGAGAGAGAGAGAGAGAGAGAGAGAGAGAGAGAGAGAGAGAGAGAACAGAAGAGAATAGAAGCAAAGAGAGAACAGACGAAAATGGAAGCAGACGGAGAAGTTAGGAGATGGGAATTTGAGCGGGCAGAAAAAGAACGAGACAGACAGCATGAGTTAGAGTTGAGAAGACTAGGATATGGACCCTCAACTTCTGCCACAACCCCTCCTCACTCAAATCAACTAGATGTAGCCACCCACCCCGTACTACATGTAGGTATGTCGTTTCCACTTGGGCCATTCAATGAAAGAGAAGAAGGTCTAGATCTCTATTTGACTAGGTTTGAGTAACAGAGTACAAGTTAAAACACACCCATTGGGTTTTTAAGCTTAGTCAAGGGCTGAGAGGAAAGGCATATGACATCTACAGTAAGCTACCAACTGACAGAGCAACTGACTATGACAGAGTCAAAGAGTGGGTTAGCCAGTCAGCCGCTGATAGGACGTATGACGGACTGACCTAACTATTCGTGTGGGAACAGCTACGGGAGACCATGTCTCCCGAGCTGAAAACATTCTCGGTAGAGCAGGGCACGGAAAGGCTGACGGAAGAAGAAAGTGGGGATTGTGCTGTGTCCAAGATAAATTTAATCAGTAGAGACAGAAGAAAGCTTTTGTTTGGTTCCAATGAGTATGGCCTCATCAGCGTTGAGTTGAAGTTTGTTGGCAGTCATCCAGTTTTGTTTGTTAGTGAAACAGTCAGAAGTCTTTTGAAAAAGGTGTGGAGAGGGGTTACATAAATGGGTGAGTCGGGAGGACAGTTAGACAACGGAGGTTGATCAAGATTTCGACGGAGGGACTTAACTGTGGTAACGAAGAAGGAAGAGAATGCGTCAGGAAGGTCTGCAGAGTTGAAGGAAGAAGAGAAGTGCTCTCTCTCTCTCTCTCTCTCTCTCTCTCTCTCTCTCTCTCTCTCTCTCTCTCTCTCTCTCTCTCTCTCTCTCTCTTACTATTCTCCAGTTAACTTGGAGCATTCCGATGGTTTTGAGAACGAGCGTTGTTAGTAGAGCATTTTATACAACTATATTCATTCACTAGTCATAGTAAAAAGTACGCGTCGTCTGCTAGCTTCATTTCCTCCCCTGACGGTTCCATACAGCATGGCTT